>JACYFF010002017.1:24399720-24502879 GCA_017589665.1 Selenicereus undatus
CACACACACACACACACACACACACACACACACACACACATATTAATTTAATAGCTTACCGAAGTAATACATTAGCATCAACTTACATTATTTCTAAACCAGGAAGCAAATTGTGTTGCGATTAAAGCGTCAACCTGTTGATCAGAAAGGTATGGGTTGTCTTCTCTTTTTTCGTAAGTGAAGAAGTTGCCAAGTGCAGCACTCCTTTTTAGGGTTAAGTATGTATTAAATATGTTTTGAAAGAACATACTGAAATATAAAATATTAATAACTAACCCAATATAAGGTTGTACTTCCTCGCAGTTTAGTAGAACATGAAGATGAGCAACATTATATTTTTCATCAGTCAACCACCGCGGTGTTACTCGCCCACTGGGACGACCTTGTGGATGAAAAACCGATAAAGTTGGTTGTGTATCATCCTACTCAGCTTCATCTTCATTTCTTTTATTTCTATTCCGCATACACGGTACATTACATGCGAAATAGTATGTGCAAAAGTGAGATGTTTCAAGATTAATGTACGCCTCACATATTGAGCCTTCTACACGAGCCTTATTCTGCACCATTTTCTTTAATACGCCACAAAACCTACAATATAATTTTCCATATATGTTAGCAAATGTAATTTAATTATGAAAATATTTCAGAAAGTTGTGTATAAAATAATAAAAATTTACCTCTCAAAAGGATACATCCAATGGTGTTGGACTGGTCTTCCTAATTTTGCTTCATAAGCAACGTGTACAGGCAAACGCTCCATGCAATTGAAGAAACCAGGAGGGAAGATATGCTCTAATTTGCACAAGGTCACAACAATATTCTTTTCCATTTGGGACAGTTTCTCCTCGTGCAACACCGTTGAGCATAAGTCTCTAAAGAATTGGCTAAGTTCAGTAAGAGGCTTCCATATTTGTTCAGGAAGTGCACTGAATGCAATTGGAAGTAATGATTGCATGAACACATGGGAATCGTGGCTCTTCAAACCACTTATCTTGGTCTTATCAACATCCACACATTTAGCTAAATATGATGAATAATTATCCGACAATCTCAAATCCTTCATCCATTGGCAAATAGCCTTTTTTTCATGCATTAAAAAGCTAAATTTTGGCTTTGGTTCCACAATTTTTCCATTAGCCAACTCCTTAAGCTCTAATTCTTTGCGCTTATAGTATAATTTCAAGTCCATTCTTGCTTTGACAATGTCCTTTGTTTTGCATCTATATCCATAACTGTGTTGAAAACAGCATCAAATACATTCTTCTCTATATGCATAGCATCCAAATTGTACGGAAGTAAGTTAGTCTTCCAATATGGCAATTCCCAAAATATACTTTGTTTGGTCCAGTTATGAACTTGTCCAAAAACCCTCAATGACAAAAGGTCCATTTTCAGTCACCTTAGGAAGGTGTTGCACAGTTTGCCATATGGTTTCCCCATGTAGTCTAGTAGGAGGCCTACTAATTTCACTTTTGTTCTTTGTAAATGCATCCTTATTCCTCCTAAATTGATGATCCATAGGGAAAAATTGTCTATGACAATCAAACCACGTCGGCTTCCCTCCATTCTCTAAACGAAAGGCTTTGGATGAGGACATACAAATTGGACAAGCTAATTTTCCATGCGTACTCCACCCAGACAACATGTCGTACGCAGGAAAGTCATTAATAGTCCACATCAATGTAGCCCTCATTTGAAAATTTTCCTTCCTAGAAATGTCATATGTTTGGACACCTTCATTCCATAAGGTTTTCAAATCATCTATCAAAGGTTGTAGATATACGTCTACATTGGCCTCGGGATTTTTCTGACCAGGAATAATGCAAGTCAAAAACATATAAGGTGTACTCATACACATTTCTAGAGGGAGATTGTAAGGAGTTAGAATGACCGACCAACATGAATAGGGCTTTACGTACTGTGATGAAAATGGAGAGAAACCATCGGCACATAAGCCAAGTCTAACATTACGTGGCTCAGAGGCAAAATCAGGCCAAGTTCTATCAAAATATTTCCATGCTTCTCCATCAGATGGATGACATAAAACACCAGGCTCTCGAGGATTTTTAAAATGCCATCTCATATGTTGAGTAGAACTATAAGATGCAAATAATCTTTTGAGCCTAGGATTGATAGGAAGATAATGCATTCTTGCTAAAGGCACATCCTTTTGTTTTCTCTGTTTTTTGGACTTACACACCCTATATCGAGGAGCATCACAAAAGTTGCATTGTTGTAGATGTGCATCATCTTTATAATACATCATACAACCATTAACGCAACAATATATTTTTATGGAAGTGAGCCCCAATTTTCTCACTAACTTTTCTGCATCGGAGAACTTACTCGGCACATAATTCTTAGATGAACATGCTTCTTTCCTAAGTTGTACAACTTCATTAAACACAACTCTGTGACATATTGTGCTCGAATTTAATACTCATCAATCTAAGAGCAACTGATAACTCAGAATGATGAGTGCAGTCACCCCACAAAGGACGTTGTAATGCATTTAACAAATCATAAAACCTTTGTGCATCTGGATTAGGAGGTTCTAGAATATGTTGATTAAAAGCATCTTCAACCATTGTGTGATATGCATCTTTGGACATAGCATGACTTTCAGAAGAAATACTAGGTGGACGATGATGCATGTTTACTTTTTCACCTTCAGGGGGTTGAAGTTCCCCATGTGATGTCCAATACCAATATCCACTAGTGAACCCTTTCTTATATAGATGAACCTTAACTTCTTCTGGTGGTAGGAATTTTGTATTCTCACACTTTGCACAAGGACACTTATATACTTTCTCCCTCAAATACACAGGAAGGTTTCTTGCAAACATGTCAAACTCATTAACCCCCGCCACAAACTCAGGTGTTAATCCACCTCTATTGGGAAAAAGTCTATTAACCATCCACTTACGATGCTCCGGAATTTCCATATTTTGTTTAAGTTAGAATAAGTTATTTCGTTAGTTTTTTTTTCAACTATTAATAATTGTATAGCATATTAAACTAAACAGCATAATACACATAACAAATGTATCAAAGTGCACATAGCTTCTTATATAAAAGCATAATTCTCACACTTAACAACCACATGCAGACAGAAAATCGAACACCCAACTTGTAAATTATCATATAATCACAATATGCTATCAAAGTTGCATCTCCTTTTCTTCCCTGATGAACCCAGTGTGTAAAGGTAAAAACCAACCATATCCATCCCAAGTGCAAACTTTAACTACGAAGAGCATTATTCACCCAGAGAAGCTACCGCACCATTATACTTACGCAAAAGAGCAAGAAGGTTAAGACACATGCTAGCAGAAATCATATAAGCAAAAAATCAAAATCATTACAAGTGGGCCATTTTCGAATCAAGCAAGTAGGAGCAGGTAGTAGATTATGGGTAGCTTAATTTACAATTTCATTGCCTTCATTCTAGTTATGTTGAATTAAGCAAGTAAGAGCAGGGAGTAGATTATGGGTAGTTTAGCCCAACTTAGGAAAAATAAGTTTAATTCAACTAAAACTCATATATACGTAATACTCTACCTATGCATAGAGAAGTTACAATACGTCAAAGCCAAATGGTAAACTAAGCAAAATCACACATGCACCCCTTGTAGCTCAACCTTGATATCAATCATTATAATTTGTATAAGCCCTTAAAAGCAAAATCTTTTTACCCTGATGTGATTGACAAAATAAACTAGCATGAATCAAAAGTCAAACCAAGGCACAAGAATAAACAAAAGGAAGACACTCAACCTTCCATTTGAAAGCCTAGAAGACGAAGTGCTCAAACCAAGGTGCTAAACCCAACAACTTCTGAACAAGGGATGAGGTTATAGTGAAATAGCAACTTAAGAGGACCGAAAAGGGTGAAGTAATGTCCAACTTAGTCACAGATCAATCAAACACGGGTTGGAACCAGTGATTAGGTTAGCAACGATAATCTAACTCAAGAAATTGCCACTCCAAGAATAAACCAAGATTTCTACTCAATTACACAAACTATAACCCAGTTATAGTAACTTGAGAACCAACGAAAACATAACTAAGAATTCAGAACCAACCTAAGAACCAACTAATACATAACTGAGAAATTACAACTCCAAGAATAAACTAAGATTTCTACTCAATGAAACATAAGGACAATAAAATTGTAAATTAAGCCACCCACAATCGAATTTTGAGCAAGTACCACAATAATAGGATGCAAGAAAAATTGAATTTTGAGCAAGTACCACAATGAACGAACACTAAACTCCATGACTGTTCAAACCATCGAAGACCATGACTGAGAATTCAAAACCAAACTTAAGCTTTAAAACCATACTTACAGTTCAGTTGGAGACAGACAAATTTGGGCTTCAGGCTGGCGCCGGTGGAACGAAGCCGACAATGGGAGCACGCCAGTGACGACGGAAGCACGAGAGAGGATTGTACGGATGTCAGCAATGATGGACGTGCGAGAGAGCACCACGACTGGCAACTGCGGACGCCGACGACGATGGAGCCAGAGAAAGGAGGGTCAGCGACGATGGAGCCAGAGAGAGGAGAAGTCGGGAGCAATCTGGGGGCGCGGGGGGTGGGGGAGTGCCGAGCTAGCGAAGGGATGAGGGAGTTAGGATGTGAGAGATGAGAACAAATTAGGTTTAGGTTTTGTTATTGACTAGTATTGTGATCGGATTTTATTTTGAAATAGTCACAAAATCAGTCTTAGATTGTAATAAAAATAAGCCCTTATTTTTAAATTAAATGAAAAAGTTTGTTAATTTTTTAAAAATTAAAATTTATGACTAATTTTGTATGGGTGTGAAAATCAGTCATAAAATGTGATTGCATTTCATACTACTTAACTTGCGGTCATAAATTTCTCACGGTCTTCTATTGGTCACAAAATTAGTCACAAAATGTGACTATTTTCAAGAGGTCACAAAAGGGCGGCCACAAATTGCAGTACTTCTTGTAGATAGATTTGCAATTTCTTCTTATTTGTCACTATCAATGGAGTCACTATCACTCCATGCAGCAATCATGGCTCTCTTGAATTCCTTCTTGGCTTTGTGCTTGCGTTTTTCAGCTTTCATTTGCAACACTGGACAATCTTTTACAGTATGTCCTGACAATCCGCATCCAAAACAAAGACCTAAGTTAGAATCACTTTTGTTGTTAAGAAATTTTGTACCTTTTGAGAACTTCTCATTTTTGCTTGAGGAAAAACCCTTTTTGTAGAACTTCTTGGGATCAAATTTCTTTGATTTAACATTTTCTTCAATCCTCTAGCACTCATTGCCATAGTATCTTCATTCTCTTCACTTGACTCATCTTTCAAGGAAATGGCTTCTTCACTTCCAGTTTTGAATGCTACTCCTTTCTTAGTTTGATCTACTTCTTCATCTTCTTTAAAATGAATTTCATGAGTCATAAGCTTCCCAAGTAGATCATCAAGAGGTAAGGTCTTGAGGCTTTGGGGTTCTTTAATTGCAGTGACCTTGGGACCCCACTTGTTTTTAGGAAGACACCGAAGTACTTTCCTAACCATCTCCTCGTTGGTATAGGTTTTTCCAAGGGACTTGAGATTATTGGTTATATCAGTGAACCTCGTGAACATCTTCTTGATCGTTTCATCGGGTTGCATTTTGAATAGCTCGTATTAATGAACGAACATGTTGATTTTTGTGTCTCTCACTTGACTTGTCCCTTCATACGTCACCACCAGCTTGTCCCATATTTCTTTGGCTGATTCACATGCACAAATATGATTGTACTCATTAGCATCTGATATATCTGCCGAGGCCTCAAGCTATGACTCAACTGGAGTGAGCTAGCTTATTAACCTAAGGAAGATACAATCAAGGGAAACCAAGGAAAATGGGCACATAAAATGATGGTTGTGAGGCATCAAGCATGTGAGGGAGGAATGGAACCTAGAATTAAGTGATTCTAAGTAGGAAAACAAACGATCTTTGTCGTGAATTGACGTATGTCTCAAGGTGTGGAAGTACCCAAGCTATAAACAACCAAGAACATGAAGCAAAATGGGAAAACTTCACAGACTTAAGGTGGCACGGTCGTGCCTATAGGCATGGGTAGGCCGTGCCACTTTTCGGTTTGGTGAAACCGTGAAGTTCTATTTTGCACGGTTGGAGGTGTTTGGAATTTTGGGTGGAAAGCTAAGCCAAAGGGAGTAGCTTTAGCTTGGATTATGTATGGACATGGATGTAGGAAGGGTTATGGATGTGTGGAATGGAAAGAAGAATCAAATTTAAGATTTACTAACTTAAAATTAAAGCTAGCAAACTCACTTTAACTCTCTTTGAAATCCTTAAGTATAGCATCAAATGGATAGAACTAAACTTGGTGTTTGGATACAGAAACACCACCAAACTCAAGTTTAAGGCCCTTAACTTTGATTAAGATACAGATATCACCACTTAATCTTTGTTAAGACTCACTTGAACACCACCTTAATTGGCCTAATTAAGGATAAGCAAGCAAGGATTTGATAGAAAGAAAGCACAAGGCTTCAAACTGATTTTCTCATTCAATAAAAGGTTGATATCCTCCTGCTATGGCCGTGGGGCTCCTTAAATAAGAAGCAAGCATGGCCAAGCTAGTGAGTTTACAAGCAAACATACACCTCACCCTTTCCTTACTAAGTAGGAAAGGTATTAAGATGCTAATTACAACCGGTTTGTGCTAATAAATACTCTAGCAATACTTAACTAATCTATTACATCAAAACATGAAGTGAAACTAAGTCTAAGCTTATTATACATTAATATACTCTTAAACTAAGCTTAATATATGCTGAGATGCTAGCTCAATTCCCATTGGTCAGCCGTAATTGCTTTTTGTCTAGCCAATAGCATGTAAGAGACATTCTTTTGGCTTCTCCTTCTTCATTGGTTGCTCTTCTCTAGATAACTTCCTTTTACAGCTTCATAATGGAGTCTCTAGAGGCCTTGGGATGTGTGCCTATCAGTATTGAAAGGAGAAAACCCTTTGGAGAAGGAAAAACACCTCATGCTTAAAACCGAGCTTACTAGGCAGTTTTCTGACTGTGATTGGAGGCCACGTTTCTCATGCCAAACGTGGTCATATTCTGGCTTGTCACATATGGTTGGAAAGCCCTGGAAGTCTTATAACTTATCCAAGTAGAATCACTCAATTTGGAGTTCATTTTTCTAGTGAAAAGATCAAAATGGCCAGATTGGTCTGAACCGGGCTCAATGTGTACGGTTTGGAAGATTAGTCTAGTTCTTCATCTTCCACTTGACTTAACTTGATTTGATCACTTGAAACACGTAGCTAACATCTTTAGGACCCAAAATATGTAAGAATGCAAGACTTAAACCTTAATATAGCTCAAGTTATAAGCTAATCAAAACCGTGCTTATTCTGGTCCTGCTGGGTAGTTTTGACACCTTGGGTTTAATTGCTGATTTGAATGACCAAATGAAGTCCAAATTGGATGCAACTTGATTTGTTGGAAATATGACATCTTGAACTTCAAATGCATCAAAAACTATCAGACTTAAACCTTGAGGATGCTTGTTGAATTTTGCACACAAAAATGGGTTAGTGCTGGAATGAACCCTTTGCCCTGCAGTTTCAAAGCTTAAACAAAACTTGGATGAATTATTCATCCTTTAACCATCTTAATAAACTTACCTAATTGATTTGACTCATTTTAAAACAAAGGGCATGGTGGGATTTCCATCAGCATCTAATCCACAATATAATATATGTATGGCCTTACAGTTTTTTGACAGCCTTGCGAAGTCTTCTTGGGTGTATTGTTCTTTAGTTTTTGCAACAGTCTTTCCATCAGTCGTGATTTGCTGAATGTATGGTCCTTTTGTCACGATGTTCCATAATTCATAATCTTCAGTCTTGATAAACATCTGCATCAAAATGTTTCAATATGAAAAGTTAGTGCCTCTAAACAAAGGAGGTCTAATAGTGGAACGACCTTGATCATAATAGCCTTTTCCAGTGGTGGCCATGATCGTTTCCCACTTGACGGGAAAGTCAAAGTGTAGTGGGTCTAACTCTGATACCAATTGAAGAATCAAAGGCTATAAGATCACCCTAGAGGGAGGTGAATAGGGTGATAATCAAAGTTGCTAAACAATTGAAATATAAATGCAGAAAAGTAAATCGGGACAAAACACGATCGATTGTTAACAAGGTTGGGCCTCAAAAGGCTTAATCCCCGCCTAGAGTTCCCTAATTCTAGGATTAACCTGAACTTTTATTATGAGGATTGATTATACAACTCCAGAGTACCCTTACTCTAAGTTCCAAGTCACAAGTTGAACCCTTCAACTAGGCTTGGTAGAGTTGACCCTTCAACTCTATAATCTACCCAAGTACAAAATGAACAATACAACTCAAATGTAAAGGAAGCAAGTTTAAGCGCAATGGATGCCAATGTATTGATTGAGTGAGTAGTATGCTAATGAGTGCTTGCAATTCTTGATCTTCCTTCAACGACTCCTTTCAATTTTTGAGCTGATGGATATTCTCAACGGCTACTTCCCATTCTTTTTGCTAATGAAGATTTTCTTGGCAATTACTTTCCAAATTAAGTCAGATATCAAGTATTTAAAGAGAATTTAAATCTTGATATTTACTTCATAAGGATCCCTAATAATAAGGAAACAATCACAATCAAAGGGATAATGTCAATCATAATATTTTTCAATTATAATCACCATTGTAATCTCAAGATAATACAAATGTAACATGATGAATATGTCAATTGATTAATCTCTTTTTGTCTTTCATCAAAATATATAAAAAAAACTGTTTAAGAAAGCTAACAAAAGAGATAGCTAATTATTGTTCTTTCATTACTTTATCAAAGAGATGTTATGAGGCCGATGAAGAAACTCTTGGATGGTGGTTGGATGTTTAGTAGTTGTTAACTGATTGGAAGGAAAACTAATTAAATTTGAATGAAACTATTTTTAAAGCAAACTAGATACTTAGTATAAATTTCATACTTTAAGCATGACTTTATAAGAACGAGGGGTACTTTTAGGTCGAGTCCTAGATTTCTTTGCACGAGGACGTCCAAAATCTAAGTGTAAGGGAATTTGTTAAGTCATAATTCATGCATGTTTTTAATAATTATTTAGGTTATATTGTATATATTATTTTATCTAATTTACTTTATTTTATTTATTTTTTTGGTTAAGTATTAATAAAGTGAAGAGGAGAAGAAAGATGTCGAGGTGTGGGTTTTATTTGTGGAAGGATTTTACAAGCGTATTTATCAAGCTCGTTCGAAAATAATGATTTATGGAAAAAGTTATTTTCATAATGATTTGTTTGGACTAGGATTATAAGATTAATACTCCCAATTGAAGAGGAATTAGAAGACTAGGGAGACAAGAAATCCTTCAAGGGGGGGAAAAAACCCTACTAAAACTCTACTATAAATTCAACATTTTCAAGGCTACCTCAAGATACTTTTCAATGCCGGATCCCCATCACAGTCAAACTCCATCTTCTCACCACCACCTCCAATCATTAGTATTTCATCATCAATTCTTATCAAAACCACCACCTCACCATCACCTAATAACCATCCATCCATCATCATCATCATCATCTATGATCATCTCACCCCTTCCTTCATCTTGCCACAACATCATGTCAAGCCTAATCTTCTTGCCAATCACCATATATCATCGTCATCAACACCTCACATATACACTGGCTCCCAAGACCAGTATCATCATCTTCTTCTTCTTCACATTATTTGTTAATACTAGTATAGTTTTGTTTTTGCTTTATTAATTTGGGTTATTGTTTAAGCATGAACATTTTAGATATTTTATGTGTTTTTAGTTATAATATGTGTGAGTAATTTTTTTGTACTTAGCATAATCTATTTGAAACCATGCTAAATTAATTATTTTGAAACAAGCTTTGTGCTTTATTGTTTAGTTGATTTTTATTCCATGATTCTACAATGGTTTCAGTTTATTGTTCATGCTATTCATGTTAGATTAATTATAATGCATGTTAATTAGTTTAATATGAATTCACATGATAGTTTAGAAGGCTCAAGTATGTGGAAGCTTTAGTCTTTTGAGCATAAGTATCACCCTAATTGATTATGGATGGCTCAAACCCATCTCTTTTAATTAGAAAATCATTATAAATCTTTGTTAAATCAATTTGCTGGTAAATTGGTTACAAGATGTTCGATTATGTTTTTGTATACTTAATGCTCTAGTTTCATTAGATTCTTACGCCGGTGCTAGACTTTTCAAACTAGTAGGGTTCATATTAGGGCTGGTTCTAAGTAAACTATAATCTATGAAAACACGGGGAAGATCCGCTGGTGGGTGTCTTCTAGGGTCTAACTCATAGAAAAATTCATTCGCGTTCTAGTGATAAATATTAATTTTCATGGTGGATATAGATTATGCTAAGTGTTATCTCAAATTTGGTATATTCGATAATTAGTCGTTTGCTTTTTAGTTGATTGATTTAGTTTGCTAATTTTTATTCTTGAATTTATAGATTTTAATATTAAATTTCATTTGCCACCTCCTCGAAAAAGTAGTCTTTTGGGTATGTCTTAGTAATTTTAGATTAATTATATTTTGATCCTTAGTGTGGTTTAATTTTCAAATAGATTTTCTGCTCTATTTTTATCATTATTTACTAGTTTGTTAGAAATTAGGTTTAAATTTTTTTTTTTGTGTTTTTACATGTTTTGTACTACTTTAGGGTTTACTTAGAGTCCTAATATGTTGCTATTCAATTTAGGAATTTTTGGAAATTATTTGATAATTTTTCAGAATTATTTCATAAATTATATGTGCAGGTTTTTACTTCAATAAATCTGAAAATTGAGTCTATTTTATGTTTTTACAGTTTCATTAAGTCTACAAAATTATATTTACAATCATGATAATTTTATTATTTATTTTCATATTTATTTAAATGCAGTTTATTAGTTATTTAATTTTAGATGTTATTTTCTATTTCATTTTCTACAGTTATTTTCTGTCTTATTTTCCTAAAGCTAATTAGATATAATTCTAGGAATAAAAATTAAAGTATTTTAAGATTATTAACTAAGGATATTTTTTGTGAATTTTGACATAAATTGTTTGCTTGATATTTTTTGTTTTAATTTTCAGTTTAATATTGTGACAATATTTTTGTTTTAATTTTTCTAGAATAATTCGGTTTACTGTTTACTATTTGTTTCTAGAATTAGGATTATCATATTTGGGAGTATTTATGAGTAATGTTTCAGATTTTTATTTACTTAATTTGACTTTTTAGTAATTAAAAGAAAAACTAAAACATATTAGAGTAGTAAATTTAATTGGATTCAAATTAGCTTGCTCTTATATCTTTCCTTGTGGGACTGATCCCTACTTCTATGTGTTATATCCTTATTCATAAGCCTTAGTAGTGGTTTAATTTATAGCTGGACGACAAGCTTTACAATACCCCTAGATATTTTTCTTCCATCAATCTAATATGTAATTCTTGGGAATATTTTTAACACAAAATATATTGAATATCCTTAGGATATGACAGCACAAAATTCCTATATCTTCAAATTTTTTGCATGTGCAAGAAGCTTCTTGAGTTGACCAATTATTGTCGACAATGAGGTAAAACTCATCAACGTTGTCCCGTCAGACTTTATAATATGCATGAATCAATCTCTTGAACCTTCTGCTGGGCACAAGTTGTCCCTTTTTTGTACTTTTCTTGAAAAAAATGATGAGGTTCAGTAGTGCATACTTCTGTTGCGTGATTCAACATACTTACATTTGCAAAACATGTTTCTGCCCTTCAATCCCTAGAGTCATAGTTGTTTCCATTCTCCTTACTCCTCCATTCAGCAACAATATCAAGGAAGCTCTCATAAAATTCGCACAAGTTAGTGGTTGCATGAAGTCTCAAAGAGATTGAACGGTTGGTTGATTCAACCATTTATAAAGACAAAATTCTCTTAGAAAAGTAACATTTATTGAATGCAGGACACCAATGTCCCCTGCTCTTGTAAAGCTTTTTTAGCCAATCATTGTCAATATAATTGTATTTTGTAATCAACCTAGGGAAATCCAAGGAAAAAAGATATTTTTAGTGGATCTTTTATCCATTGTAGTGAATCTTTGATATTTTGCACTATATCTTTCCTAAAATTATATATCTTAAATTGGTGAATCTTTTCCCCCTTTGAAGTGAATCTTTAATTTATTGCAGTGCGTCTTTTCTACATTATGAAAGCAAAGTTAAATAGTAAAGGAAGTTAACCTAGTCATGATTATTGAACTCTACTTCAGTATCATAACACATGAGAATCTTGTTGAATTTGACAACAAATCGACGTTGGCTTCTCAACATTCTGATGTAAATTCTGGAATTTTCAACAATATGACATATACACAATCTATTCTTTGCTTGTAGAAATACTGTTCTGATAGCCGCTGTAATTGATGGTGTTTAGTCTGCTGTTATAGTCCTTTGATGCTTTCCACCCATTGATGCCAAGAAAGTTTGAAAAAGCCATTTGAATGGTTCTATTCTTCCATTTAAAATAAACTTTGATCCAAGCATTATATTCTTGTTATGATGGTTCATGGCAACAAACGGTGTACAAATCATGTTGTATTTGTTGGTCCTATAAGTGGTATCAAAGATACCCACTTCTACAAAGAGATCATAATCATCTTTCATTATTCTATCTCTCCAAGAAATGCTAGAGGCGCTCGTTCCTTCATCAAATTCAAAAGCAAAGTAAAAGTTTTGGTCTTCAATTTTCGTTTGATTCAACTTTCCCATTAAAGTGTTACTACCAGTGCCATCTAAATTCTTCCTTTTATTGGCTACAAGCACACCATTTCTATATATTGAAAATTGAACTTATCATATGTTTGCTGAGATCACAAGATGACATTTGCTGAGTTCATAAAATGGATGGCTATTGAACTTATCATGCCTTGTAACAATCCACACACCATTTCTATATATTGAAAATTGAACCATGGGTTTGCAACCAACTAGAGCTACTCTTTTGCTCTACGACCTTCTGTCAATATGTTTTCATTTTCTTAGCCGCATTTCCCTTTATACTTTGCTTTGAACAACCATATCTCTTTGTTTTTATGCCACTTCGATTAAATTTAGCCCTTTGTGAATCCCTATGAATGCTGAACCCCACTCTTAGACCATAAGTATTATACAAATCATATGCTTCGTGCTTAGATTTCACACTTTGTCCAATCAACTCAAGTTCATCATTCTCAATATATTCTTATTCGATGGGTTCTTGATGTCGAGGAGCTACAATTTAGGTTGTTAATAATGTCAAAAATTATTATATTTATCAATGTATTTTGAGGGAAAGATAACAACAGAAATAGAAAAATTGCAAAAGTAATGCACCAAAGATTCACTGCAATTGAGAAAAAATTCACTACATATCATAAAAGATTCATTCGAACAAAATTATCATGTAAAACCACCAAGAATCTACCATCACCAAATAAGAATCAATAATAGCATTCACATTTTCTAGTTTTTAAAGTACACTAGCTGGATGACATTGCACTGAATTTTCATAGTATAAATCATGCATGCCTATAACCTCTTCAAGTAGTAATGCCTAAGGATCATATTCTTGTTCATTGGGTTCTTGATTCTGGGAGCTTGCAATATAACAATAATGTCAGTAATTGTTATGTTTATTTTACTTATAGTTGTTTTTTGAATAAGACAATGTGAGACTGTTAGTAGTTGATAATTTTTTGTGGATCTTTTCTACGATGCAATGAAACCTTTGCAGTGAATCTTTTGACTAAATTAATGCATCTCTTTATTAGCTTATGGTGTTGCAGTTGTGTTTTTCGAGAATTTTATCAAAATGTTATGTGCAATGATTTTGCAATTTAAAAGTTTGCACTTGACAAATATACTTTGCATTGAATTTGATATATAATTATTTATTTGAGGAATTTATCAATCATTAATATGTGTATTATCAACTCCTAGCAGCTGTAACTCTTTAACTCTTTAATAATATATAATCGTTTCTTGGCAGATAAGTAGGGCTGGGTGGAATTAGGTTCATGCTTTCTTGTTAGGTCCAATTATAAGATCTCTTTATGTAAGTGTGTTCATTAACATGATAGATAGGTTTGTACCTTACACTCGTTGCACTCATCAAACATTCAAATGTATGCAGAAAAGGCAACTAGTATCCCACGCTTCTACACAGCGAAGGATGGTGGGGTGTTCGCACAGTTGAGTGTAAATTTGTGACGATGATTAACGAAGACAACCGTTATGGAGAGATTGATGTCAGTGGCGTTCAGCCAGAGGTGATTGTATTACCGCTGAAAAAGAAGCGGATATTGGCGCCAGTGGTGTCGACTCCTGCAATGCAACTGCGAAGCATAGACGACGAGTATGATGTAGAAGAGGAACTGAAACTCCTATAACTTGGCAAGGAGTTTTATAAGGAAGACAGGAGAATAAATGAGAAATATAGCAAGGAGATCCTATTATGTAGCGCCCCACCCGATCCTTTGGACATCTCCGGTGCCACTCGTATGGCCGTTGATACTCAAGAGCTCCTTCGAGGGGGTGCCTATGTTTCCGTTGACGGATTTGTCAATGAATGCCTTAATCGCAACACCTTGGTAACCCCCCTAAAACAACAAATTCAATTTTGATTCCCAATTAGTTGGCAATTCTCTTGGCTGTTTTTATTCTTTTTGTTCTTGAATTCAGTCACTAGTATTTTTTAATGCTGTGTCAATAATGAGCAGAGCTTTTAGTCATACTCCTTTTTGGGATTCATATGTAATCTTACTTAATTGTGTATTAGCTAGTTTGTTTTTCTTTTTTTCTTTTTCCTTTGGGTGTGCTAAAACATCAGTTTTCTTGTCAAGCCTTCCAAAATCATTGTACAATTACACTCAGATACTCTATTTGATCTTAATTTTGTAAAAATATGTTTCTTTACAATGGATTCAATTTGTCTGTTGTTCTGTTGAAAATGCTGAAATTTCTCTCCTCCTTCAACAGGTATATACAATGACAGTAAAAAAAAAAACAAAACAAAAAACAACTTAACATTGGCTTTTACTTCTTATAGAATCTGTTTTTGTCATTCTCCCCTCACGAGCTTCCAATTTCTGTCTTCCGCCATCTACGAAGGAGTTAGCATGCAAATTAGTGATGTAAAACAGCATTTGCTTGTGCTCTATTTTGATGGATTAATTGGTACCCATATATTAAAGAAGGAAGGATCCCTATGTAAAACTAGTTGCGTTCATGATATCAGCTTCCTCCTGTGAGTCCCCCCACTTCTTAACAAGATATAAGATTTATCATGGTGCTATGTCAACCAAATGAGGTAGTACTTGTTGATTCTTTTCAACGAAGCTTTGTAATTCACTAAATAATGTAAGTAGATAACTACTACCAATTGGTCTTAAATATGAGGCTCGTTTCAGACTTGAAACTTTAGGCACTGAGGTGAAAAAGGTAGCGTAGACTTATTTAAGCAACTTCTCTTTGACAAAACTATGAATGCATTGTATACATTAGGTCCCTTGCTGCCCCATGTTCCATTGAAGTGGCTTCCTTATCAGTTATGCTGTAGGCACTTGTTACTCTGTATTGAAAAGATAAGCATCTTGATTTCATTATTAGAAAATGGTTTAAGAAATCAGCTTGCCTTATAGCATTCTGGACATTCCCTTGCTGAATTGCATCTGTCAATAGCCTTGGTTCACTATTCACATATCACTTGGAAATATGCTAAAGTGTCTCACCAAGTATCCACCAGCTAGATCTTGGATATGAAGCATTCCCTTTCCTCATTCTGTAGAAGCCTTTCAATGCCATCAGTGTAATTTTGTTTTTAAAATACAGATTAGAAAAAGAGAAGGGTATGCTTCGATACACTTTCTTCAAAGAATTTCTTCTTATTTGTGGCTAAGAAATTCCATTTCTGTCTTTGTCAACATACTGTAGTGTTGTAATGTTGTCTTTTTCGGTTAGGTCTGTGATGGAGCTTCAGCTAAATATCAGTTACCTGAATATAATTAAGGTGTTTGTTACCCTTGTGTGAATTTTCTCAAATTTCTTTGTATTTATAGGGGCCCTTTCTGTATTCTTCAACTTATTGACTAGACAATATATAGGTGTGCTAGCATGTTTCTTCTTCCAAAAGGACCGGCACTCCATAATAACCCAAATGGACAAAGGTTCCACTTATTAAGATTTTTTTATTCTAGACTCCCTCTTCGTATGCCCTCTTCTCCACAAGCTGATCAGCTGGCATTACATCTTTAGGAAACACAGTATATTCAATGCCTTGTCAAGTCAATGTGTAATCCCCATTCACAGCCCTACTTGGACTTTGTTTAGTGTTCCAAGTACTGGTAATAGCCATAACTCATCTTCTGTGGCATATGTTTCAAACAGAAGAATAAACTGTTGTCATTCCAAAAATCCTTCCTTTGTTGATGTCATTAGGTCCATAGACGATAGTAAAAAACAAAGTATCATCGTCCTCCAATTGAACCCTGACATGAATAAACTGTTGTCACCATCTTCATATTTGACCACAACATAAATAATGATGTATTCAAGCTTCACTAAGGTAAGGATTTGCAAAAGTGAATCAAGAATGCATTTGGGTAGAAGGAAGAATGTAGAACCAAAGTAACCAAGAACCAAGATAGAATTCAAGTGGACTAGCAAGGGTGATTGAAGACCCACCTTGGTTTTCACACTTAGGCAATTTTCTTCCTTTAACTAAGTTACAAAAATGAATCACCTTCTTAGTTGAATTAAGAAGACCTAGAGACCCACTTGAGGTTGCAACCTAAGGCCTTTGAGAGAGAATGAAGAGAGTTTTCACAACTCAAAGTTCCAATTCATTCAAAAGTGTGCTCTTGCAACCTAAGGCCTCCCTTATATAGTGGGAGCCTCTAACAAGCTGAAACAAAGGGGAACAAAGGGGCCTTACACGTCCATAAAGCAAGAGGAGACCAAAAAGCAAAGACAAAATCTAAAAAGTGCTTTATGCTTTTGTCAGCAACTTTCGAGTTTACAAAGGTCAACTTCAAACAGCTATATCTCCTAGGTTTCTCACTCAAATTGGGTGAAATAGACCTTGCTGGAAAGCTGAGGAAGTCAGCTTTCACATGCCTTAAGTTTCCAGCAATTTGGAGGTACCATTTTGGAGATATGGGGCAAAAGGTGCAGCATATGCAGACTAGGATAGTTTCTGAGCATCTGGAAAAAGGCTCCAATTGACTTATTGCCTAGAGACCTAACCTAGAGCTCTTTATATATCCTTGAATCTGACATATTTAGGGTTCCAAAAAGTAGATTTGCAGCCTCTTAAGTCCACGTTAAGCTTGGGTAATTAGGCTTACAAAATCGGGCCAAATTCTGGCCGAACTGGGCAGCATGTGCAACGCTTGGTTGATGACTTCTTGGACCATGGAATGAACCCATTTAACCTCCTTGGTGCTTGTAGAGTCCCTTAGGCTCGTGGGTTGGTCTTCAATTGGTTCCAAAGGATGGTCCCCATCATACTCTCCGGATTGGTTGGAGTTTGACCTCAAACACGAAAATTGATCATCTTCATAATAATATGGACTAAGGTCAGCCACATTGAAGGTGGTCGAGACTCCATACTCTCCCGGGAGGTTGATCTTGTAAGCATTAGGACCAATCTTCTCAATGACCTCAAATGGACCATCCGACCTTGGCATGAGCTTGGATTTGCGCTTGCTAGGGAATCTCTCTTTCCTCAAATGATTCTAAACCACGTCTCCCAGTTGAAATTAAGCATCTTTCCTATGCTTGTTGGCTCGTTGCTTGGCTTGCTCATTAGACTTCTCAATTCTTTCCCTCACCTTGGTGTGTAACTCTTGAATTTCTTTGGCTCTCTTCTCGGCCTCCCAACTAAACTTGGTAGGATTGGGGATTGGAACAAGGTCCAATGGAGTCCGAGGGTTGTAACCATACACCACCTGGAACGGGGAAAGATTGGTTGCCTTGCTTAGAGCTCGGTTGAAGGCGAACTCCACATGAGGAAGCAACTCATCCCACGCTTTGATGCTCTTCTTGACTAGAATTCTAAGCAAAGTGCCGAAAGTCCTACTAGTCACTTCGGTTTGACCATCGGTTTGGGAGTGGCATGTAGTGCTAAACTTGAGGTGAGTGCCAAACTTTCTCCACAAGGTAAGACCAAAGTGACTTAGGAACTTGGTGTCCCTATCCGACACCATGCTTCTTAGAATTCCATGGAGACGAACGATCTCTGTGAAGTAGAGGTTGGCAATAGAGGAAGCATCATTAGTGGTATGGCATGCTATGAAATGTGCCATTTTTGAGAATCAATCCACCACCACCATGATTGAATCTTTGTGCCTTTGGGTTCTTGGCAAACCCGTGATGAAGTCTAGGCTTACATCCTCCTAAGGACCTTGAGGAAAGGGGAGAGCAGTGTAAAGGCCTTGGGGCCGTGAGTGACACTTGGCTTGTTGGCAAGTAGAACACCTTCTCACATAATGCTCTACATCCTTGGACATGCTTGACCAATAATAGAGTTCCTTGAGCATGGAACAAGTCCCCTCAATGCCAAAGTGTCCGGCTAAAGCCCCACCATGAAGCTCTTGAATTAAGAGTTTTCGAAATCCACTCTTTGGTATGCATAGCCTGGTTCCCTTGAAGAGAAACCCATGCTCCAAGTGAAATAAACCATGGGCAGATAGAGCACTTCTCATAGGCTTCCTTGAAGTCTTCATCATGGGCATACAACCCCTTAACAATCTCAAAACCAAGGACTTTGGTTTCCAAGGTAGAGAGTAAGAGGCACCTTCTTGATAATGCATCCGCCCCTTTGTTGAGTTGACCCGACTTGTGGTGGATCACAAAATGAAAGGCTCGGAGGTACTCAACCCACTTTGCATGCCTTGGGTTGAGCTTGTGTTGCCCTTGTATGAATTTGAGAGCTTCATGATTCGAATGGAGTATAAACTCTCCTCCCACCAAGAAGTGTCTCCAATGCTCCAAAGCTCTCACAATTGCATAAAACTCCTTGTCATAAGTGCAGTACTTCCTCTTTGCTTCATTGAGCTTTTCACTAAAGAAAGCTAGGGGCCTCTTCTCTTGAGATAGGATAGCCCCTATCCCAACACTGGAAGCATCACACTCTACTTCAAATACTTTGGAGAAGCTTGGTAGAGCTAGAACGGGTGCACTTGTCAGCTTGCACTTGATTTCTTCAAAGGCCCTTTCAGCTTGCTTGGTCCACTCAAATATTTTGGCCTTAACCACCTCGGTCATAGGGAGCAACAATGGTGTTAAAATCTCTCACAAACCTCCTATAGAAAGAGGCTAGGCCATGGAAGCTCCTAACTTGTTGAATTGAAGTAAGAACTGGCCAATCTCGGATTGCTTGAATCTTGCTCTCATCAACATGAATTCCTTGGGCCGACACAACATAGCCCAAAAATATAACTTGAGAAGTGAAAAAGTGACACTTCTCCAAGTTTTCATAGAGCTCTTCTTGAGATAGAATACTCAAGACTTGTTGTAGATGATGGGCATACTCCTTTTCACTTTTGTTATACACCAAGATGTCATTGAAGTAGATAACAACGAACTTGCCAATGAGGGGCTTGAGGACTTGGTTCATAAGCCTCATAAAAGTACTTGGTGCATTTGTCAACACGAATGGCATAACAAGCCACTCATGGAGACCTCCTTTAGTTTTGAAGGCCATCTTCCACTCATCTCCGTCATAAATCCGAATTTGGTAGTAGCCACTTCTAAGATCAATCTTAGAAAAGATGGTGGCTCCATGTAGCTCATCTAGGAGATCCTCCAACCGTGGAATAGGAAGGCGATAGTTGATAGTGATTTTGATGATTGCTCTACTATCCACACACATTCTCATCAACCCATCTTTCTTAGGAACAAGAAAGGCCGGCACGACACATGGACTAAGGCTTTCACAGATCAAGCCTTTAGTAAGAAGCTCATCTACTTGCCTTTGCACTTCTTGAGTCTCTTGGGGGTTCATTCGGTAGGCCGGCTTGTTTGGGAGGGTGGCACCGGGTATGAGGTCTATTTTGTGTTGTATGGATCTTTTGGGAGGGAGGCCATGAGGGACCTTACTGGGGAAGACATGTTCAAAATCTTTGAGGAGAGGGGAAAGCAAAGGATGGGAAGAATTATTTGCTTTGGCTGGTTCTTGGCCAAGTAAAATCCAATCGTTGAAATCATCATATTCATGGAGTTGGGAGTGGAGTAGGGTGGTGAGAAAGACATCCATGCTAGGAGTGTCTTGAGGCCTTTTTGCGAGGTGGGTTTGAGAGGAGTGAGGGTGGTCTTTTTGTGGTCTTTGGTAAATGTATATGTGTTCAACCAACCATCATGCATCATGCTTCGATCAAATAACCATGGACATCCCAAGAGGACATGACAAGCATCCATAGGCACAATATCACACCAAATCTCATCTTTATAGTTCTTGCCAATTGAAAAACCAAGTAAACAACGAGAAGAGATTTGCAAGCCTTTACCTTGATTGAGCCATTGTATGGTGTAAGGGCTTGGGTGTGGAGAGACCAAAAGCTTAAGCTTGTCCACTAGAGTCTTGGAAGCAACATTGGCACAACTTCCACCATCAATAATAAGGTAGCAAACCTTCCCTTTCACGGCACACCGGGTGTGGAAGATGTTCTCCCTTTACTCCATGTCATGTTGGGAAGCAATACCACTCAAGGCTGTTCTTATCACAAGCATTTCTCCTTTATCGGGTCCCTCTTCAAGTTCTTCAAGAGCTTCGGTCATGAAAAGCTCCTTTTCTTCCCCATCATTCTCATCATCTAGCTCCTCATAAGAAGCTTGATATTTGGCCAAAGTGACAATTCTTTTATTGGGACACTCGGAAGTAAAGTGTCCAAGGCCTTGACAACGGAAACATCTCTTCTTGTCTTTGGGCTCTGAAGGTTTTTTTGAGGGGGTTTGTGGGGGATTTGGTGGAAGGGGTCTTGTGTTTGAGTTTGGAGTTCATTTGGGAGGGTAGTATGAGGGCTTTTGGAAGGGGTAAGGACGGGGGTTAGGCTTGGAGGCCATGCCCTTGCCCTTAACTCTCTTTTGTGACTCCACTTTGTGAGCTAGGATACTAAGCTCATCTAAGGAAGTGTAAGGGTGGAGTTCAACAACATGAGCAATTTCATCATTCAACCCACTCAAGTGTCTAATCAAAGTTTGAGGCTCATCCTCTTTCAAATCACATTTCAATAACAATTGCTCAAACTCTCTATTGTATTCTTCTACTCTCTTAGACCCTTGTTCGAGGTGGTAGAGTTTAAGGAAGTTGTCTTGCAAGTAATGGGGTGGTAAAAACTTGGACTTAAGTTTGGACTTCATTTTCTCCCAAGTTCTTATCTTCCCTTTGCGCTTCCTAACTCTCTTAGTCGCAACATTTGACCACCAAATAGAAGCGTATTTTCTAAGCTTTAAAGCAACAAGCTTTACCTTTCTTTCTTCGGGGAGGTCCTTGAACTCGAAGACCCTTTCAACGGTTTGAAGCCAATCCAAGAATACATCCTGATCAAGTTAACCTTCAAATTCGGGAATATCCACCTTGAAGTCCTTGTAGCTTCGGTCTTGAGGCCTATGATGCCTTCTTGGTCTCCTTGCCTGTACATCCTCTTCGAAATCAACAAGGGAATTGCTTTCATCATCCAAAGCATCCGAGTCCACTTGCTTGCTTGTACTTCTTGAGCTCCTCAAAGTGCCTCGCCTTTCTTGCATCATTTGACCAAGTTGAGATCGAAGATACTTAACTTGGGCTTCTAGCTCGGCCTTCTCTCTAATGGCTTGCTCGGCCACTTGTTCGGGAGTGAGGCTAGTAGACATGATGGCTTTAGAGTGAGGATTGGTTGTTTTAGGACGGGGAGGGGGTGGCATGGTCGTGTGGGGTGACACGGTGGGGTCGTGCTTGGTGGCTAAAGGTGAATTGTGGTTGTTAGAAGGTGGCACGGTTGTGCTGGTAGGCATGGGGTGGTCGTGCTGAGCTGCTGCAGTGGGGAGGGGTGTGTGAGGAGATGGCACGGTCGTGCCACTATGGCACGGGGTGGCCGTGTTGTATTTTTGGTTTGTCACGGCTAGAATTTTGCAAATGGACGTGTTTGGGCTGTTTTTGTGGGTTTTGTGTTTGGAATGTCTTTGGTGGATGGAAGCTTGGCCAAGAGGGTAGCCTAAGCTCTAATACCACTTGATGTATTCAAGCTTTACTGAGGCATGGATTTGCAAAAGTGAATCAAGAATGCATTTGGGTAGAAGGAATAATGTACAACCAAAGTAACCAAGAACCAAGATAGAATTCAAGTGGACTAGCAAGGGTGATTGAAGACCCACCTTGGTTTGCACACTCGAGTGATCTTCTTCCTTCAACTAAGTTACAAAAATGAATCACCTTCTTAGTTGAGTTACGAAGACCTAGAGACCTACTTGAGGTTGCCAAACACTCAAGATATAACACTAGGAATTTTGAGAGAGAATGGAGAGAGTTTTCACAACTCAAAGTTCAAATTCATTCAAAAGTGTGCTCTTGCAACCTAAGGTCTCCCTTATATAATGGGAGCCTCTAACAAGCTAAGACAAAGGGGAACAAAGGGACCTTACACGTCCAAAAAGCAAGAGGAGACTAAAAAGCAAAGACAAAATCTGAAAAGTGCTTTATGCTTTTGTCAGCAACTTTTGAGTTTACAAAGGTCAACTTCAAACAAGTATATCTCCCAGCTTTCACGTGCCTTAAGTTCCCAGCAATTTGGAGCTACCATTTGGGAGATATGGGGCAAAAGATGCAGCATATGCAGACTGGGATAGTTTCTGTAGCATATGGAAAAAGGCTCCAATTGACTTATTACCTAGAGACCTAACTTAGAACTCTTTATATTTCCTTGAAGCTGACATATTTAGGGTTCCAAAAAGTAGATTTTCAGCCTCTTAAGTCCACCTTAATCTTGGGTAATTGGGCTTGCAAAACCGGGCCAAATTCTGGCCGAACAGGGCAGCATGTGCAATTCCTTGTTGATGACTTCTTGGACCATGGCATGAACCTCTTTAATGTCCTTGGTGCTTGTAGAGTCCCTTAGGCTTGTGGGTTGGTCTTCAATTGGTTCCAAAGGATGGTCCCCATCAAATGAACTGTTGGGCACCTGCGGGACACATAGGTCCACCTATTGGTCATCCCAAATTAACCATACTTATTGATTTGAAGCATTATTAATCAAACTTCAGCCATGATAATGTCAACATATTTTGCAGCCAAGTTTCTTGTCTCCAGTATCCTCACCACCTTGCATCCTTTTCGCAAATGGTAGTCTTTAACTGCTTTCTGGTTCTTTGGACCATTAAGGCCTCTGGTGTTGTACATAGCAATAGTATCCATGATAAACAGAGAAGATATTATTTCCTTTTGGCAGTCTTTCTAATGCAGCATTACCTTTTCCCTTCTGACAATAGTTACTATGAGTTTTAGTAGTTGATATAAGGTGAATATGAGCATTTAAATTTGTTACCGTCATCTCATAAACTCCTTGTATTATAGAAGGAATAGTAGGAGATCGAGATGTCACACTTTGAGGTGGCTGTCTCAAAATTCTGCTCATGCCCTTGTTCGCTTCTTTCCAGCATTCCACCCACTTTTGACCTCTTATATAGTCATCCAAAAGATGACCAAACACTCCACACTTGAGACATTTTATAGGTCTCCGCTTACAACCCACACGTTGTACAATGCTATAATAATGTAATCTCTTTAAGATACAAAGGTTACATGCTTAGGAAATGTTTTGCTCAATTTCTTCTCAATCAAAATATGGGCAAGTTAGACTCTAGATTTCTCTCTATAGGTGCATCGGTACCAATAGAATGCCCAATCAGACTAGCTATCTTACTCAAGCTACTTGCTTCCAGAATCTGCAATCCACTTTTGATAATTTACCCAAACTGGTGATGCATCAATTTTTTGCTCGTTAATTCATTATCCTGCACTCCTACTTTCCAGGACTTATTCCATTGGCTTCCAATCAAATAGACTGCATTTCATTCTAAGGTTCCTTCACATTCCAAAATAGAACAAAATCTGATGATGAGAAAAGCATCAGGCTGGCAATGACTTTATCTACTCCTTGCTTCTTCCAAAATCTTTTAATGAACCCTTTGTGTCATACACTTGGGCCTTTCCCCTAAAACAAAACATACAACACAGAAGCTTTGGAATCCACTGTCATCGGTGGTTTTACTTCACCGTTCAAGTCTCCATTGCGCTTCCATGTTTCTATCAAGTTGCATACTCAAATGAGGTCATTTTGAGGCACATCATGTTCAACATTACCTCTTAAAGAAGGTGACAAAGTTCCTTTAGCATCCATTGCTCAAGATCCAACTTCTTTCTTCGTTCTTGATGAGTTAACTCATGTAGAAAAATAATTGAAGACTCATTTCTTGATTATATGGATTCAGTAAAGCTTTTATTATTTTTGAGTGCTATTGTTTGCCTTTCATCTGCTGAAATTGGGGCATTGTTCAATTTTTTGTAGTCTAGGGAGAATTCAGTTGTTTCTTATTCAAATTTGTGCCATTATTAAGCTTTGTTGTGGGTTTTTGCTTCGTTTTCCTCACCCATTTTGAGGGAAGCTGCTGATGCTAGTTGCTTCTTCAGCTGATCCTGTAATAATTTTTTGTTAGTTAGCTTATTAGTTAATTAATTAATTGATAGGTATATGATCACCCCGGGAACCCAGGATGTGGTGGCTTTGTGCATTGGGAAGGCCCATCCATGATCGATATGCTAGCGGTTAGAAACATCGCTGGATTTGCCTTGAAAAGTTGCCATGATCTCTGCGAAAAGGTGCTCTATTTTGCTCTTTACCCAATTAGACTCCCCCGCCCCCCTCATTTTCTCCGTGCTTTGTTGTAAGCTTATATGATCCAAATGACTGTTCTGTGTAGGATAGTTTGAGATTATCAAGTGTTGACAAGATGAGTTTGAGGCCAACCTGCCATCATTTCTATTACTTGACTTTTACAGTTGTAGATGAGCTTGCCAATGAAGAGACAACGTTCCAAGATTAAAATATTGAGATTGCTTTCAAGCAGTACATGTTAGGTTTGCTTAGAGATGCCTCTCATGATTGTGGGGCCACTGCCATGCAAATCGAAGAAGATAATAAAATGAAATATAAATCACAGATAGAAAACATATTCATTAAGCATTTTCATTTCCTTCTTAGAATTAGGGTTGTCAAATCGGTTAGGTCGGGTTGAGTTCGTGTTCATGTCGAACTTAAACGGGTCAGGAAGTTTTCAACCTAAACCTAACCCATTTATTAAACAAGTTAAAAACCTTGATCTGTCCTTGCTTATTTTTAAAACGGGTTGACCTGAAATTTACCCATTAACCCATTTAATATAAACGGGTCAAGTTTAGGTTATCTGGTTACCATTTACCCACTTAACATTTTGACTAAAATATGATTATAGAACATTATAAACCATTCTTTTGAGTTCAATATATCATTACAACGAAATCATTGTCCATGATGTGCGCGATCCATGACCCCAAAGCATAGATCAATTGATTAAGCCCTACTTTTTTAGAATTTTTCCCCCAAAAAATAAACGGTAATTGGGTAAATAGATATTTTTTCGTATCAAAATTCTCAACTTGAATCTAAATCAATTAATTAAAAGGGTTAAACGTGTCAACCCATTTAATTAAATGGGTTGAAAATTTTTATCCAAACCCACTTAATTTCGTGTTCGGTTCGGGCCGGTAATCGTGTCGGGTCAGCTTTTGACAACCTTACTTAGAATTCCCTTTCTGTCGTTGGTATAATGTGATAACTTATGACTCCCTTGGGGGGCAGCCTAGTGGTATGCTGCTTGGTTTCGACAAGAAAGACCAAATTTCAATTTTTTCTAAGCTGTGTGTATATTTACCCATAAAAAAAATTTGGTAACTTATGCTTTCCTGTTTCTGATTTTTGCTGTTTGTTTGGTCTATTGGTTTGGTCTAGTTGCTTTTGTTTGTTATGCTGACTCTTGTTGCTTTTCTGCATGCCTTTATAGGGTTTTTCTTCTCAGTACCATCTTAATGTGGTTGATCAATGATGACGAAAATTTGATGTAGTCATTCTCCCTTTCTAGCTTATTAGCTCTGCCTCTTTTAGTGCTCTGCACCCCTCCTCAGCCCTTACTTTCAGAGAGGAGGTTTCAAGGTTTGTATCAAGGATCAAGGGTCACTCTGTTAATTATTCATGCTGACTTGCTCATGTAGGATAGGATCTATGATGGGCGAAATTGTAGAATTTAGGAGTGGAAAGAGGGAATGAGATGAGAGATAAGGGGAAACATAAAAGAAGCAATAAACAAAGGATAGAATTCTTAGGAACCCACCTAAGAAAACCTAGGAGATCCACCCTGGGTTCATGAGAGATCTACTCACAAAGAACCAGGAAGCCACATGGCGCAAGAAAGTAATAACATGCTAAAATTTTCAGATTCAATTGATGCACAGAAAATTACACCTAAACAGTACTTATGTAGGCCAAGGGTAACGTGGAAAACAAGCTAATCTTAAACCCTAAAGTATGCTTATCTTCCAACTGCCAAGCATTAGTATCATCTAAAAGTAATAAAAAATAATTTTAAAGGTACTTCGAATTAATACCTATTCGAATAAAATAAAACATAAATCCAATCTCACCTAATATCCTATTCCTAATATAAATCTTAAACTGCCTCTGAAAATAATCCTAATAATCTAAAATTACAAACTTTACATAATTTATTGCGTAGTTCTTTATTTTGCTCGGAGGAGATCTTGTTTGCATCATTCTTCCATGGTTCGAAAAAAACTCATCCTTGAGCTTTGTAGTGGTCAAGGAACCAAACCACCATGGCCTTACACATAGTAATTGTGAAGTATGACTTACCAATCTTGTGCAGGGGCTTGAACCAGGATTCAAAGTAAGGGGTTGTTGAGATTAATAACAAACATAACATAAACTTTAATATTTCTAAAAATTAATGAAATGCGTAGCTAATACATTCAAGAAAGTTATCATCGATGAGATCTTATGTTTGAAAATAAAGCATGAAATCGTCGTTCGAGACTTTTACAAAGATCAATCTCAAATAAGTAACAACAGTATCTTTTAAAAATTTATCTGA
Source organism: Selenicereus undatus (assembly GCA_017589665.1). NCBI lineage: Eukaryota > Viridiplantae > Streptophyta > Magnoliopsida > Caryophyllales > Cactaceae > Selenicereus > Selenicereus undatus. The sequence goes on from JACYFF010002017.1 coordinate 24,427,015, forward strand.
TATTTTATTGCGCAATTTGGTCTCGGTGAACTTCATCACAGAGAATACTCTTTCAACAATTGCCATGGAAACCGGTAAATCATTAAATCCACCAATTATTTATCACAAACAAACACAAATTTGACTAAAGTCAATAAATTTAACACAAATAAACAAACAATAACCAACAAATTACCCAATTCTAATTCCTAAATCCTCAATCGAGAGAGGCAAAACCCTAACTTTTTAATTGATGAGTAAATTTCTAAATTAACCACTTATTCAACACAAATTCAATAAAAATGAGTAAATTAAACAGAAACAAGCAAGCAATAACAAACGAAATTAGCTCAACTTTAAATTTTCAACCAAGAAGACAATTAGATAAAAAGTTTCATTTTTCAATTCATGAATCATGAGTAAATCACTAAGTTAATCAATTATTTAAGATGAATCTAACAAAAATAAGTAAAGTAAACATAATTATTTACAATATAACAAAATTAAAAACAAAAATTAGGGATTTTTTAGAGCTTTGACCGGCGAGGTAATTGGGTAGAGAGAGAGGGAGAGGTCATAGGTGGGCGTGGGGTTCTGTCGTTCACCGTGCGTGTGGCTATTTGGGCAATGCAAACCAAGAAAGAAAAATAGAGGACAAGTAAAGTGAACTCGCCAAAATTCAACAAAAAAAAAAAAAATACAAAGAAGGTGCAGCCACAAGGAGTTGAACACATAACCACACATACACAACATTATGCACCTAATCACTCTGCTAGGAGCATCTTTATGACACAGTAAGGAACTAATTAATATATATCAATTTTTGTTTTGCGCCAGAATATCTTGCATTTAATTTTTTTTTTCCCTAAAAAGCTGCGGTGTTAATTAACACCCCTTGCACCTTAGTGGCTCCACCCTTGATCTAGTGTGCAATTAATGATATTCTCTAGTGAAGATAAAAATGATGAAGGGGTTACTACTTGGGGAGGTCATAGGGATCCACGTATGGTGGGTAAAAGCTCTTAACAAGGAGCCCCTTAGAAAGAATGTTTTGTATCCCATGTAAACTATCAATATCTGTTTTCCCAAATTCCTCTTCCCTGTTTTGCACCTCTTTGTAATGATTCTGTTTCTACAGCTTTAACCTCCTTCAGTTCTGCCATGAACAGGTTTGATATGCTGAAAACCTGTCTGAGTCTGCCAAAAGTTTCTGTCCCCTTTTCTGTGTTTTTATTGTATTTTGTGTCGTCATCATTAAACTTATTTAGAACTTGGAGCTTAGGAGTTTCTTTGTGCATGTTCAGCTACCGTGTCAATGGGATCAAATGTAATATGTTTTCCATTGAAAGAAAACTACACCTTTTCATTCTACCTCCAGTGGCAGCATTGTTACAATAAAGCCAAGGTCTTACTAACAAAATATTGGTGGGCTCCATAGGCCCAAAGTCACACCATTCCTCATCCTGGTAGGCTCAAATCCCCAAAGGAACAAGGCGTTGAGGACATCCTTAATTTTCATTTATAGCTTCTACAAATTTCTTTAAAATAACACTAAAACTGCTACCATTGTCAATAATTGTTTTACCTACTTTTTTTTCCACATTGCATCCGAATCTGAAAGACGGTAGTACGCAACCTGTCTTCACAAAGCAATTCAAGTGTGAGAACTATATGCACCACATGGACACCATGATCCACACGATCGGGGTTAAAGTCGCCATCAGCATCATTGACATCATTCTCGTGAGTTTCAAGACCCAATGGATCGAGTATTTGTTCATCAACGAACTCAATATCAGCCAAATCAAACAATGAATCAAAATCAACCAAATGAGTGAGTATATCATCATCAGATTCATCCATTTTTCCTTGTAGTTGATAGGTGATAAAGGCTTCAGGCTTGCACAAGGCTCTGGTGTGATGCTTTGTCACAAGGCTGTGATACCAAATTGATGAAGGGTGACATCCATTACTGGGTCAAATTGTAGAATTTAGGGTCTGAAAGAAACTTGATGGGAGATAAGGGGAAAATAAAAGAAACGGTAAACAGAGGATAGAATTTTCAGGAATCAGCCTGAGAAAACCTAGGAGATCCACCTAGGTTTTGCGAGAGATCCACTTTGAAAGAACCATGAGTCCACATAGAAAAAGAAAGCAATAATATGCTGGAAATTTTTAGATTCAATTGAAGTATGTGAAATAGCACCTAAACAGTACTCATAGTGGATTGGAATAACTTGGAAAACAAGCGAACCTTAAACCCTAAACTATGTCTTATCTTCCAAGCACCATTAACATCCAAAATAACAAAAAAAATAGACCCTTAAAGATACCTTGAAACAATACCTACGAAAATAAAATAAAATAGAAAGAAAATCTCCCTGTTGTCCTATTCCCAATTTAACTCTTAGCATACCTTGAAAATAATCCTAGTAATCTAAAATTACACACTTCAAGCAATTTAATGGCATAATTCTTTATTTTGCTTTGCCGGATTCCTCTTATTGTTTGCGTCACTTGCCCATTAATTTGAGATTGGACTTAGCTCTTCAAGTGTTCCATTGTTCATTATGTCACAGCTTCTTTAAATGGAGCTAGACATAGAGGGGAATCGATTGTTTTGTTGAATGGGCATACTGAGTAACATGGATGTCAAATGGCTATGGAACTATGGGCCCTTTAGATTATATAGTGTCCTGATGCATTCTGTGTGAGAAGAAAAACATGACAATCTATCGCTATGATGTGAGGCAATGCTTCTTTTTATTTAGGCTGTTGTGTTGTGCTGTTTTGGCAACAAGACAAGTGAAGAGTACTGAAATTATGATAGCACCTTGTCAAATAAGAAGTGAGAACATGCCTTCACCATGTCTGTGCCTTGTCTGATATGCCAGTGCTACTATTTGTTTCATTAGTGCTTGAAAAGAATCCAATCTCAAGCTTTTGAACGATTGCCATGTTTCACATGCATTGTTTACCCCTTCTGCAGTTCTTATGTTTGATCATTTAGGAGTTAAATATACAGGAAATAAAATTCTGTTTAGTCTTCATTTCAATTCATCTTATTTGCTCATTTTGTGGTTTTGCATCAGTTTTTACCATTTCAGAGGCGTAGATTGAAAGCCATGCCAGTACCCTCTCCTCCCCCCCCCCCCCCAAATCCCTTTTGCCAGCAAAATCACTCGAAAGGTAAGAAAATAATGTCCTTGTGCTTGCCATTTGAATGTTTCATTTGCGTTTCTTCTTTTTGATGTGCCTACAATAGATGATTCAAAAGGGATGGATAGTAATCATGCGTCCTTTAATGAAGCTAATTATAATCTAGAAAAGGTTTTTCACCAAATTAAATGCATCTATCAAACAGGATCAAAGGTCCTCCTTTGCTAAAAAGTATAATGCGTGAGCCATTTGTGGGGTTTCATGCACCGAATGACAGTTTCGATACCATCAAAGACCTTCTATTTCCTTTAATTAAATCATCCTTAGAATAGTGTGTGGCATCTACTGAATTTACGTTTGAAGCACCTTTTAACCAATATTGTTTGCCTTTCTTTGTAAATTGTCAGAACTGCAAATCTTACCTTGAGTTTGCCTTCCAGATAAAGGATGCTTTTTATTGCAGCTGTTGCCAGTTCTTATCCCAATCATCTCCTACAAATCATCGTTTGATAATGGAGCATGTGGGATGCAACAAAGTCTGAAGTAATATCCCTTCTTCTGATCATGCTTGTTGGTTGCAAACCAAGAAAGGAATTGTTGGCCTATAAATCTTAGATCTTAGGCTTGCTGAATCTGCTGGCTCTCATAACAAAACATGTGTTGTGGCATAACATTATCGACGTTCAACAAATGCTTATATTTATTGATTTCCCTTATGAATGAGAACTCTCTTGGTTTTGTGCAAATTAATAAACTTTACTATTAGCGTTTGCTAGAAATTTTCTAGATCATTGACATGGAATTGTATGCTTAAGATAAATCATTCACTTCCAGGAAAGGGGGTGCGAATGTTTTTACCCAACTATTTTTTTTCTCTTTTTCTTTTTTTTCGGGTGAGGGTGTAGGCTTTCTATTGTGTCATGACCATTAACATAGCTACTGCCTACTTGTGATTTGTTAAACGGCTGGAAGAAATGAGCTTAGCTTATACAGTCTTAGGATGTATTCTATGGTGAAGTAGCTACATAATATTTGAATGCAATCAGCGCACACATGATGGATTTTGTCACTTCAAGCTGTACTTGTGTAACATAGTAGATGGATTATGATTTTGTTGAGTTGTACTCGCCCTATCTTTTTGTACACGTCGTGAAACTTTTCCTGATTGTGGTATTAATAGCACCTGATATATAAGCTGCCCCCCCCCCCCCCAAAAAAGCAAAGAAGGATGATTAAAAACCCTGATGTCTTTTGATAAAATGACATTAACTGTAGGGACCATTGAAGGTACAACTTGTCAAGTGCAGATGGTTCCAGAGAATCCATGAAGAGAATCGTGTTATGTGGCTTAGACATTTTTGCTCGTAAATTTACAAAAAGGAGTGTTTGACTGATGTTTGTATTTAGCTGTTGAAATTGATATTATAGGTATCCTAAGCAATTTGTGAATAATCTATGGAATCTGGGCAACAGCCATTGGGTGGAATCGGTGAATTCCCGGCAAGTTAGGAAAGCCTCATTCTTCTCGGCAACATGGGCTCTTTGTGTTGGATTTTATGGAAGGTTAGTGGAATTATGGTGGAAATGATTTAATTTGATGAAAGATGTTTGATGGTTGAAAGCTTTATAGGAGGAGAGATTAATTGGGAGAATGAGAATTGTTATATTGCATTGCTCCAAATAGTCCTACAATGTGGTATTTATAGAGGGAGATTTGGCCTTACCCTCCAAAAATATCTATGATATTTCTAATTTTAATTTAATTCTCTTTTTAAGTTTTTATCTACATTTTTCTTATGGATTCTAGGGCCTAGATAGATATTCTAGTCTACAATTCTAGATATTTCTACAATACACAATCTAGATAATTATCAAGACTTTTCTAGATTATTTTACACCAAGATTTTTTAGATTATTTTATCACTTCCCCTAATCTGAAAAATCTTGAACTCCAAGCTGTTGCCTGAATTGGATGAATTTCTCCGTTGATATGACCTTGGTAAAGATATCTGCTAGCTGCTCCCCCGTCTTGCAAAATTGTAAATTGATCTCGCCCTTTTCGACTAGTTCTCTGATGAAGTGATGCCGTATCTCTATATGTTTGCTCTGGCTATGAAAAACCGGATTCTTTCTCATGGCGATAGCTGACATGCTATCACATAATATTATTGTAGGTTCTTTGGTGTTGACTTGTGGATCTCTCAAAATCCTTCTAAGCAACACTGCTTCACATGCTACACTTGTTGCTGCTACGTATTCTACTTCTGCTGATGATAGTGCGACTGTGGCTTGCTTCTTTGAAGACCATGAGATGATCTTGGATCCTACTTGAAATACATAACCACTTGTACTCTTCCTGACATCGATGCATCCTGCCCAATCGCTGTCTGTGTATCCTGTGAGGCTGTAATCTTCATCGATCTTGTCGAGAACCCCGAAATTCTTCATCCCTTTGACGCAGCGAAGTATTCTTTTTGCTGCTGCAAAATGTGCCTTTCTAGGTTCACTCACGAACCTAGAGACAATGCTGACAGCATGAACAATATCTGGCCTTGTATGTGTGACGTAGATAAGTGAGCCCACAAGACTTCGATAAAGTGATGCATCAACTTTCTCTTGGCCACCATTCTTAGATAGTTTCTCATTGATGGCCATAGGTGTGGCCATGGGCTTACAACCAACCATATTGAATTTCTTGAGTAGGACATCTCCATACTTCTCTTGAGATAAGAAGATGCGACTTGGGCTTTGCTATACTTGAATCCCAAGAAAGTATTTCATTAGCCCTAGGTATGTCATTCCATACTTTGACATCTTGCTTTCTTAAACTCATTGAGCATCTTTATGTTGGTGCATGTGTAGATGAGATCATCTACATAAAGGCACAAAATGAGGAAATCATTTGGCCCATGCATTTTGACATACAGAGATGGCTCACTTAGGCTTTTTATAAAGCATTTAGTAAGAGATAAGCATCTATCTTACTGTTCCATGCTCAAGGAGCTTGCTTGAGGCCATATAGAGCCTTGTGTAGACGATAAACTTTGTCTTCCTATCCTTTGATGATTTATCCTTGAGGTTGCTCCACATAGACTTCTTCTTCAAGCTCCCCATTAAGAAATGCTTATTTGACATCGAGTTGATAGACTGGCAGCTTTAGCTGTGCTGCAATGGCAAAACTGTTCTAATGGTCTCCATGCGTACAACTGAAGCAAACGTCTCATTGAAGTCGATCCCTGGTCGTTGTGAGTGGCCTTTAGCAACAAGTCGAGCCTTGTACTTTTGAATTGAGCCATCTTCATTATACTTTATCTTATAGACCCACTTGAGGCCTATGATATCTTTATCTTCGGGCTTATCTGTAAGCTCCCATGTATCATTTTTCTGGATCATCTTGATTTCTTGGTCGATGGCTTTGATCCACTTCTCATATTGAGCTGCTTCTTGAAAACTTTGTGGTTCGCTTGCGAAAAAAGCGGTGATGGTATGGCCACATTGGTAGTCTTGGAGGTAGCTTGGAGGATGTCGATCTCTTTGTGAGCGATGTGTTGGTTAAGGAAGGTTTCGAATTGGAGTTGCTGTGGGTGTATTTCTGGGAGATTATGGGCTTGATGAAGGAGGTGAATTTGGCTCGGGTGTTTGTGTGTGTCTTCCTTCTTGAGATGAGGTTAGAGAAAGGTTTTGTGATGTTGGATGTTGTGTAGAGTTCTCTTGCCAACTCCACTGTGCATCTTCATCGAATATGACATCCCTTGAGATGATGAGTTTCTTTGATTTGGGCTTATAAAGGTGATAGCCTTTTGACTCATTATTGTATCCAATGAAGATACATTTTTCTCCTTTTTCATCTAAGTTCCCCCGATTTTCTTTTGGGATGTGGGCATAGGCAATACAGCCAAAGATTCTAAAGTGCTCCACTTTGAGCTTCCTTTTGAACCACGCCTCATAGGGTGTTTGATTTGGCACTGCTTTTGTGGGGGATTGGTTAAGAATATACACTGCTATGTTTACAGCTTCGGCCCAAAAATATTTTGGTCAATTTTTACTTTGTAGCATGCTTCGGGCCATTTCCATAATTGTTTTATTTTTTCTTTCGACAACACCATTTTGTTGAGGTGTTTGCCTGACTGTCAATTCTCTTTTGATGCCATGATTCTTACTAGGGCTGGCAAAAATTCGGGTCCGGGTCAATTCGGTTCCGGACAAATCGGACATTCGGACAAAAACCTCATACCCAGACCCTGTTCGGATTATAAAGCAGACACTTTGACCAGACTTAGACCCGGACCTGAATGTCCGATGTCCGCACTCGGTTGTCCGAATGTCCGAATTTGTGATATGATTTTAGGACATTCTGACCGAAATTTTGTGTGACCGAACCCGAACTCGATTTTTTAATGTCCGAACCCGATTGTCCGAATTTGTTTTTATAAAATTTTCTAAAGAATTTGGACTAAAATTACATATAAATGTAGTTGTCCGATGTCCGAACCCGGTTTTTCGATTATCCGAATTTGTCCGAACCCGAAATTGTTCAAAAATTCGGACAACCCGAACCCGAATGTCCAAACCCGAACCCAACCCAGATTTAAATTCGGACATAAATTTGGCGACCGTACCCGGTTTTTTTCGGGTCGGACAAATTCGGGTAATTGAATCGGACAGATTTTTGTCAGCCCTAATTCTTACAGAAGCTCATAAATTCCTCATCTATAAATTCTCCCCCATGATCTGTTCTTAATATTTTCATATTATGCCCATATTGTTTTTCAACAAGAGCTTTGAGTTCTTGAAAATTTGTAAATGCTTCTGATTTTTGCTGTAAGAAATATACCCAAATCATTAGGGTATAGTCATCAACAAATAGTGAGAAATATCTTTTCCCACTAATTGTGGGATTTTTGGGTGGGTCCCAAATATTAGCATGCACCAATTGAAGTGGGGCTTTGACCCTCCACGAGGCCTTGGGAAATGGCAATCTATGCAGTTTTTCAAATATACAACCCTCACATATATTTTTGTTATCAGTAATAGAGGGTAAGCCAATTACCATTTCCTTTTATTTTAATACTTTAAGACTTTTATAATTTAAGTGCCCGAATCGTAAATGCCACAATGTAGTGCTCTCTATAGTGGTAGTGAGAGCAACTCTGGGCTCTAGTGGCATCATCAAGGGCAATATCCTATTAGGAGCCATAGTTCCACATGCACTTAATTGGCCCTTTTTCTTATCATGTATGAGGCATCTATTTTCATCAAATTTCACCATATAGCCTCTTTGGAGCAATTGACCCACACTTAAAAGATTTTGATCTAGGTCAGGGACATATAAGACTTCTTGTAAATTTAGTAAAGCCATTTTTAGCTCTTATTGCAATTGCTCCTTTGCCTGCAACGCCTTGGTGACTAGCATCACCAAGAGTAATATGAGATTTTATATTTTCGTCAAGGCTAACAAAAGAGTTTTTATTTCCGGTCGTGTGGTTTGAGCAACCATTGTCTAAGTACCAAACATCAGATGACTCTTGTTGTGCGCTTAAACAAGAATAAAATACATTTTCAGCAGAGTCATGTTTTTCAGAAAACTTAGCTTCATTATTATTTTCCCAGTTTCTACAATCTTTAAAATGATGAGTATGCCATGTACATTTTTTGCATTTAAACCGACAATCTTTAGTATTATGATTATTCTTTTTGCATAATCTGCAATATAAGCCGCTTCTATCATTTTCACGGCTTGCTTGAATTTCTCTCCCCCTACCATGGTACTTTGATGTCCCCCCTTTCTAAGGGAAGTTTCGATCATGGCCATTTTTATTTTCTCCATTGTAGGAGAATTTTAATTTAGCCAGAAGAGCTTGTTTTAGTGGCTACTCAAAATGTCTACGCATTCGGTCCTCATGAGCTTGTAGAGAAGCCTTTAATTGATTTAAAGTTAGCGTAGATAAATCTTTAGATTCTTCAATTGCGGCCACTATATGATTGTATTTAGGAGGAAGGCTTCTTAAAACTTTTTGTACAATTTTTACATCTTCAATTGTGTCCTCATATGTTCTAATTTGATTTACTATATTAGAGACACGATTGAAGAATTTTTCAATACTTTCACCATCCTTCATAAGTAAAGTTTTAAATTCTTTCCACAAGTTTTGAAGTTTAAAGGATATTACCTTTTTTGAGCCTTTATAAGCTTGCTCCAATATCTCCCAAGCCTCCTTAACCGTCTCTGCAGCCATGATATCGAGAGATATGGATGCAGTGACTCCCCGTTGAATTAATGAGAGGGCATTACAATCCCTCCTTTGATTTTCTTCATATTGTTTTTGCTTATCTTCATCCCAAGATTTCTTTCCTTTGGAATCTTGGGGGTGGGAGTTCATATCCTCTTGTTATCACATCCCATAGCCCTTGTCCCTTTAGAGGAGTTCTCATTTGTGCACTATATATTTGATAATTTTCACCATCAAATATGGGAACCCAATTATTTGGGAGATAGTTAAAGGATGTATTTGGGTTAGTGGAGGCCATGGTATTTTTGTAAAGTTGAAAGTTTAAAGATGGAGGATTTGAGAGTTGAGATATGAGTTACGTGGGGTTGAATTATTTGGACGTGAAGGAAAGGGAAGGCTTGGATTAAAAGTTGGCTCTGATACTACTGTTGGATTTTCTGGAAGGTTGGTGGAATTATGGTGGAAATGATTTAATTTGATGAAAGATGTTTGATGGTTGAAAGCTTTATAGGAGGAGAGACTAATAGGAGAATGAGATGTGTTATATTACATTGCTCCAAGTGGTCCTATAATGTGATATTTATAGAGGGAGATTTGGTCTTACCCTCCAAAAATATATAAGATCTTTCTAATTTTAATTTAATTATCTTTTAAAGTTTTTATCTAGATTTTTCTTATAGATTCTAAGGCTAGAAAGACATTCTAGTGTACAATTCTAGATATTTCTACAATACACAATCTAGATAATTATCAAGACTTTTCTAGATTATTTAACACCAAGATTTTTTAGATTATTTGATCACTTTGCATGTTACCATTTATCTTTGATTTCTTCGTTCTTTTTCAAATGTTGTACTATATATGTGTGGAAATGTGTAACACAGTTATGGAATTATGCGATGTGAGGTCACTGTAGATCTATATTTATAATAAGTAGGATGTGCAGTTGTAGCCCTAGTTTTCTTCTATTATGCCCCACTCAATCTGTAGGGGTGAACGAACCGACAGGTCGGATTTAAAAACAGAGAATGAGTTGCAGACGGTGACTTATTAAATAGATATTATCTAACTGTAATTGGATGGCAACGTACGTTACACCAAGTACAACATGGGAAACTTGTTCACACACAAAACGATTGTCAACATCAATATGCTTGCGTTGCTACAGCTATGAATAGCTGGATTTGTGAAGTACGTGGCAAAGATATTATAATAGAGACCTTGAATAGGAGTGTCGAAGACAATACTCGACCCTATGAGGAGATAGCATATCCAGAGTGTTTCAGCCATGTATATGCAACTGATTTGTGTTGGATTTGCAAATAGTTGACTCTTTCTTGGAGCGTTAGGAAAACAAGGGTCAAAACAGGAAGGTGGCATAACCGAAAGAGAGCTATCAAGACACACGACTCAGTCAACATTAGAATATGCCATCACCAAGGATAAGGATTTAGCCAGCTTGACAAACACCCATGATCAGTAGTGACCTACAAATACCGAAAAATGTGCTCCACACCAAAAAGACAACTGGTGCAAGGAGCATCCGTAAACTAAGACACAAGCTCATAGGAATTATCTGGCCTAGTTATTGTTAAGTAGTGTATTGTAGGGGTGAGGAAAGAAAAATCGAAACCGAAAAACCGCTTAACTGATTCGATTTTTCTTAACCGAACTGAAAAAATTTTGCGGTTTCGGTTTTGATTCGGCTGTTTGAGATTTGGTTAACTGAAACAAAAACTTCACTTTTAAAAAAAACACTAAATTTTATCTTAGTCAAGTGTAGATTTTACAATTATTAAAACATAAGACTAAACATATAATAATGTGTAAATTAATATTTGGTGTCTCAAATAGTTAAATCAATTAAAAAAGGAGTGAAAGTTGAAAATTAACAATTTAAATTAACGGCTAGCCCGTAACAGAACCGAAAATCTGGTTAACCGAGTCGAAAATCCGGTTAATCGAGTTTTTCAGTTCGGTTACGGTTCACTTTTTTGCCGAACCGAAAAATTCGGTTAACCAATTTTCGATTCACAATTTTTGCGAACCGACTTTTCGGTTAACCGATTTTTGGGTAACTGAATTTCTGATTAACCAGTTTTGATCACCCCTACTATATTGCCCCTATCATACTACGGTACTCACTACTTAGCAGCATAAGCTAACGAGTCCTCATTCAATATAATAATGTGGTCCTAGAAGGAAGCGGTGTGCTGACTGATTTAAACTTGTGGAGGTCGAATTTGGTGAGAAGATTCTGAATATACCAGGTTTGAGAAACAAAGAGACTATCAGAAGTTCGCAAAACCTACAACTCCTGGAAAATAATGAAGATCCTTCATTGGGAACTGGGAAGACATCAAGCGAATTATATGATGAACAATAGTAGAAGAGCTGAGCTGCCAACGATAATAATGTCATCCACATAAAGCAATAAAATAACCAAAACAATGTACGAGTGAAAAAGGAACATAAGGAGTCAGTGTTACCACAGGCGAAGCCCAAAGACTGGAAATAGCTATTGAATTTGTGACACTAGACTCGAGCTTGTTTGAGACCATAAAGAGATTTGGATAATTTACAGACGTGATGGGGGTAGTTAAGATGAACAAAAAGGCCTTGAGTTTTGCTCATACAGACATCCTCAGTGAGATCACCATGAATGAATGCATTTTTCACGTTTAGCTGCCATATGATCCAACCTCGAGTAGTGGCTAAAGAAAGAGTAATGCAGATGGTCGTCGGCTTCACGATTGGGCTAAAAGTGTCGTGATAATCCAGACATGCCTATTGGCCAAAATCGCAGACTAACAATCGAGCTTTGCATCGCTTAATTATCCCATCAGCATGTTCTTTAATCATGTGAACCCACTTATAAGACAACAAGTTCATGTCCGATCGATAAGAAATCGACACCCAAGTATTATTTTGAACAAGAGCATTAAACTTTCTATGACAACCTCTTCCCAACGAGCACCTTTTTGATGTTGGTGTGTAAAAAGCACGTTCAGACTTGTCATTTTCTTTGGCTGTTGGGGACAAAACAACTTTGGACTTGAACACACTAGATTTGGACCACATTTGCATCGAATGAAGGTTGTTGGGCTAGGAACAAGAGGAAGTGGGTTGACTAGACAACATGCTAGCTGGGGGATAAAATTGATACGGTCAAGGGCTAATAAAGAGTGGAGTTGGTGCGAGAAACGAGTTAGATGTGGACTTATGGGCCGGGAGGTAGATTGTGTCAGCGTAGGGGAGGGGTGTATCAAGCTGTCCACAAATTCGATCGATGTAGGTGTAGGGCACAGGTAGAGAGGCAAAGACTTGACTAAAGTGGGCTAGAATGTAGCAGGAGACGAAGGAAGGGCGCAGTTGGGCCAAGTCATCATCAAGTGAAAGAGGGAAGCCCAAAGACAGAAGAGGTAACAGTAAACTCAATAGGAGAGATGTGAGGTTGGTCAGATGCTTAGGGAGTAAGGTCAAGGTGGGAGAATACATCTTCATGGAAAATGACATGATGGCTTACATAAAGCCCCCGGTCCTAGAATCAAGATGTTGATATCCTTTATAGTTAGAAGCATAGCCAATAAAAATACATCATTTTGACCATGGTTCAAGTTTATGATTTTGAGTCAAGAAAGGTGGAAAACATTCACATTCAAAAACTCTTAGAAAGGAATAATTGAGCTTCTTGTGTAAGAGATGCTCAAAAGGAGTGGAATTGTCTAATATAGGAGTTGAAAATTGATTCATGACGACATCAATCCAAAACTCACTGGGCAAGATTGTCTCTAAGAGAAAAGTGTGGGCCATTACAATGACATGCCTCTGTTTTTGCTCTGCAACTTCATTCGGCTCAAGAGTGTGAGGATAAGATTTCTAAAGCAATATTCCATGGTTTTGAAAGTGTAATCTCAAAGAGTCATTATCAAATTTCGAACCTCCATCACTTTGGAAAATTTTTATTTTTCACTCAATAGGATTTTTAACCTTTTTTTTTTTTGCAATGCACAACAAATGTTATGCATTTTAAATTCATGTTTCGTGGGATATATCCAAGTATGATGAGTGCATTCATCAAAAAAATAAATATAATAAGGAAAACCAAGATAAGATAAAATAGGTGACCGCTGAAGACCTGAGTGTATCAAATGTAAACAATGTAGGATAGTAATGCTCCATGTCAGAAAAGGGTAATCGATGAACTTTACCTAGTTTACATGAAACACACTTATTGCCAAAGTTAGACCCCATGATGTACAAAGTTTTTAGACTTGTACTAATCTAAGATCTTAGGCTTGGTATGTGGTTTGCAGAATGGTGTAGATGCCATGATCACTAGCACCTCTAGTAGTGTTGTCCCCATTGTCTTGTCCTTAATAAGAAAAAAAGAATCATCAAAATTAATTGTGCAATCATTATCTTTACATAACCGATGCATAGATAATAAATTGTATTTTATCGTAGGAACATGAATGACATTGTTTAAGGATATAGATTTAGCACAAAAAGTTAAACGCATATGTGGTATTGGCAGTTGAGTTCCATTACTGATAATGACACTAGTTAAGGCTTTGTATGGATCTTAGATGATGAAATACCTCCCGAAGGGCTCCTGTAGCTTGAAGTAGCATAATTAGGATACCCAAGACATCATTAGTCTGACAAGATTGAATGGCGACAAAAGCCTTGGGATTGGTCGAGGGATAATTTTCACTAGATTAGAAACATAGTGGGAGCAAAAGGCACCAATATGTCCTGGAATAAAACATAGCTGGCAAACTAGGTTTTTTTAGGGAAGGGTTGGGGAGGGGGGGGGTATACAATATCATTGTTAGGGTCTATGAGGTAGTCATAGCAATACTACCAAAAACAGTACTATCACGCTATGAATAGATATACTTGATGCTAGTGTGCTTGTGCCTGAAGTTTGTAAAGAGTTATTAGATTGTAACTGATTTCCGTGACTCCCACCTTGTCCACCAGCACGACCACTAGCATGTCCTTTACTAGGGGTGATCAAAACTGGTTAACCAGAAAGTTAGTTCGTAAAAATTGGGAACCAAAAATAGAACCAAAACTTTCGGCTAGCCGAAAATCGGTTAACAAATTTTTCAGTTCGACAAAATGTGAATCGTAACCGAAATGAAAAACTCGGTTAACTAGATTTTCGGCTCGGTTAACTTGATTTTCAGTTCGATTACTGGTTAATTGTTAATTTGTATTTTTTATTTTAAATTTTCACTCCTTTTTTAATTGATTTAACTATTTTAGACACCAAATATTAGTGTACACATTACTGTAGTATTATCTTTTAATATTTATAAAACCTACACTTGACAAATATAAATTTTAGTTTTTTTTAATAAAAAATTGAAGTTTTATTTTCGGTTAACCATGTAGTTAGCCGAATCTCAAATTGCAAAACAGAAACTGAAATCGAAATCGCAAATTTTTTTTGGTCTAGTTAACCGAATTGAATTGTTTAAAAAAGTCGAACCAGTTAACTGATTTTCAATTCAGTTTTTTGGTTTCTGTCTCTTGTGCTTACCCCCGTCCTCTACACTAGGTAGAATTTTGGCCATTGCGAATGTTGGAATTTTGACTATGCCAGCTCCTGGACTGTGATCATTGTTCTGAGAGAAGGCCATGATGTCGGTGGCCAAAGCTTGGTGTGCAATAGGCGAAGAAGTATTCTGATGCAGGGAAGAACAAACTGCTCATATGAAGTCAATGTTAGGAGCCCAATTCATTAAACTTGAATTGATCACCAAAAAATGTGGCCAAAGTTATCGAACCTCAATTATCATTGTTGACTGGGCCTATTCAGTTAAGCCTGATGGCCACTAAATGTTGCCTAGAGCAACAACCCTAGCTGCCCTCCATAACCTATAAAAGGAGGTTTTGGGGGTCAGCCACAGACTACACAAGCATAAGACTCAAAAATCTCTCACACTCTCCTCCCCTCCCCTCACGGCTGCCTACCATCATTGCTGGGCTTTCGGATTTAGGACGTGGGAACTCCTAAGGCGACTCTGGTAGCTGCCACTCATCACTACATACGTGCACTACTCTCGATAGTTATTTCGCATCCATGCCAGTCCTATTTTGTCTAACAGTAGTATTAAAGCCTAAACTGACCGGATTAGTCACGTTATAAAGAATTGAATGCACTGAACAACAAGCTTGCTTAGTTTTGAAAACATGATATATGATTAGGTGTTTAATTTTCATAATTATGCAAGTTAATACCTAGTAGCGTGCATATGTGACTCGAATTAACAAACATTAGAATTTTTAGTCATGATCAGTGATGAAAATATATATGCAGATTGTTACTAGATTCGTACATGCCATGTGATTATGTGTCAATCAGCTTATGCCCTGACTAGTATGCGTGAAACATGATCAGTTGTTTAATTTCGTAATTATGCAACTAAAGCATACCTCTGTGACTTTAATGTCTTGAATTCATAAAGATTGGAAATTTAGTCAGGAGTACTTATGAACGAACATGCCCATATTGTTCGTTAAAATTCATGCTCAACATGTTTATACATTGCAAGCATGATCCTTTATACGTTTTTATGGGATTATATGTTCATTCTGCCTAGACTAATATGTGAAAAACATGATAATTAATTGATAATTGTTATTATGCGTCAAAATCATGATTCTTAGTGCAATTATGGTGAGTCGAATTCATGAATGCATGATTTATATGCGGCTTTTTGTTAAAAACCCATATCTAAAAGCTCTAATCCAAGAATTCATGATATGTTCTAATTCATCGAATGTTCAATTTAAAATCACATAAATACCAGACCCAAACCCAAAACCCTAATCCTTCTATGCCTGAATCTCGACCTCGGCTCAGATTCAAAGAAAAAGAAGGTGTAGAACACGGACATAAGGGAACCGAGCCATACCCATCAGATGACACCGCGGACGGGTGGCGTGTGACCATCACGCGCTGCCGATGAAGATCGTTTCACGATCTTCTTCTTCCCAAAATCCTCATCATCGCCAATCTATGCAGGTATAGAAAGAAAGTCGGAAGAAACGCCATCGTTGGAAGCGCGTTCATCCACCGCCGCTGCCTCAGTGGCACGCTGGGCGCGTGGGTCACTTTCCCAGACTCAGTTTGGGCCGATCTACGCCGTGGTACCCTTGGTTCTCATCAGGTTAGCGTAGATCGAAGGATGAGAACTTTTTCGTGTGGCGGTGTGGTGGTGGTTCATCACTTAGGTTTTTTCCGTCGAGGTACGGTGGCCATGTAGAACCACCATTGAAGACGGATGCCGAGGGGAAAAGTGACAAAGCTCAATGCTCCAATTTTATGGTCATGGCTACCTGAGCATAAAGAGTGAGACCAAAAACGGGATGGAGAGACAAAGAGGAGAGAGAAAGTTTAGACTAGGGTTAGGATTGGGGGGTGAGTGACTACACTCACTTATAAAAGGGCACCCCCAGGTTTTTTGGGCTGACTTTATCAAAAGAAAAAAAAAGGGGTTCTCGTTTTTTTTTGGGTCATTGTGGGCCAGTTTGTGTGGCCCAATTTTTGTCTTAATTTGGGCCTTTTTTGTTTGAGTCGATTTCTGTTGCTATTTTGATTTGGGCCAACGAATGCTTGTTCCTATTATCATATAAATTCATCCTATATGTTTAAAATGGCCATGGGTTGGTCACATGTTTATGTTTGATGAATTACATTCTCTCTATTTTTAATTTTATTTCACGTAGTTAGTGTTAATAATATGATATTTTTGAAGTTGATTATGTAACATTGTGTTATATATATTAAAACAAAATGAAGTTATGTTAAATGAATTAATTTCATAAAAATCATGTAAATATATATTTACATGATTAAAAGTGAATATCCTCGTGATAGTCACAGGAGAAAAATGTTAATTAGTTTAACAAAACCTTTTAGGGAAATTCTATGAAGTTAAGTTAATAATTAAATTCAAGAAGCTCCAAGGTTCGTATCTATATGTGATGATTATGAGCTTAGCGAAATTTTCGAACGTATATTATGAATGATGGGGTCTTATTGATAATTTAATTATTAAAACAATATGTCTAACAAATAAGTATATACTTTCATATATGGCAGCTAGAAACATGATAGGTTGTATACAATCTGATGATAAACTGGATGGTTCAAACTACGACGTCTAGCATCTGAAAGTCCAGTTCTACTTAAATAATAATGACATGTTGGACCTCTTGACCTCCTTTATGGCTACTCCGACTGAAAAGGATGAACAAGGTAGGGATATTACTACAACTGAGCAGTACAAAGAAAACCTAAAGGCATACCAAGCATGGTTCAAACGTGATCGTTTTACACGCCATACTATGCTATCTTGTATGCATGATGATCTCCTGGGTGAGTTTGAACGCTTCCCACTGCTAAGGACATGTGGACATAACTTAAGGTTAGGTTCAGGCATACAACTGCTAAAAGGTTGCGTGCTTTGCAGCTGAAATGGATGCAGTATACTATTGACTCCAGTTGTAGTATCTTTGAACACCTTCGAACTATGAGTGATATGGTTCGAGACCTTAAGGCTGCAAAGCAAGAGGTGTCTAAGGAAGAATAGGTTCTAAATGTGATTATAGCTCTTCCCAGTGACAATGAACATTGGAAGAGTTTTAAAGTATTCATGACACACAGTGAACACATCAAGACCTTTGAGGCAATCTCCAAACACCTTGAAATGGAGAAAGAGCGTTTAAAATTATATGTGCCTCCTAGTGTGGCATTCGTTGCCAAAGGATCGAGGCCCAAGGGTAGGAAACCTTATTTTGGTAAGAAACCTAAGAAGGGCTCCCGTCCCCGTCAGAACTCTCGCTCCAATGGTGGTACGACCAAGAAGAATAAGGCCAAGGGCAATGGAGCTAAGGATATGGCACGTGTGAAGTGCTATAACTGTGGAAAGAAGGGCCATTTCGCTCGGGATTGTCTTGAGCTAGACAGGGTACCTTCTTCCATTAAAACTTCTAAATTATATGTTTGTTCGCATGTATTCGTTGCTAACTCTCTCCCTCAGTGGATTGTAGACACGGGGGCAACAAAGCACATAGTTCAGGACAGAGTTGGATTCGTGACTTCCATCACTCCTGGGGAACAACAGTGAAGAAGATGTCCTTGGAGTAAGCACATACTAGCTCAAACTCCGTGGAGGAAACAGGCTGCTTCTTCATGACACCCTCTATGCACCTAGGGTGCGATGCTCCTCAGTTTCTTATGTTTCTTTCGTAAGATTAGGTTTTACTTTTAGTTTTCGCCCAGACGGTTTAGATTTGTTTTATAATGGCAATTTATTTGGCCAATCAACTTTGAAATGAGATTTCATTATTTTGGATTTGGATGATAACTATAATGATATATCCTTTGCTTGTGTTTCATACTTTGACTCCAAATCTGAATCTGTTAAGTGGCATGCTAAACTTGGCCATGAGGGCCAAGATAGGATAAATAGGCTAGCTAAAGAAGGTCTTCTAAACTGACTCACTAGGGTTAAGTTGCCTAGGTGTGAATCATGTTTAGCTCGAAAGGCAACAATGAAGCCTTTCGGTAAGGCCTCGAGAGCTTCTAGTCCCTCAGAATTAATCCACTCAGACATATGCGGACCCATGAACGTTAAAGCACAACATGGGGCTATCTATTTCATTACTCTTATAGACGATTATTCACGATATGGGTATGTGTACCTACTATCTCATCACTACAAGGCACTCGATGGGTTCAAATGCTTCGTAGCAGAAGTAGAGACTCAATTGGAATGTAAGGTTAATATCCCTCGAACTGATCGCGGTCGTGAATACCTCTTTGATATGTTTAAGAAGTTCTGTGTGGAAAAAGGTATAGAAAGATAGCTAACGATTCCACGCACCCCTCAATAGAATGGTGTTGCGGAACGCAGGAATTGTACATTACTTGACATGGTCAGGTCAATGATGACACATGCTAACCTCCGAATCAGTTTTTGGGGCGATGCACTGCTTATGGCAGCTTACATCCTTAACCGTGTGCCGAGCAAGAGAATACCTGCCACACCATATGAGTTATAGTTTGGTAAGAAGCCATCCTTGGACCATTTACGCCTATGGGGTTTGGCCGGCTATGTGCATAACCCAACCCACAAACATGAAAAACTTGGTCCAAGAGCCACCAAACTAGTGTTCATTAGGTATCCTTCACAATCTAAAGGATATGTGATGTATGAGGAACACCCAAATGGTGGCATGATAGAAATAGATTCCTGCAATGTCGACTTTCTCGAGGATGAGTTCCCGACCATTGGTGAAGTCAAGAAGGATGTCGAACTGTTTAAGTTACAGCGAAACATGCAACCATCATTCAGTGAGGGGGAGATTTTGGACTCTAACCAAGTCATCGAGGATGGTATGCCTCCCCTATCCAAATGGAATGGGGGAGACTTGTCTGCCCAGGAGAATGAGATTCGTCCTCGATCTCCTATACATGAGGAAAGTCAACCTGCGAGTGAGGTCCATCCTCAATCTCCAATTCTTGAACATGTAGTTAGCTCATATGTTCGGGATCCCACACCCCAGAGGGATAGGGGGAGCAACTCTTCTCACGCTTGGGGTCCCACACCTCTTAGAGAAATGGGGAGGGATGCCTCACCCAGGCAGACAAATAATGAAGGCCCCAGGCTCCAAAGGAGTGAGCGTGGAAGAATTCCTCAACGATATTTCCAAATCGAAGAGGAAATATTCCTATGCACTCCCTTAGAAGTTGAGGAGCCTATCTCTTATCAAGAGGTAGCTGACTCACCAAATCACAAAGAGTAGATGGATGCCATGAGGGATGGGATAGACTCGATGGCGAGAAACAAGGTTTGAAAATTTGTTGATCTTCTACCCCAGCGTAAGTCTATTGGAAACAAGTGGGTTTTCAAGATAAAAAACCAAGCAGATGGTTCGATCGATAAGTTCAAAGCCCGTTTAGTGGCGAAAGGGTTTACATAAATTGAGGGTGTAGATTATGAAGAGAGATTTTCTCCTGTGGTGAGATTTGCCTTTATTCGCCTATTCCTAGCCATGGTTGCCCATTTGGACTTAGAGTTGTTTTAAATGGATGTAAAGACTGCTTTCCTTAGTGGTAGCCTTGAGGAAGAGATCTATATGGACCAACCCATTGTTTTTACATCAAAGGGATAAGAGGATAAGGTATGTCGTCTTAAAAGGTCCATATATGATCTTAAGCGGTCTTCTAGGTCTTGGTACTTAAGATTCCATGAAGTTATAACTTTGTTTGGCTTATTTATGGTTTTGGAGGACCATAGTGTGGATGTCAAAAGGTTAACCAAGGGGATTATGTTCCTTACCACATAAGTTGATGACATACTACTGGCTGGGAGCAATTTGGAGATGATCGAAGTCACTAAGAAGTGGTTGTCATCCATCTTTGAGATGAAGGACATGGGTGAAGCCAGGTATCTCATAGGCGTGGAAATAATAAGGAATTGTCCAAAGAAACTTTTAGGTATGAGCCAGAAGGCATATATCAAGAAAGTCTTAGAACGATTTCGTATGCATTATTCCAAACCGGTAGACACTCTAGTTGAAAAGGGTTTAACCTTGAGGCTTGACCAATGCCCAAAAACAGACAAGGAAAAGGAGGCCATGAGCAATGTCCCTTACGCTAGTGCCATAGGAAGCTTAATGTATGCCATGTTATGTACACGACCAGACATTTGTTTTGCGATTGGTCTAGTAAGTCATTACCAAAGCAACCCGGGACAAGCTCATTGGTAAGTCGTCAAGAGAATCATGCGCTACCTTCGTGGTACAACCGACTTGGCCTATGCTATCAAGGCAGGGACCTTAAGTTGAGAGGATATTCAGATGCCGATTGGGGCGGTGACTCGGATGAGTCCAGGTCAACCTCAGGATATGTGTTCACCCTGGGTGGGGGAGCCATATCATGGTGTAGTAAGAAGCAACACTGCATAGCTCTGTCGACCATGGAGACAGAGTATGTCTCATCTAGCCTAGCCACGCAGGAGGCAATGTGGCTTAGGAGTTTCCTCCTGGATCTTAACCTCACTCCTAGAGTAGATGATCTTGTAGAGATGTTATGTGACAACACAGCTGCCATCCAGTTCGCTAAAGATCCGAAGTTCCTTTGGAAGACCGAGCACATCAAGAGGCATTATCAACAAAGGAGGTTGCCATCAAGTATATACCCACTAACAAGATGATCGCTGATCCATTAACTAAGCTTATTCCTAGAGATGCTTTCAAAGCACATTCGTTGAGTGTAGGGCTTCGCAGAGTTTAGTTTTTGGATAGAATCTTGTTAAGTATGACATATACGTTCTTCTTGTAATGAGCATTTATGAAATAAAGATTGAAGGTTCTTTTTCTAAATGCTTTGTGATTTATTTGTTAGACATGTTGAAATGTCATAGGCTTCTGATTGGCCTAGTCACACAGGCGATCACCCTGACGCTTGAGTAGCGGGCATAATGCGACATAATCATATTGGCACTAGGTGTGCAATATTGATTACTCATACTGGAAGTGTATGAATGAGAAATAGTCGCCTTAGTAAGTCTAAGATGAGACTCGAGGGAGTTGAATATAAGACATGATTTCATATTGGAGCCTCCAAAAGTGTGGATTAGGGAGTGCTCACTCAAGATGGAAGACCTCTAGTGTTCATTAGTGAGAAGTTGTGTGACATAAGGAGGAAGTATTTAACCCATGATAAAGAATTCTATGCCATTATGTGGAGTCTTAAGCACTAGAACCATTCCTTAGTGGCTAGTGAGTTTATATTGCATTTGGACCATAAAGCTTTGAAGAACGTTCAAGTGCGACACAAGTCTGGGAAGCTAATAAGGAGTTGAAGCTTCACTAAAAAGGTACATACTTGTATTCGAACTAGATGCTTGAATCCTTGGCTTTTAGCATCCTAAGTCCCTTTACTCTAAACCTGAGGACTTTTGAGAACTTTATAAGGAGTGTCACTCATACTAATGAGTTATGCTTCAAGAAGGTGATAAGGTTGCATGGTATTCCTAGCTCCATTCTCTCGGACCACAAAACCAAGCTCCATAGCCATTTCTTGATCACCTTGTGGAAAAAGATGGGAGCTAAGCTCAATCTTTGATTAAGTCTTATGCTAAGGCTTAGGATTTGTTTCTCCCATATGTTGAGTTTCATATAACAAAGCACCAAGCAAGATAACCGGGGTGTCTCCCTTCAAGGTTTTCTAGACGACCTATCCTTTAAAACCCCTATATATCTTACTACGGTCCATGAATGGGAAGCTCCTTAAGCATGTCATGCCAAAGGCAGAAAAGTCCAATGCCTCCTACCAAGCCTAAGCAAACAAGCATAAGAAAAGGGTGGTGTTCCAACTTGGGGATCTTGTATGGATCCATTTGAAAAAAAAAGCATTTTCCTTCTAAATGCAAGAGTAAGCTGATGCTAAGGGTTAATGGCCATTTTGAGTCATTAAGAGGGTTAATGATAATGCTTACAAGGCTATTGTGCCGAGAGACTATGGAGTTTTAATTACATTCAATGTGACATATTTGAGGGCATTCCTTAATGATGGTCATCTAACAAGTTTGAGGGAAAATTCTCATCAACAAGAGGAGGATAATGGAGGTCCATCCATAGAATCATCTATAGCCCATCCAAACAGTAAAGGAATCACATATTAAAGCACCAAGTCAATGGAATCATTCAAGGTTTACTTAGCAAAATTTATGCATAATTCGGATTGGAGCTAGTGCCCAACTCAAATTTGTGCACTAATTTCCTAAAACTCTACTAAGTTTAGAAAGGAGCCAATCAGACTATCCTTAGGTGAAAGAAGTGTTCCTTCCAATAAAACAAGTGGCAAGTAGATTGTAGGGTATTTTATGGTCACATGTCCTCAACTCCTGTTATAAGCTTTATGCCTTGAAAATTGTAACACCCCTAACCCTAGGCTAGGAGTGTTAGCATTTTTCTTTTAAATTCTAGGACGGAACGGATAGAGTTTCCCCTGAAAATTGACCATTTTCCCAGGCTTAAAGCCTTACCATTAATTCCCTGCACTGACAGAGAAATGAAATACTGAACTTTGAATGCTCTGCTTACTAGCAAAGAAATGAAATTGCATTTTGTATTATCTGCTTACTGGCAGAGAAATGAAATACTGAGCTTTGAATCCTCTACCTACTGGCAGAGAAATGAAATACTGAACTTTAAAACATAAAAGTTGAAGTTACATGTAAACTTTTAGGGAGGTTCTGGATTGGTCACCTAACTCATTCGGTTGATTTCGTTACCAAAGACTTGTCGATGAAAACGAGTGACCGATAAAACAATTAGGAACACTTAGAAATCGTGTACATAAGCATTTATGCACTTTTACTATAATCAATAAACTATATACGATTTACGAACTTCATATAATCGACAAACGATATAAATATACTCAATACACTTCATATAATCCATGGATTACCAATAAATTGATAAACTTCAAATTGATAAACTTCATAGAATATAATCAATGAACTATATAGTCAATTTTTCATAAAATCGATGAACTATGTAATCGATAAACTATATAATCGATACGCTGCATACAATCGATAAACATATGAAGGCGATAGACTTAATATAATCGATAACTATGTATAATCAAGAATTTCATAAAATTGATAAACATTATACAAACAATAAACATCGTATAATTAATAAACTTTATATAATCAATGAGTGTTATATAATCGATAAACTTTATAGAAATGATAAACATATATAATCGATGAATATTATATATTCGATGAACTTGATCGATAGACGTATATATATAATCGTTAAAAACATTATAAAATTGATGCTCTCATATAATTAATAAATTTCTTAGCATCGATAATTTATCCATGTATATATATTTGATAAACTATATATAAATTTCATATGATCGATAACTGTATATAATCGATAACCTTGTTCAGGTATCGTTCAATTCACGCCATGGTTTCCTCAAATCACTAAATATCAATTCCAATTCAACCTGAGCAAGCTATAGACGATAAACTTGCATTTAAATTAACAATAAACAAGAGGGAGAGGAAATCCATCTCAAATCCAAGCTGAAGGACCCGCTTTGGGGTTCGATTCGGGTCATCTCGGTGTGGGCTCGGTTAGCCGGTTTGTTGCCCCACTGAACCCGTTGTCGTCTCCTCCTCCTCCGCCGTTTTTGCTCGTCGCCGGCGACCCTGGTGGCGGCATCGTGGACAGGGTCTGCCGGTTCTATCCCCCTCTCGTTGACCCTCTCTCTCTCTATGGCTCGCTCAAACGATGGCCGGCTGGGGCATGGGACAGCCAGGCGACGCCGGCCGATCGCCTGTGGCCACCACAGCCCCGCCTTCTCTCTCTCTCTCTGCGCTGTGTTGTGGGTCGTCGGGACAGGGGTTGAGGAGCCCCCCCTGCTCTCCCGATCATTCCTCCTGACGGAAAAGGGGGCTTCGGTCCTTTAAATTTTTTTTTTCCTTTTTCTTTCTTTCTTTTTTTTCTGTCAGCTAGTAAAAACATCCGCCTGTTGTGCCATAAATTCAATCCTCGACCTAATCTTAGTCCACAACCGTTAATATAATCTTCGACTGGTTTAGTCGCCTTTTGATTATATTAAGGCTCGATTCAATAAATTGTAGGATCATTCCCAAGGTTCGACGTTCTAGTCGTATTCGGGAACCTGCTCAATGTGGTTTCCAATAATAATCTTTAATACCAAACAAAAGAAAAGGCTAATAACAATGAGAATAATAATATTCCTTTCAATAAAATCAACACTCAGGCAGCCTACCTCGACATTATTTCAATTTATAATGATATAAATCGGCTTAACGGAGGGGATGAAATCCCGAGTGTTAGAAAAATCAGCACTATGAAAACTGTACAGTACAACCCTGTGCCATATCAAGCATACCGTATTGATGGAGAAACCGTATAAGTTGTTATCCGTGATTGTACCAGTAAGGTACCGGCCAATACCACTATGTACTGTCAAATATCGGACAGTACCCATTTTTTTGGTACACCAACCGACACACTAATATGTCAAATTTTTTACGCTTTCATATTTTTTTATTAAGACTCAATTATATACAAGCCCGACACAAGGGTACATAAATCCATTATGTCTCGTTCCAATGAAAAAATAGTACGATCATCGATATGATATTTAGAACTTTGTTAAAAATATACTAAAAATATTCTCAACTGGCCATTAAAAATCACATCTAAATTCCAGACAAGCTTAGCTGTTATCTAGCCAAAGAAGGGTTTAAAATCCCATTGCTCATGTGATGAATAAGTGGGAGCAAGTGGCAGATCTAGACTTATTTTGAGCTTTTCAACGTTGCATCCAATTACAAGACATTAATTACTCACTAAGACATCTTATTAGGATTTCTTAATTTTGACACCTAAGGGCTCAAGATTAGTAACTAAAGTGGTGACATGTTTAGGTTGCATCAAACCAATTGTAGGCTATTTTTTAATGGTTTGTATGCTCGATTATTAACTTTGTTTAGCTAGCTTATTTTTGGATTTTGCCTGCGATAACAATGCGGGAAGGAAGTATCTAAACCCCCCTATGGTTTCTGTACTCATGCTTGATGCATTTGAATTAAGTTGATGTTTGGTTGTTTTAAACTCCGAAACTCTTTCCTACTTATCCTTGCTTATGCTAAGTAATGTGGTGAGCTAGCAAGAGTCTTAGCTTGACATTGGTGTTGTTTTTGTATCTAAGCAGAGGTTAAGGGCTCTATTACTTTTCTTGGTTATGAGACTATATCTATGAAAGATATTATATTTTTGTTTTATCCCAATCTCTATCCTAATTTGAGTGTGAGACTTGGTAATTACTTGCTTTTTTTCTTGGCTTGGTTTTCAATACGTAGGTGAGTGGTGAGCCTTGAAGGAATATGTCACAAGGTACCATCAAACTCAAGGGCTTCAATCTTTAGGTCCCTAATGTCATCCCTAAGTGAACTTCTTCTCCTTAGTCTCCTCTCTCCATAAGAGATATGACCAAGCTGAGATTCATGAACTGAATATGACCTAATAGAGGGCTTAAAGGCTAGCTCCTTATTCCTTCCCCTAAGTTAAGCCATTATTTGTTGAACTTAAGTAGTCAAGTTCGTAATGTTGTCTTGTAGTTCTAAGATGGGTTTATCCCTCGTGAGATTGTGTGATAACTTAGAGGGCAGCCCCTTAGAGCCCTGACCAACTGTTGAGGAAGAGAAGTATTTGTTCGGGACATTCCGTTTCAAAATAAAGGCAGCAGGTGGCTATGGTTGTTGGAGGAGTTTAGTGTTTGGCTGCTAGGATAATGTTTTTGTTAGGGGTCTTTTATAGCTAAGTCAAAAAATTCTAGGGTTCAGTGATTGCTATTAACTCAAAATAGGAAAGAACTGAAAGTGCAGAAGCGAGGAACTCACTAAGGATCAAAGTTGGGATGTATTTCTAGTTGATGTATTTTAGGTAGCAAGAAGCATTTAACTAGAGCTAGCAACTCAACATAGAAGATATAACCGAAAAAAAAGGAAGCAGTCCACCATCCAAGCCTGAGGGAATCACCCCTAAACTTTTAAGTCAAGATACTCAGTTCAAATAAAGATTCCCACTCTAAACACCACTTTTGAAAGGATAAAGATTGAGGGATTTTAAGAGAAGGCCTAGTGCAGGAAGAAAATGACCCTGATTTAATTCAGCATTGGATCCTTCTTTTTACTGAAGAGGTCTAACAAACCCCCCTAAAGTTAACCTTGCAAGGAATAATAATATTACAAATGAAGCTTAAAAACAAAAATAATTCACCTTGTACAACTAGGCTTTCAATGGCTAGTTCAGGAGTTTACTTAAATGACTTTGCTGTGGAGGTCTAGTCAACCTTGAGCATATAAAACCAATAAAATACATAATAATACAAATGGTTAAATCTACTTTGGCACAATTATAAGGAAACCAAAAAATAGGCATATTAGCAAGTGGAGAGCACAAGTGGGCTAAGTTGGAGTGTCCACTAGTATGAAGGGATTTTTTTGAATTCTTAGCTAGTCCTTGGCCTTTTTCCCTAGCTTTACGCTAGGTAAATATCATGATGATGCATATTAGTTAGTCATGTGCTTAAGAAGCTAAAATCCTAACTTAAAAAGTGCTAATCATCAAGATAGCCCTAGCCTAACCTGCACTGTTATTTTGGTAGTGATCAATATTCTTGTGATAGTGACTCAAAAGTTATGTTTGACTAGGAGCTAGGTTAATGGTATAAAGTGAACATCATAAGTTTCAAAATCAGTATAACATTGATGTTTGGCTTCGAGAATCTGCTAAAAACCCTTTTGGAACTGAACCTAACCTGTATTGAATTATGTAAACTAAAATGATCTTTATTAAACTGCCATGACTGCAGCTTATCACTTAACCTCAAAATGAGTAGATAGGACTGAGAATGTCTCCCTGAGGAGTCCAGCAAAGTAAGATGTCTCCGTGTAAGCATCAAAGCTAGCTCCTTCGCTTAATCGAAGTGACCCTCATGCTGATCAAGTAGGAGTGCTTCACTTATGCTATTTTGATTAGGTTAGAATGCCCCTTGGAATGCATAACTTGACTTTTAGGGCACTGTTCAATCTTTATGCATCCATTTTAAGCCATTTGTTTCCTCTTGGTGTGAGATCCTTATAGGTGTAACTGAAGCCTTAAATGAAAAGAGAATTATATTGATGCACTTTAAGTACAAAAATCACTCGAGTTCAAATTCACTTGAATAGATTAGATAGAGTTGGAGATTCAAGTGATTCTAACAAGTGATGTAGAAAGAACGCACTCGTAACCACTAGGGCGATTGCTTTAGATCATCTAAGATACAAAAATCACCACCTATACGAGCTAAACTAACCTAATGCCCCACCAATTGAGGTATCACCACTTGAGGTGCCCAATTAAGATATAGCCACTAAGGATTTAAAAGAGAGCAAACTAAGTTGAACTCAAGTTTGTTTAGTCAAAATCAAGTGTATTCTTATACAAAGATAAGAGATGCTTTATATGAACTTCTCTCCTACACACACTAATGGCCAAATTATAGCTTACACAAGCTAGAGAGCTTAGAACAAAGGGAGCTTCCCTTAAATAAAGGCTGGATGAAAGCAACTCCTAGGGGTGCTAGTTGCTAGCTTTTCAGGGATTATTTGATAAATATTTAGAAACCCTTTCATGGTGTAAGATCACTTGTCCAAGGTTGGAATTGAACTCCTCCAAATTCCTTCACAAACATATTTGGGTTGGATTTTCGTCTACACTACATTGCTGGCATGTTTGATCTATTTGGCTGATCGTTTGAGCTTACAGAATGCTGTAGTTATTTTATTAGATCATAAACATGTAGAAATAAAGAGGAAAGGGATTGTTAGGTTTCCCTTTTGACATGATAATGCGTTATCATGCTCTTAAACACTCGCTAGAAAATTGATGAATTAGGGGTGCAAATGATTGTGTCATATAAACTAGTCCCGACCAATGCCATGACTTCCTTGCTTCCCCTAGACTTGTTACCCTCACCATGCTCATTAGTCCCTTGACCTCCATCAGCCCCCTTCTTAAAAAGAGTTTTTCCTCAAATTATTCAACTCTTCATTTCAATGTAGATGGACTGAGATCAACAATAATAACGGTTGATGATGCACCATATACCCCCAAAAGGTCCACCTCGTAAGAATTAGAACCAATCTTATCCTAGACCTCAAATAGATTATCTGATTCTGACATGAACTTGGATTTTCATTTGCTATAAAACCTTTCTTTTTTAAGATGGATCTAGATTAGGTCCCCGGTTAGAAGTGAGCATCTCTTCTGTGGTTGTTGGCTTACTTCTTTGCTAGCTCATTGCCCTTTTCCATTCTCTCCCTCGCCTTAGCATGAAGGGCCTTGATTTCTTCTAATCTCTTTTTAGCCTCCCAACTAAACTAGGTATGAGTGGGTATTGGTGCTAAGTCCAAAGGGGTAAGGACTCATAACCATACTTAACCTGAAATGGTGACATCTTTGTACCCTTCCTTAGAGTTTTATTGTATGTGAATCCATAATGTTGGATTAGTTCATCTCATCTTTGGTGTTTTTCATCACAAGCACCTTAAGCAAAGTACCTAGAGTGCTCTCTATCACCTTAATCCTACCATCTATTTGAGGGTGATATGTTATGCTAAATTTAAGCAAAGTCCCTATATTTCTGCATGAATTGAGCCAAAAGTGGTAAAAACTTGGGAATGTTTGTCTTCCTTGCATTGTTCCTCGATCACCTTAAAACTAAGTTCTATAGTTAAGGGTCGAAAGGATCAAATATCTCTTGAAAGAGCATCTGCCACTTTGTTAAGCTTTTCTAACTTGTGGTGGATCATAAAGTGAAATGTTTTCAACTACTAAGCCCAGATAAGCCCATATAGCTTATTTGGGCTTAAGCTTGTGCTAGCCTTTGATGAACTTAAGGGCTTCATGGCCTTTATTAAGCTCTAATGACATCACTATAGCATAGAAATCCTTGTCATAGGTAAAGAATTTCCTCTTAGCACTACTCAGCTTCTTATTAAAATAGGGAATGGGTCTACCCTCTTGAGTTAGCACAGGTCCAACACCTACTCCTAAGGCATCAGACTCCACCTTAAATACCTTAGCTAAGTTAAAGGATTTTAGCCACATGGACTATATGGCACTAAAATTCCTCACAAATCTTCTACAGAAATATAGATCTCCTTGTTTCATTAAGGTAGGAACAAGACATTCTCTGATGGCCTTAACCTTGCTTTCATCCACCTGAATACCATGTAGAGACACAACACAATGAAGAAACATTATGTATGAGGTAGAGAAGTGACACTTCTCTAGGATGTTATATAAGTTTTGTTGGGAATCTGGGGTACTTGATGCAAATGGTAAGCATGATCTTCTTTATTCTGACTATAAATTAGCATATCATCAAAGTAGACAATTGCACACTTACCTATTAGTGGCTTCAGCACTTGATTCATCAACCTCATCAAGGTGCTTGGTGCATTGGTCACGGTTTGTGGCACGATTAGCCACTTTTATAGTCCTCCCTTAATTTTGAATGTTATCTTCCACTCATCCTCGTCATAAATTCTAATTTGATAGTATCCACTCCTCAAATTAACCTTTCAAAGGATTGATCCCTTTGTAGTTCATCAAGCAAGCATTCTAATCGAGGAATTGGATATCTATACATGACTATGATATTTTTTGGAGCCCTGTTGTCTACGCACACTCCCATTCGTCCATCATTCTCAGGTATTAATAAAGCTAGGGTAGCACAAGGGCTTAAACTTTCCCTAATCATTCCCTTGGCAAGAAAATCATCTACCTGCCTTTAAATCTCATTGGTTTCTTGAGGATTCATTCTATATATTAACTTGTTTGGAATGATAGATCCTTAGATGAGGTCAACCTTGTGCTAAATAGACTTTTGAGGTGGCAAGCTAAGGGGATTTCAGTAGGGAAAACTAACTTTAACTTAGGTAGTGGGGTCATAACAAGGGGTGGACTATGAATAGGGTGATCTTAGGTTCAACATTCAAGAGAATCGTCTCTTAGATTTGCCCAAACTCATGTTGTCAAGACCTAGCAAGGTGGTGAGGAAAAAACATCTAACTAAGGGGTTCTTTAGGTCTTTGGATCTTAGAAGGTTTGAGAGGTCTGACGGTGATTTTTGTGTGGTCCTTTGTGGAATAAATAATATTCAATTTCCCATCATCTATGACTTCTTTATCAAAGAGCCATGGCTACCTAGGAGTAAATGGGATGCACCTATAGGGATCACATTACACCATATCTTGTCTTTATAACTCCTGTCTTCGTTCAACCACTGAATGGTGTAAGATGATGTGGGGGCGGCAGTGGGGAG
This sequence comes from Selenicereus undatus, assembly GCA_017589665.1. NCBI lineage: Eukaryota > Viridiplantae > Streptophyta > Magnoliopsida > Caryophyllales > Cactaceae > Selenicereus > Selenicereus undatus. The sequence goes on from JACYFF010002017.1 coordinate 24,458,350, forward strand.
CTTCAGTGTATCCACCAGAGTCTTGGAGGCTCGATTTGTGCAACTGCCTCCATATATGATCCATGAGATGTCCCTCCCTCCTGTGGTACATCTTGTACAAAACATAACCTCCCTTGTTCTTGATTCTTTGGTGCAGCTAGGGCACTTGAAGGCCTCTTTATTGCAAGCATGTCTCCCTTATTAGGTCCTTCCTTGCACTCCTTCATTTCTTTTTTCTAAAACAACTCTTTGTTTCCTTCCTCCTCTCCTCTCTTCATGACTTCACAATTGCTTCACATTCAGCTAAACAATAACAACTCCTAGTTTGGGTCCCGCTTGAACGGGGTTTGTGGAGATCCAGATGTAGGCAGCCTTACCCATACACACATGACAACATGTAGAGAGATCGTTTCATACTCAGCCTAGGCCACTACCTTTTATTTGGTATTAAAGGGTATCGACACTATTTTTGTCAGGATCTTGGGGTAATAGGTCTAAGGTGTTTCGCTGGGTTTTGATGGGTTTGATGGGGGTTCTTAAAAGGTGTAAGGCCTTTAAATATGCTCGTTACCCTTGACTCTCCCCTATAGCTCTACCTTGTAAGCCAGAGAACTAAGTTTGTATAGGGTATGTAAGGGTGCAACTCCACTATATGAGCTATCCTCTCATCTAGGCCAACCAAATACCTTACCAAAGACTAAGTCTCATCTTCCCTCAGATCACACTTGAGCAACAACTATTCAAATTTGGTTGGATATAACATCACAGTTTTAGAGCCTTGCTTTAAGTTACAATGTCATGAATTGTTGTCTTTGAGGTAGTGATTTAGTAATAATGTAGCCTTTAGTTTCTACCTCATTTTTCTCTAAGATTTGAGCTTCCCTTTAATGTTTCTGGCTCCCTTGGCAACTGGATTGGACCACCGGATAGATGAAACCTCCTCAACTTCAAGGCAACTAACTTGACAGTCTTTTCATCTGGTACTTCTTGTACTCAAAGACTATCTCCAGTATTTAGAGCCAGTCTAAGAATGGGTTAGGGTTAATCCACCCTTCAAACTCAGGGCTAATAACTCTAAAGTTATCCCTTCCTTCTTCATATCTTCTCTAATGTCTCCTTTCCCTCCATCTAGAAGAAGCATCACTAGAAGTGCCTAAGGAATTGGCTTCCTCTCATTTGTCTGATTACTGTATGCCAGAGTTGTCTTGCACGATGTCATTACTTGATCTTCTCAAGCTTTTATTCCTCTCTCTCATCCGTTTTCCCAGCTATTCTTGAAGATACTTAACTCTTTCCATAGGTTCAGCCTTCTCACTAAATGCTTGCTTAGCAATCTGTTTTGGAATGAGGCTGGATAGCACGTTAATAAGGTTCTTTGTGAGCTGGGATTGTGTTTTGCAGTGCATAATCATGCTTGGGTTTCAAAAGAGGCCTAAGAGAGTGGCCATGGCTTTGACAGCACTTGATGTACCTAGCTTTACTCTTACACAAGTATAGAAACTCAATCAAGTTCAAGGTCACTAGAATAGATTAGATAGAGTTGGAGATTCAAGTGATTCTAGTAAGTGATATTGAAACACCACACTTATAACGACTTCTATAATCACATTAGATCATCTATGACATAGAAATCACCCCCTAGAAGAGCTAAACTGGCCTAGTATATCACCCCTTGAGGTGTCAACTCAAGATACAACCTCTAGGAATTTGAAAGAGATCAAACTAACTTAAACTCATATTCTTAAATTCAAAATCAAGTGTGTTCTCATACAAATATGAGAGAGGTTTTATACAACCTTCTCTCTTGCATGCTCTAATGGCTAAAATGCAGCTAACACAAGTCATAAAGCTAAGCAACTTGGTTTGGGCACTATATAACCAAATTAGACTACAACAAATGAATGAGTGGCAACTATTATGCTTACTCAAGTGACTAAATAAGGTATCACATGCTTCATATAAATGGTTTAGTCTAATACATAAGAAAACCCTTACAAGGTAAAAATAAGCCCTTTGCTACTAGCTGAGATCACGCAATTTGCACCTGGAGTCAGCACTAAACAAACTACAAAAATAAGAGTTTTCCTTAAGCAAAGGCTAGAAAAAAGCAACTCCTGGGGGTTCTTATTACCAACTCTTAGGGTTTCATTTGATAAATATTTAGACGCTTCATAGCCTAAGATCACATGTCTATGATTGGAATTCAACTCCTTTAAAATTCCCACCAAAACTATCCTATCCTGGATTTCAGTATGCATTGCATTGTTACAACTTTTGATCTATTTGGTTGACCATTTAGGTTATTACATCATAAATATGTAAAGTTAAAAGGGAGAGGGATTAGCAGGTATCCATCTCAAACATGATCATGCCTAATCATATTCACAAACACTAGTCAGAGTCAAGATTCCTTTAACTTCCTCTAGACTTGGACATACCTTATCACCCTCCCTAGGCTCATTGGTACCTTGATCTCCATCATAGAGTTAAAGCTTGTTCTTATGTTTGGCTAGATTCATGATTTATAGTCACGCTATTAGTTCTTTTGTACTCATTTTAAGGCAGTTGTTTCCTCTTGGTGAGAGCTCTTTATATGTGTAATTAGAGCCCTAAATGAAACGAACACCACAATTGAAGTTAGTTCTTATGTTTGCCTAGATTTATGAGTTGTAATCACACCATTTATTCCTTCGCACTAATCTTAGGGCATTTGTTTCCAATTAGTGGTAGTTCTTTGAGGGCGTAATTATAGCCTAAAATGAAAAGACAACTGAAGTTAAAGTAAGTTGCTAAATTTGACACGTTGTTGATTTGTAGCCATAGTAATTATTCTTTTGCACTCATTGTAAGCCATTTATTTCCTTTTGTGGCGTGCTCTTTGTAGGTGTTATTTTAGGGCATTTCAGAGCTCTTTACGGGTGTAACTAGACCACAAATGAACAGAGAACTAGAGACAAAGTAAGTTCTTACATTTGCCCACGTTTCCTAATTTATTAGCACAACATTCATTCGTTTGCACTCATTTTATGGTGTCTTTTTGCTCTTGGGGGGAGATCTTTATAGGTCTAATTTGATCCCCAAATTATAAGAGAATAAGAGTTAATGTTAGTTTCTTATGTGGTAGATTTTCAATTTGTGGTCACATCATCGATTCTTGTGCACCCATTTTGAGGCATTCGCTCCTTATTGATGGAGCTTGTTGTGGGTGCAATTGGAGCCCAAAATGAAAACAAATCAAAAGTTAAAGTTAGTTTGCTATGTTTTGGAGGGATTCATGACTTCTAGTCATATTATTCGTTCTTTTTACGACAATTGTTTTCTCTTGGTGGGTTCTTATCTTTAGCTAAAATAGAGATGAAGCAAAATTCTTATCTTTGGATAGATTCTTGACTTATACCCACACCTTTAATTCTTTTCCACTCATTTTTCAACAATTGTTTCCCCTTTGTTGGTGTAAGTGGGATACAAATGAAAAGAAATCCAGAGTTAAAGTTAGTCTATAGTTTAGGGCAGATTGTTGATTTGTAGTAACATCCTGCATTGCTTTTGCATTGATTGTAGGGAGTGTGATGCCTCTTGGTGGAAGCCACTTACAAGTGTAATTAGAGTCACAAATGATAGGGAACTAGAGTTAAATTTAGTTCTTATGTTTGCTAAATTCTTGATTTCTAGCCACACTTTTTATTCTTTTGCACACATTTTAAGGCGCTTGTTTCCTGTTGATGGGATCCCTTTTAGGTATAATTGGAGCCCCAATAGAAAAGAAAACTATAGTTGAAGTTAATTCTTATGTCTGTCTAGATTCCAGATTTATAGCCGCACCATTCATTCTTTTTGCATTTGTTTAAGGGCATTCGTTTCCACTTAGTGGGAGCTCTTTGAGTGTGCAATCAGAACCCTAATTGAAAAGGGAACGAAAGTAAAAGTAAGTTCTAAAATTTTGGTTCGTTTGAAATTTATAACGATAACATTTATATTTTTACAATCACTTTGAGGGGTTCGTCACCTCTTTGCGTGTGCTATTCGGGCCCCAAATGCAAAGAGAAGTAGTGTTAAAGTCAGTTGTCATATTTGACTAGATTCTTGAATTGTGGCCACGACATTAAGTGTTACACACCCATTATAGGGCATTGGTTTCCTCTTTAGGGGAGGTCCTTGTGGGTTTAATTAGAGCCCTAAATTCAAAGAGGGCTAGAGTTAAAGTTAGCTTATAAGTTTGGCCAGACACTTTACTTATAGTCATAACATTTATTTTTTTGGACTCATTTTAGGGTATTTGTTTTCTCCTGGTGAGAGCTCTTTATGGGTTTAAATTACGCCCAAAATAAAAAGGAAACTTAAGATAAAGGTAGGACATAAGTTTTGTCAAGATCCATGACTTATAGCCATGCCATTCATTCTTTCTTTACTCATTTTAAATTATTTGTTCTCTCTTTGTTAGTGCTCTTTGTAGGGGTGAAATGAGCCCCAAATAAAACGAGAAGCAAAGTTAAAGTAAGTTATTAAGCTTTGCGAGGTTCTTGACCTATAGCGACACCTTTCATTCATTTGCACTCATTTTTGAGCATTTAATCCCTTTTTAGAGTTGATGTTTGTTCTTATGTTCGGGTAGATTATAGATTTGTTGTAACCATATTCATTCTTTTGCACTCACTTGAACGCATTTGTTTCCTCTTGGTGGGAGCTCTTTGAAGGTATCATTGGAGCCTTAAATGAAAAGAAAACTAGACTTGAATTAGTGCTTATGTTTGGCTAGATGCATGATCTATAGGTACAATATTGATTCTTTTGCACCCCTTTATAGGGCATTTGTTTCCCGTTAGAGGGAGTTTATTATGGGTGTCATAAGAACCTAAAATGAAAAGAGAACTAAAGTTAAAGTAAGTTATTAAATACTGTTACATTCTTAATTTATAGCCACAACATTAATTCTTTGGCATTCGTTTTAAAGGATTTGTTGCCTTTTGGTGGAGGCTCTTAATGGGCATTATTTTGGCGCCCAAATGGAAAGAGAAATGGAGGTAAAGTTAGTTCCCATGTTTGGTTAGATTTTTTTTTTTGGTAGCCACACCATTCCTTGTTCTACACCCATTCTAATGTATTTGTTTCCCCTTTGTGGGAGCTCCTTGTGGATGTAAATGGAGCCCCAATTGAAAAAAGAATTAGAGTTAAAGTAGTTCATAAGTTCGGTTAGATGCCTTACGTGTAGTTATAGCATTCGTTGTTTTGTACTCATTTGAAGACATTTGTTTCCTTGTTTTGAGACCTCTTTTTGCAAATATTGGTGCGCCCCTAATACAAAGATAACAAGAGTTAAAATATGTTCTTAACAATGGGTAGATTCCTAATTTATTGCCACACTATTTATTCTTTTTTACTCATTTTAAGTTGTTTGTTTGCTCTTGGGGGGTACTCTTTGTACGTGTAATTTAAGCATTAATGTTACGACATTTGTTTCCTCTCAATGGGTACTCTTTGAGGGTATAGACTGACCCCCAAATGAAAAGAGAAGTACTGTTAACTTATGCTTGCTTAGGCTTTTTATTTACAGTCAAACCTTCCATTCTTTTCCTTGCATTTTGAGAATTTATTTCCCCTCATGTAGGTGTAACCAAAGGCCCAAATAAAAAGAAAACTACATTTGACATTAGTTCATAGTTTTTGTTTGAGTCTAGATTTATAGCAACAATAGGCATTCTTCTTGCACTCATTTTAGGGCATGTGCTTTCTCTTGGTGTGAGCTCTTTACAGGTGTAACTAGTGCCCAAATGAAAAAGAACAGGAGTTAAAGTTGGTTCTTATGCTTGGCTAGATTCTTGATTTATAGACACTATTCATTCTTTTGTACTCTTTTTAAGGCATTCATTCCCACTTCGTTAGAGCTCTAAGTTGATGTAGTTAGAGCCGAGCACAAAAAAAAAAGAAAAAAAGAGTTGAAGTTAGTTCTTATGTTTGTCTAGGTTATATATGTTTATCCACACCATTCATTCTTTTCTACTTGTTTAAGGGAATCTGTTTCCTTCTAGTGGGAGCTCTTTGGGGTGTAATCAGAATCCAAAATTTAAAAGGAACAAAAGTTAAATTAACTTCTTAAGTTTTGTTACATTCAGGATTTATCTCCTTTTGTAATCATTTTGAGGCATTTGCATCCTCCTTGTGGTAGCTCTTTGTTAGGTTTATTCATGTCCCAAATAAAAAGAGAACCAAACTTAAAGTTAGTTCTTATGTTTGACTATATTTCTATATTTGTAGCCACACCATTCCTTGTCCTGCACCCATTATAGGACATTTGTTTTCACTTTATGGGAACTCCTGGAGGGTGAAATTAGAGCCCTAAATTGAAAGAGAACTATAGATAAACTTATTTCATGAGTTAGCTAGATACTTCACTTATAGCAATAACATTCATTCTTTTGAACTTGTTCTAAGGCATTTATTTTCTTTTGATGGGTGCTCTTTGTGGGTGCAATTTGAGCCCCAAGTGAAAATAGAACCACAATTAGAGTTAGTTAATATGTTTAGTAAGATTTTTTATTTGTAGTCACACCATCGATTCTTCTATAGTTATTTTATGGCATTTGTTTCCTCTTAACATGTGCTCCTTATGGCTATTATTGGAGCCTAAAATGAAAACAAAACTAGAGTTAAAGTTCGTTTGAGATATTTGCTAGATTCATAACTTTTAGCCATATCGTTCATTTCTTTCACTCATTTTGGACCATGTAATTCGTCGTGGTGGGTGCTCTTTGTGTTTATAAAATGAGTCCCAAATCAAAAGACAAGTAGACTTAAAGTGTGTTGCTAAGTTTGGCTAGGTCCTTGATTTACAGTCGCAGCCTTCATTCTTTGGCACTCATATTTGAGAGTTTGTTTCCTGCTTGTGGGTGTAATTAGAGCCCAAAAAGAAAAGAAAACTAGAGTTAAATTTAGTTATAAGTTTTTGCTAGACCCTTGATTTGTAGTGGCACCATTTATTCTCTTTACACTCATTCTAGGGCATTTATTTCCTCTTGGTGGGAGCTCTTTATGTTTGGCTAGATTCTTCATTTGTAGCCACATTATTTATTCTTTTGCAAGCATTTTAAGGCATTTATTCCCCCTTGGTGGGAGGTGCTCTTTTTAGGTGTAATTGCAGCCCAAGATGAAAATAAAACAAGAGTTGAAGTTAACACTTCGTAGGCATTTATTCCCTCTTGATGGGAGCTCTTCATAGGCATTTGTTCCCTCTTGCATGTAATTAGAATCCAACATGAAATCAAAGTGAAAGTGAAAGTATGTTCTTATTTTTTGCCACGTTCTCGATTTATAGCCATAACATGTATCTTTTTACAATCATTTCGAGGCATTCGTTTTCTCTCTACGATAGGTATTTGTGGGTGTTATTTGTGGCCCAAATGACAAGAGTATTAGAGTTGAATTCGGTTTTTACAGTTGAGTAGATTCATGATTAGAAGCCATACCGTTCATTATTCTACATCCATTATAGAGCATTTGTTTTTCTTTTAGGAGAACTCCTTGTCAATGTGATTGGAGCCCTAAATTGAAACAAAAGTAGAGTCAATGTAAGTTTATGAATTTAGCATGTTATGAATTCATAGCCACACCTTTCATTTTTTGGCACTTTGTGGGTTTATGTGGGGCCCCGATTTAAGAAAGAACTAGAGTTAAAGTACATTTTAAAAATTGGCTACATTGCTAATTTAGAGTTGCGCCTTTCATTCTTTTTACACTCATTTTAAAGTATTTATTTTCTCTTGGTGGGAGCTCTTTATGGGTGCAATTTGAGTACCAAATGAAAAGAGAAGTAGAGTTAATGTCACTTAATAAGTTTGGCTTGATAATTAATTTGTAGTCACGCCATCCATTGTTCTACACCCATCTTATCACATTTAAACATTCTAATCTTACTTGCTAGGGGCTTAGTCTTTCAAGATGAAATCTTTCCTCTTTCGATCCTAGAAAATCCTTAACTTTTCATGCAATCCTTCATTAGTGGTTGCGAATGACTGATTTTTTCAATCTTATCAATGATGGTTCCATAGGAGCAAGTCAGAAAGATTGAGAAAGAGAACCTTCTGATTTGATTCATTCTCAATAGCCTTTGTTTCCTGTTGATGGGAGATCCTTGTGGGTATTATTAGACCCTAAAATGAAAGGAGAACTTGAGTTAAAGTTAGTTCATAAATTCTATAAAGATTTATGGCTTGTAGCCATATAATTATTTTTTTCATCATTTTAGAGCATTTGTTTCCTCTTGGTGAGTGCTCTTTTCAGGTGTAAAATGAGCTTCAAATAAAAAGAGAGTTGAGTTAAAGTAAGTTCTAAAGGTTTGCTAGGTTCTTAGTTTTTAATGACACATTTCATTCCGTTGCACTCATTTTTCATGATTTGTTCCCTCTTTGTTAGTGTAATTAGAGCTCCAAATGAAAAGAAAACTGGGGTCAAACTTAGTTTCTAGTTTTCTTTAGATTCTTAATTTGTGGGCACTATTCATTTTTTTTTTCCGCTCATTTTAGGGCACTTCTTCCCTCTTACAAGGAGCATTTTATAATGCCCCAATGGCATGTCTCTCTAATTGTATACTCTTTAATTAAATCCTTAATTAAAACTGATAAACCCTATGATTGGGGCATTACCATCGTCCAAAAGGACAAGGCTTTAAGCATCTACACTAGATATAACATAGGTAAGCATAGTTCACAATCATGCACATTCAAGCATTATCAAATTATATACAAACAGCTGCTAGCCACCATAAGTTTTACATACCACAATAGAGTAATTCTCTATATAGTTTACGACTTTGGCAACTGAAGATCTCACAATTCAATTCACAAAATATTCTTGAATTAACCTCATTACGGATCCATCGGTATTCCCTTGATCAATTACTTTCTTCAATTAGTTTACTAGCATGAGGGCGATTCACTAAGCATTTACCTAAAATAAAACATGAAAAACATTTCTAAATGTGAGATGAAGCTTTCCACATGCATTCCTATATTATGAAATAATCACTGAAAAATTAGCTAGGCGCACACTTTGTAATTCATTTTACTTTAAAACAATGGATGAGATGAATGTAACACCGTATTTCCATTTATTATCTAATAGTGAATCTCTTATACCCATTATGTTCTATAAATAGGTGTACACCTGCCAAATCGATCCAGGGACCTAGCTTGAGGCTGCGTGGGTAATTGAAGGGTGAATTCCCTATAAATGATAACTAATTGGGTCACTAATTAGGTGATAAATCACTGAGTAAATTGATTCATTGATATACTTACCAAAACATTGTAACTTTGATAATTACATTCTGATTTCTAAGGATAGCTTATGAGCGTACCGGGGTGTATAAAATGTAACGTCCCTTTTCCTAGGGTTATAAATGTTAGTATTCTCTTCTTCTGAGGCGAAACAAATAGAGTTTTGCATAAAAAATGACTATTTCCCATGCTTAAAGGCTTACATTAGATCCCTGCAATTAATAGAAGCATAAAGAACACCAAAACAAGCTCAATAGTTACACAATGAAGTCCATAACTCTACGGACCACTCATCCCCAACAATCAAGTTCAACAATAAAGAAGGAAATAAAATATACAACTCGGCGGATCACAGATCCAGAGTACTGGGGTTTACATGCCAAAAATAAACAATTCCAACGAAAGGTGGCTGACTAATCAGATGGTTGGCTCACATGGCCATACAAAGCGACTTCTAAACAATGTGCAATACATGAACCGGAGTACTTTGTTTATTTGTATTTACAATTCTAGGGATACATTATACTACACCATTTAACTCATAAGTATACTTGTATATGTGTACACATGACACCATTTTCGTAGCAAGGGGAGGCTCCAACTTGGCATACGTAAATCGAATTCTACCAGCCACATCGAAAATCTAGGAAAAGGGGAAATAGAGAGGGGATAAGCTACCACATGCTCATGAGTATTTCTCAAGTCCTTAAAAACCAAACCATTTGCAGGTAATGGTAATAAGAAGCAATCACACAACATTTATATACTACTATCATATCAGGCAACAAAATCCCCCAAAGAAAACCATCACCTCCAAGATTTACACCAAGCCACTCAAACTCTTAACTCGCCTTCAATAATCAAACCTCCTTAGAAAAAGGCATTTAAGCACATATCCAAGTAAAACGACAAAGATGGAGTGAAAAGGCTTTCATTCACGCGCTTTGGAAGCATAGTAACTCATTTTACTTTAAAAAATAGCTTAAAAGTCAAACTAGCCCGTTTAAGGCTAGTATACTTTTTAAAATTCCTAAAACACACACATTAGCAAGAATTCAAATAGTTTTCTCATATATCAGGACACTACCTTTTTAATCAGTCATAAGATCTTGTAATAATGCCGGTTAGGGGAGATCTACACTGTCCCTATGTGACGTCATCACTCACAACTCGTGTTATCCCCAGGGCATAACATAACATAACATTTGGCCATATGCGTCTCGGCAGAGTAGATCTCTAACCTCGATATTATCCTCCTTGGGGGCAACAGCTCACCCCTTATCCTACGTCCTATCCCCTCCCCCAAGGTTTTATCATGCGTCACATATCATCGAAGCTTACCCTCATTAGGGTCTTCTAAGGTTCTCACTTCTGGGTCTACTCCCTAAGCTTGCCCACTTACCTAGCACTATCTTAGCCATTAAAATCGCACTAAACTGTGATAGTTTATTAAAAGGGGGCCACTTTAAAACATAGTACGTCTCATCTTCAAGTGAATTACAAATCACTTCCGCTTAACAGTTGCATACGTAATTAAAACTAGGTTCGTCTAGCAAAATATCCCATAATCCCACTAATGGTTTATGGTCCTGTCATTTTCAACAAGGAAAACCTCCTAAGATCATAGTGAGTCTACTAACTCACAATTCAAAACTTGAACATTTTGGTTCGTATATAATTCAAAGGTAGATCTCGCAATTTGACATCTTCAGTTGCCATTTTAAAGTTCATTTCAATCCTTTAAACGCAAAAGACAAAAATATAACATAAACTAAACCCTTAAAACATTTTCGAGCTCATTACTCATTTCCTTTTTAGTTCCCTAGACCTATCGACTAGTCAGATGAGTCATTCAATTGAGTAATTCGATGATTTTGGGTCATTAAGGCTGTAAACGTCTTAGCAATCGAAACAGGAAACTGATAAACATTTAGAAACATCTTGAAATCATGTAAATAAGCTTTTACTGATCTTTTTAAATTTTCTAAAATTCATAATTCATTCACATAACTTCATTTTAACAATTCAAGAGGGGAGGGGTCCACAAACAGCATATTCGTTTCACTTCGCAGGAACAGCTTTCGCAGAATCTACCTAATACGACAATCACTACGGATTCAAGATTGCGATTAATATCAATCCTAAGCTCCCTCCTCACACAAACACCATCCACAAAAATCTCAAACCACTCATCAGTTCCACCTCAAACCATTCAACTACAAAGCTCGGTTTTCGGTTCAACTTCATAACAATTCGATAGTTTAACCTGTAAAATCAATATCCACCAGAATAGTATACATATGCATTCACCAAAATAGAATTTAAAACATATTTAAACTGATTTAACGACAACATCAGGGCATAATCAGTTTACTTAAAAATTCCATAAATTGACTGGGTTAACAAACTACACATCAAACTCAGCATGCATGAGATCCGGGTCCGCATTATCAACACATTTACCAAATTTCAGCCCTAATTCCTCCAATACTGATAACAATCTCAAGCTTTAAGCATGAACTACTCTCAAACATAAAAATCTGCTTGAAATTACTAATAATTTAGGAGGGAGAGAAAACGCACTTTGAATCCAAGCTAAGGACCCATTCTAAGGGCTTTTGGGACTAACTTGAGTGCTCACGAACCTGGAAATTTCCCCCATTTCTCGCTACAGTCAAGCATGAAACAACCACCCCAAACCCCTGGTCGTTCCTTCCTTACACTACTACTGTTATGGATACTCATGGCTGGAGTTTTGGGGCTCAATTTATTGAGGAATATAGGGGTTATGGTGTAGAGTGCATGGCTGAAATTGGGCACATGTCTGGCGCTCTAATCCCTCGCCAGAACCGACCACCAACATGGTAATCGCGTTCTGTTTTTGCCCGAAATCTGCAACAATGGTTTGTATGGATCCTTGGAAGGTTGAATGTGAAGAATGCACGCTAGCTAGAGGAAGAATTGACGGAGTTTTGGGAGCTTGTGGCCATGTGTGTAGAGAGGAAGAGAAAAGGGGATGCCCCTGGTGATATATTGCGAGGAAGAAGAAGAAGCCAGACAGGGTTTGGCATTTTTTTTTTACCAAAATAACCCCCTTTTCCTTTTTTTTTTGGTCAATTGCTAGTCAACTCTGATTCTCGACCCCCAAGTCACTAGTGCGCAGCCTGGACTCGGGTCTAAACACTCTAATAATCAGCATTCTAATCGAATTTGGGAAACGACTAAATTTAACTATTGGCATAATTTAATGGTACAAATTGTCACGAATTAAATTTCAAAATCAATAATGATAATAATTCTCTTTTTAACAAAATTATCCCTTAAGCAAGCATGTCAGTATTAATCTAACTTAATTAAAATAATAAGATACGATCTCGTAATATTAAGAAACAGGCTAGATAGCTTAAATAAGATGCGGGTTTCACACTCTCCCCCCTTAAAAGAATTTCATCCTCGAAATTCTAAGGTTTATTGTTCAGTCATCCAAAACATTCGCATGCACATGGTACGATTTACACAACTCATAACAGAATCTAAAATCTTGTTTTACAATTAATTGAAATAAAAAAAGAGGCTTCTGGTATCCAGTCTCCTCCTCGCCAATCTTCTTCAGGCGGCTACTCACTCTATTTAGGGGCTAAGGATAATCGCATAGAGGAGGGGAAAATGAGTTGGCTTGGAAAACCATATTGAGCTTATCTAAAAATGAACATAGACCCCCAATCATATAGACATTATTCGCATAGTAATAATAACTCTATGTATATGCACCATTATGGATCGACATGTAAAGGTATGATAATTGGGCCATAACATCTCAAGGTCATATGCAGGTAGTTTCATTCTAAATTATAAATTCAAATCACTTTTACGAACTAAATTGTCAACCTAGGGGCTCCTATAACACACTAATGCAATAAGGACATCACATAGCATCACGTCATCACTTTAGTACAATGACATCGCATAGAATCAACAACTTATCATTCACAAGCCTAAGAATCACAAGCAACATGAACCGTCTAACACTTATATAGCAAGCAATTTACAAGAGGAAAAACATATGTAACCGACATTCCTATGTTTATACATCAACCCCAACTAACTTTTAGGCCTTTCATTCATGGCAAATTACATAGGACATGTCAAGGTCGTATGAAGGCGGCTAACTTAGCTAGGTTCATTTGAAAGTGTGAAGATATCAAATCACTTTAAGGTTAAATCAATCAACTAAGAAGCTACCACATCACAGAAAAGTAGTGGAGACATCATATTACGTCATATCGACAATGACAGAACTTGAAATAGCACTCGAAATCATATTGACATCACGTAGGGTCAACAACACAGCACACCGAAGATTAAGAATCACAATTAACATGAACCAGCACTACATCTCGATAGGAGCAATTTGAAAAGGAAATGCGAAGGCAAGAATACAAGTCGATTGGTGGAGAAAGTCTAGTATAGCTCCGAACATAAGTTGTTTAAGGGAGGTAGATAGATGGTGTCTTGGTTATGATAGGTTTTGTATATAGTCTACATGCCTAGCAATACCTTCATATAGGTTAACTATGGTTTCATGAGAGTCTAACTACCAAGGTGAGGTGGTTTGTACTGGGCATCGCCACCAGGAAACTTGTAGTTTTCGTTGGGAAGGAAGTCCACAAGGTATTTGCTTAGAGCTCCTACGTAAATAACTTGACAGTTATACTTAGCAAAGTGGGTGATTTCCGACTCATATGGGTAGTTAAAAGATAAGCAAACAAGATAATCGCGATAGCTTTGATGGTGGGGAAACTTTCACTAGGGTCCCCATTTGGAACTGATCGTCTCTTCAGTGATAGATTCATATAAACGAATGGTTATGCTCATAGACATGTAAGCGTTGATATTGGGTTCGAAGCATAGTATTGATAATATGTAGAATGGTAGCATTATGACTCAACAACAAGGCATATAGAATAGAGGTAGGCCACGTACAATAATCACGATATAATACAATAGCAACAACAACAAGCATGATGGCTAACGTAGAACAACTCTTTAGCATTTCCTATGAAACCTACCACAGGGCACATGACACTCATCACATAGTCTCACAGAGTATTAAATCAATAGCATCAAACCACAAATGACATTCAACTTCGTAATGACATTACATAAATATAACAACTCAGCATCCCAAAGCCAAGACCAAGCAATAGGCACTTATTTTAGCAAGTATGTCGCAAGCAGTTACGAGTGGTCAGAAAGTGGAGCTATCATTGACGAGCAAGGAAGCAACTCAAGGGATTTATGGTATAGTAGAAATGTATCCAATGGTGGTAAAGACATGGGGAACTCCGGTACATTTCGCACATTAGCTGACTAGATAAGGTGGAGAGGTGTTTTCTTGGTGATACTAGATTGAATTACAAGTTCGTGCATTAAGTATCGCATTTATGTCCTAGCTAACATAATGCTCTATCATCGAGTCTCATTTAGATTTGATTATTTCTAAATCATGGAAATATGCATATGAGTACACATATCTCGTAACTCGATTGTTAGTATATATTTCGATATGACTATGAGTACACTAGCACGTTATCATCACCTTACGAGGTTCATAATAATCACCTAGATATAGAATTGCAATTTCAAATATCAGAGGATGACAGTATGATAACACAGCAACCAGAAAGCACATAAAGGACACGTCTATGTAGGATAGCCTTAATATAATAGGATGGCTATCTTACCTGGTGCTCAAAAAAGAGCAGTATTAATAAAGATAACAGCTAATAAAGGTACAATTTTAACGATTTTCCATGAAAACTACCATGCAATATATGAAATTCATCACATAAGGTATAGTATAAGAGAACTTAATCACGTCACGTCTTAGGATCTATACAATTTATGTCAGTCATTATCTAGCATAGCTTCTCCGACGAGTGTAGAGTCAAGAATTCAACTATAAGCATAGGACATTAGTATGCCATCGCATCAAGCATAGAACACAAGGGCAAGAATACGCGAATTCAAGTTCTTATGGTCAACGCATCATGCTTTAAATACGTGTGTATGCAGTTATTCAACTATGACATGAGATCAAAGAATTTGTGGAATGCAAACCGATTAAGAGGCCAAACCATGCCACGAATTACATAAGCTAAATCATTTGGATGATTCAGTCATATGCCAAACCAAACTCAAGTCAAGCAAACACTAAGAAGCCCATTTACTAAACAATTTATTTACTAGACACCTGAATAACCATGCATAACGAACCTAAGCAACTATATGGGCTTTCATGGCCTTTACATTATGCACAATGTTATGCTTATACTTTAAAACACATAGGTTCGTGGTCATGTCCCACGGAAGGACATCGAGTTGAGTATACATGAGTGCAACCCTCATTTAAAACCTAGGATCAAGGGTATGCCTTGAGGTTTGTTCAAATTGTTAGGATCCAGCCACCAAAAAGCTAACAATGGCATTAATGGTCTCACAGACATACATTGAGGCGTTATGACACTAGTTTCTTGTAAGGTGGTCGTAGGAGTCTGATGGAAATGTCACCACGCCCTTTGATTTAAAAGAATCAAATCAATTTAGCATTACTAATATGCTGGTTAAAGGTTGTATAATTCAACCAAGTTTTGTTTTAGTTGTTCTATTGCAGGGCATAAGGTTCATTCCAGCACTGACCTGATTTTGTGAGCAGTTTTCGAGAAGCATCAACATGGTTTAAGTCTGATATTTTTACATGGATTTCAAGTTCAAGATGTAATCTTTCCAACAAGACAAGTTTCATCAAATTTGGAGTTCATTTGGTCGTCCAAATCAGCCAAAAACCAAGAGATGTCAAAACTGCCCAGCAATCCAGAATTAACACGGTTTTGTTTAAATCATAACTTAAGCTATACTAATGCTTAAGTTACGAATTTATACATTTTTGGAGTCCTCAAGATGTGTACTTTCAGGTCCAAGCATCAAATTCCAATAATGCACACAAGAGGATGAAGAAACAAGGTGTTTTTCCAAACCGGTCAGATTAGGCCCTAATCTGCGCGGTAAAATGTTTAAGCCTAATTACCCTACTTAAACATGTCCTAACCTTGATTTCTTTGTTGGGGGGGATTATAGACATCCTAAAGTTACCCCCCCATGAATAAAATCACAGTCATACCCACCTTTACTATGCTTAACAAGTTGCATAAAAACCGGACCAAACTGCCCCTGAGCCCGGTTTTGTATAAACCGGTTCTTTTAAAACCTCCAGCCTGATTTCTTCACTTGAATGCAGTAAGGCACGACCATCTATGCTTGGCACACACTTCTAAGCCTTCATGGATTGGTTGCATGGCCAAAAGGAGGTCCAATGGGAGCTAGATTGGTGGCATTGAGTTGCTGAATTCCTATTGGCTAGCCGTAATCACTTTGCGGCTGTCCAATGAGGTTGAAGCAAGCAATCTCAGCATGGTTTAGCTTAGTTTAAGTGGATATTAAGTGTTGTAATGATGTATTAATAAGTTAGATATAGTTTTACTTTGTATTTTAATGTATTAGTTTAGGTTAAGATTGTTGTAAGCTAGCTTAGTGCAAATCAGATTGTATTAGCATTCTAAACCTTTCCTAAGTATTAAGGAAGGTTAGAAATGTCCTTTACTTGCTAGCTTGATGGTCTTTTGCTGCCTACTTAAGGAGCACATGGCCATGCTTGTGAAACACAACCTTTTACGAATTGAAGAAAAGTGAAGTTGAAGCATTGGCTTCCTCTTTTGTGCTTAGGCACTAACCTCAAATACTTAGCTTGCTTATCTTAGTTTAGGCCGAACTAAGTGGTGATCAAGTGAAGTCTTAAGCTTTGGTTAAGTGGTGTTTCTGTATCTTAATCAAACTTAAGGGCCCTAAACTCAAGGATTGGTGGTGTTTCTGTATCCTTTCCAAGAGTTTAGTTTCTATCCTTGATTGTATTACCCAAGGTTTCCTAAGAGGATTAGAGTTGATTTTGCTAGCTTAACTTTGAGTTAGTAATCTTAGCTTTGATTCATCTTTCCATCTTCCACATCCATAACCCTTGTTCATGTCCATCCCCTATGCTTTGTTCTTGCTAAGAATACTCCCTTTGGGCTTAGCTTGAACCCAAACACTCAAACACATCAAACCGAGACAAGTCACATTCCAAACCGTGCGTGGACAGAAATGTGGCACGGCCACACCGTGCTCCATGGCACGACCGTGCCACCCTCAATGCCGTGACTTTTCATTTTTTGTGTTGTGTTTTTGCTAGTTTGTAGCTTGGGTCCATTTCCCCCTTGTGTTATACATCACTTCACAATAAAGAACCTTTGATTTCCCACTTAGAATCACTTGATTCTAAGTTCCATTCTTCCTCCACATACTTGATGCCTCACAACCATCATTTTATGTGACCACTTTCCCTTGTTTTCCCCTTGATGTTATCTTCCCTTGGTTGCTAAGTTAGTTGTATTCTATTGAACCCTAGCTTGGTTATCGGCAGGTACATCAGAGTCTTAGGAGCTCATGGTACGAAGAGGGCAGTTCAACTTCCTATAGAGATTCTTGGTTTCCTCACTTGATGTTAAAGTTTACGAGATGATGGAAAGGTATGGATAGTTTCCCCCAAGAGGCAATGAGGTGATGCATATGGTATAACAATTCCAAAGTCTACTAGGTTCTTCGTTTTTTCTCTGTTCTAGGTGTGTTGGGGTCGATATAGCCAAGACACTATCAATCATATAATAAGAATAGCATCCATGCCATGATGAGCATAACACCTAGATGACTCTGAGTAATAGTACTTACAATGTTGGGAAGCAAGGAAGACTCCTTATTTAAATGTCAATCTAGATTAAGGCCACATCTAAGTATCAATGGTATATATGCCGACGGCTTGGAATAACACTTAGGCAACAATCAACAAGACCCTATCACAACTACCCATATTGAAATGCACGTATACAGAGTTCTCACTTAGTTCCCCTAGCAATTGAGAATTCACGTAAAAAGAGGTGTCGTTTAAAGGAAGTTTTAGTCAAGAAAAGTAATCTTTTAATCACTTACTAACAACTCATCATTAACGATTGAACAACATGCATTTGGCATGTAGGTATTCAAAACATCTAGTGACACATAGAAACTTATGCTCTTAGAACAAGGCTTGAAGATCACTGTAATGCAAATGCAAGTCCTTGCACATAATAGTAAGGTCTAACTATATAATTAGAAAGGTCTTTTAATACGAAATGAAAACCTTAACTCAATATTTAGGAAGGACTTAACTTTCAAAGTCTCTAGGTTTCGAAAGTGGAATAGTTTAACTACTTCTAGCCCTTTCTCTACCAACCATTGAGTACGTCTGCTCACTCCATTATAGGGTCCAAGGAGCATATCATACTTTAGAGGCAAAAATGAGCTTAGAGTTAAGAATTTTCCAATCATTTGAATTCAAACCAAGCATACTTTAAACTTTTCATTTAAATCACCAAGTTACATATACAAAACAATCATTATTAAGCTAGCACTTAGCTCATTTATGAGAATACAAGTTATTCAACCTATACTCTAGCAAATGGTTCTTCATTCAATCAATCAGCTCACTCAAGCTGCACATAGCTAACTAAATGCACCAACGTTCATACCAAAACCACATTTGCACAGAAAGTACGACATATATCACATCATCATAAACTCATTCCTAGACAACTATATGAAATGCAAGCCTCAAGTCGTGGCTTGTGGTCGCAGAACCTTGCTCTGATACCATCTGTAACACCCCTTTCCCTAAGGCTAGAAGTGTTAGTATTTTCTTAAATTTTGAGGCAAAACAAAGTTTTACCTAAAAAGTAATCATTTTTCCAAGCTTAAATCCTTACATTAGGTCCCTGTAATGAATAGAAGCATAAATAACACCAAAACAAGTTCAATGGCTACACGTCAGAGTCAATAACTCTACGGGCCACTAGCCCAGAGTGTACCAAACAACAAAGTTCAATAATAAAGAAGGAACTGAAAGATACAACTCAACAGATCACACATCCGTGGTACTGGGGTTTACAACCCAAAAATAAACAATTCCAGCGAAAGGTGGATGACTAATTAGATGGTTGGCTCACATGGCCATACAAATTGACTTCTAAACAATGTGCAATACATGAATTAGAGTACTTTGTTTATGTATATTTACAACTCTAGGGATACATCATATTACACCATTTAACTCGTAAGTCTACTTCTATATGTGCACACATGACACCATTTTGAAAGCAAGGGGAGGCCCCAACTTGGCATATGTAAATTGACTTTACCTGCCACATCAAAAACCTGGGAAAAAGGGAAATAGAGAGGGGATGAGCTATCACATGCTCAGTGAGCATTTCTCAACTCCTTAAAAACCAAAACATTTGCAGGCAATAGTAATAAGAGGCAATAGTATTATCATATTCGGCAACAAAATTCCCCCAAAGAAACCATCATCTTTGAGCTTTACACCAAGCCACTCAAACTCGTAACTACGCCTTTAATAATCAAACTTCCTTAGAAGAAGTCATTCAAGCACAAAGCCAAGTAAAATGATAAAGATGCATTGAAAAAGCTTTCATTCACACACTTTGGAAGCGTAATAACTGATTTTACTTTAAAAGAATGGCTTACAATTCAAAGTAGTCCTTTAAGGCTCATATACTTTTTGAAAGTTCCTGAAACACCCACATTGGTAAGAATTCAAACAGTTTTCTCATATATCAGGAAAATATCTTTTTAATCAGGCATAAGATCATATAATGAGTTAGTTGGGGGAGATCTACACTCGCCCTATGTGAGATCGTCGCTCATAACTCGCGTTATCCTCGGGGCATAACATAACGTATGACCATACGTGTTTTGGCAGAGTACCTCTCTACCCTTGATATTGTCCTCTTTGGAGGCAATAGCTCACGCCTTATCCTACATCTAGTCCCCTCCCTTAACATTTTAACACCTGTCAAACATCATCGAACCTTACGCTCTTCAGGGTCTTCTACGATTCCCACTTCTGGGTCTACTCCCTAGGCTTGGCCGCTTACCTGGCACTATCTTAGCCATTAAAATTGCACTAAACCATTATATTTTCTTAAAAGGGGGTTACTTCACAATCATTAGGTCTTTTCTTGAAGTGACAAATCACTTCCTTTTAATAGTTGCTTACGTAATTAAAACTACGTTTGTCTAGCAAAATATCCCATAATCCCAGTAATGGCTTATGGCTCGCTCATTTTTTAACAAGGAAAACCTCTTAAGATCATGGTGCTTCTACTAAATTGCAATTTAAAACTTAAACATTTTCGCTAGCATATAATTCAAAACTAGGTCTCGTAATTAAGCATCTTGAATTGCCCTTTTTGAGTTCATTTCAATCCTTTAAACGCAAAAGAAATAAATATAATGTACACGAAACCCTTAAAATATTTTTGAGCTCATTATTTATTTCCTTTTTAAATCCCTAGATCTATCAACTGGTCAGCTGAGTCATTTAGTTGAGTAGTTCGATGATTTCGAGTCATTCAAGCCATAAGCGTCTTAGCAATCAAAATAGGAGGCTGTTAAACATTTAGAACCATCCTGAAATCATGTAAAGAAGCTTTTAACGACCTTTTAAAGTTTTCTAAAATTCGTAATTCATTCACATAACTTCATTTTAAAAATTCAAGAGGGGAGAAGTCCACAAACAACACATTCATTTCACTTTGCATGAACAGTTTCAGCAGAATCTACCTATACCACAATCACTACATAATTCACAAGATTGTGATTATTATCAATCCCAAGCTCCCTCCTCACACAACACTGTCCACAAAAACCTAAAACCATTTATTAGTTCCACCTCAAACCATTTAACTACCAAGGTCAATTTTCAATATAGCATCATAACACGTTAATTGTTTAGCCCGCAAAATCAATATCCACAAGAATAGGATACATATGTATTCACCAAAACAGAATTTAAAATGTAATTAAACTGATTTAACGACTACATTAGGGCATAATCAGTTTAGTTAAAAATTCCCTAAATTGATTGGGTTAGCAAACTAAGCATCAAATGCAGCATGCATGAGACCTAGAGTAGCATCATCATTATATTACCACATTTTAGCCCTAATTCCTCCAATATTGATAACAATCGCATGCTTTAAGCATGAACTACTCTCAAACATGAAAATCGACTAGAAATTACTAATAATTTAGGCGAAAAAGAAAACCCACCTCGAATCCAAGCTAAGGACCCGTTCTAAGGGCTTTTGGGACTAATTTGAGTGCTCACGAACCTGGATTTCCCCCTTTTCTGCCACTACAATTTGGGATGAAACAACCACACCAAGCCATTAATCTTTCCTTCCTCACACTGCTACTGCAATGGATACACATTGCTGGAGTTTTAGGGCTCAACTTATTGAAGAATGAAGGGGTTATGTTGTAGAGTGTATGGGTGAAATTGGGCACATTCCGGCACTGCAATCCCTCTCTAGAACCAACCTCAAACGTGGTAGTTGTGTTCTGTTTTTACCAGAAATTCGCAGCAATGGTTTGTACGATTCCTATGAATGTTGAATGTGAAGAATGCAAGCTGGGTAGAGGAAGAATTGGAGTTTTGGGAGCTTGTAGCCGCGTGTGCGAAGAGGAAGAGAAAAGGGGATGGCGCCTGGTGATATGTTGCGAGGAAGAAGAAGAAGCTAGGTAGGGTTTGGCGTTTTTTTACAAAAATAACCCCCTTTTCCTTTTTTTTGGGGTCAATTGCTAGTCAACTCCAATTCTCAACCCCCAAATCACTAGCGTGCAGTCTAGACTCGAGTCTAAACACTCTAATAATGAGCACTCAAATCGAATTCGAGAAACAAGTAAATTAAACTATCGGCACAATTTAATGGTACAAATTAGCACGAATTAAATTTCGAAATCAATAATGATAATAATTCTCTTTTTAATAAAATTATCACTTAAACAAGCATGTTAGTGCTAATCTAACTTAATTAAAATATTAAGATACGATCTCATAATGTCAAGAAACAGGCTAGATAGCTTAAATAAAATGCAGGTATTACAAAAAAGCATTCTCACTCAATAATATTTGTGCACAATGAGGAACGATAGGTTAGGCTCCGATTCCGCTTCAGAAATGTAATGGCAAGTATATGTTGTTAGTAAACAACGCTCACTTTCATAATTTATAACTTTAATAGAAATTAATTAATTAAATGGCATTCATAATTCAACAGTTCAATATGAGGTAGATTACACTAAGATGATTTGAAAACTAATAAATTGAGGTACTTTAATTCGAGGTATAACAAATTGGAACAAAATAAAAAAAATTGAGGTTATAATGGAAAGACTTTAATGGTCGTAAATGGGATATGAACTTTCGATATTTCTGAGCTGAATAACACAGTTTTAAGCCAAGAGAGGTGTAATTGTTTTCAAAATAGCTTTGATCACACCAACTTGGCCCAACAAGCACTATTGTTGAGTCATTACTCTCCCAACTTCTCCAGTTTCATTCACATGCCCATTTATCTTAGGTTTCCAACCCAGTTGACTTTTTAATCACAATCAAAGTTACTAAACTCATTGAACTCTGTATTTTCATTGTAATATCCATAATTATTTAGGAACTATTGATTAAGCTCCAAAAATTCTAGTTCACAGTCTCGTGACATTTTATTACCACTTTAAGGTCCACCTTAGAAAATTTATATATTTGAACCGCAACTACAAATTGACACATAAAACTCTAATATGAGAAACATGGGAAGTCGTGCAACACTTACCTTCATAGTGCAAAATACAACTACCATAACACGGCTTCGAAATTAAGCTTAAACAAAATTGTGTACAGCTCTAGTTTATCATGCTCAGTCAACATAAATCACCCATAACTTTTAACTCAAAATAAAGTGATTCGAGAGGCATTTGAAAGGCAACTCATTGACCTAGCTATCCACGAAAAATCATAATTTTTTGATGCACCAATAAATATCAATTTATTTCCAAAATACCTCTATATTTGGGTCTATTCCATCCATATATGCTTTTTTTTCCACGTAATCGCTCAAAATGCTCCCATAAACTAATTTGCTTGCATAAATAAACCAAAGAAACCTCCTTTGGTTACTTATCGGGTTTTCCATGAACCATTAATTTTGGAAAAACACATGTAACATCATTTGTTTAAGTTAATAATACATCCAACCTCCAAATTTCCCCTAATTCAATCCAAATAAACATACTTGATTCAAAAATCTACATTTCTCATGCATGATCATGAAATCCTATGCTATGCAAAATTTAAAATTACATCCAAACCACCATAAATGGGTCTAATAAGACCACCAACAACTTTAAATCCACTTTTCATGTCAAAGATCACTTAGGGCCTATTCTTTTCGTTGGTAAATTGGGTGGGTAAAAGGGTGAAGTAGGTTGAGGTGGGTTGAAGTTGGTTTTTTTTTTTAAGGTGGGTTGAAATAGGTTGAAGTACGTTGAAATGGGTTGATATAGATTGAATTGGGTTCAAGTTTGTATATTTTTTTATGCAGTGGGTTGAAATGGGTTAAAATAATGAGAATGCAATTAATATGTGATAATTTATGAATTTATTAAAATTTTGTGGATTTTTTGTTTATTCTTTTCTATTTTTTATTCATTATTTATTTATTTTTTCTTTTTTTTATTTTTTAATTTTCATTTCTTATTTTTTAATTTTTTTTACTTTTTTATAATTTTTCATTTTAAATTTTTCATTTTAAATTTTTTTATGTTTCTATTTTTTCATTTTTTCATTTTTTTTTACCTTTTTATTTTTTTATTTGTAATTTGTAATTTTTATTTTTTTATTTATTTTTTATTTTTTATTATTTATTTTCTTAATTTTTCAAATTTTCAAATTTTTTTATTTTTTTATTTAGTATCTTTTATATTTTTTACATTTTACATTTTATATATTTTTATATTTTTTATATATTTTATATTTTTTATGTTTTTATTTTTATTTCTTCTTTCTTATTTCTTATTTTTTATTTCTTATTTTTTTATTTTTTTATTTTTTATTTAATATTTAGTAGTTTTAATTTTTTTGGAATTTTCTGTAGCTTTTGTTTACAATAAAACTAAAAATTAAACAATTAAAAATAAATACAAAAAATTTAAAAAACACAAAAATACCAAAATAAAAAAAATGAAATATAAAAATTTAAAAATTTAAAATTTAAAATTAAAAATTAAAAAAACAAAATTAAAATTATATACAATAATAAAAAATAAAATTAAAAAATTAAAAAATTAAAAATTAAAAATTAAAAATTAAAAATTAAAAAATTAAAAAATTAGAAAATTAAAAATTAAAAAATTAAAATTAAAAAATTAAAATTTAAAAAAGAAATAAAAATACAAAATACAAAATACAAAATAAAAATACAAAAAAATACTAAAAACACAAAAATTAAAAAATAAAATTTAAATACAATATACAAAAATACAATATACAAAAATACAAAAATACAAAAAATTAAATACAAAAAATTAAATGTAAAAAATTCAAAATTAAAAATTTTAAAAACTTAAAAATAAAAAACTAAAAAAATAGAAAAACACAACAATAAAACAATTCCAAAGTACGATAATTTACAAAAAAGTAGTACAGTGAACTTTTTAGTGCAAGAATGATTAAATCTCACATGATACTTTACAAATTATTAAAATTACGAAGGGGTGGGTTGAAGTTGGTTGAAGTGAGTTAAAGTAGGTTGAGGTAGGTTGAAGTGAGTTAAAGTTGGTATTTTTTTTCAAGTGGGTTAAAGTTGGTTGAAGTGGGTTGAACTAGGTTGAAATGGGTTGATGTTGGTAAATTGCAATTGACCCACGAAAAGAACAGGCAATCAAAGAACACAAAGTTCATCATTTTCAACATCAAGCTCGTGCGATAAAGTATAATTCCAATTATTACATGTTTCGTACTTAACCAACTCAATAAAACATCAAACCAACACTTGTTTATATCAAGATAACATGATGCATAATCAAATCCAACATAAAAACCTAAAAGTAAACATGATTAGGATAGGATTTTACCTTACTTAAGCTTGAATATAAGATGATGGAGTGGTGCATGGTGGTGGTAGGAGTTGGCAATGGTGGCTGGTGGTGTTGGGGTGGGTGCTGGTGGCGGGAGGTCGCCCTGGCCAGTCTTAGAAGGTGGTGACCGCCACCAGGGTTCAGCAACAGCATCAACAGCAAAACTATGGGGGAAAGAAAGAAAGGAGAAAAGAAAGAGGAAAATGTGTCTTTGTTTCCTTGAAAATCCCTTTGAACTTATCTTATTAACTTGGCTCATATCCAACCTCCAAAAAGGAGCTTTTTGCTAATGATAATTAGGCATAAATAATGATAATTAGCTAAACTCAATAATACAAACTTGTTGGGCCTCTAATTGGGTCCAAGTGAATTTGGTTTGAAAATAAAACACCCCATTGCGATAAATTTTTACATGACTCAAAATTAAAACAGAAAATAGTTTAATCGCTTGAATCATATTTTTCAGGGCCTTTATCGATTAACTCAAAATTTTATAATAATTAAAACCTTGATAGCAAAGTGGGGCCCACATGAATTTTTCCCATTCGAAATGATTAAATGCAATAAATAAAAGCGAGAAAAATAACAACGTGGCCTAATTAAATAAATAAACATGATTTAGGAGCGGGCTTCCCCCCTTAAAGAGTTTCGTCCTCAAAACTTATGCACTTTGCCAAGACATCCAAGATTACCTCAAATAGGTGCAGGTACTTGGCTTTCATTTCCTCCACGGTTTCCTAAGTTGCTTCTGAGGAGGTATGATTTGTTTAAAGTACTTTGACTAAAGGTATCTGCCTCTTGCGGAGCTGCATAGTCATGTGATCTAGTATCTGGATCGGCCGCTCTTTGTACACTAGATCCCAGTGATTTCAATGGGTTCAATTACAACAGCATGTCCAGGATCTAGAATGTACTTCCTAAGCTATAAGATATGAGACACGTTATGTACGTGTTCGACTTCAATTGGTGGATCTAGGCAATAAGCTACAACATTCAGTCTTTCCATGGCTGCATATGGTCCAATATATCTTAGGCTTAGTTTACCTCACACTCTCAACTTCCTATACCTTTAGTTGGCGAAACTTTCAGAAAACCCTTATCACCTACTTGAAGCTCCAAAGGCCTTCTTCGTTTATCAGCATAGCTTTTTTTGTCAGCTCTAGGCAACCCGTATATGCTCTTGAATTTCCTTATTGTTCCAATAGTTTCTTAGATCAGTTATAGGCCCAAGGTGACTCCTTTACCTAAGTAAGTCCAACACAATGGGATTCTACATTTTCTTCCATATAGAGCCTTAAACAGGCCATCCTAATGGTGGATTGGTAACTATCATTATAAGAAAGATCCACCAATGATAAGTCATCTTCCCATTTTCCTTGGAACTCTAGTACACAAGCTCTTAACATGTCTTCTAGAATCTAATTCAGTCGTTCAGTTTGCCCATCCGTTTCTACATGATAGAAGCTGCTAAAATTCAATTTGGTTCTAAAGGCTTTTTGAAGTGCTTGTCAAAAGAAATGGGCTTGAAATCTCTGATTTCCATCTAACATTATGTTTGTTAGAATTCTACGAAGTTGAATTATCTCCTTAACATATAGTTGGGCTAGTTTTTCAACTCCCAAGTATCTTGAATTGGAAGAAAGTGGTTCGATTTAGTGAGTCAATCAACTATTACCCAGATAGCATTCTTCTTTGAAGCAGAAAAAGGTAAACCCACAACTAAGTCCGTTGAGATTGAGTCCCACGTCCAATGGGGGTTTCTAAAGGTTGCAGTTCACCTATGGGATGTTGATGCTCAGCTTTAACCATTTAGCAAATTGGACACTTGTCTGCATACTCTGTGATCTCTTTCTACATATTATTCCACCAAAAGTGTTGCCTCAGGTCTCTATACATCTTAGGGCCTCATGGGTGCACCGGGTATTGGCTCCTGGGAGCCTCCTCTAAGATCTTCTTCCTTAATTCCACATTCTTAGGTTCACATAGGTGATTCGAAATTCCAAGATCCCATCTTCATGTACAACAAACCCAGGCGACTTCCCTCTCTCTAAATTTTGCTTTATCCTTTGGAGTTCAGGGTCATCTTCCTGGTGCACTCGAATTTCCTCCACTATGAAGGGTTGTAAAGTAAGTGCTGATAATTGAACACTTGCTTACCTATGTGGCACTAATCAAAGCCAAATCATGTCCTAGTTCATTGCCTGCTTTCAGTATCATGGTGAAGTCTATCCCTGAATTGCAGATTTAATAACTTTTGAAGATATGTATAGCAAAAATATGAGGCATTATCCTCGATCTAAACTCCAATGAGCATCAGCTGAACCTGTTTTCCTCATAGTTTGTGGTTAATGCCTATGATCTAGAGTTTCTGTTTGTTAGATACTTCTATGTTTTTCTATCCGTTTCCCAGCTTTTCCCAGCTTCCTTCTTTCTTCGTTGGCTCCTTTTTCTTGGGGAGATTATGACTTCACATGTATATGCCTTTCTGCGTGCCCCTTGTAGTGGGCTAGAACAACATTTCACACTAAACTATCCTGTACTTTCATTATTGAGCAACTCATTGATGCCTTTCAAATCTTGGGTCCAAGGCAAACCACCTTTCCATAGTAGGGGTAGGGATGGATATTTAATAGACCTGTCAGTTTGGGCGGGCGAGTAAAATATGGGTCGACTGTATTCAGGTTCGGATAAAATATGGGTCGGGTGTATCTCGGGTTTGGGTAAAATATGGGCGGGTGTATTTCGATTTTACGGGTTTCGGATCAACCCAATGGATTTAGAGCACCTTTTTGAAAGTTATTTTTCTTTTTTTAGAATAAAAAATTCTGCATATTTATTACTCAAAATTATCAGTATTTAATGAAAAGACGTAATAATTGTAATTTCTAAAATATTCAAACTTTTTATTATAATATATAAACATCTTTTATGGTCGGGAAAAAAATTAAACCTCACTTGATTTTAGATAAATCAACCCGTACATTGAAAAAAGGTCAATAGCGGGTTGGCTATTTATGGGGCAACTCGTCTAGGGTATTTTAGTGCTTGTAGCAGTTTGACCGCTAATAACCTATTTAATGATTTAATATTTTTATTAACTAGCCTATTAATGTCCAATCAGGTAAAACTTTATTAATGGGTCGACCCTAATACGAATATGGTTAGTCGTTTTCCTACCATAGCATCATAGTTCAAGACTGGTTAGAACGAAAATCAAATAAAATTGAATAAAAGAAGTACAAGATATTATCTTGTAGTTATAACATCAAAAGTTTAAATTATTACAAATTAATTAATTTAAAAAATAATAATTAGACATATTTGTTTAATTAAGTATATAATGGTATGACTTGTGCATCTTTGTTGTTTGTCTTCCTTTTAATTAACTTTTTTTAAAAGATTATATAGTTATTTCATGCAATATTGTATCCATTTTAAACGTTTTTTTCATTTAAAGTTGTGTATAATACTATTTTCAGAGAATGGAGAAGAAAAAATAAGGTTATTATTGTTTAATTTCTAAATAGATGCAATAGTTATACAATGTCTTTTTAAACTACTCGATAAAAATGACTAACCATTATTGTTAAGAATGATAAATTAAGGAAAAATCAAAAACTAAGAATATAATGTTCGGGTCAAGCGGGCAGGTTCGGGTCGGGTTGGGTTTGACTTGGGAATTTGCCGGTTTTTTGGGTTCAGTTTATTTTGTGTTCGCGTCAAGAAAATCGTGTTCAAAATCCAAAATTTTCGGGCGGGTTCGGGTTCGGGTTCGTGTTTGGTTTGACCCAAGAATTTGCGGGCTTTTTGGGCTCGGTTTATTTCGGGCTTAGGTCGAGAAAATCGTGTTCAAAATTCAAAATTTTTGGGTGAGTTCGGGTCGGGTTTTCGAGTCGGGTCAATTTTTATCATGTCTAATATTTAACTCTAAGGCTCTGTTTGAACTTTGGGAAATTTGGTGGAAAGAAAAAAATTTAGGAAAGTTACTTTTTTTTGTGTTTGGTTTAGAAAAAATCACACAAAAAAAAATATGGAGGAAAGTTTGGTGAAAAAATTTTTAGAAACAAGTGACAATTTTCCGCATTAAATTGTGAGGAAAGTTTGGGCAAATTTTCCAACATTCTCTAACCTTGTATTATTTAGATGGCATCAAAATGATTTAAGTAGTTCATCAACATTCAAATTTCTCATCCAAATTCTTGTATTTTTCCCTTAATTCAAACAAGAGAAAAAAACTCATTTTCTCTCTACTTTTTTTTCCTTCAACTTTTCTTTCCACCAAAATTTCTAATGACCAAATGGAGCCTAACTGAGTTAGGACTCTAGAGTAGTGATTTGATTTGGCCTGCATTTTTTTACCTGCCAACCCGGGGGGGGGGGGGGAAGAAGAGAAATATAGGTGGGATTTGGTCCATGTATCTAGTGACAACTTTTAAGGACTTTCCTAACTGAGTTTATCTACCCACATGGACATTGTGTATGCTTGTTTAAGGTTTTTAGCTTCATGATTATATATATAGAAATATGATGAAAGTCTGATTTAATACTATTGGCCTGAACTGTTCTTCATTCAGATACTGAGTTTGCAATGCTTTGATGGAAAACACTTCTCTAAAGAACACTGGGGGTCTCTGGATAATAGGTTTCTCCCGAAAACCAAGCAGACGTTTGCATTTCATTGCCATGAAAGACCAGACGACCTTGAACTCATTGACGAGTTTGAGACAGTACCCTAGACTCTGCATTTCAGACTGAAGATCTGGAGGCCACAAGCAGATGTTTTTGGGCTCTTCTTCGTTGGCTTAGTTTGATGGGAGAAATAGCTTATTTTGGATTTAGCAGAGTAAGATCTGTGTATTCTTGACCGATCCATTTGGAGCTTAGGAAGGACATTTTCGGGGCTTAATTTAGTGAATGGATTTGGAACTCGTGAGTATAGAAAATAACATCATCCCATTAAACATACAAAATCTGTGTCACATAAGCTGACGTTGGGAAAATTTGACAAATCATCTACCATTCTGGATTTCCGTCCATTTTATTTAAATTTTTTTCCAGAAATGAGCATTTGTTTAAACATCTTTTGTTAATAAAATAAATTAATAAGAAAAGTCATTTAACCGAAAACAATATCTTGAGTAAACATTGACGCCAATATCTTGAGTAAACATTGATGTGATTTACAGTTAGAAAGCAAGATACAATAATGATCTCTAGGACGAGACCCAAACAGGTTAACTTAGAGGGTGTTTGGCCAAATTTTTGCAAAAATATTTTTACTTATTAAAAGCATTTTTTCTAAAAATTGTTTTTACATAAATTCATAAGTGTTTGGCCAAACTTATAACGGAATTATTTTTAAGAAATTTAAACTGTTTGGTCTTGCTTTTATGAAAACGGTTTGCATTTCATTATGCATAACCTCCTCTTCCTTTTCATTTTTCCCCCTCTATGGCTTCTCTACGGAAGCAATTGGAGAAGATTATTATTGACAAATCCTTCAACTCCTTGCTGACAGACGCTATTATAACACATCGAAATTCGAATTTCATGCTTCAATTTATAGAAAACTATGATCTCATGAATGCCCCGAGGAAAAAAAGAGAGATATACGTTGAACATAAGAAATAAAGAAGAGAGAAAAGAGAAATCGACATCTAGATTAAAGTTTTCCAGAAACACCATATAAAAGTTGGTCACTCTATAATCATTACTATATTAATTCCTTTTTGTATTTGCTTGCTTATCGCATATGAACATAGATTGAGTAAGTTTCTATGTCAATTTTTTCACTTTTCCGGGGGGAGGGATGCTACAAGCAGTTTTATATCAAATTTGGGTAAAAGTAATTTATAGCACTAGCATCTCTTGTTCTATAATTAGATTCATGCTCGAATAGCGTTGCTATGAGGCATAGACTGAATTTGGAATGAGTAATTTCAATTGAGAAGGGTTGGAAGCCCTTAAGGAGAGAGAAGCTCAAATAGAGACTGGGAGCGGAGAGGAAAGGAGAGAAATTTTAAGAAAGCAAATTCGACAGGCCATTATGTAGGAGGTAGGAAGAAATCAGTTGTATTCATAAGGGCCTAATGGTCAAATATATAAAATAAACACTTAATGTACCACACTCATAAGTGAGGAACATAAACAAAAGCACCAATTTGGTGCTTCTGCTTCTAGGGACTCTTCTCTCTAAAATCAATTTTCAAAAGCTGTTTTTCACTTTTGGAAAAATGGGTGTTTGGCTTAATTT
Source organism: Selenicereus undatus (assembly GCA_017589665.1). Lineage (NCBI taxonomy): Eukaryota > Viridiplantae > Streptophyta > Magnoliopsida > Caryophyllales > Cactaceae > Selenicereus > Selenicereus undatus. Next base: position 24,489,970 of record JACYFF010002017.1, read on the forward strand.
CTGTTTTAGAATGCTAAAAGCAATTTCAAAATCAAGGCCAAATACCCACTTAGAAATGAACATGAGCAAGAATATACGGAGTCCACTAGTAAGTAATATAAAATAAAAATACATATCAATGCAACAAATTAGTGCTAACAAAAACTTATCCAATCCAAATACCCCAATTTATTTGACTTGGAAAAGATTGGGTAAGATCATAAATTTTTCGTTTGAATTTTAAATGTGGATAACATTTTCATATTTATATGGTCAAAATCTGATTTTGGCCTGAAATTGTCTGATCTAGAAAAAACTAAATATCGGTCATCAATTTCTTGTTTGAATTTTGACATTGTCTAATTTGTCCGACCAGAATTTAACCTGAACTCGAATTATTGCATGCTACAAATTGTCCAAGACATTGAAGTTTGATACTCACTTCGTTTGGCATACATTCTATCATTAAATTCACCTTTACAATCCACTCCCAAAGTATACCCTTCTTTTTGCATCCTACACCCACACACAGCATGTGCTCGCCTTTAGTCTAGCATTTCACATTTTCCCTCCTCTTATCATGTTAGCATAACTTTACCAAAATCATAGCACAACCTCTGGCATTGCTTCAATGCAGCTAGGGTGGCAACCCTTTGGGAAAAGGCAAACTAGCGAATTGTAGCTGCTTATCAATCTCTAACGAGAGCTCTGTAATCTGGAACCTATGTTACATGAACTCATATATGAGGTGTCGGACACGGGTACATATCCAAGTGTCCGACTCGTCAAAGTTCTAATTTTTAGGATATGGGGACACCATCCAAAATTTAGACACAAATATGTGGACTTATAATTTTATATATGGAAGTTGCAAATTCAAGTTAATCTTCTTAGAATATTTCAATAGTTATAAGGTTGTCAAATGGTCAAATGATTGAACATTAAAGATCCATTAAAATAATAATGAATGAAGAAAGAAAAAGACATAATCTGGAACGCACAAAAATTGAACACTACCCATACCAGCCAGTGCTACAACTATTACCATCGTTGCCCTGCAGGTGGCAACCACTTTGTTGGTTTATCTAGCCTTTCTTGCATTACCTAGTGTGTCGTAGCTTTCTAGCATATTAAGCTGGTGTGCATTGATTTTATTTTATTTTTCACTTTTCTTGTGTGAAAGGGACTTGAACCTTTATGCTGATAAATAATTGAAAAGAAAAGTTCAAAATATTCAGCTACGTTCATGAATTTAACTTATAAGTAATAAGCACTCAATCATTTCTACCATGTAATATAAACCTAAAGCCTATGTTATTTGACTTATTTCTTTGCATCAAATGATAAGTGCACCAGAACACTGTTGTTATTCCAACAAATAATAGCACAAGAAAGTGTACAGATTAGAGAAATGCGTAAGACGAAGGAATATTTAGCTCCCTGTGTGTTATAATCAAAGTCAGAACCCAATGTGGGGAAGGTTACCTTTTCTGTATCATTTAGTAAACAAAGCTCTCCTGATATAGTCATCCCAAGTCCCCAATGTCACGGACAAGAGTCCCACATTGAAAAAGTGATGGAAGGGTCATGGGCTTATAAGCGATGGCGCTGCATACGCCATTAGATCGCCCTTTTGGGGAGAGAGCAATGGCTCCATGACAAGTGGTATCAGAGCCAACCCAGACTCGACTTCGATGTCTCGCAAAACACTCTGACAGGGGGTGGGGGTAGGCAAGGGGTTGCATCTATGATGAGGGCGTCACAGACACTACAAAAAAAGATCATATAGAGACATAATCAGCAACGGAAAATAGCAAATCAGCGACGGAAAATTTAAATCAACGACAGAACTTGGGAGTCGCAATATGGCTCGTCGCTGAGGATTTAGTGACGGAAATTTGTAGTCCGTCGCTAGGTGGCGACGGAATAGGCGACAGACAACAAAATTTGGCAACAACAAAAACCACACTAGATGGCGATGGAAAGGGCATTCCGTCGCTATCAGCGACAGATTCAGCGAGGGAATTTCCGTCGCTGATGGTGACGGATTGTCCAGTCCGTCACCATATGCAGATTTTTTAAAAAAATATAATTTTCTATCTCTTATCCGTCGCTACTTTTGGGTTTTTTTAATAAAAAAAATTGTATCTTCAGGAACCCCAAATACAATACATTTGTTTTCCTGCAGAAAAAATACATCGAGAGTATTAAAGAATCCATTCTATACAACTGCTTCACTTGAAGCATTCTCAACAATTCCCAGTTCACAAACAACTCAACCATCACATTGAAACCAAAATAAACCAGATGTGTCAACACCATACATCACATACAACCCAATTCACAAAGCAAAGTTACAGTAGTTCTCAACATCGCCACACATAGGCATCAGAGAAGTAGAGGCAATGCAAATATGTGCACATATGGAAGAAGCGGGCAATAGAGAGAGGGGAAGAAACAAGCAACTCATGATAAGGGATCAATCATCAAGATCATACTCGTCGTCATCCTCATTCTCTTCATCATGTTGTGGATAGGTAGGGACGACATGTTGCGATCCCGAACCGGAGGCTTGTTGCATTTGGAAGAAAGCATGCATTTGCTGATTCATACTTAGCACAGTTTGGCTTAGCATTTGGTTGGACTCTTCTAGATTCTTATATCTCTCCACCATCGTCTGATACATCTCAACTTGTGTGGTGAGCTCACTCCCTATGGTGCCCACCCTCTTTCTCAAATCATATAGCTCCTGCTATGATTCGGTCGGACCTATACCTGCTACAAACCATGTGCATGTAGTAAGAATGTAGTGAGAATAACGTAACTTAACCTAAAATTCCGTTGTGGGCAGTTTTCACTTTAACAACTGAAATTAAAGTTAAAGTTTAGTATACTTGCTCGCTGGGAGGGACTAAAGTAGGGGGATTTCTTGATGTTGACGGTTTCATCTCCAATGTCGTAAATACGACCCCTATTTTGTGTACGCCTTCACCCACAACTCATTTGGGTTTGGAAGTGGTTGAGATGGATCATGGGAGTTGTCCTGCAAGGTCCCTTGAATGATTTTATGTATTTCTTGCTCAAAGGACTCCTACAATATCACAACATTTACAAAACATCAAACGTGTTAGTTGTAAGAAAAATATATGAATCAGAACGTAAGATTAATTATCAAGAATAAATTACGTAGGTTTATTGTGATTTCCTATCAACTCAAGGCTCATCCGGTCTGCCTCTCAGTCTGTGAGTGCGGGCGAACAACTCAATAATGGTGGGATCCATCCTAAGTTCTTCCCTCTACATGCAAATCAAATAAATTCAGGAAAACACGTTAAACACCACAAGGAAACAAATAAGTCAAACAATGTTGTAAGATTTACGGTTTGATACAAAACGCCTCCTATGCTCATGCATAGGGATCGAGCCGCAGGTATGAAGAGATGGTCTAAGACTCTGGGGATCACCAAGCTGATTTTTCTAGGCTTTTTCACATAATTTTTTGTATGACTCATTCACCCAATGCTCTTGGAGTCCTTTCCATACCTCATCATTGAGCCACTGAGGCTTCTTGTTGTGCTTCCTTGCTTTGCCAAGGAAGTCCCGTAAATGTGCATTGCCTCTGTTTTTAAAATTCTTCCTGATGCAGTTCTCATACATAGGATCCTGAGTGAACGACTTTTGCACATTAGAAAACGACACACACATAAAATAATGTCTTACAAATGAACCGGAGTGAAGTAAGAAGTCTTAATATGTAGTCACTTTACTTGCCTTGAACTCTCCAAACCACATATGTTGAACATGTGTAGGCACTTTTTCCCAAGTAGGCCAATGTGCATCATGCTTGCCTCGGAAGATATGAGAAATCCTACTAGCAACATCGTCATTTGGAATGAACCTAATGTACAAAAAACATCAAATTAACACGACACTATGCTATATAATTGCAATGATAAGCACATAACAATAGTTCACCTACCCTTTACCATCTGGGACAATAGCTGTTTTTGTTTGGGTGCTTTCTTGACTAAGTTGTGGATCAGTATCTCCAGTTCTAATATTTTGTTGGGACTGATAGGAGCAAGGATCAACGGGTTGGGGAGTGGGGGTACTAATGGAGGCAAAAGCTGTGTTGCTTGCAATGTTATATGCAAACTGTTAGCCAATGAATAATGGTGGAGTAGGGGTGTATGCCATATGAGGAGGTACCTGTTCCATAGGAACATTCCCAAATGGAGTTAGGATTGCTCCTAATGCACCGACATGTGAGGGGTTTGGGAGAAATGTGAACTGATATCCATTATAGTAGGATGTTCGCTAGAACCCCTACGTCCTCTTTCTTGATCTCGAGTAGAGGATTTTCCTCGAGTGCGGTGGAATCCATACATGAAATGGTTCACAACAAACACAAATACAAATAATGATAGTACATAGCAACAAATTAATTACACAATACAATAGGCAGAACAACACATACATTCGAACACATATAATACAAGTACATGAGTACACAGTCTTGTGGGATATTGTAATCAGACTTGATACTCAATAGCCGAACAGCGGAGAGCTCACTGTGGGTTGAACAACATCATATAAGGGCTGTTGAGCTTCTTGAACCATGTTATAGAATGGTTCTTGAGAACTACTTCCATCCTGAACCCTTACATTTTCATTTGCCAACATGGCATCACCAATCATGGACTCCATATGATCTACGTACCATTCGTTGTGGGCATAATTTGTATGACTTGAACCACCAGCTTCGCCCATTTTTCTAGTGGAATATCCAAGATCATATTATTGAGGTTCTACTTCTCCATGACTTATCCAATACCAATGGCCTTTCACAAAACCCTTATACATCAGGTGCATCTTTACCTCATCGGGTGTTAAGTACACTCTATTTTTACATTTCGAACATGGACATTTATATTTCCCCCTACTTTGGAAGTCTGCTTGCCCACGTGCAAATGTGTCAAATTTATTTATCCCCTTCAAAAATTCTTTTGTCTAACTATTACGATAAGGTGATAATCTATTATACATCCACGAACGATGTGGTGGGCCACTCATATTCTGCTCAAGCAACAATATTCATAAAAGTCGTTTAATTAGTATTAATTTCAATTTACACAATAATATTTAACACCATTTCTCACTTATGTATTACACATATTTGTTTACTATAAAATATATATAAATACATTTTGAATTAGTATTAATTTCAATTTATATTAAACCCTCGCAAATCACTTAGTACAACTCCCATAGATTTCACACAATTCCTTCACACATATTTCAACCTTTTCAAATCACCCACTACAAGTCCCATAAATTTTCACATAATTACTTCACATAACTTTTTATTTCTACCAAATCCTCTCTTACAAATAAAGCTACTAATTTTGTACAATCCTAAACCCTCAATAACAATAATGCATAATTTCAACAAAATTGAAGCAATTACTCATACACATCTAACAATACAACATAAATATACACTAACAACACATTTTCAACTACCAATATCATAATTTCTAGTAGTTAAAACTAAATATATAGTTAGGAATTTTACATAATTACTTCCTACATATTTCAACTTTTTCCAATCACCCACTACAACTCCCATAAATTTTCACATAACTACATCACATAAACTATTATTTCTACCAAATCTTCTCTTACAAATAAAACTACTAATCTCATACAACCCTAAACCCTCAATTACAATAATGCATAATTTCAACCAAATTGAAACAATTACTCAATACACATCTAACAACATAACATAAACATACACTAACAACACATTTTAAACTACCAAAACCATAATTTACAGTAGTTAAAACTAAATCTAGAGGTAGGAATTTCACCTAAGTGAAGCTGAAAACTTGGGGTGGCTGAGGGCTAACGGTGACCGGCGCACGACTGGTGCCGGCATTGGGGGGTAGCGTTGGTGTCGGCGGGTGCATTCGCTCTCTCGCTCTCCTCTCCAGTGTGGTGTGTGTGTGTTGGGCTTGAAATGAAAAGAAACCAGATCTTGCTTCTTAAAAGAATGAGGCGACGGTCTAGGCGACAAAATTTCCGTCGCCCATTTAAAAAAATTTGTGTGACGACGGAATTTCCGACGCCATGTGGAAAACAAAAATTTCCTTTTTTTTGGCAATGGATTTTTTGTCGCCCCTCAAATTTTTTTAAATGGGCGATGAAAATTTCGTCGCCCTCTCACTCGAAAAACTATTTTCTATTTCTTTTGGCTTTCCGTCGCCATTTCCGTATTCTGTCACCTGTTTTCGTCATTATTTTACTCTTTTCTTGTAGTGAGGATTGGGTGGGAGAGAATGTCATGGAAAGGAGTCCCACATCGAAAAAGTGATGGAAGGGTCCTGGGCTTATAAGCTGTGGCGCTGCATGCCCCATCAGACTGGATTTTTGGGGTGAGAGTAATAGCCTATGACCATGGATTTAAAACTCAATTGTTCTGTCCCGAAACGACCGTTTTAATGCGAAAATCAACATGGATGAAACGAAATACACCGCAAAATCGGTGTGACAACCAGGTCACAGGCGACTGAGTCAGCCTTAAATCTCGAACATATATTTTGAGACAGAAAAGTATTCTTCAGATAGATACAGAAGACAAACAAGCATGAGTGGGGAAAATAATACACCATGACCATTATAAATTCACCATTTGTGTCACAATTGGGAAGAAAAATAGAGGAAGAAATCAGATTTGGCAAAGTGGTAAGCAAAATTAATAGTGTCAATCTATGAACCATCAACCATGGAAGAAACACATACCTCATTTACGTTATTTCTCTTTTTTGTAGCAGCCAATATCTGTAAACCATCAACCATGGAAGAAATCAGATCTGGCCTAGCGGCGAGTCGAGTTTGAGGCAGGGATGCTGCAGCATCTACGTGGTGGAGGGAAGTAGGTGGCTTAGGAGGAAATTGGGTGGTGGAATCAAAGCAGACGACACCGGTGATGTGGCAGGCGAAAGAGCGAGAGGGGAGGAAGTTACCGCCAGGTGAAGAGGTGAGAAGCCAAAGAGGCAAAGACTGGAGCCAACAGTGAGTGAGTGAGGGACTGAGCGTGAGCTACCGAGGGTTCCAGAATGCCACTAATAAGTGAATTTAATTTATTTGAACCAAATTAAGGTCGGCTGATGTTAATTTATTTTTAATTCAATAAATTATATTGTTGATGAAAGGGAGAAAGTGACTTTTATGTCATTTTTGAACCAAAATTATGTTATTTTTATGTTATTTATGATCACATTATGTTTATCTTAATTATGATATTTCTTTGTTGATTATGTTAATTATGTGATTTTTTTAGTTATACTTATGTTAATTATATTAATTAACAAGTTAATTATATTTATATTATTTACGCTAATACTTAATTATATTATTGTTATCATATTTTTTGTTAATGATGTACCTTTTATGTTATTTCTGATCATATTATGTTTATGTTACTTATGAAATTGTTATGTTAATTATCTTAATTATATAATTTTTTTTATGCTTATGTTAATTATCATTAATTATATTTATGTTACTTATGTTAAATACGTTATTATTATGATGTTTTTGTTAATTATGATATTTTTGTGTTAATTAGGTTAATTATGTGATTTTTTAGTTATGCTTATGTTAATTATGTTAATGATTGAGTTAATTATATTTGTGTTATTTATGCTAAATACTTAAATATATTATTGTTATCATGTTTTTGTTAAATATGTGCCTTTTATGTCATTTTTGATCATATTATGTTTATGTTAATTATGAAATTGTTATGTTAATTATGTAATTTTTGTTATGCTTATGTTAATTATGTTAACTATTACATTAATTGTATTTATGTTACTTATGTTAAATACATTATTGTTATCATGTTTTTTGTTAACTATGACATTTTTATGTTAATTATGCTCTGTCAAGAGATTCAACTAAGTAATCACTACAGTGTTCAAACTATGATGTGTCTTCCTACTCCAGGCATCTGCCACAACATTTGCCTTTCCTGGAGGATATTGTATTTGCAAGTCATAATCTTTAAGCAATTCTAGCCACCGCCTTTGTCTCAAATTGAGCTCCTTCTGAGTAAAGATATACATCGAGCTTTGATGATCCGTAAAGACGTTACAGGCTACTCCATATGAGTGCTTAGCCAAAATTGACATCAATCTTTTTATTTCGATAAAAAAAATGCCATCGAGTTAGCTTTGTACCTAAGTATGTCACTAAACTTTATTAATATTGCCAAATTTGCCACTTTGACTCGTTTTAACTGGCTACAGTAGGTTTGTTTTTATTTTGCCTTTAAAATTTAAATGTTTTATAGCTGAAATTAGTCTTCTCCCTCATCTTCCCCTTCTCCTCCTTCGTTCAGGGGCCAGGGTTTGGTGTTCATGGCGTTCATGCTCAAATCACCATTCAATTTGTAAGCAAACTCAGAAATTAGGGGTGAAAATTGACTTAGCCGGATGAGTCGAAACCCATAAACCCCTCAAGATGGTTGTGGCACGTAGAAATTGTCCATGTTTCTCCATATGCAAAAGGTTCTGTAGCTGTGGGAAGAGATGTGTGGTTCTTATAAGCATGAGAATTAAGAACACCCTGAGAAGGTTTGCTAGGTGCAGATGGTTTGACTCACCTGGTGGAAGTAATCACTTTGAATGGGTTGATGACTTCCTTTGTGATAAGGTGAGGTCAATGGTGGTGCCCCTGATTGTGTCAAATGAAACATTAGTGCAAGAGAATCAGCATTTGTAGAGAATGAAGGAAGAAGCAGGTTCTGATAGAGATGTTGTGAAGAGGGTGAGGGAGAAGAGTTCAAGGCTGAAGATGGAGAATTCAAGGCTGAAGATGCAGCTTGTTGACTACCAAATGAGAGACAGGAAGGTGCTGTGGGGTTTGCTATTATGTTTGTTGTGGTAATTAGTGTAGGCTTTGCTGTTAGGGATGGGAAGTAATGGTCTGGTAATGGGGCTTGGTTGATGTATGTCATTATGTATTAGAGTGATGATGGGGGTTTGATGTAATTTGTAGTAATTTAGGTTAAGTATGTATTACGGGTGATGTTTTTAAGGTATGAATTGTGATTATCTACAATGGAAAAGCAATGGTAATTTGGTGTATGTGACTGTGGTGAACCATTCTCTGCCTTTTAGTAATTACAAAGTAAAGTAAGAATAGCAAAATCAAGGTTAAGCTTTGCAAAGTAAAGGAAGGATATCAATTGTATGATAAGGAGAACTCCATTACATTGTACCAATTGTTAAGCTTTACAAATACACATTGTAGCCATAGTTAAGCTTTATATGCTGAAAACAAACCAAGTTTCACATGTACATTGAGGTACACATCCAAAAAGTGCAACCTAACATGTACATTGATGTACATATCACCAAAAAGATGCCTAATGAAGCTTGAAAATATTGTTGGCTATAATCCAAAAAGAATTAAAAATTCTAACTTGGCTTCGATTACAGATCTAAGACTCCATATGACTTCTTAGGGAACATAACTGTTCTTATTCTTCCAAATCTCCTTAGAGGCTGAGCTTGTGAAGTTAAGTTGCCAGCAGCATTTGCAGGTGATGAATGCCCTGAACTTGCCCTTCTGACATTCAACTTGGGCCTGGAAGACAGTGAATGCTGAGATGGAGGTGTAAATGGAGCATTTGCAGATAGAGTCCTTGGCAGCCTAATCCTTACTTTGAAGTTTCTTTCTGTGAGAGATTCAATTGCAGTGGTAGACTAATAGGGTATAGCTCTTGCAATTTGAGATGGAGAAGGTGTGGGATGAGCAGATACTTCAGATTGAGAAGTAGGTGCGAGCTGAGGAGGAGATGTGGGTTGAGAAGAAGCTGTGGGTTGAGAGGAAACTGTGGGCTGAGCAGTAGCTTTGGGCTGAGCAAATTTGGCTTTGTTCTTGGTCTTGGGTTGGGATTTGGGGTTCTTTGTGGTTGAAGGTTGAGCATTAGCTGTGGTAGCTATTGCTTGTCCTTGGCAGCTTGATTTTGATCTTTTAATATAAAAAAAAACAAAGAAATAGTTAAACACATGGTATATAATGCACAACTCATAACTGTATTCAGAAACAAATGATAGGAAGGGAGTGACCTTCAACTTAGGTTGTCTTTGGGTGCATGTCTTCTTGTTGTGGCCCTCACCATCACAGTTTGAACAATGCATTTTGACACCACACTTGGAAACTTTTCCAAATTACTTTGCAGTTGTTTCCCTAGGTTCTAACCTTCTTTTGAATTTGAGGTTGCCTTTATTCTTAGTGGGAAACACAAGAGCATTGACTTCAACTCCTGGTGCCTGCTCCCATATGTCCTCTCCATTTATAGGGATAAGAGTGTGTCCATATGTAATTCTCAAATACTCATCCCTATAACAGTCATGGTCAAAGTTCAGGGGTCTCTCGCCTCATCACTACCACTGAATGAGGATAGGGGATCCCACTTAATTCCCAACCCTTACAACTATATGACCCTTGATTCAAGTTCACAACAAAGCCTTCAGTACCACATTCCACACTATAAAACCCATTTCCTGCCATTGATGTCTGCCAATATCTTGTTTTATCCTTTAGCTTTTCTAGTTTGATAATGATCCCAAGGCATATAGAGTCTTCTAACTTGGTAGCCCAACTTCTTCTTTGTGCCACTCTCTTCATGACGACCTTGAAGATTTTTGTAAGCATGGACACTGTGGGTAGGTATCTAGCTTCGACAATGGACCCATTGAAGATTTCTGCCATATTATGAACTAAATAACATTTAGCATGTTGTTTGAAGTATAATCTGCAGAAATGCCTTGCATCTTTCTTTTCTAAAAATTCCCTAGCCTTAGCATCTAAGTCTTGCATTTCCTTCATGTGTTTTTTGAAATGCACTTCATTTGTAGAGTTAGCAATTTTCTAAAATACTTCCCTAGAAACCACACCCCTCATGTGGTTTCTAAAATTAGTATAGACATGCCTAGCACACATTCTGTGTTCTACTCTAGGCAGAAGATTTTGTACACTCTTAACAAGCCCCTACAAGCCATAGAAGCAGTTAATATAACTAAAACACATCAATAAAAATGAACACAAAACAACAAACATACAATCACATAAATATATACCTTCTGTTGATCTAAAGTTAGAGTCCAACCTATGCCATCTCCAATCTCAAGGCCTGCCTGTAGCAGTGCAATGAACCACTCTCACAACTCTTTTTTCTCACTCTGTGCCACATCCCATGCTATTGAATACATCTGTTCGTTGGCATCCCCACCCACAATAACAAATACTTGGTCATTCCGTGGCCCTTTTAAGAAACATGCATCAAGTGAAATACTCTCTTACACCCATCCAAGAAGCCCCTTTTCAGTGGTCTATGCACAGAAGCCTGAATACATGCTCATCATATGCAACTTTGGTAGTTTTCGCTTTCACTGTGGTCCCAGGATTTTGCTTATAAACTTTACATAAATAATCCCTTATTTGTCCAAACTAAGCCTTGTAATCAACAATGATTGCCTTCAAAGCCCCTGCCCTGACATTAGTACACATGGATAAGGAAACCTTGTAATTGTGGTCTTTCTCAATAAGGTCTTTCAACTCCCTAGACCTTAAAACAGGCTGCAACCTAAATGTCTCAATGTAGTACTTAATTAACCAACTAGTTGACATACACCTACTCCCTTGCTCAAATGAAAAAGAAATACAACTGTGAGGATTCTCCATTTTGGTTACTTGAAATGACAATTCATTCTTGCATTTTGATGCCCACATACTCCACTTACAACCTTCACCCAAGCAATGACAATGAAATGTGAGACCCGGAGTCTTGTCGTACTTACTTAATGAACATTATGCCTGTTGGATTGGAAAATTTTACTTGAATACTCGCCAACATTAGAAGTAGTTCGATGTTATTAAATCGAACCTAGAGAGATTTGGGAACAAATAGTTGAAGAAGGGTTATATTATCGATTTGGGTTTAGAAATCGGTTTACTTATTAGACTAGTGGTGTTAAGTATGATCGGTCGAATAAATGAAAGAGATAGGGGAAGGGCAAAATGGTAATTTTGCACCCCACCTTATTTCTCCTCCCCCTTGCCCGCGAGACCCCCCTGCACCTGCTTCTTCTTCCTCCTGAAGCCCGAGCTCCCTCTCTCTCCTCTTTCTTCTTCTTCTTCTTCTTCTTCTTCTTCCTGCCTTCTCTTCACTGCTCTTCGCTGCCACGCCGTGCGACCGGACCCCAGGTGACGCCCACCGTTCTCCGGCGTCCTCCCCCTGTGTGTGGCCGAGCCATTTCAGCGCAAAACAGAGTCGACCCCGGTGGTTTTGGCACATGCAGGTAAGAATTCGAGCAACCTTACCTCTATGAATTGAATCCTTGCTTGAATTCCCTTCAATTCGTGCTAATTGTGCCTAAATTCATCAGAAACCGTGAGTTAGGGTTTTGGGTTGGTGGTGTTTGAACCTCACGCAAGGGCAGCCGGATTTCTTGAGTGTGTGGAGACCGAATTCGGCTTCAAACTAGCCAACTTGGACGCATATAGCTTGGATTCGAGGTGGGTAAACCTTTAATCCCACCTATTTTAAGGATTTTGAATGATTATTATATGATTCAGTTTATTGATTATGAATTAGTTATGAGTATTTATGCATAATGATTATGAATTATGCTAGAAATGTGAATTTGAAGTGAATTATGTATGTTTAGCTTCGATTTGAATCAATTTGGGTGAATTCGAAGTGAGTTACATATGTTTAGCTTGGATGCGAATCAATTTGGGTGAATTATGCTAGAGATGTGAATTCGAGGTGAACTATATATGTTTAGCTTCGATTCGAATCAATTTGGGTGAATTCGAAGTGAGTTACATATGTTTAGCTTCGATTCGAATC
>JACYFF010002017.1:24502889-24535122 GCA_017589665.1 Selenicereus undatus
TGGGTGAATTCGAAGTGAGTTACATATGTTTAGCTTCGATTCGAATCCAATTTGGGGGAATTACGCTAGAGATGTGAATTCGAAAGTGAATTATATATGTTTAGCTTCGATTCGAATTAATTTGGGTGAATTTGAAGTGAGTTACATATGTTTAGGTTCGATTCGAATCAATTTGGGTGAATTATGCTAGAGATGTTAATTCGAAGTGAGTTACATATGTTTAGCTTCGATTCGAATCAATTTGGGTGATTTATGCTCAAGATGTTAATTCGAAGTCGTTATATGCATTCGAATGTATGTGTGGACAAACAAATGAGTTAAGCTTATTATGTTTATGAGCAACCTTATTATGTTTGTAAACAAACGAAGTCGGTTTTATGATTTCGCAAAGCTTCCAAGTTAGAAGAAGTCGTTTGTATGATTTAGCAAAACTTTCAAGTTAGAAGCAAAGTCGTTTACGATTAGGCAACCTTAACATGTTTATAAAGAGCCTTTTAGTTGAAAACTGAGTCGTTTTATGATTTAGTAAACGTGTTACCTTTATAAGAAGCTTTTAAGTCAAAAGTGAGGTCGTTTTACAAGTTAATAAATGTATTACGTGTTTAAAAAGCTTTTAAGTCAAAAATGAAGTCGTTTTACAAACTAGCAAACGTTTTACGTCTATAAGAAGTTTCTTAAGTTAAAAAGGAAGTTATTTTGCAAGTTAGTAGCCGTATTACGTTTATATGTAACTTTAAAGTTAAAAACGAAATCGTTTTTCGACTTAACAAGCTTATTACGTTTTTAAGAAGTTTTGTAGTTTCAAAGGAAGTTGATTTATGTATTAATAAACTTATAACATTTATAAGAAGCTTTTAAGCTTCGAATTTAGTTTGAATTAAGCATTAACTAAACACGTTATGTTTCAAACGTGTATCGTTTTACGATTTAGCAAACGAATTACGTTTTTACGAAGCTTTTAAGTTAGAAACGAAATCGTTTTACGATTTAGCAAACTAATTACATTTTTTACGAAACTTTTAAGTTAGAAATGAATTCGTAAACGTATTTTACAAAGTAGTTTACACGTTAGCAAATTTATTTTGAATATGAAAAGCTTTTAAACTATTCGCAAAATCGATTTATGAGTTAGTAAACTTGATTTGTATCAAATTCATTCTTTTGCATTTAAAAGGGTTGAAACGATCTTAAAAAAAGGGCAACTGGAGTTGTGTATTGTGAATCATAGCTTTGAAATGCATGCTAGTAACTACCAAAGTTTTGAATCGTGAGTTGGTGTACTCACCATGTTTCTAAGAGGCCTTTCTCGTTGTTTGTCTAAAGCTAAAGTTGTAAGAAAATTATGTTTTCATGTTTTACGTTCATAAAACCTATATATGAATAAGTATAAGTATGTTTTGTCTACCAAGTATGTATGTGTATGTAAGTATTTATGTGTATGAAGGTTATAAGCTCCTAAGATATATTTATGCATAAGTATAAGTATGTATGTGTACGAATGATTATGTTTATGTCTATGTATAATTATGTATGTGTACGAATGATTATGTTTATGCCTATGTATACGTGGAGGAGCTACTCTAGAAACTTTAAGCTTAAGTCTGAGACCCAGGGATGGTGGCTTAGTTCCCGCCTGGTATTATGTATGTTATGTTATGATAGATTCAGGGATGGTGGTTTGATTCCCGCTTGAAGTCTATGTATGAAAATTATGTCTCAGCATGGTATGATGTCTGTCCGGATAGGCGTATGTTGCCCGACTCGGGATGGCAGTAACAAAGTACCTCTAAGAGTCTAGTCTCCTCATTTACGTGAATAAGTTACTATGTATGTTCTTCGGTAAGTGAAACTTATGCGTAAAACCCCTTTTATGCTATGTTTCTGGGTTTACGTAACTTTATTATGTACGGTTTCTACTAAAGTTAAACTTTTTAAGTATGACTATTCCTTTACTTGACTTATGGGTTGAATATGATGTATTATGTGTAAGTTCTTCAACTAAAATGAATTACGAAAGGCTTTTGTAAGTTAATATGTATTTTAAGTGTGTTTTGGGAGAGAGGGTTTACTCACTGAGCGGTGGTTGCTCAATCCCATTACTTTCCCCTTTTTCCCAGATCCATAGGTATGTGACTGCTGCGTGAAGCGCCCAGAGTGGATTTGCTTGGACTGTGTTGCCGTGTTTATGATATTGTTATGTAATGTCGATTGTGATTGTAAGGTTATGTAATTAAACTTTTTCCTTGTAAAGTTTATGAAAAATAGAATGCTCTGTATACTCCGGGCGTGTGGCCTGTAGAGTTGGGTACTCCGGCGTGGAGCTGTTGAGTTGTTGGCGTTGTTGACTACCTTATGTATTGCAGGGATATAATGTAAGGCTTTAAGCCTGGAAAACGGTCAGTTTTTAGGGGAAACTCTGTCCGTTTCGTCCCAGAATTTAGGTAGAAAGTTAAGAATACGTGACGCTTTCGGCCCTAGGGGCTGGGGGTGTTACATGAAATCTAATTGTGTCACTTTTTGTAATCTTCAAATCATACCCCTTCAATATCCTATAGTTGTTAAAAGCTTACCTCAACTGCTTCTTATCCCTAAACTTCATGCCAATATATAAATCACATTTGTCAAGACATGGTCCAAGGTATCTAGGGAACTTCTCTCTTTTTTTCCTCTTTCACTTCTTGTCACCTTCTACATCATCCTCCACACTATCATCACTTCCGCTATCAGCATTATTAGAATCCCAATATTGTTCATCACGTCCTTCAGCATCTAATTCAGCCTCAAGTTCAGCATTTATAGCATCCTCTCCACTCTCATGTCCTACATTACTTCTCCCATCCTCTAGCTCAGCAACAATTGCCTCTTTGGTTTCCTTTTTTTTCTCCCTGACATCTATGAATTTAGGGTCATCATCATTAGAATTGATGCACCCATCATTGTCATATTTATCATCATCACTATTTGACAATCCTAAAAAATATGCCTCCTCATCCAACACTCCCTTGCCCTTGTTAATAATTTCATCATCATTATGCTCAACATATAGAGGGTAAAACCACGCTCTAAGCACAGTTTAGTCAACTCCTTAACCTCTTTATCACTTTGAATGAGAGCTAGACTATCCTCAAAATGGACATTATGCCTACTAAAATACATTTCTTTTATCCTTTCTTCATAATAGCCTAAGTTCACCACTCCATCCTTAATGTCATCTACACTCATGTAATCAGGGTCCATACACACATCAGAGACCTCTAACTCAGTACATAGTAGGCGAGGAGCTCTCACAAATGATCCACCATGAAAGATACGAAGACAAACAGTTACAGGATTTGACATTTTGCATATATATTTTCAAAATTAAAGGAATTAATCATTTTATATGTAATTTAACCAAAACCATAGCATTAGGGTTTAAAGCATTACAAACTCCACCCTTACCAACATCAAGCAAAACATTCATAGTACAATTTCACACAATTTTAACACAATACTCCAATTTCACTGATTTAATCAACACATACCCCATGCACTCCAATTTCACAGGGTTAATGTTAAATTTAAAGTACAAGTTTCTTATCTGGTGATAAAGATAAAGTTTTTTGACAGTCCTCTCAGTCTTTAGATACAATCGAACACTTTCTTCACTTCAAGTTGATGCTTTGGGGATTTCTAGGGTTTTCTTTAAAGAAGAAAGAGTTCAAAGAGATAGGGAAGAAGATGAATTGAGAATCATGGCAGACGGGGGGTTTAGGAGTAGTTAATGTTTTTTGTTCCTTTTCTATTTCTTTTTTTAAGTCCCACTAACAAAACCCTTTGACTTCTACCAGTGAAACACTCTCTTATGTGCTACAACCAGTCAAAGTGGCAAATTTGGCAATAATAATAAAGATTAGTGACACACTTTGGTACGAAGTTGACTCGATGGCATCTTTGACCAAAATAAAAAGATTGATGGCAATTTTAGCTAAGCACTCTACTTTATATAAGTAATGCCTCCAAATTTTTAAAGCAAAGACCACAACTACTAGCTCCAAGTCATAGGTAGGGTAATTCCTCTTGTAAGGCTTGAGTTGTTGAGAGATGTAAGCTACCACTTTATCTTCTTGCGACAGAACACACCCCAACCCATTCTTCGATGCATCACTGTCAACAGTGCACTCCTTCTCTTCTAGTAGTAGAGGCGGCAGTTAATCGCTACCTTAAATCTTGAAATACCCTTTCACTCTTCTGTGTCCACTTAAGCTTAATAGCTTTCTTTGTTAAATTGGTCAAGGGAGATGCTATTTTCAAAAGAATCCTTCACAAACCTTTGATGATAGCCAGCTAAACCCAAGAAGCTTGTAATCTCAATGACATTGGCGGGCCTTGGCCGCTCTGTAATTGCTTTCCCCTTCTGGGAGTAAACCTTAATTCCCCCCTTTAAAACTACACGTCTCAAAAATGCTATTTCTCCTAACCAGAACTCGCACTTCTTTAATTTGTCATATAATTGGTGTTTTCTGAAGGCCTGTAACACCATCTTAAAAAGAGCAATGTGCTCATCTCCGTCCTTGGAGTATATCAAGATGTCATCCCTAAACTTGTCTAAATAGGGTCTGAAAGTTCTATTCAAAAGATCTATAAAGGTTGCATGGGCATTGGTCAAGCCAAATAGCATCACTGTGAATTCATAGTGACCATACCTGGTCCTAAATGGGGTTTTAGGGATGTCCTCAATTTTAATCCTAAGCATATGGTATCCAGACTCCCAATCAATCTTGGAAAAGACTCCTGCTTCTTGAAATTGATCAAATAAATCATCCATTCAAGGCAAAAGGTATTTATTTTTGGTGGTGATCTTGTTCAGCTCCCTGTAATCAATACATAACCTTAAGGTTTCATACTTCTTTATAAATAAAACTAGGGCACCCCATGGTGATGCACTTGGTCTGATAAATCCCTTCTGTAATGGCTCATCTAACTGAATCTTTAGTTCTCTAAGCTCCATTGGAGCCATATGATACGGGGCTTTGGAGATAGATTGGGCATCAGGGATTAAGTCAATCTCAAAATGAATTTGTCTTTGAGGGGGTAATCTTAGTAACTCTTCAGGAAAAACATCTCTAAATTCACAAACTACATGAATATGTTCTGCTTTTTCTTTCTTTCTTCCTCTTCTTGAGTGTCAATGCCATAACACCAATAACCAATACATCCTTGACACAATAGCCTACTTGCTTTCATAGCAGAAATTAAGGGACATGGTTTTTCCTCTCTTTACCCATAAAATATACTTCTCTCCCTCTTTCCTCCCTCACAATAACCCTAAGGTCTTCATAATTAATTTAGCCCCATTAGTACACAACCAGTTCATCCCCGGAATGACATCAAAGTTTGACAAATCAATTGAATCAAATCTCGAGGAAATACGATTCCACTAATAGTAATAAGGTCAAGGTAGTGAGAGATAGGGAACTCAGCTATAAACTCAATGGGCAACTTAATTTTATCATTGGTTTATGCCTTCATATGCCCAAGACTAAATTGCATGGCACATCGAGTAAATATATATATGAATGAGTGGCACCCAAATCAATACACAAAATGACTTTAAATTTTAAATGATAGTTCCACCTCTCAATTGCTCATTCATACAATTCTTGGTAGGTATGGATTGATAGTCCAACTAATTGATTACGAATATAGAAAGCTAACCCTCTTCAAATCTCCTCATCTTCAGTCTTTTAGATGACACAAACTCAAGAACAACCCTAAATAGCTCTATATGCTTACTAGCACATTACATTACCGTCCAACTATCACTTATCTTTAGTTGCATCAACTCTTTTTCCTTCTATCGTTGAACCATAACTAAGTAAAATTTAGCTCTCAGTTCTTACACGATATTCCAAGTGAATTCAAGCCCTAACAACCTATCTTTAACAATGTCCCACCAAATGTCTACTTCCAAAGTTAGGTAAAACGTCCCCATGTTCACCTTTTCCTCATCTAGAACCTCCACTACTATGAAAATCTTCTTCATCCTTCTAATCCATTCTTCTAGTTTTACTGCATCATACTTTCCATCATATACTTTAGAGTTGCATCACTCTACCCTATCTGCTAATTTATTAGCTTTCGGAGGGATTTCAGAAGGTGTTGGGGGAATTCGTTTCATCAACTCAGACACTATGGTTTGCTAGTAGTTAGGGTTCCTATGTTACTAACCAACTCAGTGGGGAAATCGGGGCATTCCATTAAGGTTTAATGGCGCATTACATGAATTTTGGTCACCTAACCTCTAATCGTGATCCGAATTATCTCCTATGTGGGTCTCTAGATTGTTTTGCATAGATTCATACTTTCTGACTGTACATTAAGTAGAGTAATTCAATCACTTAAATAGAACCAATATATAAGATATGCATACACAATAGATACAAACTAACATGGTTCAAGCATTATTAAAACATAATCCCAAAGCTTTATTATATCATTGCCAAACTATTCACTTATCTACATATGCATGGATCAATAAAAGAATATCACATCCAGCTGACTACCCAAAGTCAACCCTCTTCTAACTGAAAC
Organism: Selenicereus undatus; assembly: GCA_017589665.1. Lineage (NCBI taxonomy): Eukaryota > Viridiplantae > Streptophyta > Magnoliopsida > Caryophyllales > Cactaceae > Selenicereus > Selenicereus undatus. Next base: position 24,509,463 of record JACYFF010002017.1, read on the forward strand.
ACTACTTAACCCCAATAAACTAAGTTCGCCACATGCCCAAAAGAAGGCAGGGCTAGCCAACATAGTTCAAAGAATCTGTCTAACTATATACAATGTCATAACCTGCACAAAATTCGTCTGCCCTACTAACTATAATATGTACATGTGGGGCTCAAAAGGTAACCCAAATGAGAAGTCAACAACCAATCGATCCAGTGATCCGAGATGGATTGTAATCTAGGTCAGACTCATCCCAGGTTCATCACCTAAGTCAAAACTGCTATCTAACGCGGCTGACTCTACGTCATCGACATCATGATCAGGTTGATGCTTTTCTAACTCCGATTCCTCCTATGGTTCCTCTATGAGATCTTGATCAGAGCTAAACTCCACTACCTCTGGTGTATTAGGGAGATCCACGACAATGTGAACCTTCCCATATCCATCAGATAGAAGAATCTTCTCTTCAAATTCCAATGACTCTGGGCTGTCCGGCGGCTGAGGAGCACCAAATATAGATGGCGATGGTGGTCCCTGTGCAACTGCAGGTGGCATAGGTGGAGGGAGTGCAAAGTATAAAGGAAATATATACTGCAAAGTGTCCATGCTAATCCCCTTCTACTCAAACTCCTACCTGAGTAATTGCTCGGTGATAAAGACAGCCCAAGCCTAAGCCCAAGCCTCCTAAAGTCGAAACCTAAGTCTATCCCATCCCGGGCTCTAATAGTCATAAAGTCATGATATTAATTCCTGAACTCGACCCAAGGGGCAACTATAGGCAAGGACCACAACTACCTACGTGCACAGACCGTAACGCTATGAAAGTCAGGAAAGGGGTCCTACATGTGGGCTACCATACTATCATGCAGTAAAGAGATATGAGTGGCCACAGAAGTACCTGCCATCATATTCACTATATAGATGGATCGATCTAACAGAGAAGAATATAAGTGAAGAATATGTAAGACATAAGTAAACATTACTATTGTCACGAATCTCTAACAATGTAATAATAACCCTCGCGATCCAACCTTTCTACCCTCCTACCTCTACTCTCCATACTCCATATCTCATTAAGGAAAATCAAACCTGGCTCTATTACAAAAACTATAATGCCCCTAATGCGTATGTCTCACTAATTGTATATTCTTTAATTAAACCCTTAATTAAAACTGATAAACCCAGTGATTGTGGCGTTATCATCGTCAAGAAGGACAAGGCTTCAAGCATGTGCACTAGATATAACATAGGTAAGCGTAGATCACAATCATACACATTCAGACATTATCAAATCATATAGAAATAGCTGCTAACCACTATAAGGTTTGCACACTACAATAGACTAATTCTCCATAAAGTTCACAACTTTGTTAATTGAACATCACAAAATTCAATTCCCAATATATTCTTGAACCAACATCATTACTGATCTATCCATATCCCCTTAATCACTTACTTTCTTCAGCAGGTTTGCTAGCATAAGGGCGATTCACTGAGCATGTCCCTAACAAAAAATATGGCAAACATTTCAAAATGTGAGATGAAGCTCAATACATGCATTCCTGTATTGTTAAATGATCACTGAACAATTGGTTGGGCACCTGCTTTGCTACCCATTTTACTTAAAAACAGTGAATAAGATGAATATAAAGCTGTTTTGCCAGTTATTATCTTGTATTGAACCCCCCTGCTACAATCTATAGATAGATGTACACTATTAAGCTCATTGGGGGACCTGGTCTGAGGCCAAGCGGGTAGCTGGATGGAGAATGCCCTATAAATGACAACTGACGAGGTTCCTATTAGGTGATAGATCACTGAGTAAACTGATTCGTTGATATACTTACCAAAACATTGGCACTTTGATAAATACATTCTAATAACTGAGGATACAGGCAATGGACGTACTTGGGGTGTTTAAAATGCAATCTCACTGAATAATATTTATGCACAATAAGGAGCATAAATTGTGCCCTGATTTCGCTTAAGAAATGCAATGGTAGGTACATGGAGTTAGTAAACAACACTCACTTTCATAATTTGTAACTTTAATAGAAATTGATTAATTAAATTGCATCCATAACTCATCATTTCAATATAAAATGTATTACACTAAGATGGTTTGAAAACTAAATAAATTAATGTACTTTAATTCGATGTAAAACAAGTTGGAGCAAATAGACCAAAATAAAATAATTGAGGTTATAGTGGCAAGACTTTAATGGTCATAAATGGGATATGGGTTTTCGATATTTCTGAGGTGAATAATAAGTGTTTAAGGCCAAGAGGGGCAGTAATTGGGTTCAAAATTGGTTTAATCAAACTGACTTGGCCAAACAAGCGCTACTCTTGAGTCATTACTGTCCTCACTTCTCCAATTTTATTCACATGCTCATTTAACTTAGTTTTCCAACCAAGTTGAGTTTTTACTCAACATCAAAGTTGTTAAACTCACTTAACTCTGTATTTTCTTTGCAATATCCATGATTATTTAGGAACTTTTCACTAAGCTTGCAATGTTCTAGTTCACATTCTCACGATATTTTATTACCGCATCAAGGTCCACCTTAGAAAATTTGTATCTTTCATCCTCGACCTCAAATTGATACATAAAACCCTAATATGAAAAGATTATGAAGTCCTATAATACTTCATTCAAAGTACAAAACACAACTGCCACAACACGACTTCTAAAATTGAGCTTAAACAAAACAGTGTACAGCTCCAGTTTGTAATGTGCAGTTTAGTAAATCACTCATAACTTTTTCTCAAAACTCGGAATGATGTGATTCAAGGGGCATTTGAAAGATAACTCATTGACCTACCTATCCAGCAAAAATCATAATTTTTTAATGCACCACTAAATACCAGCTTATTTCCAAAGTGCCCATGTTTTTAGGTCTATGTCCAGCCCTATATGCTTGTTTTTTCACATAATCACTCAATATGCTCCTATAAACTCATTTACTTGCATAAATAAGCCAAACAACCTCTTTTGCTTACTTATTGGGTTTTCTATAACCCACCAGTTTTGGCAAAACTCACATAACATCATTCCTTGAACTCCATAACACATCCAACCTCCAAGTTTCACCCAATTCATCACAAATAAACATCCCTAACTCAACAGTCAATATTTCTCATGCATGATCATCAAACCCTAGGTTATGCCAAATTTAAGTTTCCATCCAAACCACCATACATGGATTTAATAAGATTATCAACAACTTTAAATCCACTTTTCATGCCAAAGATCACAACATTAAATCAAAGAACACAAAGTTCATCGTTTTCAACATCAAGCTTATATGATCAAGTACAATTCCAATTCTTACATGTTTTCGTACTTAACCAACTCAGTAAAACATCAAACTAACACTTGTTTATATCAAGATAATATGATCCACAATCAAATCCAACATAAAACCCAAAATTAAACATCATCAGGGTAGAATTTTACCTCACTTAGGCTTGAATATAACATGATGGATGTGGTATTTGGTACTGGTAGGAGTTGGCGATGGTGTCTGGAGGTGTTGGGTGGGTACTGGTGGCCGGAGGTGGCCCTAGCTAGTGGTAGAAGGTGGTGGCAGCCACCAAAGCTTAGCAACAGCAACAAAATCATGGGGGAAAGAAAGAAATGGGAAAAGCAAGAGGAAAATACGTGGCTTTGCTTCCTTGAAATTTCTTTGGACTTATCTTATTAACTTGGCTGATATGTAACCTACAAAAAGGCGTTTTTGGCTAATGATAAGTAGACATAAATAATGATAATTAGCTAAACTCAATCACACAAACTTATTGGGCCCAAATAAATTGGGCTCGAAAATAAAATACTCCATAGTGATAAAATTTTTGAGTGGCCCAAAATTAAATTTTTGTGATGTTATGGAAAATAATTTAATCACTTGAATCATATTTATTAGGGCCTACTATCGATTCACCCAAAATTTTACGATAAATAAAACCCAAATTGTAAAGTGGCGGCCCAAATGAATTTTTCCCAATAGGAAAGGTTAAATGCAATAAATAAACGCGAAGAAAATAATAACGTGGCTTAATTAAATAAGTAAAAATGATTTACGGGCATGCTATTACACATTTTGTGGTTGTAGTTGGAGCCCCAAATGAAAAGAGAACTACAGCTGAAGTTTTTTATTATGCTTGGCTAGATTCTTGATTTATTGCCACACTATTCATTATTTTTGCATTCATTTTAAGACATTTTCTTGCTCTTGGTAGGAGCCCTTTGTAGGTGTAATTGGAGCCTTAAATTAAAAGAACTAAAGTTGAATTTAGTTCTTATGTTTAGTTAGATTTGTGATTATAGCCATAATATTGATTGTTTTGCACTCATTTTAGGACATTTGTTTCCTCTCAATGGGTGTTTTTTTGTTGGATGTAATAAGAATCCATAATGAAAGGCAAACCAAGTTCTTAAATTTTTATACGTTCTTAATTTATAGCTACAGCATTTATCCTTTTGTTCCCATTTTTAGGCATTTGTTGCCCTTGGATGGCAGCACTTTGTCGGCATTATTTGGCCCTAAATAGAAAGAGAACTAGAGTTAAATTTAGTTCTCATATGTGGCCAAATCTTGATTTGTAGCCACATAATTCATTATTCTACACCCATTCTAAAGCATTTGTTTCCTCTTTACAAGGGCGCCTTGTGGGTGTGATTGGAGCCCTACATGAAATGAGAAATAGAGTTAAACTAGTTCATAAGTTCGACTAGATACTTTAGTTGTAGCCACAACATCTGTTGTTTTACACTCATTTCAAGTATTTGTTCCCTTTTGATGAAAGCTCTTTGTAGGTGTAATTACAACCCAAAATGAAAAGAGAACCAGAGTGAAAGTAAGTTCTTAAATTTTTCAATGTTCGTGATTTACAGCTACACCATTCATTCATTGCACTCATTTTAAGGTGTTTGGCTACTTCTTAAGGGGAGCTCTGTGTAGGTGTAATTTAAGCATTCATTTTGGGACATTTGTTTCCTCTTAGTGGAGCTCTTTATGGGTGCATAATTAGGCCCAAATGAAAACAAAAGTGGAGTTAAAGTAAGCTCTGATATTTGGTTAGGTTCTTGATTCATAGCCAAACCTTTCATTCTATTGCGCTCATTTTTAAGCATTTATTTCCCCCTTGTGGCTGTTCATGGAGCCCCACATGAAAATAAAACTAGAGTGAGAGTTAGCTAATAGTTTTGGTTAGATTCTTGATTTATAGCAATAATACCCATTGTTTTTGCACAAATGTTAGGGCATATGTTATCTCTTATTGGGAGCTCTCTATGGGTGTATTTGGAGCTCCATATGAAAGAGAACCAGAGTTAAACATAGTTCTTTTATTTAGCTAGATTCTTAATTTCTTTTACGCATATCATAAGGCGTTTGTTTCCTCACCGTAGGAGGTCTTCGTAGGTGTAATTAGAGCCCTAATAGAAAAGAAAACAAGAGTTAAAGTTAATTCTTATATTGGTCTATATTCCAGATTTGTAGCCACTCCTTTTCTTCTTTAGCATTTTTTAAGAGCATTCATTTTATCATAGTGGGAGCTCCTTGTGGGTGCAATTAAAACCCTAAATTAAAGACAATGAAAGTTAAAGTAACTTCATAAATTTTGATATGTTTTGGATTTATAGCCAAAACATTTGTCTTTTGTTAATTATTATGAGGCACTTGTTTCCTCTTTATCATAACTTCTTATGGTGTTATTCGACCCCAAAATAAAAAGAAAACAAGTGCTAAAGTCAATGCTCATGCCTGACTATAATCGTGATTTGTAGCCACATTGTTCATTGTTCTCGACCCATTATAGGCATTTGTTAGCGGGAGCTCCTTTGGGTGAAATTAGAGCCCTAAATTGAAGGAGAAGTAGAGTTAAAGTTTGTTCATAAATTTGGCTAGATACTTTACTTGTAACCCTAACATTTTTTCTTTAACTAATTTCAAGGATTTACCTCCTCCTAGTGAGAGCTCTTTGTGGTTTAACTGGAGTCCTAAATTAAAAGAGAACTATCGTTAAAATATGTTCATAAATTTCACTATTTTGCTTATTATAGCTACACCATTCAATCTTTTGCACTTGTTCTAAGGTACTTATGTTCTCTTGATGGGATCTCTTCATGGGAGCAATTTGAGCCGTAAGTTAAAAGAGAACCAGAGCTAAAGTTTGTTAATATTTTTGGCTAGATTTTTTATTTATTTATTTTTTTGTAGTCATGCCATCGATTTTCCTGCACCCATTGTATGGCATTCGTTTCCTCTTGTTGGGAGCTTCTTAGGGGTATACTTGGAGCCCAAAATGAAAAAAGAAATAGGATTAAAGTTAGTTCATAAGATTTGATAAGATTCATGACTAGTAGCCATATCATTCATTCTTTTTCACTATTTAGGGCACTTTGTTTCCTCTTGGTGCATGCTCTTTGTGTGTATAAAATGGTACCGAAATGAAAAGAGTAGTAGAGCTAAAGAAATTTGTTAAGTTTGGCTCGGTCCTTATTTACAACAAAACCTTTCAGTCTTTTACACTCATTTTTGGGCATTTGTTTCCTCTTTGTAGGTTTAACTGGAGCCCCAGTGCGAAGAAACTAATTCAAGTTAATTATAGTTTTTGATGTATTCTTGATTTGTAGTGGCACCATTAAATCTTTTTCCTTTCATTTTAGGCATTTATTTCCTCTTGGTGGGAGCTTATTACGGGCGTAATTGGAGCCCTAAATGAAAAGAGAACTAGAGTTAAAGTCAATTCATATGTTTGGCTAGATTCTTGATTTCTAGCATTATTCTCTTAGAATCAGTCTCTCTATGGGTAGGAATACTGGTAGAGGTAAGGTTGCGTACACCTGGATCTCCCCAGACCTTGCGAAAGCGGGACCCACACTGGAAAGTGTTGTTGTTATTGTTGTTTTCTTCTTGGTGGATGTTCCTGATAGGTGCAATTGGACCCCCAAATTTAAAAAAAAAACTGGACTTGAAGTTAGTTCTTACATTTGACTAGATTTATCATTTGCAAACACGCTGTTCATTCGTTTGCACTCGTTAGAGGGCATTTGTTTCCTCTTAGTGGGAACTCTTCATGGGTTCCATTAGAACCCAAAATGCAAACAAATGGAAGTTAAAGTAAGTTCTTAAATTTTGTAGCGTTCTCACTTTATGGAAACAACATTTATCTTTCTACAATTGGTTTGAGCAAGTTATTTCCTCTTTATGGTAGCCCTTTGTGTGTGTTTTTTGGGCTCCAAATGAAAAGAGAACTAGAATTAAAAGTACTTCCTATGCTTGACTAGATTCTTAATTTGTAGTCATACCATTCATTGTTCTGTACCCATTATAGCGCATTTGTTTCCTCTTCACGAGAGTTCCTTGTGGGTGTAATTGCAGCCCTCAATTGAAAGAGAAATAGCATTAAATTCCATTCATAAGTTTGGCCAGGTACATAGCATTCCTCCTCTTGCACTCATTTCAACCATCTGTTTCCTTCAGGTGAGAGCGCTTTGTGGGTTTAATTAAAGCCCTTAATTAAAAGAGAACTAGAGTTAAAGTTAGCTTTTATGCTTGGTCAGATTCTTAATTTGTAGCCATTCCATTCATTGTTCTGTAGCCTTTTCAATGCATTTGTTTCCTCTTTCCTATAGCTCCTGTGGGTGTAATTAGAGCGCTAAATGAATTGGCTAGATACTTCAGTTGTAGCCATAACATTTGTTCTTGTGCACTCATTTGAGGCATTTGTTTCAATATTATGGCAACTCTTTATCATTGTAATTGGAGCCCTAAACAAAAAAGGAACTAGAGTTAACGTAAATTCTTAAATTTAGCTATGTTCTTAATTTATAGCCGCACCATTTATTCTTTTGTACTCATTTTAAAGGTGGTTGTTTGCTCTTAGGGCGAGCCCACTGTAGGTGCAATTTAAGTATTCTTTTTAGGGTATTCATTTCCTCTTAGAGGGTGCTCTTTATGGGTGTAAAGTGAGCCCCAAATGAATGGAAAAGTATATTTAAAGTAAGTTCTTATGTTTGGCTAGGTTCATGACTTATAGACAAATTTTTCATTCTTTTACACTCATTTTTAAGCATTTACTTCTGCTTTGTCGCTGTAATTGGAGCCCCACATGAATGAAAACTATAATTAAAGTTAGTTCTTAGTTTTATATAGTTTCTTGATTTGTAGCGACACCACACATTCTTTTTTCATTTATTTTAGGGCATTTGATAGCTGTTGGTGGGAGCTCTTCGTAGGTGTAGTTGAAGTTCCAATTAAAGAGAGATTTAATTAAAGCTAGTTCTTTTGTTTGGCTAGATTCTTGATTTCAAGCCACACTATTCAACCTTTTTCATTCATTTTAAGGCATTTGTTCCCTCTTTGTAGGAGCTATTTGTAGGTGTAATTTGAGCCCTAAATGGGGGAAAAAAAGCTAGAATTGCAGTTAGCTAATATATTTGTCTAGATTCTAGATTTGTAGCCATACCATTCATTTTTTTTGCCATTGTTTAAGGGGATTCCTATCCTATTAGTTGGAGCTCTTTGTGGGTGTCGCTAGAACCCAAAATTAAAAGAGAATGAAAGTCAAAGTAAGTTCATAAATTTTGCTATGTTCTAAATTTGTACTTATAACATTTATCTTTTTAAAATCATTTTGAGGCATTTGTATCCTCTTTATGATAGCTCTTTGTCGGTGTTATTCGACTTCAAATGAAAAGAGAACTAGATTCAAAGGTAGTTCTTACATTTGGGTAGACATTGGTGTACAAGCTCAAGCTCTCATTGTCCCCACGCCTCTACTTACACCATCTACTGCCTTAACTAGGTTAAAGTCTCGCTCAAGTTGTTAGTTTAGTAATCTATTGGCAATAACTATAGAGATGAGATGGGTTGTGATGTGATACTTATGGATGCTTGTCATGTGCTCCTAAGTAGACCATGGCTCTTTGATAGAGGAGTCATGCATGATAAGAGGCTGAACACTTACTCTTTCACCAGAGACCATAAGAAAATCCACTCTTGCCCTTCTTAAACCATCCCAAATCCAAAGACCAAAAGACACCCCTCAACTAGATGTCTTCTTTACCATCTTGCTTAGATCTGAAGAGCATGCGTTTAAGCAAACTCAAGAGTTGGTTCTACTGAACTTTGAACCTAAGACCATCCCACTCACGGTCCATTCCTTATTACAACCCCCTCTGATTAAGTTCAAGGATGTCTTCCCACTAAAATTCCCTCTAGTTTACCACCTAAGAGGTTTATCAAGCGTAAGATTAACCTAGTCCTATGATATGTCCTCCCAAATAGCCAGCATATAGGATGAACCCTTATGAGGCTAACGAGATTTAGAGGCAGGTAGACGACTTGCTTCCAAAAGAAATGATTAGGGAAAGTCTAAGTCCTTATGTTGTCCTAACCTTGGTAGTAGTCAAGAGGGATAAGAGTGTGAGAATTTGTGTAGACAATAAGGCTATTTAACAAGATCACAATTAAGTACATGTATTCTGCTCCAAGGCTAGAGAGCCTACTTGATGAACTTCATAGGGCAACAGTCTTTTTAACGATTGATTTGAGGATTGGATATGACTAGATCAAAATCTATGAGGGGGATGAGTTGAAGACAACATTTAAAACCAAGGGAGGATTGTATGAATGACTTGTCATGTTAGTTGGCTTGACCAATGCACTTAGCACCTTCATGAGGTTGATTAACCAAGTGCTTAAGCCCATTAAGCCACTTATAGGGAAGTTTGTGGTTGCATACTTTGATGACATTCTGATCTATAGCCAAAAGGAGGCATGTTCATCAATTACATCAAGTACTCCAGATTCCATCATATGAGAAAATATATGGCAACTTAGAGGAGTACCCCTTCTTTACTTCATAGGTTGTATTCCTTGGCTATATTGTCTGCTCACAAGGAATCTACATTGACGATAGTAAGGTCAAAGCCATTAAGAAATCACCTGTCCCCCCATTAATTTTTTAAGTTAGGAGCTTCCATGGCCTAACTTCTTTTGATAAGAGATTTATGAAGAGTTTTAGTTCACTCCTTACTCTTATAACTAAAGTTCTCAAAAGCAAGAAGTTAAAATGGACTAATCAAAATCAAATTTCCTTTAAGACAATTAGGGAAATGCTTACCAATGCCCCTATCCTAGCTTTTCCAAACTTTACTAAGGAGTTTAAGATAGAAAACGGTACCTCCAGTGTAGTCATTGGGGTTGTGTTGACTAACGAGGGTAGGCTAATTGCCTACTTCAGTGAGAAGTTTAGTGATGCCATGAGGAATTTTTCACATATGACAAAAAATTCTATGTCATAGTGAGGGCATTAGAGCACTAAAGGCACTACTTACTAGGTGCAGATTTCATCTTTGGCTTTGATCATGTGGCCCTCAAGTTCATTCAAGGCCAGTATAAGCTCAACCCTAGCCATGCTAAATAGGTTCAGTACTTGTAGCCATGTCACTCCATGATTCACCATAAGTCAGGAAAGCTCAACAAAGGGGTAGATGTTCTATCCGGGAGGTATTTTCTCTTATTGCTCTAAACTCCAGAGTCCTTGGGTTTGAGCTAATGAACGAGCAATACAAAATAGATGAGGACTTCCAAGAGCTATTGGATAACTATTGACAGCATCCCTAAGGGGTCATCTCATATTAACAAGGGTTTTCTCTTCAAAGGAAACAGGTTATGTATTTTAAAGAGTGGCTTAAGGGAGCTGGTTATCCAAGGGGTTCATGAAGGAGCTCTACCTAGGAAGTTCGGAATTGATAAGACTTATTCAATGCTAAACGAGCACTACTCCAACCCTAAGATGGCCAAACATGAAGATAATTTTATCAACAGATGTGTTACCCGTCATTTGGCCAAAAGCATGTTCGACCTCAAGTCTTGTTGTCCATACTTCCTGTGCCTTCACGTCCATGGGAGAATGTAAGCTTGGATTTCATTATAGGCTTCTCAAGGACACGAAGTAGCAAGAATTCCATCATGGTAGTAGTTAACAGGTTCTAAAAAATGGATCAGTTCGTTCCCTATTATACCACTTATGGTGCTTTGAATATGGCTAATTTGTATTTTAGGGAGGTAGTAAGGCTACTTGGCATGCCAAGAAGCATAACGTCTTATGGAAATATCAGGTTTTTTAAGTCACTTATGGCTCATAATATGGAGAAACATCGGCATAGTGCTTAAGTTCAATACTACATGCCATCCCCAAACTCATTGCCAAACTAAGCTAACCAAAAAGACCTTAGATACTCTACTTAGGGTACCTGTGAAAAGGAGCACCAAAACGTTGGGATGAACTACTTCCCCATGCTGAGTTTGCATATAATAGAACCCCTAGTAAGGGCACAGTGATGTCGCCCGTTTAGATTGTATATGGTTTCAACCCTCTAACTCCATTAGATTTTGTACTAATGCCCAATCCCATAGAGTCCAATTAGGAAGCTGAGAAAAGAGTAAAGGCGATCAAGGGATTACATGCAAAGGTAGAGAAACATTTAAGAAGAGCAATGGGCACGCCAGGACTTAAGTCAATATGCATAGCAAGGATGCTCACTGCTAACTTGGTGATTTATTATGGAACCACCGTAAAAATGAATGATTTCTTGGCAAAAGGAAATCAAAGCTAATGGTGAGGTTAGATGGTCCCTTAGAATTTCTAGAGAAAATTGGACTAAATGCTTGTAAAGTGGACTTTCTCAAGGAGTACGGTGTGTGAGCTACCTTTAAAGTGGCTGATCTTAACCCCTACCATACTGAAGATCAAGAACTACCTAGCCTAATGGCAAACTCATTTCAAGAATGAAGGGCAGATGGAGACTAAGGCACTAACAAGTCGAAGAAGGATGATAAGGTGGAACCAAGCAAATAAGAAGTCAAAGAAGTCGTGGCATTAGTCAAGGAAGGCTTGTAACAAACATGTCCATATCTGATTCATATAGTTTTGGCCAATGTTGATTAGCATGATCTAGTTGATCGAGATACCTATAAATCTCCCTCCCCTTATTTTGACATGGATATTATTCAATAAAGCAGGTTGTAGAATTTAGTAAGTCTTAAAAGAAGTGCTAAATAGATCAACAACTTTAGTAGTGCAGTCTATACTACAAACACGCACAAGACAGTTTTAGAGGAAAATTTAAAAGATTTAAGACATACATTGCTCACATGCTTTCAGGCCTTAAAAGCACCCTGAAATATTTATCAAATAAGCCCTTAAAAGATGGCATCTACTTTCCTCAAGACTTGCTTTTATCCTAATTTGAGACTCTGAGGCGCTCTGGATTTTATGAAAATAATTTTTAAAGGACAACTTTTTTAGAGTGTATTTCCAAATACTTACTACTTTAGGTAAAATATTAGCAAGGGCCAATATTTTACGAAATAGTTATTTTTTGAAGTTTTTTTCCTACAAATTCATCCCTGAACTTTTTGAACTTTCTATTTTTGGCCCAAATAGGGTTCAAGGTGCAAATACTCAAATTTTTGGGGCTTTTTTATAAAACTAAGCTTAAATTTTTGTTTGGGCTTCTTGTAATGACTTTACTTGTACTAGTTATCACAATCTACTTCTTACATTATAAATATTATATTTTCTGTCATTAACGCTCTACCATGCTTAGCAAAATAATTAAAACTTAATTAGAGAGTTTCAACCATTACCTGAACTTAGTCAACATTAGACTTTGGCATTCCTCTAGCTTACAATTTACAGAGACTTTTAATCGCAACCACGCCTTCCTTAGATCTGGCACAACACAAATTTGTTTCATTTCCTACCTCGGACCGTAGTCACTAATTAAGTTTTTTTATGTGTTTAAGGATACTGAGACTTTAATCAATAAAATACAATATTTAAGATAGGGTTCGAATGAATAACGTTCCCTACAGGCATTACCTTCTCAACACACTGCTGCATGTAAACTCAATGTTCTGATGAGTGTAATGCTTACTTAATTTTTCAATAGGAATTGAGTGACCATTAATTGTAAATATTATTTGGTTTAAGGTCTATGTTCATAGAGAATATAGTCTCTCAAAATTATTTCCAATAATCACATCATGAGAGGTTGATTAGTAGCCCATAGGACTGGTATAATGCATTAGACTCCTCCTGTTTCTATTAATAACCCTTCTATGGCCCCCTTATGCCTCATTATGCTATTGTCAGTTATCCTAAATTGTAAAGAACTCTTGGCTTTCTGCCACATAATTCTGGAAATAAAGATCTTTTTTCAAAACAAACAGAACAACCACTATCTTTGTAGGTACACAATTTATATTTATTATATCCTTCTAGACATACATTTATTGGGATATAGATACTATTAGGCTTTGTGTTGGTGACATCATAGCATATCTCCATAGCCATATTTTTGACTAATTCATCCTCTTAGTAATGTTCACGAAGAGTTCTTGTTTTACACCCAACAACTTTTCTATCTGGACTCATATTTCGGTCTACACTGTGCCTTGCGAATTCAAAACTCATTCTACTCATTTCACTAGTCATGCTAACTGCATCATTTTCTTTCAACTATTCTTTATTTAATGAAGACCCTTCTTCACATTCTAATCTTGCACTCATACTTCTTAATAATTGGGGTTTAATGGTAATTTTGCCATTTTCATCGATCTTCTTACATTCTTTTCATTCATTTTTGTAGGATTGGCAAAGATAGATATCTATGACTCATAAATTTTTATTTCCTGCAGATTGGACTTTATCCTTTTGAATTTTTTGGATAGGAGTAGGACTTTTAAATTTTTCTGTCTCTATCATTGTTACTTTAACCTTTGGATCTATGGTATCATCTAATGTGTAGATTATTTTCCAAATATCCTCATTAGATATCCTTTTGTTTTCATATCGATCCCATCTATTTTTACCTTAAGAGATAGGAAGTTTTTGACAAATTCATCTTTTAGGCTCCACATAATATTCAGGTCGACAATTGAATCCTACTGATCCATTAAATAAATTAGTCTTAATCGCTATGATAATTTGATTATTAAATTTGGTATGCCTGATCCCACAGAGCAAAGTATAAAGATCAATGTCTTTGCCATAGTATTGCAATGGAGTAATTAGAACTTGGATGCTTCCAATATTGATATACATATACTTTCTATCTTTATTATGCTTAAGGATGTTTTCTCAAGTAATGAGGTTAACTTCTCCCACATAATACTCACAGTCTTTTATTTCTAAATCTCCTTCCATCATTTTGTAAACATACTTACTCTTCAATTGAAAGACGAATTTATTTATAGATCATATCTTTTTGAATTACAGAAAGAACCAATCTCTTTTGACATCTTCATTCTCATTATCTATAATAAATTCTTCTCCTTGAAGATCGCCAAGACTAATTGAGCTACTTTTCATCATATGACTAGTTTCTTTATAATCACTTTCTTCATATTCATCTTCTACTATGCTGTCAACAGTTCCCTTTTTTTTAGGGCTACATCTAGTGCTTCTTTCTCACTAAGCTCAAAATAATCTAGAATACCCAATGTTTCAATAAGCTTGTTATTCTTCCTATTTTTGCATTTGTTTGCATAATGCCCTACTTCCCCGCATGCCCAGCATTTGCAATTGTTTTTCCCTACAAACAATAAGCTGCTTTTCTAAAAAATATTTATTTTTTAGGACTTGTTTTGTTATAATATTTTCTTCTATATTTCCCTCACCTTTGCTTGTTAAAGCTCTTTTTCTTAGAAAATTTTATTTAGGTTCCTTTCTCTATTGATGAGGAAAATTCCAATGAGCTAGAAATTGCTTCTTAATTTTCCTTTTCTTTTGGAAATCAAGACATTGATCATTGACCCATTTTCTTAAATAAGAGATTCTTGAACCAAGGGTGTTAATGGCATCTGCTCTTTCAAGCCATGCAATGTAATTTTCATTAATTATAGAGTTTATCAGAGAAGGCAATATCACATAGAATATACCAAGATTGGTTTCGTTATGTCCAATTTTGTAATACTATTGACTAAGTTCAACAATATAATTTTTCAGATACCTCATACCCCATAATTCTATGTTACTATTGTTTCTTTGCCATTTTCTAGCTTTTTCTTCGTAATCAAGTTTAGCTCTGATAAACTCAATTTCAATATCCTTACATAACTTTTTAAACATTGCAGCTGATGTTTCCATCATTCTGAATGCATTTCTACCATCTTCATTTAATGAATCATACCAGTCAGCTATAATGCCAGACAAACTATGCTCGATATAATTTAAGAAATTTCCTGCAGTTCATGTGGTATTTCAATGTAGGGCACTATTCATTCATCTTTTTCAATGCTCAAATACTTCTTCTCTATTACAACTCCATCTATGTTTAGGATATATCCTGTTTGGCAATTGGAGTAAGGCCAATTTCCTCAAATATTATAGTTTTCCTTGGGATAAACCTAAAGGAAAATTAATTGTTCGTCTCGCTGGAACATATCTAGGTATGATAAAATGACTATTTCTTATAGAAGGTTCATCAAAAATTTCATGCTTAGGAACAACATATTTAACTAGATTGGTCTGGATTTTCCTATGTTAAGTTCTTCTCCAATCTCATTAATCTCATCATCAACTACCATGTCACCATATCTTTTATCCAGAATATATCTTATTTCTTCTAAAGGTACAACATTAAGATCCTCCAGTTTAATTAGGTTTATGTGCTTATATATTTCTTCTTCCAACTAGACATTGTTTATCTCTTCATTATCATCAGATAACACATATTCTTTATCAATTATTGCGCCCATGATTTCGTTTAGTTCTTCCAGATTTTGTTCCCTATCAAATATATTCTGTAACTCTTCCAGATTTAAGATGATGTAAATCCCTCAAGGAACACTAATTTCGAGGTCTAAGGTAGTCAAGAGAATCCAAATTAGTCATTAAATGTCCAGAGAACCAATCAGATTTTTGCAAGTTTACGAGGAGCTAGTTGTCGGATTAATTCCAGTAGCATACTCGATTTTGTAAGCTAAATTACTCAGGCCTCTTTAAGGTTTAAGTCAATTAATTTGCCATGGGTTTAAATTCCAAGAAGTTAGCTTTCCATAAAAACAAGTTTCAGCTCGTTTGCACTTCGTTTGATAACTCAACTTAGCTCTTAAACACAAACTGTCCAGGGTGCAGTTTTGGGACAGTTTGTACCTTGTTTTTTTTTATTATTTCATAGTCCAAACGACATCCAAATTATGTAATTATTTTTTTGTTAGTTCATTTATGATGTCTAGTGTATTTGTTATGTTGATCACAAAGCCAAAAGAGCACGTTAAGGGGTCCAGTTTAGCTAATTTTGTCAAACTGCTTAGCAAGGGTCTGAAAGTACACAACTGGAAAGATCTAGCTGATTAAGGTACTTAATGATGCCCAAATTGTGATTTTCAAAAAGGAGGGGTTTCTATCCACCTTGAGGTTTCCCCCATTAAAGAAAACCATAGATTAGTCATCAAAATGCAGTGGCGCAATAGCAGCAAAGACCGAGCTCCATGCGCCACCTAGCAGCCGCTTTCTTAACAAGAAAGTTTTTCCCTCTTAGGTGGGTTTTCCTCCACCAGGGTGAGTATTTTCTTGACTAGATGCTTGAGCTTGGTCACCTAGTGACTCATCCATGAACAAACAACCACGTAGAGTAAGGAAAAGAAGCCATTTGGCTAGCTATTGCACGGACACTATGACATGAAGTGGCGGACATGTACAAGCTGTGTTCTTTTGATGTGGCAGCCATGAATGAAGTCCTTCCAAGGGAGGAAAACCTGACCAAACAACCTAGAAACATTAAGGAAAAAGCTTAGATAGCCATTTTTCTATTTAATTAAGCCTTTGTTCATGTTTTAGCATAGGTTAGCAACAAACTATGTAATTTAGATAAACTAGCATACTTAGTAAGTTTCCTAACCATTACGTAATCTCCTAATGATTACCGAATGAGTAAGGAAAGGCTTGGACATGCCATTATAAGTAGCCTAGCCATTCCTTTTGTACTGAAGTGACAATTAAGTGAAATCTGAAGTTAAGTTTGAAACTCCTCAGTGTTGTTACCTGAATTCTGTACTTGCTTATCTCTAATTGGGCCAATTGGAGTGGTGCTCAAGTGAGTCTTAAGCCTTGATTAGGTGGTGAAACCTGTATCCTAATCAAGCGTAAGGGCCCTAAACTCAAGCTTAGTGGTGAAATATGTATCTAAGTGAGAGTTTAGTATTCACTAGATTAATCTTTGGTGGTGAAATCTATATCCAAGGATTGATTTAGTTTCTATCCTTCTTCCTTGATTGTAGTCTTTCTTGGTTTTAGCTTTCACTCTTGAATTGAGTTTAAGCTTAACCCTTGAGAGATACATCAAAAGAGCTTATACTCATCCTCTTCTTCTTTCTCTATCTTTTCAGGCAATTTTTCAGCTGATTTTTCTCCTACTTTTTTTTGGATTTTTTTACCATGCAAAGGAAATGAATTTTTGTTTTTGGGTTTTGGAAAGGGTTTTTATGATGGAATGGAATACTAATACTTAAAGTCGATTTTCCACTATGTTTAATTTCATTAACTAAAGAAAGATGGATTACAAATAATTGCTTCTTAATCTCCTTAACTTCAGTCTTAATTTTTGCTAATGTACCTTTTAATTCTAAAACTATATCAGTGATATAGTTTAAGTCAAGTGATACTGAAGTGGTTCCTTCTGTAGAGTGCACAATATGTGACTAATTTGAAGCATGGCAAGTAGGTAATGATTCAAGCATTGAACACAGTTAATTAGCTTAATTATCTTGATTATTTTTGGTCATGTGCCCCTGATACCAAGTGAAAGAAGGTCTCGAGTAGTACATATAAGAAAAATTACACATGCACAAAAATACCATTTTTGAAAGTAAGTTTTTTAAGGCTTGTGGTTAAAAATGCAAATATGAAAAGTTTAAGGCAAACGATGAAAATAAAAACAGTGAATTGTCCTCTTATAATAGTTTCCACGACATATTGACTGTTTTAAATATATTCTAATAACACGGTCCCCTAATTATTATTTCCACACAAAGCATGGTATCTAACAGTGATATTTCTCTTTTATCTAGTTGAATTTTAAAGAAAACAATCTTTTGCCTTGTCTACTTTTTTACTAATCCATGGTAATGAATGCTTGATTTAACCTACTACACATTGCTTATGTTTCCTTTTAAGGAGTTAACTTGTGTATTAGACTTAGTCTTTTATGTTTAGCTCGTAAACACCTCATTAAATCACTTATATAAGCAAGTTAGGTGTCATCTTGCTACTTGTGCTGGCCTAGCTTGATCGTGTTCTTTCCAAGGCCAAATTACTTAGTCTTTGGGAGCTTAAGTTGTGTTTTGGCTATTCGACTATGCAAGAGAGAGGGTCATATGAAACCTCTCTCCTTTGGTAAGAAATTAGATTGCTGAATTAGATCAAACAACTTGAGTTTGAACTCAGTTTTCTCTCAAATTCCTAGTGGCTATATCCTGGGTTGTCAGCTCTAGTGGTGACTTCCTAAGTAGTTTGCAAGTGTGGTGTTTCTGTAGCACTTGTTGCAATCACTTGATTTCCCATCTCTAACCTAATCAGTTTAGTGTGCTTGCCTATGACAGTGTTTCTGAGCTTATGAGTGAGTTAGGCTAGGTACGTCATTCTCATGGGCATAATTGGAGCCTAATCTAAAATGAGAAATATAGTTAAAGTTAGTTCATAAGTTTTTGCAAGATTGATGATTGTAGCTATATTATTCATTCTATTCAAATTATTTTAAGGCATTTGTTTCCTCTTGGTGGGTACTCTTTATGGGTATAAAATGAGCCCAAAATGAATTGGAAGTAAAATTGAAGTAAGTTCTTAAGTTTGTCCAGATTCTGAACTTATAGCAACACCTTTCATTCTTGTGCACTCATTTTTTAACATTTGTTCCCTCTTTATGGGTGTAAACGGAACCCCTAACACAAAGAAATTGGAGTTTAAGTTTATTCTAACCTTTGGTTTAGCTCCTGATTTATAACAACACTATTCATTCTTTTTACACTCATTTTAAGGCATTTATTTCCTATTGATGAGCACTTTGCTAGTGCAATTGGAGCCGTAAATTAAAAGAGAACTAGAGTTAAAGTTAATTCGAATGTTTGACTAGATTCTTGACTTATAGCTACACCATTCATTCATTTGCTCTCATTTTAATGCATTTGTTTCCTCTTGGTATGAGCTCTTTGCAAATGTAATTGCAGCTCCAAATGAAAAGAAAACTACAGTTGAAGTTAGTTCTCATGGTGGGTTAGATTCGTTATTTATAGCTACACCATTCATTTGTTTACACTCGTTTTACGGCATTAGTTATCCGTTAGTGGGAATTTTTCAGGCGTAAGTAGAACCCAAAACGAAAAGAGAAGTTAAGTTAAATTATGTTCTTAAATTTTGCTACATTCTTGATTTATAGCCACAACAACTATTCTTTTGCACTCATTTGAAGGCATTTGTTGCATCTTAGGGGCAGCTCTTTGTGGGTATGATTTGGGCCCCAATTAAAAAGTGAACCAAGCTTAAAGTTGGTTTGTATGTTTGGATTGATTCTTGGCTTGTAGCCACATGTTTCATTATTCTTGAAGAGGGCATTAGTTCCACTTTGTAGGAGCTCCTTACTGCTATAACTGGAGCCCTATTGGAAAGAGAACAAGAATTAAAGTTAGTTTATAACTTTGGTTAGATACATCAGTTATCGCCTTAACATTCACTCTTTTACACTCATTTTAGGACGTTTGTCTCCTCTTTATGGGAGATCATTGTGGGTTTAATCAGAGCCCTAAATAAAAAGAAAACTAGGTTTGAATGGAAGTTCTAAAATTTAGCTATGTTCATGACTTATAACCACATGATTTATTATTTTGCACTCATTTTTGGACATTTATTTTCTCTTGGTGGGAGCTCTTTGTGGATGCAATTTGAGCCCCCACATGAAAAGAGAACCAGAGTTAATGCTAGTTAATATGTTTGGCTAGGTTTTTCAATTGTAGTCACGGTATTGATTCTTCTACAACCATTTTGTAGCATTTTGTTTCTTCTTAGAGTGTTACAACCTTTTTATAACATTTTGTTTCTTCATGACATGTGCTCCTTGTGGCTATAATTGTAGCCCTAACTAAAAACAGAGCAAGCCTTGAAGTTAGTTCTAAGTTTTGGACAAGATTTATGACCTATAGCCATATCATTCATACTTATTCGCTCATTGTGAGCATTTGTTTCCTTTTTAACAAGTGTAATTGGAGGCCTCAATGAAAAGAAGACTAGAGTTCAGGTTAGTTCTTAGTTTTGGTTAAATTCTCAATATGGAGCGACACCATTCGTTCTTATTGCATTCATTTTGGGGAATTTATGTCCTCTTGGTGAGGGCTCATTATGGGTGCAATTAAAGCCCCAAAAGAAAAGAGAACTAGAGTTATAATTAGTTGTTATGTTTGACTATATTCTTGATTTGTCACTACACAACTCATTCCTTTGCACTCATTTTAAGGCATTGGTTTCCTCGTTGCAGAAGATCTTTGTGTCCATTTTCAAGAACTTTCAAGCTCAAAGAATTCGAAAAACACTTGGAGTTAATGAGCATAAGAAGATCCAATGTTGATTGCTTCTATTACTGACCAGAAAGACACCAAAGTCTCCAAAAAAGGGGAGCAGCTGTGGTCAAACTCTAAGCTTTCACCTACGCATACGTATTCCTTTACTCGCTAACATTAGGCGAATCCTAGTAGCATGTTGTAACACACCAGGTTAATGATGTTTGAACATGTACTTATTTTGAATGGTCAGTTGCTAGCTCTAGTGGGGAACCACACCTCATCACCCGACTATCTACAAACTATACCAAGAAGGGAGGGATGAAAGGCTATAATTGGAGCCTCATTAGGAAAGGAACCTACAGTTGAAGTTCATTCTTGTCTTTGTCTAGATTCTAGATTTGTAGCAACAACCGTTCAATCTTTTGCACCTTTTTAAGGGCATCCATATCCTTTTAGCAGGAGCTCTTTATGGATGTAAGTAAATCCCAAAATGTAAAAGAGATTGGAAGTTATAATTATTCTAGATTGATAGCCGCAAAATTTATCCTTTTGCAATCATTTTAAGGCATGGTCTTCCTCTTTGTGGTAGTGATGTATTCCCTCAAGGCTACTCACTCACTTGTATAACGAATGAAAACTATGCGAAGAAAATAACCAAGCAACTACAAAGTCTCAACTCAAACTAGGACAGAGGCTGTGATGAAATCAAATCTGGCACTTCCCTTGGATGTAAAAACACCACCAAGAGAAGTATTAGGGCCCTTAGTCTCCCTCTGTATACAGAAAGACCACCAATGTGATGCCAATACTCTTGCTAGATCACAACAGTGCTCAGCCTAAGCAAGGATAAGCTAGAAGCGAGTTTGAGAGTTTAAAGGGGATATGTCTGAACTTCATTCAAATTGGTCAAAAAAGAGTACACGAGCCACAAGGGGAGTTATATACTCCCTTCCCACTTGCCCACGACTACCATAATTAAAAAATATTAACTAAAACAAACTAGAAATTGGACTCCCAAATTAGCCTATATATGGTTAGATGCAACCTGAACATGACACCTCTTTAGTTGCTAATCTTGTGGCCTAAGGTGTCAA
Source organism: Selenicereus undatus (assembly GCA_017589665.1). Lineage (NCBI taxonomy): Eukaryota > Viridiplantae > Streptophyta > Magnoliopsida > Caryophyllales > Cactaceae > Selenicereus > Selenicereus undatus. The sequence continues at coordinate 24,531,109 of JACYFF010002017.1, forward strand.
ACTTGGGTATGAGACAGCCTAATCATAATAATTACTTACTAATTGAATGTTCTTCCAAAGTGGATGCTCCCTTGAGATCCCAAAGATAATTTAAAAACATCAAGTTGCTCCCACTTGAGCATTACCCAGTAAAGGAAGTTTACCCCTTCTTTGGATGGGTAAAACCTAAGCTTATGTGAAATCAACCTTGATTTTTTATGCCTGCTTAATAATATTATCAGTGTATTTTCAATCCATAAAACTTACAAAATAAGAAGAGGACGTTTGAGCCTAAAATAAGCTCCATTTATAAAATCAGGCAAAAAATTAGCCAAACTCACACTTGACTCTGTTGGCTGATTTTGGGGACCACATGACCTCTAAAATACATGCAAATGGCTTTATTGGAAAGAACACTTCTTAAGCTTAAGGGTTAGCTAACTGTATGTTTTCTAAACGTGGTATAGATTTAGGAAGTTAGGTGCACAAAATCAGGCTTATGCACTAACTCCAATCCAGGAGGATCATGACTTTGGCTTAGCCTTGCTTGAATGATTCCTTGGACTTCAATGGTTGAATTTGCGCTTCCTTGGTTACTTGGATGGGCTAGAGATGGTTCCATGAATTGACCTCCATCATGCTCCCCTTGTTGAGGAAAAGTCGTGATTGAGATCAAGGCACCAACGAGGCTATGAAGGGTGTCAAGGTGAGTCCAAGCTCAGAGGAAGTCAAGGAAGTCATGGCATTGATCAGAAATAGCTTGTAATAAACAGTCAGTTACACGCCTAATTTGTCTAGTTCATGGCCTACACTTGGGAGCACGATCAACTCAAGTTGAGGGTGATACTTACTAATCCCTCTTCCCTCTATGTTAGCTTGTTTATGATCTAATAAAATAGGTTGTATCATTTTGTGAGGCTCAAAAGGTTGACCTAATAAATCAAAAGTTCTAGTAGAGCACTGTAGATTAAGATTTAGCATTGGTCAATTTTTTAGGGAATTTTGAAGCAGTTCAAATACAAACTTGGCAACGTGAACTTAGGACTTAAAAAAGTACATAAGTATTTATCAACTGAGCTCATAAGTGCTAGTAGCAAGCACTCACGGGAGTTACTTTTATCCAACCTTTGTTTAAGGGAAGCACTATTTTATCCAATTTTCTTTTTGTTCGCTTAAAGTGTTAATTGCTTGATCTCAACCATCTGCAAGTTGTTTATTTTACCTTTGAAATGGGCTCTGTGATCTATTAGGCTAAGCCACTTATGTTTCGCTTGATGACAACTCATTCAATCACTGGAGTAAGCAGAATAGGTGTCACTCTTTTATTTGCTCTCGTATAATCTGTTTGTAAGTTCCTAAGCCAAGGAGCTTAGCTTTCTAAGCTTATGTGAGCTTCATTTTTGGACATTGGAAGGTGTACAACAAAAGGGCATATAAAACCTATCCCATTTTTGAAAGAAAACACTTCATGACCTTTGAATGCAAGAACTTAGTGTAAACTCAGCTTTCTCTCCAGATCCCTAGCTATTTGTTCCAGCGCCATACGCATGAATTTACACCTCACTCTACATAGATTTAGCTTAATTAATTGGTAAAGTAGGTTGTTCATTTGTGTTTTATTGGTTTTGTAGGTAATAAAGACAATTGCTCAAATGCGGATAATTAGTGCTAAGCATGCCGAAGTTAGGTGCATTAACCTGAAAAACATGGGATAACCATCAAGCAAGGTTGGGTCAACAAGCACAAAAATTATGAGAGAAATAAGGAAGAAGAACAATATAGAAATTTCGCATGGGCTGCCAAAGCTAGGTGACAAGGGCTGCTAGTGTGAATCGGTAAGGGGTGCCAGTGCGAAGTGGCACAGCCATGCCAAATCCTGTTTCTGCTTGATTTCTGTGCAAAATTCTAGAAACTTGACACGATCTGCCTGTGTCCCATGGCACAACCGCACCAAATTTGCTGGGTTGGGATATATTTAAGGCCGCCTTCCCCTAGTTGGGAAATGATCTAATTTTTATGTTTTACGAATAGGTTTTATCCTATGGTTTAGGAGAGATTAGTGTAGATTTAGTTTCACTTTGTAGCCACATTTCAAGAATATTGAAATTTTGATGCAATTAACTTTCTTTCTAGCTCTTTAATATTCATTTTCATTCAAGTTCTTGCTTTGTTGAGTTTGATTTACTAGTTCAATGCCCAAATTTATATGCTTTTATTTAATGATGGATTGAAGTTGGTGTCTCCATTTCCTAATCAACCCCTCAATTCTCTTATCTACTCTTAATCTCTCATTCTTCTTCTTCAAGAATGCAAATTTCAAACTTATTTTTTCTCCTCTATTTTAAGGTTTGAAAACCCATCTGTACAAGTTTAATTTTTTTGCTCTCAATGGGTTAGATTATGAGTAGTTAAGTTAGATTATTGAGAATAAGTGGACAATCCATCTCTAATTTTCATCCACTTGCTACAACAATGAAGGCCATCCATTGTTGATTTTCAAGCTTTTGAAGTACTCCCTTTTCTCTCCCTTCTTTTAGTTAGTAAATTTAATGTTTCCTTAGTTAGTTAGATGCTTTGCTAGTTATTGTTAGTTAATATGATATTTTCTCTTGATTTTGTTAATTATATTTTCTTTTAGTTTAGTTTAATTAATAATATTTAAATTAAGATTAATGAGTAATTAGTTTAATTAATCATGCTTAGTGACATTTGTTGCTTTCCCTAGGTTAGAGTTGGGGCCAAGAATAATTAGTGACTCGATTTCCATACTATCCCAAGAGGACAAAAAATTTCCACCCTTACACCCTTTCAAAAAGTACACCTACAAATTAGCACCATTGCCAAGGACGGTGGTGCAAAATTAAGTCAGTTCCTGTAAATATAGTCACCTTTAGTCCCTTGTGTGCTCATGTAGTCTCTTTTATTGTTTCTTTATTTTTGCTTTTGAGTTATAGAGTAGCTACTCATTTTGCTGACATTGAAAAACACAAAAAATTAGAAAAGGTGAAAAATCCAAAAAAAAATTGAAAAAACTAAAAACCTAAAACTTATGGCTCATTGAATGTTAATAATGGGCTTGAGAATTTTGAGGAAACAAATGTTATTAATGTTGTACCCTAGTCCACTAAACTTGATGAGCCCATTCTTCAAAGTGTGAAACCTAACCTACCACATTCATTGACGAATCAATTCTGTCCTCGCTGAACTTTCCCACAATCGTGTCTTAACCTTACTTCCTTGCTTGCATCCCTAAGGAAGTGACATTGGAGCTTAACCCAAATTATATTATCATGCTTCCCAAATTTACAGGATTAGAGAATCCTCATTTATTTATTGGTGAGATTGAGGAAGTGTGTCCATTAATTCATGCGCCTAAGCGTTCGGGGTCCAAATGTGCGAATTTTATACTCCCATGCTACCAAGATTTAGCTCAAATAACCAGCAAATAAGGTTATTTATTGGTGTTTCGTTAGTTTTACAGGTAATGAAGAAAATTACACAAATGGCAGATAATTCGTACAAAGCATACCAAATGTTAGGCACGTTAACCCGGAAAATCTCAAAAGATAACCGGGGCTAACCATGAAGCAAGGCAGAGTCAACAAGTACAAATATTTTGGGAGAAATATAGGAAGAAGAACACTGTAGAAATTTGGCCTGCCAGTGCTAGGTGGAAAAGGCTGCCACTACCAGGCAGCAAGGGGAATCAGTTCCAGGAGGCACGACCACACCAAATCCTATTTTTGCTCTATTTCTGTGAAAAATTTCAGACACTTGGCACGAGATCCCCGAGCCATATGAAACCACTGCGCAACCCACTGGCCTAATCTGCTTCAGTTACTAGCTTCTAGAGGTTTGGGATGGTCTGCCCTTTCCCACTGGTCAAGATTGTGCAAAACCTACAACACCGGAATCTGTTTAAAGCACCTCCCTCCATTTGTGCACGGATCCATTTTTTAGGTTTTATGAATAGTAACTGCCAGGGTCATCAGCACTCACCATCAACCTCATATGTGCATGTGTGTGTGTGTGTGT
>JACYFF010002017.1:24555122-24589698 GCA_017589665.1 Selenicereus undatus
ATATCCCTTTCATAATGAAATTTTTGTTTGTCGGCTTAACCCTTCTTGGGATCAGTCCATTTATTTTATTTTTTTGACTTTCAATTGTACCCAAAATTTATTCATAGGCTTCCTGTGTACTCTTGGTAAGATCAAATCAACGTAGTTCTCAATCCAAAATTTATTTTTGGCTTGAACAACCAAGAGATGGCGGATTTTTGTGAGCTTGACTATTTATTTCGCTCGGGTTTGGTCCATTTCATGGACTTGGGATTTGAGATAAATTTATATTTTGAGGAGCTTGGTTTCAGATTTGTTCTGATTACATAATGTGTAACCAGGGTCACAAAATTGTAAATTTTGATATTTTGTGAAAGAGGGGGGTAAGATAAATAAGATTTTGGGTCCATTTCGTGGAGTCAAAAAGTTAAGGGGGTCGATTCATATATGTGGAGATTGGCCTTTTGTTATTTGGGCATGTAAAATATAATCGACTTGGAAAAAATCACTTTCTATCAAAAGGGGGTACCAATTTGATTGAGAACCTTAATTTAAACTGAACCCGAAAATTTTTATGTCAAGCTTCCTAGGTATCCTTAATGGAATCAAGTTAACATAGTTGTAGTCGATACTGGACTTTGGGATATGCTTATTTCCCGGTTTTTACAAGTATAAGCACTTAAAATTTTATGGGTATAAGCCTCTTTGATATGTTTTAAACAAAGAATTTAAATCCCTTTGTACTCCTTTTTGACATTATTGATCTTCGATGAAGCACAATCTAGAGCTGCTTCACTTTATATTGTTCAAATCACACACCACCTTCTACTGAATGAGCTTTTATACAATAGTCTGACAAAATTGGAGTCTTCTTCGTCAAGAAACATTTGTTGAATACAAAATCCCACTTATCCCCACGTGAGGCCATTTTAGTCCTCCAGCACCAAAATTCTTATTAAAAGAAAAAGGCAACATGTGAAACCCTCTCTCCTTTTCTTTTTTTTTAAATCAAGACTCCATCATGATGGCTAAGATAAAATCAGCAAAATTTGTCTCTGACCCAAACTCAAAGAGCCTACGTTTTGCATACTAACTTTCATATATACATGATAAAGTCAGTTTAAAATATGTTGCAAGCCTTCCATGATTTCTTCTTAATGCCTTTACACCTTCATAATTCAATTCTTTGGGACTCGATCCTTGTGAGATTTTGAAATTCTGTTTCACAAGGGTATCCTAAAAAAAAAAATTCAACTGGAACACTCCTAAAATCACATGACTCCCTTTTAAGGATTATAAATACATATCAGTCATCCAATTAAAGTCATCATTGTCAGCCTCTCATTTTCTTTGAACGAGACTCTGAACCAAACCCCTTGCTCCCTTGTTTCTTTTCTTAATAACCTCAATTCATCTTTCTCATTAGCAGACCGCTCCCTTGTTTTCTTTAGGAGTTTTAACAAAAAGGTAAGATGATGCATATCACAATGCTCGGAATACCAGGAAATTGATATGTCAAAAAAATTTGTTAATTGAAGATTTATCCCCTTCATCTCTTTATTTTAACACCCCCTGCTTGGTTGTTAATCTTTATCCCATGTAATATTCTTTTGCCTTTATTCGCTTTTCATTTAAGTGCTTCAGCCCTTTTGATGCTGACTTACCCAGGGGTGTTTCCTTTTTCCTTATCAAAACAAAGGCTAGCCATAATAATGCCATTAATTTGAGTGAAGACCAACTAAAGAATTTTTAACTTGTGCATGACCCTTTTTTTTCTGACTCCCCTTTTTTTTGCATTTAATTCATATTACTCTCCCAAAAAAAGTCTCATTAGAGTGGGAAAATATTTTGATCAAGACATACTCGCTCCTCTGTTTTCTTCACGACATCGGCTTTATGGTTCCTGTGGGAACCAGGATCCATAGTTTCGTAATTCCGGCAAGAATCAAGATCCTACTAGATCTATTTTATTTTTTTATTTTTTTTGTATTTTTGGCAAGGACTGAAATCAGTAGGATCCAAAGGTTTGATTAAATCATAAACCTAACTTGAGAGTTGAGACCTGAATTCTTCCTATGATTCATTGCTTAATCATGACAGACTTGAGTACGATGGACATAAAGCATCTCAACTTCATAGTTGGTTTTACCTTGAACTTTGTCGGCTTGAGATAGTAGAGAAAGCTATCTAAACTCTTTGAATCAATTTTTTTTTTACTCCTCCGGTTCTTCTTGTACCTCTTCTTCTTCCTCACTGTAATTTTTGCTTGTTCTGGGCGCTGTGTCATACTCTAGTTCTCCTCTTTCTCCTTGGGTTTTTCCTTTCTACAAACCCTTTTTTTTTTTTACGATTGCTTCTCACACCCCACTTGTTCTATCTCTCCTCCTTTATAATATATAAAAATGAGCAATTTTTTTTTTGTTGCGTTTCAACCCACGTTGCACAATAATTGGAGAAGTGGGGAACATGGCTATTTTCATAGTAACTTCCCTAAGCTTTTTATCCTATTTTGACTTTGTCTATGTTCAGGGTATCATACACTTAACTGCAAAGGTAAGTTGATCATTATCAATACAAGCTCATGAGTGTGGGAATGGGTTTTATTTTATTGTATGAAACTAACAATTATATGTGGCTTTCGACTTCATCATTTAAGAGATGTCTCCAGGCCTATATGAATTTAATAAATCCTCTTTTTTGTGACATTATTGGGCTATAACATATACATTAGTGCAACAATTCTAAGTGGTGATCAAAGCTGCCTCTTAATGTGGCTTTCACCTTCTTTTTTTTTTACAATTCTGGTAATTTTTCTTTTGTAAGAAAATAGACTATATATTGTCACTTATTTTTAATTTTGCAATAGCTTTCTCCTCTCTTGGATTTTTTTTAATAACATTCAATTTTTGATAATCTAACCATTCTTTTTATAAGAGGATAATGTCAGACTTACAAGTATTATTTTCAACATTGTAAAATTTGTCCCAAAAAAAAAATCACGTTCAACATTTATACCCCAAAATCCCATTTTATGCTTAGGTATAGGTCTTTGATGACTTTTACAAGTTTTGAGACCTTTTTGATCAAGCATTGATCCTTAAAAATCTAGTTTATGACTCACCACGAATGCCCCCAATCACCATACCCGTGGAGGAAAAAGAACATGAGAACTCCGAAAAAGAGGCCCCCACGGACCATCTGCAGTGATGGCCACGGTCCATGGAAGTTCTGTAACTATTGTACCTCTTTGTTTTCCTCAACTTCTGTGTGGCTAAGAATTCATGGCAGCTGCTATATGAAGACATGTTCTGCTGCTTGAATAAGAGACCGAACCTATCTGAAGCAAGTGTCATGCCCACTCAAGTCCAAGAGAGCCCCCACATCCTCCTTAATGCTTACAAGCTCCATTAAAGGGGACTTGGCCAATATTCTGTTTTGGAGCTTCAATTCCAACCTCATCCTAAGCCTTTAGGATGTGTTACTCTTCTATTTTGGGAAGGTCAAGAGGCCTTCTAAAGGGTTTTGTCCATCAAAATGAAGTTCAGCCCACAGAGATAATAAGAAAGGCCTAAAACAGCAAGGTATATGCTAGCTGCAATTTCACCCGGCTTTAACCCGATTTTGTGGGCTTGATTATTCAAGTTTAGTATGGGTTTAAAATGCTGCAAACTCACTTTTTAGGAACCTTCTTATGTCAGCTAAAAGGGCAGAAAAAGAGTTCTAGGTTAAGGCATTGGGTCATAGGTCAAGTGGAGCCTTTTTTCACATGCTACAGAAACTGTCCCAACTTGCATATGCTGTTCCTTTTGCCCTATATCTTCCAAATGGTTGCTCCAAATTTCTATCCACTTGAACCACGTGAAGGCTAACTTCCTAAGCTTTCCAAGAAGGTCTATTTCATCCAATTTGGCTGAGAAACCTAGGATATATAGCCTTTTGAAACTGACAATTGTAAATTGAAAAGTTGCTGACAAAAGCATAAAGCATTTTTCAGCTTTTGTTTGTTGCTTTTTGGTCCCCCCTTGCTTTATGGACGTTTGAAAGGCCTTTTTGCTGCTTTCTTTTAGCTTGTAAGAGGCTCTCATATATAAGGGAGGCCTTAGGATGTAAAAATCAAATTTGGTTTTATGCAAAGAAGCTCAAGCTTTCTCTCTCTCTCTCTCAAAATCTTAAGTTCTCTTTATCCTTTCTCAAAGGTGGTTAGTCTTGAGTGGAATCCTTTATAGAATTATTGGTGGCTTAGCCTTTCAACAATTCCTGGTGGATCCTTAGTCTTGATTGGTGGCATAGCCTTTAAATCAAGTCATATCTTGTTGCTAAGGGGAACTTTGGAACTAAACTCAAGATTGCTTCAATTGGCCCATCCCGTGTATGCTCCATTTGGTATCAGAGCTAATCCAAGTTGGTGTTCTTGAGTTTATATCACATTTCCTTACTTAGTTTCATCCTTGTCAAGATTTTGTTTCACCCTTGTTGTGAACAACCTTGGTGAAGTTATACCTCTCTCACTAGCTTAACCCTCTCCACATAACCTTGGCTAAACACTTCCTTAAAGCCACAAACCATAGCTTACACTTCATTTTCTCCCACAAAAATCCCTCTTTTACTCCTCAAAGAACCCCCACAAAATAGCCAAACACCAACCCCCACCAAAACCTTCCACAAACTTTCCATCCACAAAAATCGTGTACACGGCCAGAACCTAGGCACGACCATGCCACCACCCCCTAGTTGCATAACACTAGCACGGCCTCCCCGTGCCTCCAAGCACGACCGTGCCACCGCTCTCCCAGCTTGCTTCCACACTGTGCTTCCCTAGCACGACCATGCCTCCTCCTATCCGAGCCCTAACCTCTCCTCTTCTCCTTTTCCCACTTTCATCATGTCTAATGAAGAAAACCCCTCCACCTATTCTCCCCAATTGGCAAGGGTACCAAGAGGTATGAGCCTAGAACAAGCTCATATCATGAGACAAGACAATGTCATTCTAGCCTTACAACAAAGTGTGAAGTAAATTAGCAGGCAACTTGAGCAATTGACCAACCAATTTTTGGCCTTCCAAAGAGGCCAAAGAGCTCAAGAGCCAAGTGATCATGGGGATGAACAAGGCTCCTCTAGTGACTCAAGCATGGAAAGCAATCCAAGAAGGGGAGGTAGGAGACCTCCTATGGATGAGTTTAGAGATATCAAGGTTGAGCTACCGGAGTTCAATGGCAACTTGAATCCCGATGAGTTCATTGAATGGGTTCAAGCCATGGACCGATTCTTCAAAGCTAAAGGCTATGATGATGAGAAGAGTTTCAAGATTGCTAGCCTCAAACTTACAAGGTATGCCTCTTTGTGGTTTGAAAATGTCAATAAGCAAAGGGCTAGAGAAGGAAACAGGAAGATTAACTTATGGGAGAAGCTTAAGTCTCTTATGAACAAGAGATTTCTTCCCGAGAGTTACAAGCAAGACATCTACAACCGACTATTCTCACTCAAGCAAAACAATATGAATGTGGGTGAGTACATGAGGGAGTTTGAGCAACTCCTTTTGAGGGGAGGCATCCATGAACCCCAAGAGCAAACCGTGGCTTGGATTCTCAACGGGTCAAACCCTCTTATTGCAAGAAAGGTGGAACTTCAAACTTATTTCACCTTGGATGATGTCTTCAAGTTAGCTCTCAAGGTTGAGAAGAGAAAGAAGGGAAAAAAAAGGTCTTCACCAAGCCATTTCCAAGGGAGCAAGTAAGTTCAAAGCCCCCATTCAAGCCTTTCATTCCTCCTAAACCCGAAGGTACCTCATGGGTTGACAAGGGCAAGACCGTGGCTCTTCCTACACCCAAGGAATTGCCTAAGAAACTTGAGGGCAAGAAGTGTTTTAAATGTCAAGGGTATGGACACTTCCAATATGATTGTCCCAACCGAAGGGCTATGACCATACAAGAGGTTGAGGAAGTAGATGCCCTATTGATGGAAACTCAAGAAGAAGCTCATGAGGAAGGATTGGACTACATGGAAGAGGAGACTCAACTTGAGGCCGATGAAGGTGAGTTACTAGCTTGTCTTAAGGAGGGTTTTACACACTCAAGACACTCCTCATGACAAAGCTCAAAGAAACATGATCTTTCACTCCCGGTGCACCATACAAGACAAGGTTTGCAACTTGATTATTGATGGAGGAAGTTGCACCAATGTGGCCTCCACCACACTTATTGAAAAGCTTGGCATTCCTACTATTTCACATCCCAAGCCTTATTCTCTCAAATGGCTCAATGATGGTGGCAACATTAAGGTATCTAAGCAAGCACTCGTCTCTTTTTCAATTAGTAGAAAGTATAGAGACAATGTGCTTTGTGATGTGGTACCCATGAGTGCATGCCAAATACTCTTGGGTCGGCCTTGGCATTTGATAGACATGTCATGCATGATGGGTTCAAGAACACTTACTCTTTGGTCATTGATAAGGAAAACATAGTCTTAAACCCATTACCTCCAAGTCCACAAAACTAAGCCCAGGGTGGGAAGTGAGAAAAAGAAAGACCTTCTCATGTTGAGTGAAACACGGGTTGAGAGAGCTTTAAGCAAAGGTAAGCAAGTTCTAGCTTTACTCATGCTTGAAAGCAACAAAAAGTGACTCCCTTACATCCAAAAATCAGCCCCCTCTTCTCACAATACAAAGATGTTTTCCCACAAGATCTACCCCCCACCCTCCCTCCAATCCGAGGCATTGAGCACCAAATTGACCTCATTCCCGATGCTCCTCTCCCTAACAAGGCAGCCTATAGGTGCAACCCTCAAGAGACTAAAGAACTCCAAAAGCAAGTTGATGAATTGATGGCAAGAGGGTATGTAAGAGAGAGCATGAGCCCTTGTTCGGTTCCGGCCTTGTTAGTCCCCAAGAAGGATGGTAACTTTCGTATGTGTGTGGATAGTAGGGCCATAAACAAAATTATTATCAAGTATAGGTATCCCATACTGAGGCTTGATGACATTCTTGATGAACTACATGGCTCTTCCATCTTCTCCAAGATTGACTTGAGAAATGGGTATCATCAAATCCGTATGAAGGAAGGAGATGAATGAAAAACAACATTCAAGACTAAGGGTGGGCTTTATGAGTGGCTAGTAATGCCTTTTGGCCTCTACAATGCCCCTAGCACTTTTATGAGGTTAATGAATGAAGTCTTGAGGCCATTTCTTGGAAGATTCGTGGTGGTGTATTTTGATGACATTCTAGCTACTCCAAGAGTCAAGAGGATCACCTATACCATTTAGAAGAAGTATTCAATGTCTTGAGAGCTCAAAGGCTCTTTGGCAAGTTGGATAAATGTGAGTTCTTTTCACCCCAAGTCACCTTTTTGGGGTATGTTGTCTCCAAGGATGGTATCTCCGTGGATCAATCCAAGGTTGAAGCCATCAAGTCATGGCCTACTCCTACTTCCATCACTGAAGTTAGGAGCTTTCATGGCTTGGCATCATTTTATAGGAGGTTCATCGAAGGGTTTAGCACCCTCACACCCATCACCGAGTGCATGAAGAAGGGATCCTTTGAGTGGACCAAAATTGCCCATGTTGCCTTTGAGAAGCTCAAAGCCAAGCTATGTGAGGGCCCCGGTGTTAGCCCTTCCCGACTTCAACAAACTCCTTGAGGTTGATTGTGATGCAAGTGGAGTTGGCATAGGGGTTGTCCTCATGCAAGACCAATGCCCTATTGCTTACTTTAGTGAGAAACGCAATGGCTCAAGGAAGAACTACTCAACATATGACAAAGAGTTCGATGCATTGGTAAGAGCTCTTGATCATTGGTCTTATTACTTAAGGCCAAAACAATTTGTGCTCCATTCGGACCATGAGGCATTGAAGTATTTGAATGGCCAACACAAACCCAATCCAAGGCATGCTAAATGGGTTGAGTTCTTGTAAAGTTTCTCATTTGTGGCCAAGCATAAGAAGGGGAGCACCAATGTGGTTGCGGATGCTCTTTCAAAGCGGTATTCCCTACTAGCCATGATGGAAGCAAGGGTCCTAGGCTTCCAATTTATCCGTGATCTCTACCAAAAGGATGAGGATTTCAAGCCCTACCTCAATAATCAAGAGGGCAACAAGCATGGCCCTTATACTCTTCAAGAGGGCTTCTTATTCAAGGGTAACAAACTTTGCATCCCAAAGGGACCTATCCAAAAGCTTCTTGTCAAGGAAGTCCATGGAGGAGGTCTAGCCAGCCATTTTGGGATCAGCAAGACCATTGACATGCTCAAGGAACGCTTCTTTTGGCCTAAGATGGGAGGTGGTGTTCATGAGCTGATTTCCAAGTGCTCTATTTGTCAAAGGGCCAAGAGTCAACTCCACTAAGGGTTGTACACTCCTTTGCCTATCCCTAATGGCCCATGGGAAGATGTGAGCATGGAGTTCATAGTGGCTCTTCCAAGGACTCAAAGGGGTAAGGATGCTATTATGGTGGTAGTGGACCGTTTCTCAAAGATGGCTCACTTTATTCCATGTGAGAAGACGGATGATGCATCTCACATAGCTCACCTCTACTTCAAAGAAGTTGTTAAGCTTCATGGCATCCCTAAGAGCATTGTGTCGGATCGGGACACAAAGTTTCTTAGCCACTTTTGGAGGTGTTTGTGGAGATTCCTTGGTACTAAGCTCTTGTATAGTACCTCCAACTATCCTCAAACGGATGGCAAACCAAAGTCACCAACAAAACTCCTGCTACTTTGTTTAGAAGTTTGGTGAGTAAAAGCATTAAGGAGTGGGATCTCAAGCTTCCCCATGTTGAGTTTGCATACAACCGTACTCCTAGTTTTGCTACGGCCCATTCTCCCTTCGAATCATGCTATGGGATCAATCCACTAACTCCCGTAGAACTCATACCAATTCCAGTTGAGTCTAGAGTGAATTATGAGGCCGAAGAGAAGGCAAGGGAGATGAAGAGGCTTCACCAACAGATTTGGGGGAAGATTGAGAAGACTAATGAGATGTATAAGTCAAGAGGCAAAGAGCAAACAAGCACCGTAAGGCTATCACCTTCAAGCCCGGGGATTTGGTATGGTTACACTTGAGAAAAGAAAGGTTTCCATCAAGGAGGAAAAACAAGCTCATGCCAAGAGTGGATGGTCCTTTCAAGATCCTTGAGAAGGTGAATGATAATGCCTACAAGCTAGAGTTGCCCAGAGATATGGGTGTATCCCCTACATTCAATGTGGGTGATCTCACACCCTACCTTGATGATGAAGAAGATGGTGATGATTTGAGGGCAAATCACAATCAAGAAGGGGAGGATGAAGCAAGTGTCATGCCCATCCAAGTCCAAGAGAGCTCCCACATCCTCCTTAATGGTCACAAGCTCCATCTAAGGGGACTTGGTTGGAGCCTCAATTTCAACCTTATCCTAAGCGTTTAAGATGTGTTACTCTTCTATTTTGAGATGGTCAAGAGGCCTTCTAAAGGTTTTTTTTCCATCAAAATGAAGTTCAACCCACAGAGATAATAAGAAATGCCTAAAACAGCAAGGTATATGCTAGCTGCAATTTAACCCAGCTTTAACCCCATTTTGTGGGCTTGATTATTCAAGTTTAGTATGGGTTTAAAATGCTGCAAACCCACTTTTTGGGGAACCTTCTTATGTCAGCTAAAAGGGCATAAAAAGAGTTCTAGGTTAAGGCATTCGGTCATAGGTCAAGTGGTGCCTTTTTCCATATGCTGCAAAAATTATCCCAGCCTGTATATGCTGTACCTTTTGCCTTATATCTCCCAAATGATAGCTCCAAATTGTTGCGCACTTGAACCACGTGAAAGCTGAATTCTTAAGCTTTCTAGCAAGGTCTATTTCATCCAATTTGGCTGAGAAACCTAGGATATATAGCCTTTTGAAGTTGACAATTGTAAACTGAAAAGTTGCTGACAAAAGCATAAAGCACTTTTCAGCTTTTGTTTGTTGCTTTTTGATCCCCCCTTGCTTTATGGACGTTTGAAAGGCCCTTTTGCTGCTTTATTTTAGCTTGTAAGAGGCTCTCATATATAAGGGAGGCCTTAGGAAGTAAAAATCAGATTTGGTTTTATGCAAAGAAGCTCAAGATTTCTCTCTCTCTCAAAATCTTAAGTTCTCTTTATCCTTTCTCAAAGGTGGTGAGTCTTGAGTGGAATCCTTTATAGAATTGTGGGTGGCTTAGCCTTTAAACAATTCTTAGTGGATCCTTAGTTTTGCTTGGTCGCCTTTAAATCAAGTCATATCTTGTTGCTAAGGGTAAATTTGGAACTAAACTCAAGATTGCTTCAATTGGCGCATCCCGTGTATGCTCCACTCTCTACCTTAGAAATCTCTCAAAAGTTTTGCAATTTTTATCAATTTTTGGAGCAAAAAGAAGATTGGAGGGAAGATTACTTACATTTGGAGTCTTGAAGATTGAAGAAGTTGTCAAGAAACTCCATTGTTGCTAAGTTATTCTCTTCTCTTGTTCTTTAAACTCAGTTAATTAGTTTTGTTTGATTGCTCTTCTTGATTTAACTACTTGTTTGTTTTAATCATCATGAGTGAGTAGTTTCTTTAGGTTTCGTTTGGTCTTTAGAAAATTTAGTGGAAAGAAAAGTTAAAAGGAAAAAAAAATGTAAAAAAAAAAGTAAAGAGAAAATGAGTTTTTTTCTCTTGTTTGAATTGAGAAAAAATACACGAATTTGGATGAGAAATTTGAATATTGATGAAGTACTTGAGTCATGTTGATGTCATCTAAGTAATGTGGGGTTGGAGGAGGTTTGGAATTTTCCTCAAACTTTCCTTATAATTTTATGAGGAAAATTTTATCACTTGTTTCTAACAATTTTTTCACCTAATCTTCCCCATATTTTTTTGCTTTGTGAGTTTCTCTAAACCAAACACAAGAAAAAAAAAAGTAACTTTTCCAAAAAAATTTCTTTCCACCAAATTTTTCAAGGTCCAAACAGAGCCTTAGTCTTGGGATTTGATAGCCAAACTATGAACTCGGATCCTTAATCTTCATCAATAATATGCTTATTTTATTTGAAGTGTTTCAATCTATCTTGTGTTATGAATATTGTGAGTAGTTTTGGCCAAATTAAATTAACTTGAAAAATTTCAAACAGTTTGATGCAATACTAAAAGGAGAAATCCACTATTGGATCGGCAAGTATAGACTTAATATAGTTACTTTTGACAAAAAGTTGCATTTTGAGAAGAAATTTGACAGCTTCAACTTTTAATTTTACACTAAATCAAAAATCCCTTTGAAAGAATGGTAGTATGTTTAGTCTAAATAATTCAAATCACTTGAAAGAAATGACTGGATATTATATGTTTGTTAACCTTTGATTCATCCAAATTTGAGTAAGCTTATACATTATTTGGTGATAGATTAATTTATTTAGAAAATTCCCCAAATTGACTTATATTTGCTTAGCATTTTTAAAGAATAAACCCAGTAGATTATGTTGGTCTTTGTACAAAGGATAATTTAACTAAACTACAGTACACATGCGCTTGCGGGAGTATCACGCACACACACATGTATGTATGTATGTATGTATATATGTAATGTAATGTGTGTGTGTGTATACATGTACATATATGCACACACAGTACACATATATGTGTATACACACTAGTGGTATAGTCAACCGAGTTTGGATAAAATCCATTTTGAGTAATCACGCGGTCAACTGGTTTATATAGATTCCAACGATTCAATGGATCAACCCATTGTCCGTCTTGCCTAACTAGATCAATCTTCAGGGTGGTTCTCTTAATTATGTTTGGCAGGAAACATTAGGAGCTTGAAAATAATGATCTAAAGTAACATATTTGGTAATTGATTTTTTAAATCTCAATATGGCTTATCCACCTGAATTTTTGGGGTTTTGAATATGATTTTCTTGACCAGAATCCAAAATTAACTAAACCAAAAAAACCCGCAAATCTGAGCGTCAAACTTGACCCGAACGCGAATTCCACCTGGCTGACCTGAATATTTTATTTTATTTTTGATGTTCTTTAATTTTTCCTTCTTTGCAATAGCAGTTATTTATTATATGGGTTCTTTTATAAATACATTATATAATTATCGCATCCTTTCATAAATTAAACAATTATACGTTTTCTTTTCCAAACTCATTCGCATACAATAATGTCAAACACAACTAATGAATAGAAAACTGTTCAAAGAAATGATATGAAATAACTATCTAATTTTAAGAAAATCAATTTAGAATAAAACATGTATTAAAAACAAGCAAATCATTCCGTTATGTTTTTATTGAAGTGAACATGGCTCATCATATTTTAAATAATGTTACTCTATAATAATATAAAATTTTGATGGTATATTTAAAAGATAATTATAATATTTTGTACTTCTCTATTCTCCTTCATTTGGTTTTTATTCTAATTAGTCTTGAGCTATGGTGCTATTGTTGGGCAATGGATCAACCTGTGTTCATAGTAGAATCGACCTACTAATAAAGTATTTGATTAGGTAATGGTAAACTAGTAACAAAAAAATTGAAATATTAAATGGATTATAAGGGAGTCGAACTACTCTGACCGGTTAATATGCTTTAGATGAGCTAACCACCAAACAATCTGATCTATTATTAACCTTATCTTAATTCACGAGTCAACCAAGGTTGAGAGAACCGACCCGGCGATCGACCCGGTCGACCGAGTGGGTCGATGGTTCAACCGGTCGGACCGTTTGGACCGGGTTTGGACCGGTTGACCCGGTTTACCGTCCAACCGGGTTAGACCGGCACAACCCGGTGAACCTGAAAATTTTTTTATATATATTTGTTATATATATTTTTTTCAAATTACTAACTAAAATCTAATAGAAAAGTTACAAGTACAAAATAATAAAGAAGAATAGAAATGAGAAATTTATTTATGGTTTCACATTAATGGAGTAGCCTTATAAATATGAGTTCTATTATAGAATGAAAATTGAGAAGTCCCACATTGCCAATTTGAGCATATTCTCAAACTTGGTAGCCTTATAAAAAAGCATAGAAGGCAAGTCAAAGACAATACAAAGTCATGGGCTTGTATTTAAAGTTATGCTTTGTAAAAGAACTCAAGGTTTGTGTGTTTTTATCACCTATAATTGGCATTCACACTTAGAAAAAAATAATATAATTTAGATATAAATAATATAGTAACACAACTAATTAGAGGGTCATAATTTTTTTGATTTGAATAATTTGGTAAACCATACTTGAATATACAAATTACAAGAGTTTGATATGATAAACAAAAATTATACATTTATTACATTAAACGAAATAAAAATTACAATAAGTGAACTACTATAAAATAATGTGGAAGAAGAGATCATTAAATTATATATTTGATGAAAAAAATACTTTTTGATTTAACAACATAAATTACTAAAATTTAATAAAAAAAGTTACAAGTACAAAATAATGAGAAAGAAGAGAAATAAGAAATTTAATTATAGTCCCACATTGATAGAGTAAGAAGTGATTGCAATACCCTCATTACATAAATATAAGGTTTGTTAGATTGTGAGAAATGAGAAGTCCCACATCGCCATTTTGAGAGAATTCTCAAACTTGGTAGCCTTATAAAAAAGGTATGGAAGGGGAAGTCAAGCCAAGGATGCTATTGAAGGGTTGAATTGTGTTCAAAATCTTCATAGCAAAAAAAAAATATTGATTTTTATAAAAAGCCGGAAAAAACCGGTTCAACCGCGGGTGGGCCGGTTTGACCTAGTCAGCCGGTCCAAACGGGTTTTACCGGTTTTCCCCGGTTCGACAGCCTAAACGGTTGTAGAGAATTTCCGGACCGGTACTGTGGCCGGTTCCCGGTCCAACCGGTTGAACCGGCCGGTCCGGTCCGGTTCTCTCAACCATGGAGTCAACTCATGGGGCTTGACTGCCTAGCCACTCATAGATAACATACATATATTATAATGAAAAGTTTGGACATCTTTAATAATATTTTTTCATATCTTTAATATTCTTATAAGAAATTATAATTACAATGCTCCTCATTAAATACAAACAATTTTAAGTTTAAAATATACTGAATCTTTAATATTGAGAAAAATGAAATAATTCACACAAAAGACACCCTAAAGGACCTAAACCCTTTTGGTCGACCCAAAACCTATGTAACCTAAATAAGCCAGCCTGTACTTTAGCCAAACCTAAAATACAACCGACTTGTATTTTGCTTGAACCTAAATATACCCAACCCGTATTAAACTCGCCCGTCCAAATTGGCAAGGCTATTACATATCCAAATGAACAATACAAAAAGTAATAATCCTTCTTTCCTTATAAGGTGTAAATGTGCAAGGTAGCAAGCATATGCTACATTGCAATTGCCGATTGAGTTCAACTAAACAATAGCTATTACTCTCTAGATAGCTGCATTATATTATCAACTGTTAGGCTCGTGTGTTCTTTTCGTTTTTCTTTTTTTGGGGGGGAGGGTGGTTATTTGGTATTTGCTGATGGTCTCTTTCAAATGGAAGCTACATAATTTTGGCATGCAACTTGCATCGTTCATGATCTACTTTTATTGGCAAATATTTCATTTGCAAGTTTCATACTTCAAATATATAACTAATTCTACAATCAACAAATAAATGAACAGCATGTACGTTACCACAACACATTCGTTACATCTTACAGAGGCACAATTGAACATGACAACGTAGCAACTGCCAAACAATATTCACCAGCCGCAATGTGCTTCCTCCCCTAGTAGACAAAAAGGATGTTTGTGCACAACACAAGCAGAAGTCAAGTTTACAAAAATCAACCTGCAGAAATCACAATTCTTGTTTTTGCACAAAGGGGAAGGCGGGGGGCAAAAATGCGTTAAAGCCACAACGCGTCCTGGATTGCAGGAACCCTTCGTTCGTGGCGAAAAGTTGAAAATTGGCTCAGGAGTCTCTTTCACTCTCTTATGCTATTCAGAAAGTGAATAATCATGGACTCCTCACTAGTCACTACTAAGCCTAAATGATTCAGAAACATCTGACACCCCATCTTTCGAAGTCAGCTTTATGTCAGCAGATAGGCTAAAGGCATTATTGACGCTCAGCATGAAACTTCCGACATGCATGCGTTCATAAATTTAAATGGGTGAGAAAGTGGTTACAACTTAAGACCAAAGATGCTACCTCATCATCTAACGCCAAACTGTACTCTTCATTTCACCTCGGCACTCAGTTTGTGTGAATGACCGCCTGGCAGGGGGTTGGACACTAAACCCTTTAGTTTAGACTGAAATCCTGCAATTTATTGTGAAAAAGAGGGTTCAGGAATGAGTTTGATTGTTACACTCACATGGGCATGGTTGAGTTACTGCCTGGTAACATTTGGGCTCCATATACGTCATATGCTAAACGGATTCTGTTGCCACATTGCCATCATGCGATTCACTAGTTTCCCTGCTCAGCTTCGACTTGGGTAAAGATGATGAAGCCTGTCTAGATGTTTTATTTGAGTGGTGATCTGAAGCATGCAAATTAAGGTAAGCGTAGATTGACATTCCCAGAAGAGCCGTGATTGCTCCACATAGGCTGGTTAATCCTGGGTTCGAGCCAAAAAGAATGTAACCTCCAAGGAGGATAACACATGTTTTGAATTGGCCAAGAACAACATGGGTAATAGCAGAGGTTGCCCTGCAGAAGTTGGAAGTCAAAAGTTAGAAATGACAACTAGGTTTATACTAGGAAGAACAAGGGATGGTTACTATCTTATCAATTTGTCAAATCAATACAAATATCATGTTGGAACCTTGACCTGCAAAATGGGTGTTCGGGTGAGATTGATTTTGGATCGCGTTAGAAAGGGCTAATAGAATGCTTTAGCAGATCAGTTTAATCGGTCATTTTGATAGAGGTTACTCACGAGGAATGAGTGTAAAATATGCAGTGGAACACCAGAACACACTTTTGATGACAACCCTAGAAGCCACTTATCGCAAGGGCAATCTTTGCATCCTCAATGAACATTTTGCGTGAAAGAAACACTTTAGCATCCTAGATCCTTCTTTGATGGGAACTTTCTTAAAAATATTGCACTTGCAATAGGCACAATTGAAGATCAAGGGACCATGGCAGAAAACTTACCCAAGTGCCAGAGCTCCAGACCACTGAAGCAAAAAGCCAAGAATAGCAGACATAAAAATCGTAGATGTGTTCCTGAAATTCCAATTAAAGGACAAGACGCCTGCGGGATCTAGCCAAGGCATCATCACCACCGAAAAAAATACAGTAATTGGTGTTGTTTTCCACATTAACCTGACCATTAAATTTCCATCATAAGTACACAATGATAGGGAACATCAATGTAACAAATTCCGTATTGTACCACCAAAAATTAGTACATATACACGTCAGGGAGGCAACAATTGACCAAAAAAATTGTTCGAAGTACTGTATAAATATCCTTTACAAAAACCTTAAAATTGTCTGAATTGGACACCCACATAAAATAATTGGAACTCATAAATTTCAAGAAAACTCAAGAGTGGACAACCTTAGAAATACTCTAATTCTGCCAGTGCATAACACTGGACTATCTATTATTTCTTATTTTTTTGTAAAGTAAATCCCACAAATTCCAGGAGACCAGTAAACAAAAAATTGTGGTTGCCGTCCCGTGAAAAAGTCGTGTGATGGCCATTATAATATTATGACCTCAGGAAGCATATATAACTGTATAGAAAGGTCACAAAACAATGTAAAGAAAGGGGCTACATACGCCAAGGCAGTCCAATTCTCCTGCTGCTGCATATTGGACCACAAGATTTTATTCACTGCACTAGGAATTATCCATGCTAAAGCTATACATGCACCAAATAAGTGGAACTGCAGATCAGTCACTGTAGCCACAGCAACACCTATGGACACCACAGCGAGAGCGAGTACCTGGAAGTGAGCCCTGCTTAGACAAGAGTAGAGATAGGGAAATAGCAAATATACAAACAAAAACCAAAATAACTACTAAAAGCCGAAGACACGCAGAAGGATTACAGAACGAAACAGAGGAGGAATAGAAACCAATTTTTCCAGAATTTCATATGGGCACTTTAAACACACTGATTGTTTTGGGCAATTAGCCTACAGAAACCTGGTTGGGTTTTTTTTTGGGGGGGGGGGGGGGGGGGGGAGAAGAAATATAACACACAAATACGTGCCTCTATTTAAAAGAAAGATCAGCAAATTATGTCGAACGTACTAAGATTACACGATTTGATATTTACTAAGTTAAAAGGCTTTCTTTTTGGGCTCAAGTAATGGGCCGGATTGTGCAATACCCACCCCACTGCATTCTTTTTTCAGGTGGAATTGGTTCATTACTAGAAAAGAAAGAGGGAAGAGGGATGGAAAGAAAATTTGGAAAGTTTATTATGTTATCCGAACTTTTTGCAAAGTAAGTGAAGATGTTTTCTTTTAATTTTCCCATCCAAAATCCAATGATCTCAAGGCAATTGTCATCTTGAATAAGAAGCAACAGTTTTAGGGGTTTACTTATAAATTTTTGGTGCTTTAAAGCAAGGCGGTTGCTGATGGACCCATTATGAACTCAAAACTCCTCAACTCCAAATGCAGTTGAGAAGCATTGTATGATGTATATACTCATGCACAAATTACCCACTCTGTATAAATACACTAGATTAGCAACATTACCAGACCATGTTAACCACATGCTTCATTCAGTTCAAGTACCCACATCAGACACTTCAATCTGTCATGAACATGGACACTTCGCAGTTCTTTCTAGATTATAACATACATAATGCTGAGCCCACGGTTGAAACCATGTCCACCTGTCAACAGTACAACATGGTCTGGTCCAATGGCCACCAGTCCAACATGGGGTACTACAGTCACCAGGAAAGATGTCTTCAACATGGGTAGAGAGGGGATAATAGCACAAAGTAACTGAGAATCTCCACATAGATGGATGAATATCAAAAAATCAAAAACACGTGTGAGTAAAATTGTATTTCTTTATTGTTTTCGGATTTCACAAGATATATGATAAAAACAAAAAGGGATTCTGAAAGTAGTTGCTTATCTTGAGGTCCCATGTGTACAACAGAATAGTGCCTCCTTTTCCCCTTTTTCTTGGCTAATAAGAACATGTTTCAAATTATGCTTTGTACAAGGAACAAGCAGCAAGATAGATGCCAATTCGCGCATAGATTAGAGATATTAGGTGTCGTCCATCATGTCTTCACCAAAGATTGCAAGATAATGATGACTACTAGAAGTTATCAAAAGGAGTGCTCACTACATCAACTATCATCTCCATATGGTATAACTATTCATAAACATGTACACAAAAGAAATACGGCAAAATGGACGATTAACGTCTGTCACATCGTCCGCAAATTAATGAATGCACTGGCACTAAATAGGAAGGAAAATACCATGCACACAGGGGAATAAAGAAACATGGGTTGCTGGTTAAACATAGGCAGTTTAGCCCACTTTAGGCTATGGATAGCTAAGGTAAGGGATGTTCTCAGTAGACCTGGAAGACATTTACCTGACCCTAACCGACCAAAACTGACCTGTAAAATTTGAGGGTTGTGGAGAAGATTTTAGGACTTGAATCCATTTGGGCTAAATTGATTTTTTAGAAAGATTTTTCATGTGAAGCTCCTGCTCACCCAATTATTTGTGTTGACTTTTTATCTTTTAATAAGCATATGGTAACAGTAAAAATTTAACTAAAAAGTTGCGGAACTCACACATTTTCACCCTCCTTTGAGTTTTTTGCATCTTTCCTCCCTCTCTACAGCTATAGTGTTTTGCTTTGACACTGCCTCTACCAAGCAACGCCACTAATGTTGCCTATACTTTTTCGAGGGACAATGAACACCTTATCATCTAACCAAATCAACTATAGCATGTGCAAAATAGTACCCTTGGGAAAAAAAGGGAACCATAAGTGGTTGGCTATCTTATCCAGAAGGACCAGGACAAATACCCACCTGATTATGTATTTTTCGTAGGAAATGTAGTGTCTCTAACAATCAGATACCAATACGCAATTCTCTTTTCATTCCTTCCTTAACGTTTTGATTTTGAGAAAATATGATCCAAAAGGTCCACAAATCCTTGGGTTTCTAAGATGAGCTCTTAAAAACAGTTTAGACATCAGCCTTCGAAGATTTGTATAAACTAGATCCTTCTTTTGTAAAAAATTATTCTAATGTTTCATAGACAGGAGAAAAAAATACAAATTTCACTTCTAACCCATTGGGTTAACTAGAAACTTTAGGGTTAAGGTTAAGCACTATTAAACCTGAATGCGAAATACGACTGACCCATATTTTACCCACCCGTAATTTACCTGCATGCCAATGTTGCTAGGTCTAGTTCCCGTGCGAGAATTTTTCCCGTAGGAATTGCTAATTAGCCTCTTGGTTACACAAACCCCTTTATGTAATTGGAGAAGACATATTATGAATGAATATTGATTAACTTGAGTTAATATTTCACTGTGTCAGAATTTTTCCGTAGGAATGGCTCTTAGAGCGTTCCACATTTATTTGGTATCAAAGCTTCATTGATATAGCAAGTTCCATTTTCCTTCTTTCAATCTCACTGTTGTCCTTCTTTCTTCTCTTTAATTTTATCTCATATCTGCCTCACTACACAAAAGAAAATCAAAACTGAAAATTTTCCATATCAGAATTTGGAGCTGTGATTTGATATTCTAGACTTCCAACGGTCTAGATCAGTTTGCTCCTTTAAGACCTAGGCCTGAAGTTTTTGTTGTCTAGGTGAAGATTATCTACAATGAAAATAGGTTGGTCTGACAAACACCATTGTGCCCCTTTCATCTTTATACATAACAAACCATGGCATGTTACAAAACAAGTGCTCTTTACCATGCTTCCTCTCTTTATGGGAATGTAGAAAACATCACTAGGTTTCGAACAATGGGATAATTTCATGATCGAGTGAATTTTTATTCCCCAAGAGATGTATAAACGCTTGTTGCAAGCTTCAAGGGCGTCGAATTTATGATGATCATTGTGAGTTAAACCTTTACTTTGTTAGTGAGCTCATATGTGGTTGTAGACCATATATTCCTAGTTACAAATTGGATTATGCACCTCCCACAGCTCTTACAATACCTTGGCAGAATCCTGCCGAAGATCATAGAGTTTCTTCTCTAAAGTCTCCTAGAAAACAACCAAATTTCTTGCTTGGAAGACACAAATCTAGCCTACCTAGATGTACATGATATGGGACCCGTCATTAAGCAAATCAAAGAGGACACTGATAGTAGAGAGCATCAAGAAATACATGAGGCCATCAGAGAGCATATCCTAGGAATGGAGGATTATCATGTTTCAGATATGAGCATGGCAACTAATGTTAAGGGCATGTCTTTTAATCAGATGAACCAAGAAGAAGAAGTCGATTGCATAGTCATCTTTCGAGGGTGTTACACAAGATCAAGCAAAAGTCACTAGGCCTTCGAATGTTTATGAAAGCAAGCTTCCCAACATCGATCAAGAAAATTTATGGGACAGTAAAGAAGAGTGGCAACATACTAATAGAATTATAAATAATTAAGAAGATTTTATTACAGTCGTACTTGGATTTGGATTATAGTATATTATGGTTTCTTATTTCTATAGTATTAGTATTATGGCATCCTATTCCGGAATATTATATTTTCTACTTCTATTAGGAGTCGTATTAGTTTGTATTAGGAAGGTTACGTACCTATAGATAAGGGGTCTATGTACCTTCGTTAATTATATATTATCCATTATTGAATATTGATTTGAGCATAGAGATGTCAATCCCTTTCTTCTCTCTCTCTCTCTCAATTTCTCCCTTCCTTTTTTCTCAACCCGATCTCTATTGATTCCGTATCAGAGCAAGTTCTCGATTCCTACCCAATCCACAACCCAAATTTTGGCGCCAACTAAACCAAGGGCTTGGCACAGTTGGGGGAAAAAAAAAAATTTTCAAGCCTTCGAACCTTCACCCCTGACCCTTTGCATCATACCATTGCATTCACACAGCCTTTGTCCCTACCTTCCACACTTTCCTCAATCACCACTGAAAGCTCCCCACCACCTTCAACTCGCCAGAAACCTCCCAAATTGTAAACTCTAATTTGTGAATTGTGGTTCGAAACCCTAAACCCCAAATTCATCCTCACCAACTCCATCCAAAATTGAGCCTATCCCTCAGCTTCCCATCTAGATTCGCCCAAAACCCTAATTCAATTGGGGAAAGGTGCATCGATTTATACTTCAAGTGATTATTTGACAAATTTATGAAACCCTAACCGTAGGTTGCAAAAACTAATTTTCTTGATCAATTGGATTGGTTCTACCCTCGATCCTCAACAGAGAAGGTCAGCCACTTCACCGGAAGGTTCTGTTATTTTCGGTCGCCTTCCCACTGGAATTCCTCCAGTATTGCTGCTGAATTGCTGCCGCGGTGTTTGTGGTGCTCTTGGTGTTCTACCGCTGTTCACTGGCTGCTGATTCTGATGAGTGCTTCACGAAGAAGCTTGCTGAAGTCCTGGTTGTTGCCTACTGCTACTTTGAGGCCTGAATCAGAGGAAAATCCACAGTATCTTGTCATGCAGGTTACGCCAACTTTGGTATTTGTTAATTCTCTTCCTTGATTTGAGGACTTTAAGTTCATTAGTAGGTTGTTATCATTTGTTTGGAGCTAAAATTATTTTCTACCTTCATTAAAAACATTAGGATGACTAGGATAGTAGCATAATTTCCTTAATTGTCTTGCTTGCTACGAGTGCTTTAGGGGTAGTTCATTATTTGAGTTGCTCGTGTGTTTTGTGTTGATTCATTGGTGTCCACCAAAAAAAAAAGGAACGCCATGGGGAATGAACATAGAGAGTCACTTCAAAAAGGTAGCAAGGGAAATCAACAAAGTATTCATGGTGTGAAGGATCAAGTGCAAGGTCTCCAACGTACCATCACAGGTTTCCAGAACTCTTAAAGTGGTATTTATGGAAATGCCACAAAATTGGAACAGAAACTAGAATCTCACCTATCTCAATATGTGTAACATGTGGCTAGTTTTAGTAATATCCAGACTGGAGGACCAAACTTGTTGACTCAGTCATTAATCTGAAAAACTCTACTTTTGGAAAGTCTAATAGGACCCATGTTTTGAGGAGAACGGAACCTGAAGACATTCGTCACATTCCTAGTGGTTTTAGGGATGATGAGTACTCCATGATGAATATGATGAGTAATAAGCTGCAACCTAGGTAGGTAGCGAAATCGACATTATAGGCACTACTGACCTAGAAGAGACCAATGCTATGTTAAGAACCAAATACAAAACGGTCCTTATGATGTAACGATAAAAGTCAAGATTGATATCCCTAATGTCTTGACTTTGATGTTAGACATGATCCAGATGCTTTTCTTGATTGGTTAGACCGCTTAGAGATTCATAGAGCTTGTTTTGCCAAAATGAAACTTCTTGGATCTACTAAGAAATACTGGTAAAGTGTCCAAAAGGATATAGATCGCCTAGGTGAGCCCCCCATAACTTTGTCGGATGAACAACAACACCACCTCCTAGTGTGGGTCCTGCTTTCACAGGGTCCGGTGAGATCCAAATGTAGGCAGTCTTACCTCTACCAGCATCCCTGCCCGTAGAGAGGCTAAATCCAAAAGACCCACAAAAACAATGATTTTGTGAAAACACTTTATAAAAGAAGGATTTTACGGTAACATTAATGAAAAAAACTAGGGCTTCGCAGCAGAGAATGAATTAAGAAATATAATGATGGAAATAACTTTGTCAGAAGAAATGAAACAAAAATTGAAAGAAAAATATTTTCCTTCATTCCATAAAAGACAAATGATGGATAATTAGCTTAACATGAAACAATTGAATACTAGCGTGTCGGATTATTATGCCTAAATCGAGGAAATAAATCTCAGGGTGTTGTTACAGAAGAATGATGGGTAGCTGTGATTAGGTTCATTAATGGACTTAAAGACGACCTTAACGAAGAGATGAGCCTACACCATCCAGAGTCTTTAATAAGGCTTACCAAAAAACCCCAGAAATAGAGAAGGGCAAAAGCCTTCCTATTCTTATTCTCGTAGGCGAACTTCCCAAGCCGGGGAGTCTAAGCCCTTCAAGGCTGTCACCTATCAAGAGAACTCCTACTCTAAGGGACAAGCTTAGTGATGCAGGTTAAGGATAAAGGAGAATTAAGAAGATATGGGTACATCTTAGTATTGGCATATGTGAAGTATTTCTGTAATTTATTATCTTCATAGGTTATCTATTAGAGATATTATCTTTTCGTTTATCCTTTTTAGGTAGAATAATATCTCTTAGATTAGGTATCTATTTATTTCCTTAATGTTTTAAGTTTCTTCTCTATTAAACTATTTTGTTATGTATTAGTACGGTAGACTTGAATGAATTAAAATATTGATTATTTGAAAGTTCTTGTATGAATTTTGTCAGTGTGGGAATTGCTCTTAGAGCGTCCTACATCAATTGTTCACCTTTGTATGAATTGCCCTCAGAGTGTCCTACATCAATTTGGCATCAAATACTAGGAAATTTACCGCTACCCTTGCTAATTGTCTTTTTCCTTTTTTTCCTCTAATTCAAAAAAACAAAAAGAAAAAAGGGGAAAATTCTCCAACCAGAAACCCTAGTCACGACCGCCATCCGTCAATTGCCACGAATGGCGTTGACCACCACCACCATCGACCATCTCCCCGAGGTCACCACCTCTGCCCGACCACCACCAGCCTTCTACCATCCACCATCGTCAGCCATTCGCCCTAAGCTTAAACCCCCAATTCGCACACCCAGATCAGTCGCCTCAATTCCGCCACCCAAACCCGTTGCCCATGGCAACCCACCACCCCCCTAGGTCGCCACCTCCGGCCGACCACCTCCAAACCTTCACCGTCGTCAGCCACTCGCGGGAACCCTAAAAGGCCCAAATTGCAACCCTAATTTGCGAATTGCCTAAATTTTCCGAACCCTAGCCCTCAAATTCGCCCTCAATCCATCAAAGACTTCCAAAATTGACCTATCCCCTTGATTTCCCACTAAATTTTGTCCAAAACCCCCTAAATAATTATAGTAATTTGCATCAAATCTTGCTTCAATCGTGTGGCCCCAACCGCCAACCAAAAACCCTAATCGTGAAGCCTTCGCTAGTGACTGAGAGGCCCGACACTCTCTTTATCCATGCTGCCCCGCCACTGCTGCCCTTTCTCTAGCCGAAATTCATCCACAGTGGCTGAAGCTACTGTCTATGGTTGCTATTCCCTACTGTGGTTGTTAGAGGGCCGCTATTTCTGCTGTGGCAACCATGGTTTGGTGTGAAAAACATCATCGAGCTTTGTTTGTGACCATTCATGATGAAGCACTTCCGGTTACGACAAATGTTTTGCACAAGTTTTCTCTCCTTATGGAGATGTAGAAAAGATTGTCAGATTTCAGTCAAGGGGTGATTTTCATGCTTAACTGAATTTCTACTCTCAGAGGGATGTTGTCCATACTTTTTGCAAACTTCAAGGTCATCGAATTTACGACGGTTGTTGTGAGTTAGATCTTTACTTTGCTAGTGAGATCATTTGTGGTTATAAGCCCTATACTCCTCAGTATATGTGGGATTATGAACTTTCTAGAGCTCCTTTGATTCTTTCGAAGCTTCCCATTGAAAATTATAGGGTTTCATCTCTAAGATCTTCCAGGAAAGAACCGACTTCTTATTTGCATGAGACAAATCAACCTATTATGATGCATATGATAGGGTTTCCCAGTCTTACGTATGAAGTACACAATGAGAGCATGTTCAATTGTTCATTGTAGATAGCAATGTGGATGCTTTTACTGGGGCACCTAGTAAAGTGGATGTCCAACCACCAATACAAGTGAATGAACAGTCAAAGATAATAGCAAACAACTCTTTCACTATCCCTATGAATATTCATTGAACATTAAAAAATCCAACCACACGCAAAGAAAATTCGAGATGGGCCAAGCAGTAATCATAGATGTTGTATATATGTTGAATTTCTAATCCCTGATCATGTTTTCATCGACAATACTCTACATCCAACGTCAAGACTTGAAGTGAGCATGTTGATTCATTTATCCCTAATGAACTTCTAGTTGGCAAGAAGTTGCATCTGCTGATTGCATTGCTACTTTTCTTGGAGAGTTGAATGCCCTACAATTTTTTCATTTTCAGAGTAAAGCAAAGTTGTTTCTTTGCTTGGATTCCTTCTTTCTACCTCTGTACAAAACTCAAGGATGAGTTTTGTTCCAACCAAGGGAGAATGATGCAAGATAAGATAAAGGAGAATTAAAAAGATATGGGTATATCTTAATATTGGCACATGTGAAGTATTTTTTATAATCTATTATCTTTGTAGGTTATCTTTTAAGAATATTATCTTTTCATTTATCCTTTTTAGGTAGTGAATAATATCTCTTAGATTAGATATCTATTTGTTTTCTTAATGTTGTAGGTTTCTTCTCTATTTAAATTCTTTTGTTATGTATTAGTGAGGTAGACTTGAATGAATTGAAATATTGAGTATTTGAAAATTCTTATGTGAATTTTCCCAACGTAGGCTCTTAGAGCATCCTACGTCACTTTGTCTAGTCAATTTGTCAAGTCAACCAGCCAACTTTGGCAGAAGTAGTTCCTTCACCTCAACCTTAGTCCACTCTTCTTCACCCATAGTGTGTCATAAGTGTCATGAAAGATGCCATCTGGGTTCTCGTCATCCCCATTGCCCTCTTACAATAGTGCAAAGAACTCTTGAAGAGGATAAACTAGTAGATGAGACTGTCTATCCTATTGTAGGTAATACTGCCACTGAAAGTGAGCATGAAGATCATGAGAGAGGCAATCATCTTTCTGTCATGAGATGTCTTCTTTCTTGTGTTGACCATGATTCTTGGAAACATGTTGCGATCTTTGAGACTAAAATGCCATGTAAGGAAAAATTCTTCGTTTAGTCATTGACAATGATAGTTGCATGAATGTGATTGCAGAATCTACTGTTAGACTTCTCAACCTTAAAAACCATGCTCCACTCCTACAAAAGCAGCTCGGGTTGATAAGACAACATTGATCATTGACAATTTCTGAGAAGTGTGAGGTCCCTCTACAGTTAGGTGCATATTCTGAGAAGGTTTATTATAATGTCTTACCTATAGATGGCGTCGTTGTTTTGTTGGGTCTTCCCTAGATTTATGATAAAAATGCTACTAATTTCGGTAAGGATAACACTAATGTGTTCAGTCATAACGGAAAAAGGATTACATTAGCTCCTGCCTGACTGAAAGATTATAATAAGGATAAAGGTACTACATCTAAGTTCTCTCACTCTAGTGAATAGCCTACATAGTTATATTTTTTATCTAAAAATGAAAGTGGAACAGATAGTTGCCAATCTAAAATTATTTAGCTCTAGTGGCCAAGGTCGATAATCAATTGAAAAGTGTGCAGGAAAATTATAAACTTGCTACTAATGTGCTTCGTAAAAACCTAGAGCTTAATGAAGGCTATTTTGTGATGGTCAGAATTCGTCCTGAATGATTTTCAAATCATTCTTTCTAAAAGCTCGTTACTCGAGCCTATGTACCTTATCGCGTTTTGCTACAGCCTAGCTCCAATGTATATTTGATTGACTTACATCCTGATTTATATGTTAGTCGTATCTTCAACATTGAAGATTTGACACTTTACCAAGATACATTTGAGTCTCTCACATTTTCTACGAGTGTCCCACGTGATTCCGCGACTTCTTCAGTTTTGGTGCCTAAGCCTGCATGTTCTGCCATCAAGGGTCAATGACATTGAAGCCATATTGGAAGGTGAGATTGTTGGTACTGCTACTGGAGGTTTTCAACAATTCTTGGTTCGCTGGAAAGGTCGTCCCCAACCCGATAATTCTTGCGTTCACGAGGATGATTTGCATTGCACTACTCTTGATTTGCTAGATGGGTATCTTCATGCCAACTCTCCAAGGTGAGTTTTTCTAAAGCTAAGGAGAAATGATGGAATCATAAATAATTGAGGAGATTTCATTAGAGTCATACTTGGATTTGGATTATAATCTACTATGGCTTCCTATTTCTATTAGTATTAGTTTTATGGTATCATATTCTTATTAGGCATATTATATTTTCCTACTTCTATTACGACTCATATTAGTTCGTATTAACAAGGTTATGTACCTATAAATAAGGGGTCTATGTAACTTTGTTAATTATCTATTATCCCCTATTGAATATTGATTATTGATTATTGAATGAATATTGATTTGTACACAAAGATGTCAAATCCCTTTCTTCCCTCTTCTCTCTAAATTTCTCCCTTCTTCCCTTTTTCTCTACCCAATCGCTATCACATACGTTTGTATCACCCAAAGAGTTGCTCAACATGATGTTGAAGTTTTAATTCTAGAAAAATTCTCTAAGAAAATTGAAGTCCATCCATTACTTACATGTTATCAGTGCTCGAGAAGATTTAAAACGTGCAGTTTATAACATCCATAATGAAATTGAATAAGTTCTATCTTCATTACTCGCAACTCTTCCTCATTTCAAAACTCGATGACGAGTTTTTTTCCAACTAAGGGAGAATGATGGAGGATAGGAGTAAAGAAGGGGTAAAGAAATTTAAGAAATCAGAATATTTTGAAATTAAAGATCTTTTCTATTTTTATATTATTTTCATAGATTATTTTTAAGCATATTTTAAGATAGCCAAAATAAGGATATTTAGTGACATTTTATAAAGATTTAGTTTTCTAGCCTATTAGGATAATCTTGAATGATGCAGGTTAAGAGTAAAGAACGGGTAAATAGATTTAAGAAATTAGAATATTTTAATATAGGAGATCTTTTCTATTTTTTTATTATTTTCGTAGGTAATGGTTAAGCACATTTAGGATAGCCAAAATAAGAATCTTTAGTGACATTTTATCAGATTTAGTTTCCTAGTCTATTAGAATAATATTGAATAATGCTAGACAAGAGTCAAAAACGAGTAAAAAGATTTAGAAGATTAGAATATTTTGATATTGGAGATCTTTTCTATTTTTTTATTATTTTCGCACGTTATTTTCAAGCATATTTTAAGATAGCCAAAATAAGGATATTTTCATGATTTTTTATCAAGATTTAGTTTCCTAGTTTATTTGAATAATATTAAGCTATATATTTTTATCCTTTTCTAGTTTATATCTTATTTAGGTTTCCTAATACTATACTAGTTAGCATCTTGGTTATAAAAACCACTTTATGTAATTGGAGAATGCAAATTATGAATGATTATTGATTAATTTGAGTGAGTTAATATTTCTCTATATGAGAATTTTTCCTATATGAATTGCTCTTAGAGCGTCCTACATCAATTATTCCCCTCTGCAGGAGTTGGTGGTAACAAAAAGCAAGTTCAACGCAAATTTTGTGGTAAGATAATAAAAGGCGGGATCACACGTTTAAAGCATAGCACACAAGACGGGTGATGTTGCACCTTGTCCTGAAGTGTCTGCTGAAGTTAAAAGGGACATGAATAAGTTACTACAAGAATTCAAGGAGAAAAAGAATCGCAAGATCAATTAACCGAATTGATGTTGATCAAGATGATGACGAGGATAACGATCTGCTAGCATTTGCTTTATACCAAAGTCTCCAACAACACCAACTCCATCATAACCAACAGGTGTTTAGAGCAAGTAAGGGTAGGGTTTACGATGAAGGAGGTAATAGTCAGGCCCCACTGCGTAGATCTGCTACAGTGCGAGAAGGTGATTTTAGAGCAAAAGTGAATACTAGTTGGATGAAAACCGCAAAGAAGAAGTTAATCTAGGCATTTGGAAGTGGGGTAATTCACAACAACCAACCATTCACAGTTGTTGATTCGATATATACCAATCAACTCCTTAACACCATTCATGAAGTTGGTCAGGATGTCAAAGCTCCGAGTTCTCACAAACTCGCAAAAATATATCTACCAGAGGCCTGTCGGGAGATAAAGCAATAGATATCAAGATTTGCCAACATGTGGTAAGAAAGAGGTGTCACTATTATGTGTGACAGATGGTCGAGTATGACTAGATATAATATAATCAATTTTCTCATCTACTCGAATGGCATCACTGTTTATCACAAATCAGTTGATGCGTCACATGTAACATGCAAAGATGTTGATCACTACTTAAAGCTGATGAAGAAAGTAGTTGAAGATGGCGCCGAGAAAGTCGTGCAAATAGTGACCGACAATGCATCTGCAATGAAGGCCACAGGGATAAGATTAACGGATGAGTATCCCTGTACTGGACCCCGTGTGTAGCTCATTGCTTGGATCTTATTTTGGAATACCTTGCTGGGAAGACGAACATAGGTAAAGTTATAGAGACAACAAGGAAGATTTTCAACTATATATACAAGTACGATTGGGCAGTGAATTATATGAAGAAATTCACCAATGGCCAAGATATTGTCAGAGGTGGTATAACACGGTTTGCCACTAATTTTGTGTCTCTGGAGAGTGTGTAGTTAAACAAAAAACTGCTGTAAGAGACGTGGGAATCAGCTGAGTGGCAGACCTCTAGACGGAGAAAAGCAAAAAATGCAAATGCCAAAGTGCGCGAACTTATTCTATCATCCGGGCCTGAAGCTTGGAAATTTTGGAGAGATGCAGACGACGTTCTCAAAGTGCATGAACCTTTGGTAAAGGTTTTGAGACTCATTGATGGAGATATTAAGCCTACGACGAGCTACATATATGAGGCCATGGTTCGGGCCAAGCATGCTATCAAGGACAATTGGAGATATTATCAAAGGTATTGGGACATTATTGACAAGAGATGGAACTTTCAGTTACACTCCAATCTACATGCTCCCGGTAAAACTAAATTGTCATTATTTTTTAATTATTCATTTGTAGTTTATTAGTAACTAATTATTACATTGCATACGCATTGTTTATAACCTTCATCAATGTGTATCGCCTTTTTTTCAGGGTATTATTTCAATCCTGAATACATGTATCGAGAACATCAACAAGGCCCCAATGATGCGGAGATGAGAGTCGGAGTACAAAGTGCGATAATAAGGGTGGACCAAATGTTGAAACACAAATAACAGCAATGAATAAGGTAAGGCTACGGTAAATATATGTTGACAACTCTAATGTGGTGTGTGGGAGATGTTCATATCAATAACGTGAATTTGGATATATCCAGCTTTTCTTATATAGTCAAGGCCAAAACACTTTTGGAACACCTTTAGCGCAAAGGGCAGTGAAGAAAACAATGCCAGGTGGTTACATACTTAAACACAATTGTAGTTATATACTTATATTGCATATAAGGGACTAGAAATATTTAACTTATTTTTGTAATTTGTGTAATGCAGCTGAATGGTGGATAACTCATGGCGGTTTTGCACCTGAATCGAACACATTGCAGTTCGAATATTAAGTCAAACAACTTCTGCATCTCATTGTGAGAAATATTGAAGTATGTTTAGTCAAGTGCATACCAAGACACGAAATAGATTGACTTTCAAAAAGCTCAATCTAATTGTCTACCTCCGTTACAACCAAAAATTAAAACTGAGAAGTATAAGAAGAAGGAGTCAAGAGCAACTCACTAATTCTTTCACTCCTATTGATCCAGATAACATCTTCGACGATAGTGATCCAATAAATCTTTGGTTGTTAGAAAAAGAGCGACCAGTTTTTGAAGGTGATGATTTGCACTGGTTGGATGTGGATGGCCAAGAAGATGATGATATTATGAACATTGACGACGATCAAGATCGACAATTGAGCATCTCTCCTCCATTTCGTTGTAGTGTAGAACAATCTGAAGGTACCCACAACAGTGCATCTGGAGACGATTTAAGCCCTCCAAGCACTGTTGATGGAAGTCGAGATGAAGGAATGGAAGCAATCGAGATACAAATGATATTGGTACTTCTCAATCCTCTAGAGACGTTAATCGTACTATGTCTGATCATAATGGTAGAAGAGGTGAAGAGCATGAAGATGAGACAATTGCACATATTTATCGTCGCCTTAGAAAGGCCAAAGATAACGCAACCAAAGCACCGCCTAATTATGACAACCAGGTTGCGCATAGGTATGCAAATGAAGAACAAATGTCTTTCGCTTTTACACCGCGTGGTTACTGTAATTGGTCATGTGGTTCTAACAATTATGATGGTTGTCCATATAATTATGGATATAATCAAATAAATACAGATTGGGGTACATCGTCTTAGCAATCTTAAGTCTTAACCATCTTATCCCGGTAGTGAACCACATTTTACTCAATCCAATCCAAATACCCAAAATGATGACAATTTTCAAGTTTTCAACCACGGGAGTATTAATTACGGCGACCATCATTATTACCGTCCCATAATTCATGTCGGAGATTCGAGTTCAAGTGGTCAATCTTGGATAGACGCAACGTCACCATACTTTTTGTAAGAACAAGGGACAGATAGAGGTTATACGGCATATCAAAATGAGGAAACCAACTATCAAGAGCCTAATCGCCGTTCGTTCTAGTGATGATTATTTGTATTGCAGTTGTGGAGTTTTATGATTTCATTGTATGAAATAAAGCATGATTGCTTCTGTATTGTATATTTTGTTCACTCCTTTGTAGTAGTTTAAATAGTTTAAATAAAATATTTCAATGTTGTACCATCTGTAGTATTTTATAACCTTACAATTTGCGTCAAAGTGCATATATATTATTTTGTCTGACTATTGCCAAAATTAGCCCATTGTAATATGGTAAAATAAGAACCATGGATTCAAAATGTGGCCGAACAGCTCCGAAACGGCCGCATTGGAAAGGTTTTGGAGTTGGGCGAACCGCGTTTTCATGCCGCGATAGCCGCGATATGGAACGCAATTGCCGTATTAGAGCGATTTTGCCGTTCCGCAACCGAAACTGAAATCGCGACCGAAACCGCATTTTGAATCCTTGATAAGAACTATGCTGCAAAATAACATTACTTAACGAATTGTGGTATTAAAATACAATTACAGATGACAAAATCAATTATATGAACCTTCTCACGCCGCGACGGACGCGATCCGTATCGTGATCGGCATATCCGAACGCTCCTGTGTCAACGCAACCGTAACCGCAAACATACCCGCATCCGCGTTTTAAATCCCTGGTTACCACTACTATCAAATCTTTTGACTATTACCTCTTGGTGTTCAAAAATTGGGAGGTACTCTTTTGCTGTGGAAGGCATCAATTCAAGGCAAAACCTAGGGTTGCAACATATAAGGTTATTTGTCCTCATTTTAAGGTGTGCATTTGGTTACTAGTGAACACCCTCTAGGGTTCAACAGAACACCC
Source organism: Selenicereus undatus (assembly GCA_017589665.1). Taxonomy (NCBI): domain Eukaryota; kingdom Viridiplantae; phylum Streptophyta; class Magnoliopsida; order Caryophyllales; family Cactaceae; genus Selenicereus; species Selenicereus undatus. The sequence continues at coordinate 24,587,497 of JACYFF010002017.1, forward strand.
ATTAGACTCGCCCACACAAGCGAAAACTAGTCTCACAAAAGTGTAGGCAAAATTTTCATATTCATTCATTATAATGGAGAGGTAAGACCATCCATGCAATGCAAATAAAAGATCATAGCATGCAAAGAACATCTCTCCTTATGTCATTTATTTCTTCTAAAACATTTAATTTTCTCTACCCTATGTTACCAAAACTCAGGAATGCGTACGTGTCCAAGTGTCCGACTCATCAAGTCCCCAAAATTTAAGACATAGGGACACTGTCCACAACTTGAACACGAATTTGAAGATTTATTAAAAATGTGGACACATAACATGCTTTTTTCCATAATCATTAGATTACATTAGCCCCTTTTTTTTAGGTGGCAGCCCCTTTTTTCCCCAATGTTATATCAGACCATATTCTAAGTCTACTAGTGATCCTTCAACTAATATAAAAACAGCCCACCTTGCTATGTATAGCCAGCCCACTATCAACTGATATTTAAAAAAAAAATAAAAAACAAAGAAAAGGGAAAGGAGAAACAATAAAGAAAACCCTAATAAGTGGCAGCAATAGTGCAGCACATCAATGGAAGCTTAGCAAACCGTAGGTGACAATACCTATGCACACAATGTGAAAGCCCTCTCTCTCTCTCTCTCTCTCTCTCTCTCTCTCTCACGCGTGTCAAGCAACATGCTTCCATCACCCATCCTCCACGACGTCATTTCATCTCCATTGCACCAACAGCCCAACTCGCATAATCTCTCTCTTGCACCATGTCCGAATCCATGTCTAATCATGTCAACACAGGTATGGCACACCCAAATGCGGAGTCTGGGTGATGTAGGCTCTGCCAAATTATCTCCCCAAGAGAGTTTATATAGATTGCATGCACTTGTTCACGTAGAGACATGCCTCCTCTCCATTGTCTTTACTAAAAGACAACTCTTAGACGCATCCTCTTGATATCAAAACCCACAACATTTCATATATAATTTTTCTTCTTTGAATAGAACGTAAACTCAAATACTCACAAATAATAGAAATATTCCTACAATGCTATGTAACATTCCAACTTCTCATATTCCAAAAATATTTGTTTTTGGGTCAAAAAAAGCCACAGCTAATCTTGTTTCATTAGAGGAAAGGCCGCATAGATCTTACCTCTACAATATGCATCCCCTGCAAGATGGAAATTAGGTCTACCAGAATGTACTATAATTTTGTATACAATGGGGCTGCAAATTAACAATTCAAAAGAAGAAACTCACAAGGGGAGAACATAGAGATATGTCATTATGCCTCATCAGCACATCGAAGCATGAAAGAAATTAACACCCAACTTTTTATCCATAAGGTCACAAATGACAGGTTTCTACAAGAACTCAAGCAAGCATAATCATAATACCCTAATAACTATAGGTGCACTTAACAAGCTAAAATTATCCATACCTGCGCATTACACGTATTCATTCAAGAGACAATGCACATATAACGTCAAGCAATTACCTTTTGAAATGAAACTTTCTTCCGCAGGAGGATGAACTCTGCAACCACTATAGAAGGGGTCACAGCAATCTTGGCCATTTGGTAAAATCCAACACTGAGGGGGGGAAAAAACACAAACATTAGGACAGAAGGTACAGTGAAAACCCAGGAAATGAGAGCTTAAACAATGACAATTCCATGCCTTACCTATTATACTTCAAACTAACATTGGCAAGACCCGTAGAGAGGGACATGACAACACCAAGAGCAAATAATAAGGAGAACTGGGATGATTTCACAGGCGATGCAGGGAGCATTGATAGAGCATTTAGAATGGCCATTAAGAACCAGCTCACGACATAGTGAATGAACGTGAGAAATATTGGATAGTTGAAACCAACCTTCCCAAGAACCTGAGCATCCATTGAGCGAAAGCCAGACATTTACAACCATCAAGGCAGTTGGCTCACAAATGGCTGTTGAACAAAGTATATGTAAAGGATAACGACAAACCAGTTTGTTCATTAAGATTATGCAAATGGAGACCAAAAAATTGAAGGTCAGAGCCACCGTCGGACCACATATGCGCTGCTGATAGCGCCTTGCACCTTCCGAGGAACGCAACTCATTGAAGAGTGAAGAACGTAAATCTTCTAACGCTTTTCCTTTTTAGACCAAAATAAAGAAGGTGAGTTCATTTCATAAGTATGTACATATGCATGTATTTATAT
>JACYFF010002017.1:24614698-24643009 GCA_017589665.1 Selenicereus undatus
TATATATATATATATATAGTTTGTGTTGGTGTTTACATATATAATAGCCTATGTACATTTGGTCTCCCCTCCATCACTTCAAAAAAAAAAAAAAGGTAATCAAAAGGTCCTATAGTGGAAAGACGGTGGGATATCGCAGTAATTGTTTGTCAGATATCCCATTGAAATGACTTGTGCTTCACATGAGATGTGTAATTGAATACATGAATAGATCCAATCCTAGGGTCTAAACTCATAAACCTACAAATAGGAAATGCCATTGTCCAGCAGCAGCTCAATCAGGGATCACTGGTCCATCAATTACAAGTTTACAACACTTCACCATGAACCATGGTCTTAGCACTCTCCAACAAGAGCTCAATTGGTAAGTCACCTTTCGTAGGACACTCAAGGCTTATAAACCCAGCATTGACCGGGTGAATTGCCTGGCTTCAACAAGCTTCAAGCTCCTCCCCAAACCCTCCACCATCCCCTCCCCCACCCCACCAGGGGAAAAAAAAAGATACGGCTAGCTTTCACTCAAGGATCATCATATAAGAAGGGGAACTGTGTGAGCTCCTCAATTCAATGTAGCAAGACTTTTAAACAGACGGTTTACATAGAAACATCATCAAAGTCTTTGCAACTGTTTAGTCAAATAAAAAGAATACAGCAGTACCGACAACAAAAACCAGCCGATTATATGCTTAGTTCAATATTTCTTAGTCTTCTTCCACACAATAAACAGATCTGAAAAGCACATAATTTGTGCTCAGTAAGTACTTCAGCAAAAATGCACAACATTCAAATCCAACCAATCAAACAACACCCCCCCCCCCCGGGGAGGCGCCCAATACAGAAAAAGTAGGAGGATGAGAAATCAAAACTACCCAACATGCAAAACCAAAAAGAAACTCCGGAATAAATACATTAGAGACTAAAAGGGAATGCGATGAACATATAAGAGACCTTTTTCACCGGCATCACTATCCTTGCGCTTGAGAATCTTCCTCACATTCTTGCTCATCAAAAAATTGAACATTTTCCTGCTGCAAAGCATCCCCCCACCCGCACCCAACCTCCTTTATAAATTATAACACTCACACATTCGCCTTCGACCCTAGCACAATCACTTTGGTTGAATCGAATTTTTAGATTTTGAGAAAGTTGATTAGGTTTGGGGAAGAACTGAACAGAAGAGAGGAGTGAAGCAGAGAGAGAGAGACAAAGACGTGGCGAGGTCCAAGTAAGGGCAAGCCAAGTGGACAAAACAGTGAAAGAGGAGACACACATGAGGATTAGAACCACAAAAAGGGCGGTGGGTCTTATGGTAACACCGACTGTCGGCGACTGATTCCTCCCCGCCGGGGGGGGCGGGGGGGGTGGGGGTTGCTGTCATTTAAAAACCCACGTTGAATCCCTCAATTTTTGGTATACATGTATTCTATGAAAATCCCCATCCAATATCAAAATATTGGAATGGGACAAAACATATTTCATAAAGGTGTATACAATAAAATATAATAGTCAATTTTTTAGATCTGTTGTATGTATTATTTGTGTTCTATTTATATAACAAAATAGTCAAGCTAAACGACAACTTCTAGAATGATAGTACTTCTTTCTTAAACATCATCATAAGTTCTTATCACCGATCCCTTCAAAATGTCTTCTTCATCAAATTCAACTTAAAGAAACTTCATAATAGCACACATAGCTATGGATGTTATGAATTGAGATTGCTGCCATGAGAGCTAAGCCACTCTTTCTCTACTAAAAGTGTGAACCCTTCAAAGTGTCTTCTTCAAAGTGTTTTGTTCATCAAATTCAAACTTAAAAATTATAATGTCATTTATTATATTCAAAAAAATGGTATAATTGAATAATGGAAGGGTATTATTTCTTATAAATTGCGTGAACCCACCTTTTTGTTCATAAATGTTCATTTGCATATAATATGTTCTCCGAGGATTAATCTAATTAGGGTATCATTTGTGCTCATTGGCATAGCCGACAATTACAAAGACTCCAATTCATAATTAATTACAAGTATTGAAAATCTGGTGACATTAAATCATATCTCTCTCTCTCTCTCTCTCTCTATATATGTATATATATATATGTATGTATGTATATATATATATATATATACACACACACACACACACACACATATATATACACACACACACACACACACACACACACACACACACACACATATATATATATATATATATAATACAAAACTGAATAGGTTGAATGAGTTGATGGTGTTTTGACAAGTATCAAGTTCATATTGAATATCTTACATTTTTATCAATATTATATGATTGATCTTTATTCAATTAATGTAACTGTGATCGATTTTATTACCCAGTTTAAGTATCAATATTAAATGATTGTTTCTTTATTCAATTGTTTTAACAATTACGAATTTAAAATGAAGGAAGATCTAAATGTAAAAATATAATTTTAACTATGATAATGGAGACATTCATGATAAATGTACTAGTTTGATATTGCAATTGTTGTCATTCATTATCCAAATTTGAAGAGATATCCCCCCATCCCCTAGGCCAAATGACATTAACATGTGTCAAGAATAAAAAATATGTATCCGTGCTAAGATGAGGTATAAAGAGCCAGGAGTGCAAAATTTATATTGGATTTTTTTTATAAAAAAAGGGAAAAAAGGTGAATAGCTTACTGTCCAATGATCCGATTATATTTGTAAAATAAACATCATTATGTAAAGGTCCATTTACTGAAAAAAGAAAAATAGAAGATAAAAGAAGTTCAAATTATGTATAATAAATGTATTTACGTACTTCAAAGTTACATATACAATCATTATATTTGAAGAGTAAACAGTAAGATACCTTTGACGCTTACTCTGTTTCTCAATCAAGTTGACCTTAACGATCCTTTCTCGAGGGTAAACTTGGTAGGGCTCTATGTTAACGAGTAATTGACGTACGTAAGTTGTGGGCCTTGCTAGGGACATTCTTTCGCATCAAAATGAACTTTGACACTTCTTTTTAGTGAGTCTTCTAACGCTAATAAACTCACAACTTCTTCATTTGACGATTTGGTTAGAATGGGCAAGTTGGGAAATCCTCACCCTCCTCTCTTATCTACACTAGACTAGTTCAAGCCACTTTTTCCTAATATACAAGATCATTCTTATGCAGAGCTCTTAGATTAAGCCAAAAAAATAAAATACAACCAATGTGGTAAAAAATAAAACCCTAGATGTAATTTGGGAGTGGATGAAATACATATAGCATAAATAAGCCGCCCAAAAATTGTCAATTTTTACAATCTGAATTCCGCCCCAAAATTTCGATTCAGGATTCCCCCAAATTTTCACAATCAACATTTGTTCTTGCTATTGCTTCCTGTCATTCTGTATCAGTTGTCCAGCAGCTGCTAGAGAGAGAGAGAAATAAAACCAAATTCAAATTGTCCATATCCAACCAAATTGCAATATGGAAATATGATTAAATCTCAAAAAAAAAAGGAGTAAAATAAAGAGAGTTAGTGTACCTGTGTGTGTTCTAGATCTGAAAATTTCAAAATCCTAATTTTCAAAACCCAGTTTGCGTTTAGACTATCGCACATTGTTTTCGACAACTGTCGCAGCACCGGCAAGAGATGAGGGATAGGGACGACTCAGTAGGAAATGCAAGAGAGAAAGAGAGAGAGAGAGGAGCACGGGATTGGAGGAGTGTGGTTGGGCGAGAGGTTCAGGCCGACTCTAGTGGAGAGAGAGAGAGAGAGAGAGAGAGAGAGAAAGAGGCGAGAGAAAAGAGAAGGGAGGATGGGGGAGAGTTGTAGATTTGGAATTCTGCATTGTGAAACATCAACCCCCCTCTTATTTTATTTTTCTTTTTTTAAATGCTTAAAAAGTCCCTTTTAAATTAATCCCTTGGATAAAGTTTGAATGGTCAAGAACTGAGGTGCTCACCCAATGAGCAGTGCTTATCTAAGGGAGGTGCTCACTTGAACCCTACCTTATATACATACATACATACATACATACATACATACATACATACACACACACACACACACACACATATATATATATATATATATATATATATGTAAGAGTTACTGATACTTAGGTCCCTAAGTTCAATGGTAACTATTTTTAGGCCCCTCTATTTTTAAAATTAATTCTAGGATACCCTATGTTTTCGGACAATTAATTTTTAGGTCCTTTTTCTTATTATTTTTGTCCTTGAACTTTATAGAATAGTCCCTGAAATAGGAAAAATGTGCAAATAAACTGTGTTAAGGGGGTTTTTAAGGGAACATGCTTGCTTTAATCGATTAAACTTCTTATAATGACTTAACTAATACTAGTTATCACAATCTACTACTTATATCTTATATATTGTATTTTCTATGGTTATAGGCCCACCATGCTTAGCAAAATCAATTAAAACTTAATTAGAGAGTTTTGACCGTTACCTGAACTTAATCGACAGTGGACCTTGGCGTTCCTCTAACTTCTAGTTTACAAAGATTGCTAATCTCAACCTTACCTTCCTTAGATTAGGCACAACACAGATGTACTTTGTTTCCTACCTTAAACCATAGTCACTAATCAAGTTTTAAATCTTTTTCAAGGATAGTGGAACTTTAATCAAGAAATTATAATATTTAAGACATAAGGTTCAATTGAATAACATTCTCTACTGAGAGACTTCTTTTATTGAAAGTTTGAAAGTGGGAATATTACAATGAAAATCTTTGAAGAAGGACTTAAGATAGGATCATTAGAGATGCTTGCTCATAGAGAAATGGAGAATCCCAACTTCTCTTTTGCTCAAGAATGCTCAAATAATTATGTCCCTTCTCAGCATTCGACTTCCCTTTTAATAAAGGATTGGGGGCACATAAGATGCCCTAATGGTTATAGTACACACTGATTTTTCGCATGGCTATAGTACACACTGATGACTACAATACACTGCTTTATTTTACAGATCAGATACTTGTTAAAATAGTGCAGTAGTGGGGCAACCATTTTTTGGAGCTTTTAATGAAGACAAGATTAGTAATCATTATTGAGATTTTGCATGCGTTCATCTTCAATTATATCCTCCAGACTATCATTATCGGGATAATCATCAAAATCTTCATCTAATTACAGATGCTCTGGATCCCATTTCTCAAATAACTCAAGGAGATATTTCTTTCCTTTTTTAGATAAGAACTTTCCAGCTCCCACATCAAACAGATAATCAAAGATATCTTCTGAGACAGCTTCTTCCACCTTCATGTATTCTTTAAACTCATTGCCACAAGCGAAAGTAGTATTTCCACAATGCATTAATATTTTTTCCTTTTCAATTAATGCCCAACATTGATGATAAATGTTGAAAAATCCAATGGCTCTAGCAAAAGCAGGATTAGTAACTAGATGCACTGGTCATTCAGAAATCCATTCTTGTCGTTAATCCTCGAGATTGTCGTAATCAACGATCTGAATAAGATAATGGGCTGGTTTAGCTTTTTCATTTTCGTATTCAATTAATGCGCTATACATTTCCAAATTTAGGCATCTTCGAATTGGAATTTTTGTTGGAGCATCACGAGATGTAAGAATTCAATGGATCCTTCTGAACACGAAATTTTGTTAGTTTTGAGAAAAAAGGGAACTTTGGATCTGGGATTTCTATGGAGTAAAGTACCGTCCCGTATTCCCAGGCTTTAAAGGTAGGGTCATTTGGAGATAATTAATTTGCTAGGAAACTAACACCACCAACTTCAGATTTATCAAAAAAATAGATCGTTGTACCCTAAGACTCCCAAATATCATAGAAATAATGATGATAAAAGTCAATGCAGGCTGCATACCACTCATTGAACCATTTTTCTTGAACATGAGACCTTATTTTTTCTTGGATATCATAAGGACATCTAAGGTAATTAACTTGTAACTCTAAAAGGAAAAATGTTTGGGCTATTAGGTATGCAGTAGTTAGTAGACCAAAACGTGATCTATTTTTTGTATATAATTTCAAGTTATCAATAAGGACTTTACTAGAAGGCGAAACTCGTTCTAGTCGGAATGGAATTTCATTAAGGATTTCCTCCTTTTCTAGCAGGAGGTTAACTTTGATGATCACCATTAGCATGTTTTCGAGTTAGATTGTCTGCTGGAGAGTTCTTCGATCCTTGTATATGTTCAATAGAAAAGGAAAACCAGTTAAGTCATAATTGCCAATATAGGAGTCGCCCTTACGCGTGCATGTTTGATAAATTCTTTTTCACAAAACTAAATATTCATTTGCAATCAGTTTGAATAAGAAAAGGTTTTGGGGCTAAAAGGATTAAGAACTTTTCAATTCCCCTTATAACTACAAGGATTTCTTTTTCCATCATGGGATAGTTGCATTCTGTCTTATTAAAACTTCCACTACAATATTTGTAGAGTTTTTCTCCTTCTTTTATTTAGAGTACTGCGCTCCAATGTTCATTGATGACATCTGTCTCAAGAATGAAGTTATCTCCTTCATTAGGCAAATTACGAATAGGAAGATTTTTACACATCTTTTTGAAGTTTTGAGCGATCTTTGTATCATTAGTGGCCCGTGTCCAACTTACTTCTTTCTTCAGTTTTTGTTGTAATGGCTTTCTTAATTTGGCTAAATCTTTAATGAAATTTGAAGCATATGTAAGGCATCCAAGAAACCTTTCTAGTTGTTTCCTATCTTCAATTTTTTCAGGAAAATTTTCTATTTTTTCCAGAATATGCTTTTGTAGGATGATTTGTCCAACTTTTATCTCTAAGCCTAAGAACTCAATTTCTTGTTCAGCATAAATACATTTGTTTTTATCAAGCATGATACCATGATCAATGCATCTCTGGGTTACTGCTAAGACATTATCTTTATGTTGTTCCATGGTTTTGGAAAAGACAAGGATATCATCAATATAAACTAAACAACAATGTTAAGATCTTTGAAGATGTTATCCATTCTTCTTTGGAATATTTGAGGTGTATTTTTAGGACCAAATGGCATTACTATCCACTCATAATGCCTTTGTGGGGCACTAAATGCAGTTAATGGAAGACTTTCCTCATCCATTTTAATATGCCAATAGCCACTTTTGCAATCCATTTTTGAGAATCAAGAGGCTCCTTGAATTATGTTGAAAATGATTGTTTTGTTAGGAATATAACAACCATCAAAGATAGTATTATCATTAAGCTTTTTGTAATTGATTACCATTCTAGTTTTTCCTCTTTTCTCTTCTACGTGATTTCTTACCATGAAAGCGGGACTGATGTGAGGACTTTTGCTGCTTTTGATTAATCCTTTATCCAGAAGTTCTTTAATTTGTTTATTGAACTCTTGAATGTCTTGGTGTGTATACACCATTTGTTTAACTCGGATAATGGTGTTGGGATTTAATAAAGTGATTTTAGCAAATGTTTTATCTTTATCTCAAAATTTTAGAGGATTATCAGAGTAGAGTTCTTTACATAATTTTTCTTATTGTTCGACAATCTGTTCTTTGATAGATAATTCGAATAATGAGATTGTCAGTGCTACTTCATGTTGTGCTATCATTACCTTCTCAGCACGCTAGTTGCGTATAAACTCAATTTTCTGATGAGTGTAAGCCTTACTTAATTTTTCAATAGGGAATAAGTGAACCTTAATTGTGAATATTATTTGGTTTATGGTTTGGGTGCATGGAGAATATAATCTTTGAAAATTATTTTCAATAATCATATCGTAAGAGGGTTGATCAGTAGCCCATAGAGCTGGTATAATGCATTGAACTCCTCCTAATTCTATGGATAACCCGTCTATGGTTTCATTGTAGCTCATAATGCTATTATCAGCTATCCTTACTTGTAAAGAATTTTTAGCTTTTTTCCACATAAACTCAGGAAATAATGTTCTCTTTACAAAGCATACCGAACAACCACTATCTATGTAGGCACACAACTCATATTTATTATAGTTCTCTAAGCATACCTTTATTGGGGTTATATATGCTATTAGGGTTTGTATTGGTAGCTTCATAGCATAAAACATGACTAATTAATTCTCATAAATTGGTTCACTAATAGTTCTAGTTTTTATCTAATTACCTTTCTTTCTAGACTCATACTTCGATCTATATTGGGTCTTGCAGCTTCAAAGCTCATTCTACTTATTTCACTGGTCATGCTAATTATATCATCTTCTTTAAGTTCTTCTTTAGCTGATGAAGATCCTTCTCCCCAATTTGTCCTTGTACTCATACTTCTTAATATTTGGGTTTAATGGTGATTTTGTCCTCCTCATCAATTTTTATTATATTTTTCTTATTGATCTTTGTAGGGTTGGCAAAGCTAGATATCCATGAATGATCAATTTTTATATCCTCAAGATTGGACTTAATCCTTTAGATCTTTTGCATAGGGGTAGGACTTTTAAATTTTTCTACATCTATCATTGTTACCTTAGTTTTTGGGTCTATTGTATTATCTAATTTGTAGATAATTTTTCAAAATATCCTGAAAGGATATCGTCCTCTTTTCATGTCCATCCCAACTGTTTTTATCTTAAGGGATAGGAAGTTTATAACAAATTCATCTTTTAGACTTATATGATATCCTGGTCAACAATTGAATCCTACTAACCCATTATATAAATTGGTTTTTATCCATTTGATAATTTTATTATTAAATTTAGTATGCCTAATATCACAGAATCACGTGTAAAGATCAATATCTTTACCATAATATTGTAATGGAGTGATTTGAACTTGGACACTCCCGACATGGATATATCTATACTTTCCATCTTTGTTATGCGTAAGGATATTTTCCTAATTAATGAGATTAACTTCCCCAACGTCATACTTACAATCCTTTATCTCCATATCTCCTTCCATCATTTCACATACGTATTTGCTGTTTAATTGAAAGATGAATTTTTTTATAGATCATGTTTTTTTTTTGGATTATGGGAAGAACCCAATCTCCTTTGACTTCCTCATGATCATTGTCTACAACAAATTCTTCTCCTTGAAGATCACCAAAGGCTAACAGAGCTACTTTCCATCATATAACCTGTTTCTTCATAATCACTTTCTTCGTATTCATTGTCCAATACAATTTCAACAATCCATTTGTTGTTATTTAGGGCTAGGTCTAATGTCTCATCTTCACTAAGCTCAACATAATCTAGGCCTACCAAGGTTTCAATAAGCTTGGTATTATTCGTATTTTTGCATTCATTAGCATAATGACCTACTTCTCCGCATGTCCAACATTTACAGTTGTTTTTTTTTTCCTGTAGGACAGTAAGCGGCTTTCCTAAAAAATCTCCGTTTTTTAGGACTTGGTTTGTTATAATATTTTCTTCTATATTTATCACCTCTTTTCTTGTTAAAGCTCTTTTTCTTATAGAATTTTGTTTTCCTTCATTTTTCAGGTTCCTTTCCTCGTTAGTGAGGTGAATCCTAGCAAGTTAGAAAATGCTTTTTTTTATCTTCGTTTGCTTCTGGAGATCAAGGCATTGTTCATTGACCCATATTCTTAGATAAAAGATTCTCGAACCAAGAATATCAATGACATCTGCTCGTTTCAGATATGCAATGTATTTTTCGTTAATTATGGAATTTATAGGATATGACAATTTGTCATAGAACATTCCCATATTAGTTTCATTATGCCCAATTTTGTAATAATATTGGCTAAATTCAGCAATATAATTTTCAGGATATCTCATATCCCATAGTTCTATATTATTAATCTTTCTCTACCATTCTCTCGCCTTTTCTTCAGAATCAAGTTTAGCTTCGATAAATTCAGTTTCTATTTTCTTGCATAAGTTTTTAAACATTGCAGCTGGGGTTTCCATCATTCTTAAAATATTTTTACCATATTCAGTTAATGAATCATGCCAATCAGCTACAGTGCCAGAAAAAGTTTTGCTCGATGTAGTTAAGGAAATTGGCGGCAATCCAGGTAGTATTTAGGTTTAAGACAGTATTCATACCTCTTTTCCAATGTTCAAATATTTCTTCTCTATTTTGAGTTCCATCGATATTTCAGATATATCCTGTTTGACTAATTGAAGTAAGATCAATTTCTTCATAAGAGGTAGTTTTCCTTGGGATAAACCCAAAGGAAAAACTGATGGTACACCCTGCTGGAACATATCTTGGTCTTTTGAAGTGAGTATCTCTTCTAGAAGGTTCTCCAAATTCTTCAAGTTTAGGAGCAACATTGTTAACAAGATTGGACTCTATTTCACCTAGGTCGAGTTCTTCTTCAGTTTCATTAATCTCATCTTCAACAGTTATTTTACCATATTTTTTATCTAACTTTCTTCTAATTTTTTCTAAAGGTAATACATTAAGATAATTGAGTTTAATAAGGCTCATCTGCTGATATATTTCTTCTTCTAATTGGACATTATTAGTCTCTTCGTTTTCACCAGATAAAATGTCATTTTTATCACTGATTACGCTCATGATTTTGTTTAATTCTTCTGAATTTTCTTATATCTCAAACAAATCCTGTAGTTTTTCAAGATTATACTGCTTATACTCCATCTTCTTCTTTTTTCTCTGCTTTTTCTGCTCATTTTTCACCTAATTTTTCTCCTGCTTCTTTTTGAACTTTTATCTCGTCCAAAAGAAATGAAATCCTGTTTTTTGGATTTTAGAAAGGATAAAAGGGCAGCCCGGTGCACAAGCATCCCGCGTTCACGCAGGGTCCGGGGAAGGGCCGCACCCCAAGGGGTGAATTGTAGGCAGCTTAACCTGACTTTGTCAGTGGCTGATTCCACGGCTAAAAAGGATATTTATGCTAAAAAGGAGTAATAATATTGGAAGTGGATTAACTGCTATGCCTTACTTCGTTAACTAGTCAAAGGTGGATTACAGATATCTGTTTCTTAAGCTCTTTTACTTCGGTCTTAATTTTTGCTAATTCTGTCTTCAATTCTAAAACTATATCAGAGATATAAGCTAATTGAGGTGCTATTGGAGAAAAGCCTTCTGGTGAGTGGGCAATATGTGAATAATTTGGTCCAAAACAAGCAACTGATGATTTTAGCATTAATCATTGTTAAACACAATTGATTAGCTTAATCAATCATTCACTAGCTTATTAATCTTAATTATTTTTGCTCACGTGGCTCTGATACCAAGTGAAAGAGGGCCTCAAGTTATACTAGTTGAAAGAGGTGCAAATATGAAAAATCTTGGGCGTGCTTTGCAAATTAGAACAGTAGCTGGGCCTTGAAAATCGCACAAACAAAGTTTTGAGGGTCCTTTCTGTTAGCGAACTCAAAAGACAAGTTACCTTATATATATATACACACACACACATAGAGTGGGTGACTTCATCTACCCAGTGGACTTCGTGGTGATTGAAATTGAAAAGGGAATACCTAGTCTTACCAGTCAGATCCCTGTGATTCTAGGGCGTCCATTTTTAGCTACTGCTAATGCCCTTATTAACTGTCGAAATGGAATGATGAGACTGTCTTTTGATAATATGACTGTGAAAGTAAATATTTTTAACATGCAAAGACAGCCGTCAGGATTTGATGATATGAACTTTTCTACCCTTAATTGGATAGAGAATCCTGTATTTGATGATGATTTGGATGATGCAATTATTACTGAGAATGAGTCATTTCTGATAAATGATAATCCTGAGCATGATATGTTTGAATTTGATGACTTATGCTCTGATGCTGATTGCTTACTCACTGTTACATCTGAATCTGCTGATGGATCTGTTTTCCCCACTGTTCTTGAATTGAAACCCCTCCCCGATTCTCTTAAGTATGCATTTTTAGGACCCGATGAATCCTTACCTGTTATTATAGCTTCTGACTTGGATCAGGACCAAGAAAACAAACTCATTTGTTTGCTTAGGAAGAATAAAGAATCGTTGGGATGGACTTTAGGGGATGTTAAGGGGATAAGTCCTTCTGTGGTGCAACATAGAATCCATCTAGAGGACCATGTTCAGCCTTACCGAGAACGGCAAAGGCATTTGAATCCTACTCTTCAGGAAGTGGTCAGGAGGGAGGTTTTGAAATGGTTAGATCATGGGATCATTTACCCAATATCTGATAGTGAATGGGTTAATCCTGTTCAAGTCATTCCTAAAAAGGCTGACATCACTGTAATTAGGAATGATAAGAATGAATTAATCCCTACTAGAGTTCAATCTGGATGGCGAGTGTGTATAGATTATAGAAAACTGAATGTTGCCACCAGGAAAGACCATTTTCCCCTTCCCTTCTTAGACCATATGCTAGAAAGGTTAGCTGGACATTCCTTCTATTGCTTCCTGGATGGATATTCTGGTTATACTCAGATCTCAATTGCTCCTGAGGATCAGGAGAAGACCACTTTCACTTGCCCATTTGGGACATATGCTTTCAGAAGAATGCCTTTCGGACTGTGTAATGCCCCTGCTACCTTTCAAAGATGCATGATTTCTATTTTCTCAGATTTGATTGAGCAATGCATGGAAATTTTTATGGATGATTTCTCTGTGTTTGGATCTTCTTTTGATCATTGCTAATGTAATTTGAGAAAAGTTTTAGAAAGGTGTAGGGAGAAAAATTTGACTTTAAATTGGGAGAAATGTCACTTTATGGTTAAGAAAGGTATAGTCTTAGTTCATATTATTTCCAAAGACGGAATTGAGGTGGACAAAGCTAAGACTGACCTGATCATCAATCTTTCCCCTCCCAAAAGTGTGAAAGAAGTTAGGTCCTTTCTTGGACATGCAGGCTTTTATCGACGATTCATTAAAGATTTCAGTAAAATTGCCAAGCCTTTGTCCAATTTGTTAGCTAAAGATGTGTCGTTTAACTTTTCTGAAGCATGTCATGAGGCATTTTCTAAGCTTAAATAGGTCCTTACTTCTGCTCCTGTCATTCATCCTCCTATTTAGGGGGAATCTTTCGAATTAATGTGTGATGCATCGGATTTTGCTCTTGGGGTTGTACTTGGACATCGCATTGATAGAAAACCCCATGTGATTTATTATGCAAGTCATACATTGAATGATGCTCAACTGAATTACACTGTTACTGAAAAGGAATTTTTGGCTGTTGTCTTTGGTTTTGAAAAGTTCAGACCATATCTGATTGGTTCCCATGTGATTGTTTACACTGACCACTCTGCCCTTAAGCACCTTCTCTCTAAAAAGGATGCTAAACCTAGAATTGTAAGATGAATTTTGCTTTTGCAGGAATTTGACTGTGAAATCAAGGAGAGAAAAGGGTCTGAAAACCTTGTAGCTGATCACTTGTCTAGGATTACTTGTGAGAGTGAGTCTAGTGTTTCTGAATGTTTCCCTGATGAGCAACTGTATGCTGTGCATCCTGATCCATGGTATGTTGATATTGTCAACTATTTAGTTACCAATAGGATTCCTGAGGGATAGACCAAGCATGACAAGGATAGATTCTTTCACCTGGTAAAGTTTTTCGTTTGGGATGACCCTTATCTGTTCAAATACTGTTCTGACCAAGTTTTTAGAAGGTGCATACCCGACCATGAAGTGAGGAATGTACTGTCTTTTTGTTATGACCAAGCTTGTGGGGGGCATTTTAGTGGGAAGAAAACAGCTGCCAAGATTCTTCAATCTGGCTTTTATTGGCCAACTTTGTTTAAGGATGCCATTGAATTCTGCAAGAGTTGTCCCAGATGTCAGCAATTAGGCAAGATAACCAGGAAAGACATGATGCCATTAAACCCCATTATTGTAGTGGAAGTTTTTGATGTATGGGGTATTGATTTCATGGGACCATTTCCAATATCTTTTGCGAATGAGTACATTTTATTGGCTGTGGATTATGTATCTAAGTGGGTGGAAGTCATTCCCTCTCGGACTAATGATACTAAAGTTGTAGTGAAATTTCTTAGGGAAAATATCTTTGCTCGCTTTGGCATGCCCCGGGCTCTCATTAGTGACCAGGGTACTCATTTTAATAATAGATCTTTTGATGCCTTGCTTAGAAGATATTCGATAGTCCACAGGCTGGCTACCCCTTACCACCCTCAAACAAGTGGCCAAGTTGAAGTTTCCAATTGGCAGATAAAACAGATCCTGGAGAAAACTGTGAGTAGGCATAGGAAAGATTGGGCCGATAAGTTGATAGATGCTCTCTGAGCCTATAGGACAGCTTATAAGACTCCCCTCGGCATGTCCCCTTACAAAGTAGTTTATGGTAAGCCTTGCCATCTACTTGTAGAGTTAGAGCACCGAGCTTGGTGGGCTATTAGGAAGCTCAACTATGATTTGACTGAGGCGGGAGACTTGAGACGACTGCAATTGAGTGAACTTGATGAAATCAGGGCGGAAGCATATGAGAGTGCTCGATCTTCTAAGGAGAGGGCAAAGTTGTTTCATGATCAACATGTTTTGAGAAAAGAATTTGCCCCGGGAATGAAAGTACTTTTGTATGACTCTCGGCTTCACTTATTTCCAGGGAAATTAAGGTCCCGCTGGACGGGCCCTTATGTTGTCTCTCATGTTTTTCCTTATGGTGCAGTCCAGATTCAGGATTTGTAGACTGGTGCCCTATTCAAAGTTAATGGCCAGTGGTTGAAACCTTTTCTCGAGCTGCCGACCCAAGAGGATGTGGAGTGTCTGATGCTCCATGACCCGACCCTACTCAGTAACTGATTGCGATCTGCGATAGTTTGGGTGTACTCAGCACCCAACCTGGTTTGCCAGAAACTCTTTTTCTTGTCCCTCTTTTCTTCTCTCTTTTCTTCTTTCTTTCTGTTTATTCTTGTATAGTTTACTATTTTCCTTATGCTTCTTTGATTTTAGTTTTGATTTTCATTTTGTTTTGTTTTGTTTTTGGTTTTGTTTTTGTTTTTGGTCGTGTTTTAGTTGTATATATTTTAGGTTTTACGGTTGTATAGTTTATGAGCTTGCTTTTTAGCGCCTTAGTTCTCCCAATGAGGACATTGTGAAGTTTTGGTGTGGGAGTGAGGTGCCATTTTTTATTGACATTTTTGAATTTTTTTGTTGTTTTTGGGGACATTTGTATCTTTTCTGATTAGTTTGAATCCCATGTGCTTTAGTTGTTAGCTTGTATAGAAGTAGGATGTGCGTGATAAGTCTTTAACTTCAAATATGATAGTCTAAGCCCTAATTCTAACCCCAGTTGTTCATTAAAGGTTGTGTAATCTAAGTCTTGTTTATTCTTTCATCATTATCTTTAGGTTTTAGGTTTCCATGAATGATTCTCCCACTAGCTTGAGACATGATTCCTTTGGAAAAAATGAAAAAATGAAAAAAAATTGTATTATGAATAAAGAAAAAAAAGAATAAAATTTGGAATGACAAGTATCCCTTTGAGGCATGCGCCACTGGGACCCTTTGAGGCACGTGCTACTGGGTGTTACCCTTTGAGGCAATATTGCTATTGGAAAAGCTTGCTTCCAAAGTCAGCATAAGAATAATGTAGTTATGTCAGCTAAGTGGGATTGAGTATATTCTGGTAAATCTAAGTCCTGGAGATGATGATACACTTGCACACAAACACCGGGATGGATTCAAAATCTTGATGTTCAATGGGGTGAAAAATCAGTGTTTTGATGTCATTTAGAGGTAGATGGCTTTGAAGTACGTTCTATGTATATACAAGTTAATAATTAAGTACATGGGTGATTTAGCTGATTAGGATTTGTGCATATGTTTCCTGAGTTTTGTACGTACCAATTTTGAGAAAACCCAAAAAGATTTTCTTTTATTTTTGAATAATTTTGTGGGTATTTCACTTTGAAACCCTCACGAGACCTCACTCGTCTACTTGGGAGTCCAAGGGGTTTAAAGGGCTTGTTGCATACGCTAAATGCAACCGTGATTCCTACGACAGTGAGTTAGGATTTTCTTATTTTATTTTTATTTTCTTTAGTTAACTTAGTTTATTTTACTCAAGGACGAGCAAAATCTTGGTGTGAGAGTATTTGTTTGAGCTAAAAATGTGATATTTTTAAGGTACTTTTACACCGATTTTAGGCTCGTTTTAATAATATTTTTTTTAGGTTTTTAATTGATTTTATTTTATTTTGCAGATTTTTAATAAATGTGAAAATATGGCGGAAAATACAAGAAAAATAGAAGAAGGATCGGAGGTTGAAGAACCGGGCCAAATTCCAGAAAACCGGCCAAAGAAAGAAGGAAGAAAAATAAAAAAAACCAAACCGGTCTAGCTGAACCGGATCGGCCGGTTCGCCTGAACCGGTTCAATTGAACCGGTTCCCATTAACCCCTCTCTTCTTTCTTTTCCTCTTCGCGTCTGTCTTCTTCTCCCCAAACCCAGAACCTCATCTTCCCAGACCCTCGACCCATCCTCTCTGCCATCTCCCATTCTCACACCTTTCTCTCTCTCTACCCCGTTCTCTCTCCTCCAGCACAACAACCCCGAAACCTCTAGAACCAAAAAACCACCCAACCCAGAAACCAAAACCACCCTCTACCCACAGTTTCGACCCTCCACTTCGAAACCCATCCAACCACCAGTACACCACCCCTCGCTGGGTCTCATCTCCACAAGCCACGTGCACCCATTCGCTGGCCTCATCTTAACCGTCCACGCATCATCACATCGAGGGCCCAGATTGTTGCAGTTTGGGTATAAATGGAGTGGCGACAACCATTGAAGAGGAGGGCAGATTATGAGGTTTAATTTCGTGTTTTAAAGTTAGATTTCCAGTTTTTTTGCAAATTCGGGTTTATGTTAGTCGGCTACAATTTGACGTATTTGGTTTGATTTTCATGAATTTGTGGTGTAATTCGAACTTCTGATTCGATTTTATAAGAAATTTGGTTCAATTTGCCCCAGAATTCTCGCGTTTGTTTATGTAATCTGATTTCCCCTGTTTCGGTTTGTTCGAGAGCTTGAAGGTGTGTTAATGGCGACTCAGCCATTGATGTTAGTTGAGGCTGAGTTGCAAAGTGTTGAGGCCTAGGCTAGCATTAGTTTATCCCCCCTCCCTTTCCCTTGTTCACTGCTTCGGTTTAGCTGGTACTGCTACTGCTTCTCCTGTTTCGACTCTGTCCATCTTCCTTGTTGTATGACTGCAAGTGAGGAGACACAATTTTGATGTTCAAGCTTCTGGGTAATCTCTTTCCTGTTGCTGCTTGCTGCTGCTTTTTGTTCTGCTTTGAGTTTTCCATTAGCTTGCAGGTTTAATTTTAGAATATGTCTCGTTTTGTTTTCCAGTCCAGTTTCTCATGTTAGTGTTTGGCTTCGTTGTTTTGAGTTAGGATTCTAAGTTTTTTTTCGTGCTCTCCTTTGATTATGTATACCCCTTCCCTGTTGCTCAATTGCTTTGCTGGGGTAATTCGATATTTGTTTGGTTGCTTGACTGATGGTGGATTGTTATTAGAAATTGGGTTGAGTTGTTTGTACCCTGAGTATGCTCTGTTTCAATTCTGTTCAATAAATTCATGCTTAATTCAATTTTAGTTTGGTTTAACTTGGATAATCAATACAAGGTTTAGTTTAGGTCTAGATTGTTGAGGTCATTCAATTAAAAGCAATTAGTTTAGGTTCCATTTAGTTTAGTTAATTCACTTTTAATGACCATAATCAAACGTCTTCCCTGCGGATCGACCCTCTAAGTATTACAATGATATTGTATGCTTGAGGTTTAAATTCAGTTCAGTTCACATTCCCTAAAAATACCTTCAACATATATATATATATATATATATATATATATATATATATATATATATATCTGTTAAGTCCGTGAGTATTCTACCACAAGAGGGGGGGTGAATTGTGGTGTCTGATTTTCGCGTTGTGAATAACAAACACCCTTGTGACTTGTTTGCGGAGGGTGTTCTCAAATATTGCAAATGCGAAAATCACCAAGATAAATGCGGAAAATAAAGCACACACAATTTTTTACGTGGAAAACACCTCTAGCCCAACTGAGGTGTGAAAAACCACGACCTACCTCATGTAGGATTTTACCACTTCAGTAAATCGAGCTTAACTCGTTACAAATGTAACACACCTTGTTACAACTTGCAACCACGTAACCTCCTTCTCTAAGACAGGTTACACCACGTCCAAATCTCACCAGATTGGACACGTCCAAAGTCCACACGACTAGGACACACTCACTCACTTTCAACTGATCTGGGATCAAAGTCAACAAACACCTTACTGGGGGTGCTTCTTACTAAGCAGATGTAAGGTACAATGAAAATCCTATTATGCCAATATATTGAAAGCTCAGTTTAAACACACCTTGTGTCGGTCTTTCTTTTCTCAAGTGTAGCTTGAAAAATTCTTCTCACTAGAAAAATCACTTTTGAAATTTTCCTCTTTGCGTATGTTGTGTGTTTCTCGTTTTTCTCTCTTGCTTTATTTTTTCTCTGAATGGGAGTGAAAAAATTGAGATTTTATACACAAAAATCCAATGGTCAAGACCAAAGAATCAGCTAAGTATGGAAAATGATTTTCAAGCAAAGATACTCCCCAATGGCTAGTGATAAACTTTTCCCAAAGTATAAGGGATTTGTTATCTTAAGGGATAACCCTTATCTTCCCATAGCCGTGAAGAAGATTCAAAAGGCAACAAGAAATCTTCAGCTTTTGAAATTTTATCATATCCGAAAATATAGGCAAAGGGAATCTTTTAGTTTTGGCAAATCTCCCAAAACCTATTTTCGCAAATTTCCCATAATATTTTCAAGAAATATCATTTCCAGAAAAATAGCAATCTTGGAGTTTAAAGAAAGTATTCTGGAGATCTTGGCCAACCGAAATGAATTTTCAAAGATAACCGGGTATGACCACTTCAGTTCAAAAACACCCTAGGCACCCTGTTTGCAGGGTTGTTCGCAACTGGTGTTCTGAAGCACTTAGCGCAAATACCGATTCAAGAGGTGTTTAAAAAGCGTTTTCAATATTGGCATATTAACAAGAGTCTAAATAAATAAAACCTATATACCCAAGACTTCTTGTTTTGAACCAGTCATCTTGTCCAAGATTTGTAGAGCTGCTGTGAACACCAAGGCCACCTTATTTGCAGGGGTTGTTCTTTGCATTGCTAGAGTTCAGGAACATGCATTACAATCAACTGTCGAGATGGCGTTCTTGACTTAATATAGAATCATCAATTAAAACCTGTTTTGAAGACTTGTTCTCACATGTAGCAAACCAGTTAATACAATAAAGATTACAAACACCAGTTAGGCCTGTTTGGAGATCATGTTTGGAGCAACATTACTTGGACAAATTTTTACACTTGGATTTGTTATCATCAAAACTTAAATATAATAACTCAACAAATTCCCCCTTTTTGATGATGACAAACCAAGTGACCATATTGACAAAATAAAAAAATGAATGCTGATAGGGATCCACAAAAAAATGAATGCTGATAGGGATCCACGTAAGTCAAGGTCAGGTTGGTCAGGTTCATTCGTCATACATTGTCACATTGTCAATAGGTTTTCACTCTTCTTCCCCCTTTTGGCATCATTAAAAAGCAAGAGGTACTGCAAATAGATATTCCATTGCAAAAAACAGTACAATGCCAAACACAAGACTAATAAAGGAGGAGGAGACTAGAGAACAGCCTAGACAATCAGGGAGCAGGGGGTGGTTTCGTTTGCAGAGGAGTAATGCTAGGGGCAAGGGTAAAGAGAAGAGCAAGCAAGTCTTCATGGCGTTTGGCAGAGAGGGCTTGTTCCTCAGCAAAAGCAGCCTTGACAACTGAGAGCTCATCCCTGAGGCGAGCATTGTCCTCAAGAACAGCCTCAACCGTGATGGAAGGTTGCCCAGAAACAGGTGGTCGAGGTGGTCGACGACCCTATTTGGAGACTGACCCTTCCCCAACCTCATAGCCACACCCTAGCAGAGTGTCAGTCCCAATTTCATCAACGACTTGGGCCCTCCACTCACCGTGTGAGCACTATTTCAAGGTGCTCAAACACCCTTGTCAGCAGAAACCCATACCCGAGATCATGAGCCCGGGTGGTGTTCACAATTCGCCCAATGTGGCGAATCATGATAGCCGGAAGATTTATGGGTTCCTCCCTATCCAAGAAGTCGACCAGGCACTGATCAAAAAGGTCTGCTGAGTTTCTCCCTTGACCCCTTGGAATCACGTTCTTAATGACGAACATAAAAAGTAGTTGGTGGAGAGGGATCAGATCACCCTTTTTTACAGAGGAGGGTGTTCTCAGACCCTGTTTTTGACTAAGACGTTTGGTCACCTCTAGGAGCCTGGCTGTCTCTAGGACAGTTTTGTCTTCTCTCACATACACAGCAAAACCTTGTGAGGGCACTCCCAATATGTTTCCAAGTGAGGGCGCATCAATCCTAATGCCTTGCCCATTCACAAAACTTGTCACCACCCCTTCGGTGACTCTGCAGTTGGCGTAAAACTCAGCCAACTCAGGCACAGAACACCCTTCCTGGGTGCTTGCAAATAACTCAAGCCAGCCTTGGGCTCGAAGCTTGGTCAAGAACACCCCAGACCCTGTTCCTCAAAAAGGCTTACAGACACTACATTCCCTCTGACAACATTGCGCTTAAGCAACTGCGCATGTTTGTCAGACATAGGAGAGGGAGTGAAATGCTTTGGGCGTTTGGGGGCAGGAACAGAGGTGGTAGCTTCTGGTAGGGGGGGCTGTTCTGGGCTTTCGCTTGAGGGGTGTTTTTGCAGGAGAGGGCTTCACAGCAGGTTTAGTGGCTAATTTTGGAGGGGCTTGATCTTCAGAGGACTCGGAAAACACCGGTGTCCCCTGTTTGAAGGTGGTGTCTTCAGAGTCAGAACTCGAGAACCCTTCGGTAGAAGAGGAAATCTCCTCGATGATAGGAGCAGAGGGTTTAGAGGATCTGGGGGTCGATCTGAAAGCAATTCTCGCAGATTTGCGAGAAGGTTGAGAAGGAGGAGAAGAGGGAGTTAGAGAGGGGCGAGACCTTGGTGGTGGTCGTGTTCTTGGCGTTCGGGTGTGCCTAGCCACCATCTTTACCCTTTTCCTCTTCTCTCCAGTTTGAGAGACTAGAGGAACAGAGTCATCCCCTTGGACAGGACTTTCTCCTGTTTTCTCACCAGAGTCATGCTTTAGATCCATGAACAGATCATCGAAGAACGCATCCCCTGTTCTTTGAATTGTTTCCGGGAATAGTGCAGAAGAACAGGGTTCAAAATCCCCAACGAGGGTTTCTGGGTTCTCCAAGAATTGGTCTTGGAAACCCGAAGAACCAGCAACTGCTACAGAAGAAATGGAATAGGGGATTGTTCCCACATACACACTAATTTCCAACCAAAGGAGTAGGGAATATCATTCAACTCAAGCCCAATACTTTTGAGGTTTAACCGATTGAGATACCCGAAGATTGTGTGGATAATTGGGCGAGGAGGAGCCGGAATCGAGGGTATAATCATGTTGTTACTCTCAGAGATTGATGAAGAATCAGTTTTGGGAGCCATTATCGCAAGGAAGAATTTCGGGTTTTGAGGGTTTTGCTAGGGTTTGAAAGCAAGAACAGAGGAGAGAGAGAGAAAGAAAGACGAGGAAGACAGACGCACGCAAGGGGGTTTTTTTAAACTCCCCACCCGTTATGAAGGGCCACCTAGGGAACACCTAGAATTTAAGCATGCAGCATACATTAATGTCAATCAAAGCATACCTATTCGAGCCGCCTGTTCTCATTCCAAGGTCTGTCATGAATACTCTTTCTCCATCTCCCGAGACAGCAATATATAATCATAATAGCACACAAGACTACACATATTTGTTAAGCATAGACCACTGTTTTGATAACAAGAATTGCAAACAAGGGGATAGAACATGTATTATAAGGTATTTTTGTTAGCTTGATCTAACTCTGAGAACAGGTGTTCTCAGGGTGTTTTCACCAACCCCAATTCCAGTCTGTTTCTCTCAAATTGATCTCTAGCTAGTGCCTTAGTGAATATATCAGCAATTTGATTTTCCGTTGAGCAAAAATTCATAGAAATTAAACCCTTTTCAACATTATCTCTCAAGAAATGATGTCGAATGTCAATATGTTTTGTCCTTTTGTGTTGACATGGGTTTTTGGCAATGTTAATAGCGCTAGTATTATCACAAAAAATAGGAATGCATCCAGTGTCAACACAAAAATCCTTAAGCTGTTGTCTTATCCACAACAGTTGAGCACAACATGAAGCTGCTGCAACATATTCAGCTTCTGCTGTGGACATGGCAACTGAATGTTGCTTCTTGGTAGCCCAAGATACCAAACAAGGTCCAAGAAAATGAGCCATACCTGAGGTACTCTTTCTATCAACTAGGAAACCTGCATAGTCAGCGTCAGCATATCCAACAAGATCAAGATTGCAACATCTAGGATACCATAGAGCTAAATCAGGTGTATGCTTTAAATATCTTAGTATCCGTTTAACAGCCTTAAGATGAGTCTCTTTAGGATTAGACTGAAAACGGGCACATAAACCAACACTAAAAGCAATATCCGGTCTACTAGCGGTTAGGTATAGGAGTGACCCAATCATGCCCCTATAGAGTTTCTCCTCAACTGAGGGACTCCCATCATCCATAACCAACTTGGTTGAAGGAGAAATAGGAGTGTCTATGGGTTTGGCCGACTCCATCCCAAAACGCTTAAGTAGCTCCTTGATATACTTTTGTTGATGGATCATGGTGCCGTTTGGAGTTTTCTTGATTTGTAAGCCTATGAAAAAGTTAAGCTCACCCATCATGCTCATCTCAAACTCACTCCTCATCATATTTGAAAATTCATCGCATAAATCATGATGAGTTGCACCAAATATAATGTCATCTACATATATTTGGACAATCAATAAATGTTCCCCCTTAGATTTTAGAAATAAGGTATTGTCTACCTTGCCTCTTCTAAAATCATTTTCAAGTAAAAAGCTTGACAACCGTTCATACCAAGCTCTTGGAGCTTGTTTTAAACCATAAAGTGCTTTGTCAAGTTTAAAAACATGATTTGGAAAATCACCATTTTCAAAACCAGGGGGTTGTTTGACATACACCTCTTCTTTAAGGTATCCGTTTAGGAATGCACTTTTCACATCCATTTGATATAGCTTGATTTCCATATGAGCTGCAAAGGCTATTAAGATTCGAATAGCCTCAATTCTAGCAACTGGTGCAAAGGTTTCTTCATAATCAATGCCTTCTTCTTGATTGTACCCTTGAACCACCAGCCTTGCCTTGTTCCTAGTGACTGTTCCTGACTCATCTTGCTTATTTCGGAACACCCACTTGGTTCCAATGATTGTTCTCTCTACAGGTTTACGTACAAGGTGCCACACTTTGTTTCTTTCAAATTGATGAAGCTCTTCTTGCATAGCCGTGATCCAATCTGAATCTGCAAGGGCTTCATTCACACTTTTTGGCTCAATGTTAGAAAGAAAAGCATAGAAAGCACAAAAATTCTTAAGTTTAGATCTAGTTTGCACTCCAGTATTAATATCTGACAAGATTTGATCAAGAGGGTGCGAACTATGGTGCTTCCATGGTCTTGGATTAATTGGATCCACAGACACATGTTCTGTTCTAACTGAAGTGTGTGTAGGATCAGGCTCAAGAACACCTTCTGATCCTGTTTCTGCACCTGTTTGCAAGCTGGTTCCTGAAGTATATGGTTCCGAACATGGTTCAACGGTGTTTTCCTCGGTTTGGTTCTCACCTTGTCTGCCATTTTGAGGAATAGCTTCTGTACCTGTTTTCTTTAGGGTGTTCTCACCTTGTTTTTCTTGGTTCAACAATTCCTTTTGGACAAGACCTAATTCAAACTCTTCATCCTGTGCATTACTCTCATTCAAAGAGTTAGATTCATCAAAAAAACACATGCACACTTTCCTCAACACACACGGTTCTTTTGTTAAAGACTTTGTATGCCTTACTGTGAGAGGAATAACCAAGAAATATTGCCTCATCACTCCTTGGATCAAACTTTCCTAAGGCATCTTTCCCATTATTATGCACGAAACATCTACAACCAAATGTTCTTAGATGCATAATGTTGGGTTTTCTGCCTTTAAGAAGTTCATAAGGAGTTTTGTTCAAAATGGGTCTAATCATGCATCTATTTATAATGTAACATGATGTGTTCAAGGCTTCTGCCCAAAAGTTCTTAGGAAGACCACTAGCAATAAGCATTGTTCTAGTCGTGTCTTCTAGGGTACGATTTTTTCGTTCAACCACCCCATTCTGTTGGGGTGTTCTCGGGGCTGAGAAGTTATGAACAACACCATGTTCATTACAATAGTTTGTAAAACTTGCATTTTCAAATTCAGTACCATGATCAGACCTCAAGCTTACCAATGAGTGTCCTACTCTCTTTTCAATCCTTTTGAGAAGGGCAATAAACCTCTCAAAGGTTTCATTCTTGGATGTCAAGAATAAAGTCCAAGTAAATCGAGAGTAATCATCCACAATTACAAGTACATACCTTTTCCCTCATCTACTAGCCATCCTCATGGGACCACATAGATCAATATGCAATAACTCAAGAGGTCGGGTAGTGCTTACACACTTTTTAGATTTTAAAGAAGATCTGACTTGTTTTCCTTTTGCACAAGCTTCACATACCTTGTCATCATTATACTTGATGAAAGGTAGTCCAACAACCAAATCTTTGGAAACAAGTTTGTTTAACAAGGACAGGCTTGCATGACCTAGTCTCTTGTGCTATAGCATTATATCATCATTTAATGCACTTAAACAAGTCAGATTATTTTGGGGAAGAGTGGAAATACAAAATTTATAAACATTTTGACATCGCTTCCCCCTCAACACAACATTTCCTGTGTCGTCATTCACAACCAAGCAATGTGTTTTTGAAAACAGTACTAGGTTGTTCTTGTCACACAGTTGGGACACACTTAGCAAATTGTGTTTTAACCCATCAACTAAGTGCACATTATCAATTGAGTGGGAGAGAGTTTTACCAATATTACCTATACCGACAATTGTCCTAGACTTGCCGTTTCCAAATGCTACACTCCCACCATTCAAAGCTGTAAGTGAGAGAAAATTTGATCCTTCACCAGTCATGTGCCGTGAACACCCACTATCAACAAACCACAACTGCCTGTTTTCAAGGGTGTTAGTGGGGTTGTTGGTAAGGTTGTTCTCTCTCACTTCAGCCTGCAAAACAAATCGCGGGTTAGTTTTGGGAACCCAGATCCACTTGGGTCCCATTCTTTTAGACATGTAAAGCTCATCTTTTCTAATCCAGATTTGTTTCACATACCTTTCATTCTTTTCATTGGCATGTTTTCTTAAAGGGAAAGTGTATCTATAATGACCCGTTTTACCACAATGAAAGCAAAACGATGTTTTCAGGTAATCCCACATACTTCCTATATATTGGGTAAACGGTCCGTTTATGCTTGTAACCAAGTCCCTTTTTGTTTCTACTGTGATAAGTGCTTAGCCAATCAAGGGCTTGTGAGGATTTGTTCTAGCGTTTGTTTGTGGCAAGATCAGTTTCCAATTTTTCTATGGTAGCATTCAAGCTCTGCTTTTCATTTAGCAGGGATTCAACTGTTTCTTCCACTTTAAAGAGTTTTTTTCTCTACTTGAGTATAATCGCCTTCTTTTAGAAAGAGATCTTCTCTAAGCACTTTAATATTCTCATGTAAACCGAGTTTTTCATTTTTAAGAATTTCATTTTCAAGCTCTAGGTCACGAACTTCTCTTTTTAGATCACCACAGGTGTCTATCAAATTATATAGAAGTTCTTCTAAAGTGGCTTTGTTAAGACCATGTACCTTGTTCTTGAGATCTGAGAAGCTGATTGTTGATTCATCATCTAAATCTGAATCACTTTGTGCCATAAGTGCTACGACCCCTTCTTCAGCTTCAGATTCTCCTTCATCCTCAGAGGAATCTCCCCAAGCAGCCAGCATAGCTTTCGAGAATCGCTTGCCCAGATTGTTTACAGGGTGTTTTCGACCCTGTTTTCGAGGGTGTTCGGGCATCTGATCTTCTCGAAGCAGAGGACAATTTTTGACTAAGTGATCTGGTTTGCCGCACTTGAAACACCCTGTGAGCTGTTCTTTGGGGGTGTTTCTGGACTTACTGAAGTCTTTTCTTTTGTTGTTTTCCTTGACCTTTTTGAAGAATTTCTTGAATTTTCTGGACATTAGGGCCATATCTTCATTTTTAAGGTCAGAGTCAGTGTCCTCATGTGCTTTCAAGGCAAGCCCACGATCCTTCTTTTGCTCCTCTCTTTGTTGTGAGTTCTTTCGGGGTTTATAAGTTTGGAGATTACCCATCAACTCGTCGAGGGTGATCTTGGTCATGTCTTTAGCCTCTTGGATGACTGTTACTTTGGCCTCCCACGTACGAGGTAGAATTCTGAGGATTTTTCTCACCAACTCTTCAGTGGTGAAAGACTTTCCCAGGGATTTTAACTCGTTCGTGATGTGGGTAAACCGTGTATACATATCCATCACAGTATCACGATCACCCATATCAAACAACTCATATTGTCGCATAAGTAGCTCAATTCTAGATTGTTTAACTTGACTCGTACCTTCATGAGCAACTTGCAGGGCGTTTCAGATAGCTTGGGCTAATTCACACTCAGAGATGCGAGTGTATTCATCGGGTCCTAGGCCAAAATAAAGTAGCTTCTTGGCCTTGGCATTTTTCTCCATCTTTTTATAGTCCTCGGCATCAAACTCTATGGATTCCTTGGGAACCTTCTTACCATCTTCAAGCACCTTGGAGGGAACAAGGGGCCCGTTCTTGATGAGCATCCATAACTCACAATCTTCTGCCTGAATATAGTTTTCCATCCTATTCTTCCACCAACTATAATGTTGGCCGTTGAAATAGGGTGGCCGAGTAATGGATTGTCCTTCAAGGATTCCTTGTGGTGTACTCATCTTCAGAATCTCTCAAGGTGTTAGCCTTTTTGCGAGAGAACCAAGCTCTGATACCACTTGTTAAGTCCGTGAGTATTCTACCACAAGAGGGGGGGTGAATTGTGCTGTCTGATTTTCGCGTTGTGAATAACAAACACCCTTGTGACTTGTTTGCGGAGGGTGTTCTCAAATATTGCAAATGCGAAAATCACCAAGATAAATGCGGAAAATAAAGCACACACAATTTTTACGTGGAAAACACCTCTAGCCCAACTGAGGTGTGAAAAACCACGACCTACCTCATGTAGGATTTAACCACTTCACTAAACCGGGCTTAACTCGTTACAAATGTAACACACCTTGTTACAACTTGCAACCACGTAACCGCCTTCTCTAAGGCAGATTACACCATGTCCAAATCTCACCAGATTGGACATGTCCAAAGTCCACACGACTGAGGACCACTCACTCATTTTTCTGATTCAAGATCAGGGTTGCAAAACACCTTACTGGGTGCTTCTGTCTTAAGCAGATGTAAGGTACAATGAAGTCCTAGTATGCCAATATATTGAAAGCTTGGTTTAAACACAACTTGTATCGATTTTTCTTTTCTCAAGTGTAGCTCTAAAAATTCTTTCCACTAGAAAAACCACTTTTTGAATTTTTCTTTTTGCGTGTGTTGTGTTTCTAGATTTTCTCTTGCTTTCTTTTCTTGCTATTCTCACTGTGTGTGTATTTCCATGGGAGTAAAATGCTATATTTAAACAGAAAAATTCCAACTGTCAAATCAATAGAATCAGCTAAGTATGGAAAATGATCTTTTCAAAAGAATACTCCCCACGGCTAGTGACAAGTTTTTCCCAATGTATAAGGGATTTGTAATCTTAAGAGATAACCCTTATCTTCCCATAGCCGTGAAGAAAATTCAAAAAGCAACCAGAAATCTTCAGTTTTGGAAATTTTATCTTATCCGATCCGAAAATATGAGCAAAGGAAATCTTTTAGTTTTGGCAAATCTTCAAAAACCTATTTTCGCAAATCTCCCATAATATTTTCAAGAAATATCCTTTCCAGAAAAATAGCAATCTTGGAGTTTAAGGAAAGTATTCTGGAGATCTTGGCCAACCGAAATGAATTTTCAAAGATAACCGGGTATGGCCACTTCAGTTCAGAAACACCCTAGGCACCCTGTTTGCAGGGTTGTTCGCAACTGGTGTTCTGAAGTACTTAGTGCAAATACCGATTCAAGAGGTGTTTAAAAAACATTTTCAATATTGGCATATTAACAAGAGTCTAAATAAATAAAACCTATATACCCAAGACTTCTTGTTTTGAATCAGTCATCTTGTCCAAGATTTGTAGAGCTGCTGTGAACACCAAGGCCACCTTGTTTGCTGGGGTTGTTCTTTGCATTGCTAGAGTTCAGGAACATGC
>JACYFF010002017.1:24697352-24729752 GCA_017589665.1 Selenicereus undatus
ACTTGTTTTGGTGCGAAGCTGACTTCCTGAACCTCAATCCCAATCAAAAATATTACACTTAAACCTTAAGGAGGCCTAAGTAATTAAGCACACTAAAACGGATTAGCTGCTGGAATTAAACCTTGCCCTGCAGTTTATATACTTAAACAAAATTTGGATGATTTATTCTTCCTTTTAGCCGCAAATTGAGATTACCTAAATTGTTTTCTTCTGTTAAATCAAGGGCATGAAGGGATCTCCATCATCCTCCCCTTGTTCAAAAGGATTTGTCGACAGAGCTCTGATACCAAAGTTGATGAATGTCCCAAGGGTCCAAGCGAAAACACAAATTAGGAGTGAAAGCTTAAAACCAAGAGAGAATACAATCAATGAACAACCAAGGAAAGTGGTACGTTTGAGGCTGGTTGTGAGGCAGCAACAACGTGTGGCAGGGGATGGAATTTAGAATGAAGGATTCTAAATGAGAAAAGGAAAAGGAACCTGATGTATCTTCAAAAGATTGAATGAAAACTTAAGCTAGAAATCAGTAATACATACCTTGCAAAATGAAAACTAGCAAAGTTCACTTGAAACCCATGAGGATTATCAAGCTAGATGGATAACTCTAAACCCTCACTTAGATATAGAAACACCACTAAGTTTTAGTTTAGGGCCGTTAACCTCAATTAGGATAAAGAAACACCACCTAATTAAGAGTTAAGACTTACTTGAACACCACCCTAATCGGCCAAATTAAGGATAAGCAAGTGAAGTGTTTAAGGGGAAACAAGAGCAATGCTCTCAATTCTGATGTTGATTCAAAGTTGGTTGATGTTACAAGGGGGGTCGTGG
Organism: Selenicereus undatus; assembly: GCA_017589665.1. Lineage (NCBI taxonomy): Eukaryota > Viridiplantae > Streptophyta > Magnoliopsida > Caryophyllales > Cactaceae > Selenicereus > Selenicereus undatus. The sequence continues at coordinate 24,698,184 of JACYFF010002017.1, forward strand.
GCTAGTTTAATACTAGTCTAGCAAGCAAGCGAGCACACTCCTAAAGGTTTCCTTCCTTCCTAGGAAAGAAAGGTCTTAGTTTAGGCTCATTACACTGTTTAGGCTAGTCCGGATACAAGCTCACTTAACCTAATCTTATTACATTCAAAATGTAAAGACAAACAAAGCAAATGAAGTTACAACCTTAAGTACACACGTTTAATCCTTAATAAATTTAGCTATCTTAGCAAAAAAGGAGCAGCAACTCGCTATGAGAACTTTACGGCTAACCAATCAGCTTCAAGAACACAATTTGTTGCCTTTGCTCCCTATTGGTTACTCTTCTCTACACAACTCCCTTTTACAGCTTGACGATTCAGTTTCTAGAGGCCTTGGGACGTGTGCCACTCAGCATTGGAAGGGAGAAAACCCTTTGGGGAAGGAAAACTCGAACCGCATTGCTGAATCGATTTTAGGGCAGTTTCTGGTCAGTTTTCGCAACAAAGTTTTACCTTAGCAAAACTATGCATGATCTCGTTTTCATCCATGGCGGGGAAACCTTAGGATGTCTAAAAATCCTCCCCCCCAGACAAAGAAATCAGGGTTAAACCATGTTTAAGTAGGTTAACTCTACTAAAACATTTAACTGTGTAATTTTGGACCAAAACTGGCAGGATTGGCAAAATCACTTGATCTCTCTGGTTCCTTTGGGTATGATTGGAATTCAATGCTTTGACCTAAAAGTAGACATCTTGGGGATCCCAAAAAGGTAAAAATCCAAGAGTTAAACCAAAATGTATCATAAGAAATGAGAAGAACAAAACCAGGTACATTCTGGTCCTGTTGGCAGTTTGGACACCTTGGGTTTATTTGCTAATTTGAATGGGGAAATGAAGTCCAAATGGGATGAAACTTGTTTTCGTGCGAAGATGACTTCCTGAACCTCTATCCCAATGAAAAATATTACACTTAAACCTTAAGGAGGCCTAAGTAATTAAGCACACAAAAACGGGTTAGCTGCTGGAATTAACCCTTGCCCTGCAGTTTCAATACTTAAACAAAATTTGGATGATTTATTCTTCCTTTAAGCCGCAAATTGAGATTACTTAATTGATTTGCTTCTATTAAATCAAGGGCATGAAGGGATCTCCATCATCCTCCCCTTGTTAAGAAATATTTGTCCATAAAGCTCTGATACCAAACTTGATGAATGTCCCAAGGGTCCAAGCGAAAACTCAAATTAGGAGTGAAAGCTTAAAACCAAGAGAGAATACAATCAATGAACAACCAAGGAAAGTGGTACGTTTGAGGCTGGTTGTGAGGCAGCAGCAACGTGAGGCAGGGGATGGAATTTAGAATGAAGGATTCTAAATGAGAAAAGGAAAAGGAACCTGATGTATGTTCAAAAGATTGAATGAAAACTTAAGCAAGAAATCAGTAATACATACCTTGCAAAATGAAAACTAGCAAAGTTCACTTGAAACCCATGAGGATTATCAACGTAGATGGATAGCTCTAAACCCTCACTTAGATATAGGAACACCACTAAGTTTTAGTTTAGGGCCGTTAACCTCAATTAGGATAAGAAACACCACCTAATTAAGAGTTAAGACTTACTTGAACACCACCTTAATCGGCCTAATTAAGGATAAGGAAGTGAAGTGTTTAAGGGGAAACACGAGCAATGCTCTCAATTCTGATGTTGATTCGAAGTTGGATGATATTACAAGGGGGGTCGTGGGCTGGTTTAATACTAGTCTAGCAAGCAAGCAAGCAAGCACAGTCCAAAGGGTTTCCTTTCTAGGATGGAAAGGTCTTAGATTAGGCTCATTACACGGTTTAGGCTAGTACGGATACAAGCTCACTTAACCTAATCTAATTACATTCAAAATGTAAAGAAAAACAAAGCAAATGAAGTTACAACCTTAACTACACACGTTTAATCCTTAATAAATTTAGCTAGCTTAGCAAAAACGGAGCAGCAACTCGTTGTGAGAACTTTACGGCTAACCAATCAGCTTTAAGAACACAATTTGCTGCCTTTGCTCCCCATTGCTTACTCTTCTCTGCACAACTCCCTTTTGTAGCTTGATGATTCAGTTTCTAGAGGCCTTGGGACGTGTGCCACTCAGCATTAGAAGGGAGAAAACCCTTTGGAGAAGGCAAACTCGAACCGCATTGCTGAACCGATTTTAGGGCAGTTTCTGGTCAATTTTTGCAACCAAGTTTTACCTTAGCAAAAGTATGCATGATCTCGTTTTCATCCATGGCGGGGAAACCTCAGGATGTCTACAAACCCTCCCCCCCAAACAAAGAAATCAAGGTTAAACCATGTTTAAGTAGGTTAACTCTACTAAAACATTTAACCGTGTAATTTTGGACCAAAACTGGCAGGATTGGCAAAATCACTTGATCTCTTTGGTTCCTTTGGGTATGATTGGAATTCAATGCTTGGACCTAAAATTAGACATCTTGGGGATTCCAAAAAGGTAAAAATCCAAGAGTTAAACCAAAATGTATCATAAGAAATGAGCAGAACAAAACCGGGTACATTCTGGGCCGGTTGGGCAGTTTGGACACCTTGGGTTTGTTTTCTAATTTGAATTGGGAAATGAAGTCCAAATGGGATGAAACTTGTCTTGGTGCGAAGCTGACTTCCTGAACCTCAATCCCAATGAAAAATATTACACTTAAACCTTAAGGAGGCCTACGTAATTAAGCACACAAAAATGGGTTAGCTGTTGGAATTAACCCTTGCCCTGCAGTTCCAATGCTTAAACAAAATTTGGATGATTTATTCTTCCTTTAAGCCGCAAATTGAGAGTACCTAATTGATTTGCTTCTGTTAAATCAAGGGCATGAAGGGATCTTCATCATCCTCCCCTTGTTAAAAAAGATTTGTCGATAAAGCTCTGATACCAAAGTTGACGAATATCCCAAGGGTCCAAGCGAAAACTCAAATTAGGAGTGAAGGCTTAAAACCAAGAGAGAATACAATCAATCAACAACCAAGGAAAGTGGTACGCTGGAGGCTGGTTGTGAGGTAGCAGCAACGTGAGGCAGGGGACGGAATTTAGAATGAAGGATTCTAAATGAGAAAAGGAAAAGGAACCTGATGTATGTTCAAAAGATTGAATGAAAACTTAAGCAAGAAATCAGTAATACATACCTTGCAAAATGAAAACTAGCAAAGTTCACATGAAATCCATGAGGATTATCAAGGTAGATGGATAGCTCTAAACCCTCACTTAGATACAGAAACACCACTAAGTTTTAGTTTAGGGCCGTTAACCTCAATTAGGATAAAGAAACACCACCTAATTAAGAGTTAAGACTTACTTGAACACCACCTTAATCGGCCTGATTAAGGATAAGGAAGTGAAGTGTTTAAGGGGAAGCAAGAGCAATGCTCTCAATTCTGATGTTGATTCAAAGTTTGATAATATTACAAGGGGGGTCGTGGGATGGTTTAATACTAGTCTAGCAAGCAAGCAAGCACATTCCTAAGGGTTTCCTTTCTAGGATCGAAAGGTCTTAGATTAGGCTCATTACACGGTTAAGCTAGTCCAGATACAAGCTCACTTAACCTAATCTAATTACATTCAAAATGTAAAGAAAAACAAAGCAAATGAAGTTACAACCTTAAGTACACACGTTTAATCCTTAATAAATTCAGCTAGCTTAGCAAAAAAGGAGCAATAACTCGTTGTGAGAACTTTACGGCTAACCAATCAGCTTCAAGAACACAATTTGCTGCCTTTGCTACCCATTGGTTACTTTTCTCTGCACAACTCCCTTTTGCAGCTTGATGATTCAGTTTCTAGAGGCCTTGGGACGTGTGCCACTCAGCTTTGGAAGGGAGAAAACCCTTCTGAGAAGGCAAAATCGAACCACACTGCTGAACAGATTTTAGGGCAGTTTCTGGTGAGTCTTTGCAACCAAGTTTTACCTTAACAAAAGTACGCATGATCCCGTTTTCATCCCTGGGGTCGGAACCTTAGGATGTCTACAAGCCCTCCCCCCTCCCAAACAAAGAAATCAGGGTTAAACCATGTTTAAGTAGGTTAACTCTACTAAAACATTTAACCGTGTAATTTTGGACCAAAACTAGCAAGATTGGCCAAATCACTTGATCTCTTTGGTTCCTTTAGGTATGATTGGAATTCAATGCTTGGACCTAAAGGTAGACATCTTGGGGATTCCATAAAGGTAAAAATCCAAGAGTTAAACCAAAATGTATCATAAGAAATGAGAAGAACAAAACCGTGTACATTCTGGTCCTGTTGGGCAACTTTGACTCCTTGGGTTTATTTGCTAATTTGAATGGGGAAATGAAGTCCAAATGGGATGAAACTTGTTTTGGTGCGAAGCTGACTTCCTGAACCTCAATCTCAACAAAAAATATTACACTTAAACCTTAAGGAGGCCTAAGCAATTAAGCACACAAAAACGGGTTAGCTGCTGGAATTAACCCTTGCCCTCCAGTATCAATACTTAAACAGAATTTGGACGATTTATTCTTCCTTCAAGCCGCAAATTGAGATTACGTAATTGATTTGCTTTTGTTAAATCAAGGGCATGAAGGGATCTCCATCATCCTCCCCTTGTTAAAAAAGATTTGCCGACAAAGCTCTAATACCAAAGTTCATGAATGTCCCAAGGGTCCAAGCCAAAACTCAAATTCGGAGTGAAAGCTTAAAACCAAGAGAGAATACAATCAATGAAAAACCAAGGAAAGTTGTACGTTTGAGGCTGGTTGTGAGGAGGCAGCAACGTGAGGTAGGGGAACACATTGAGAATCAAGGATTCTAAATGAGAAAAGGAAAAGGAACATGATGTATCTTCAAAGGATTGAATGAAAACTTAAGCTAGAAATCAGTAACACCTTGCTGGCAAACTGAAAACTAGCAAATCTCACTTGAAACCCATGAGGATTATCAACGCAGATGGATAGTTCTAAACCCTCACTTAGATACAGAAACACCACTAAGTTTTAGTTTAGGGCCCTTAACCTCAATTAGGATAAAGAAACACCACCTAATTAAGAGTTAAGACTTACTTGAGCACCACCTTAATCGGCCTAATTAAGCATAAGCAACTGAAGTGTTTAAGTGGAAACAAGAGCAATGCTCTCAATTCTGATGTTGATTCAAAGTTGGATGATATTACAAGGGCGGTCGTGGGCTGGTTTAATACTAGTCCAGCAAGCTAGCAAGCACACTCCTACGGGTTTACTTCCTACGACGGAAAGGTCTTAGATTAGGCTCATTACACGGTTTAGGCTAGTCCGGATACAAGTTCACTTAACCTAATCTAATTACATTCAAACTTTAAAGAAGAACAAAGCAAATTAAGTTATAACCTTAAGTACACACGTTTAAGCCTTAATAAATTTAGCTAGCATAGCAAAAAAGGAGCAGCAACTCGTTGTGAGAACTTTACGGCTAACCAATCAGCTTCAAGAACACAATTTGCTGCCTTTGCTCCCCATTGGTTACTCTTCTCTGGACAACCCCCTTTCGCAGCTTGATGATTTACTTTCTAGAGGCCTTGGGACGTGTGCCACTCAGCATTGGAAGGGAGAAAACCCTTTGGAGAAGGCAAACTCGAACCGCATTGCTAAACCGATTTTAGGGCAGTTTCTGGTCAGTTTTTGCAACCAAGTTTTACCTTAGCAAAAGTATGCATGATCTCGTTTTCATCCATTGGCGGGGGGAACCTTAGGATGTCTACAACCCCCCCCCCCCCCAATAAAGTAATAAGGGATAAACAATGTTTAAGTAGGTTAACTCTACTAAAACATTTAACCGTGCAATTTTGGACCAAAACTGGCAGGTTTGACAAAATCAGTTGATCTCTTTAGTTTCTTTGGGTATGATTGGAATTCAATGCTTGGACCTAAAGGTAGAAATCTTGGGGATTCCAAAAAGGTAAAAATCCAAGACTTAAACCAAAATGCATCATAAGAAATGAGAAGAACAAAACTAGGTACATTCTGGTGCTATTGGGCAGTTTGGACACCTTGGGTTTATTTGCTAATTTGAATGGGGAAATGAAGCCCAAATGGGATAAAACTTGTTTTGGTCCAAAGCTGACTTCCTGAACTTCAATGCCAATGAAAAATATTACACTTAAACCTTAAGGAGGCCTAAATAATTAAGCACACAAAAATGGGTTAGCCGCTGGAATTAACCCATGCCCTGCAGTTTCAATACTTAAACAAAATTTGGATGATTTATTCTTCCTTTAAGATGCAAATTGAGATTACCTAATTGATTTGCTTTTGTTAAATCAAGGGCATGAAGGGATCTCCATCATCCTCCCCTTGTTAAAAATGATTTGTCGACAAGGCTCTGATACCAAAGTTGATGAATTTCCCAAGGGTCCAAGCCAAAACTCAAATTTGGAGTGAAAGTTTAAAACCAAGAGAGAATACAATCAATGAACAACCAAGGAAAGTTGTACGTTTGAGGCTGGTTGTGAGGCAACAGCAACGTGAGGTAGGGGATGGAATTTAGAATCAAGGATTCTGAATGAGAAAAGGAAAAGGAACCTTATGTATCTTCAAAGGATTGAATCAAAACTTAAGCTAGAAATCAGTAATCCATAGCTTGCAAACTGAAAACTAGTAAAGTTCACTTGAAACCCATGAGGACTATCAAGGTAGATGGATAGCTCTAAACCCTCACCTAGATACAGAAACACCACCAAGTTTTAGTTTAGGGCCCATAACCTCAATTATGATACAGAGACACCACCTAATTAAGAGTTAAGAGTTATGTGAACATCAACTTAATCGGCCTAATTACGGATAAGCAAGTGAAGTGTTTAAGGGGAAACAAGAGCAATGCTCTCAATTCTGATGTTGATTAAAAGTTGGATGATATTACAAGGGTGTGCCGTGGGCAGCTTTAATACTTGTCTAGCAAGCAAGCGAGCACACTCCTAAAGGTTTCCTTCCTTCCTAGGAAGGAAAGGTCTTAGATTAGGCGAATTACACGGTTTAGGCTAATCCGAATACAAGCTCAGTTAACCTAATCTAATTACATTCAAAATGCAAAGAAAAACAAAGCAAATGAAGCTACACCCTAAAGTACACACGTTTAAGCCTTAATACATTCAGCTAGCTTAGCAAAAAAGGAGCAGCAACTTGTTGTGAGCACTTGACGGCTACCCAATCAGCATCAACAGCACAATTCGCTGCCTTTGCTCCGCATTGGCTGCTCCTCTCTAGTCAACTCCCTTTTACAGCTTGATGATTGAGTTTCTAGAGGCCTTGGGACGTGTGCCACTCAGCATTGGAAGGGAGAAAACCCTTTGGAGAAGGCAAACTCGAACTGCACTGCTGAACCGATTTTAAGGCAGTTTCTGGCCGGTTTTTGCAACCAAGTTTTACCTTAGGAAAAGTATGCATGATCCCGTTTTCATCCATGGGGGGGAAACCTTAGGATGTCTACAACCCCCCTCCCCCAACAAGGTAATCAGGGTTAAACAATGTTTAAGTAGGTTAACTCTACTAAAACATTTAACCGTGTAATTTTAGACCAAAACTGGCAGGATTGACAAAATCAGTTGATCTCTTTGGTTCCTTTGGGTATGATTGGAATTCAATGCTTGGACCTGAAGGTAGACACCTTGGAGATTCCAAAAAGGTAAAAATCTAAGACTTAAACCAAAATGTATCATAAGAAATGAGAAGAACAAAACCTGGAACATTCTGGTCCCATTGGGCAGTTTGGACACCTTGGGTTTATTTGCTAATTTGAATGGGGAAATGAAGTCCAAATGGGATGAAACTTGCTTTGGTCCAAAGCTGACTTCCTGAACTTCAATCCCAATGAAAAATATTACACTTAAACCTTAAGGAGGCCTAAGTAACTAAGCACACAAAAATGGGCTAGCTGCTGGAATTAACCCGTGCCCTGCAGTTTCAATACATAAACAAAATTTGGATGATTTATTCTTCCTTTAAGCCGCAAATTGAGATTACCTAATTGATTTGCGTCTTTTAAATCATGGGCGTGGAGGGATCTCCATCATCCTCTAGTTGTTAAAAGAGATTTGTCCACAAAGCTTTGATACCAATGTTGATGAATGTCCCAAGGGTCCAAGCAAAAACTCAAATTAGGAGTGAAAGCTTAAAACAAAGAAATCGAGGATTGTGAGGCAGCAGCAATGTGAGGTAGGGGAACAGATTGAGAATCAAGGATTCTAAATGAGAAAAGGAAAAGGAACTTGATGTATCTTCAAAGGATTGAATGAAAAATTAAGCTAGAAATCAGTAACACATTGCTGGCAAACTGAAAACTAGCAAAGCTCACTTGAAACCCATGAGGATTATCAAGGTAGATGGATAGTTCTAAACCCTCACTTAGATACAAAAACACCACTAAGTTTGAGTTTAGGGCCCTTAACCTCAATTAGGATAAAGAAACACCACCTAATTAAGAGTTAAGACTTACTTGAACACCACCTTAATTGGGCTAATTAAGGATAAGCAAGTGAAGTGTTTAAGGGGAAACAAGAGCAATGCTCTCAATTCTGATGTTGATTCAAAGTTGGATGATATTACAAGGGGTGTCGTGGGCAGCTTTAATGCTAGTCTAGCAAGCTAGCAACCAAGCAAGCACACTCCTAAGGGTTTCCTTCCTAGGCTCGTTCTAGCAAATTAAGCACACTTAACCTAATCTAATTACACGGTTTAGGCTCATTACACGGTTTAGGCTAGTCCGGATACAAGTTCACTTAACCTAATCTAATTACATTCAAACTTTAAAGAAGAACAAAGCAAATTAAGTTATAACCTTAAGTACACACGTTTAAGCCTTAATAAATTTAGCTAGCATAGCAAAAAAGGAGCAGCAACTCGTTGTGAGAACTTTACGGCTAACCAATCAGCTTCAAGAACACAATTTGCTGCCTTTGCTCCCCATTGGTTACTCTTCTCTGGACAACACCCTTTTGCAGCTTGATGATTGAGTTTCTAGGGGCCTTAAGACGTGTGCCACTCATCATTGGAAGGCAGAAAACCCTTTTGAGAAGGCAAACTCGAACCGCATTGCTGAACCGATTTTAGGGCAGTTTCTGGTCAGTTTTTACAACCAAGTTTTACCTTAGCAAAAGTATGCATGATCACGTTCTCATCCATGGGGGGGGGAAACCTTAGGATGTCTACAAACCCTCCCCCCTCCAAACAAATAAATAAGGGTTAAACCATGTTTAAGTAGGTTAACTCTACTAAAACATTTAACCGTGCAATTTTGGACCAAAACTGGCAGGATTCCCAGAATCACTTGATCTCTTTGGTTCCTTTGGGTATGATTGGAATTCAATGCTTGGACCTTAAAGAGACATCTTGGGAATTCTAAAAAGGTAAAAATCTAACACTTAAACCAAAATGTATCATAGGAAATGAGAGGAACAAAACCGTGTACATTATGGTCCTGTTGGGCAGCTTGGACACCTTGGGTTTATTTGCTAATTTGAATGGGTAAATGAAGTCCAAATGGGATGAAACTTGTTTTGGTACAAAGCTAACTTCCTGAACTTAAATCCCAATGAAAAATATTAGACTTAAACCATAAGGAGACTAAAGTTATTAAGCACACAAAAACGGGTTAGCTGCTGGAATTAACCCGTGCCCTGCAGTTTCAATACTTAAACAAAATTTGGATGATTTATTGATCCTTTAAGCGGCAAATTGAGATTACCTAATTGATTTGCGTCTTTTAGATCATGGGCATAGAGGGATCTCCATCATCCTCCATTTGTTAAAAAAGATTTGTCCACAAATCTCTGATACCAAAGTTGATGAATCTCCCAAAGGTCCAAGCTAAAACTCAAATTAGGAGTCAAAGCTTAACACCAAGAGAGAATACAATCAATGAACAAAAAAGAAAAGTTGTACGTTTGAGGCTGGTTGTGAGGCAGCAACAACGTGATGCAGGGGATGAAATTTAGAAACAAGGATTCTAAATGAGAAAAGGAAAAGGAACATGATGTATCTTCAAAGGATTGAATGAAAACGTAAGCTATAAATTAGTAATACATAGCTTGCAAACTGAAAACTAGCAAAGTTCACTTGAAACCCATGGGGATTATCAAGGTAGATGGACAGTTCTAAACCCTCACTTAGATACACAAACTGCACTAAGTTTTAGTTTAGGGCCCTTAACCTCAATTAGGATACAGAAACACCACCTAATTAAGAGTTGAGACTTACTTGAACACCACCTTAATCGGCCTAATTAAGGATAAGCAAGTGAAGTGTTTAAGGGGGAGCAAGAGCAATGCTCTCAATTCTAATGTTGATGCAAAGTTGGATGATATTATAAGGGGGTGCCGTGGGCAACTTTAATACTAGTCTAGCAAGCAAGCAAGCACACTCCTAAAGGTTTCCTTCCTAGGAAGGAAAGGTCTTAGATTAGGCTAATTACACGGTTTAGGCTAATCCGGATACAAGCTCACTTAACCTAATCTAATTACATTCAAAATGCAAAGAAAAACAAAGCAAGTGAAGTTACAACCTTAAGTACACATGTTTCAGCCTTAATACATTCAGCTAGCTTTGCCAAAAAGGAGCAGCAACTCGTCTTGAGAACTTTACGGCTGACCAATCTGCTTCAGAACACAGTTTGCTGCCTTTGTTCCAAATTGTTGCTTTTCTCTAGACAACTCCCTTTTGCAGCTTGATGATTGAGTTTCTTGAGACCTTGGGACTTGTGCCACTAAGCATTAGTAGGGAGAAAACCCTTTAGAGAAGGCAAACTCCAACCGTGCTGCTGAACCGGTTATAGGGCAGTTTCTAGCTGGTTTTTTCAACCAAGTTTTACCTTACCAAAAGTATGCATGATCTCGTTTTCATCCATGGATTGGAAACCTTAGGATGTCTACAAAACCCCCCATCAAGGAAATCAGGGTTAAACCATGTTTAAGTAGATTAACTCTACTAAAATATTTAACCGTGCAGTTTCGGACCAAAACTAGCAAGTTTGACAAAATGAATTGATCTCTTTGGTTCCTTTGGGTATGATTAAAATTCAATAGTTGAACCTGAAATTAGACACCTTGGGGATTTGAAAAAGGTAAAAATCGAAGACTTAAACCAAAATGTTTCATAAGAAATGAGAAGAACAAAACCGGGTACAATCTGGTCCTTTTGGGCAGTTTGGACACCTTGGGTTTATTTGCTAATTTGAATGGGGAAATGAATTCCAAACGGGATGTGTAATAAACTGACCCTAACCCATATTTATTTATTTAAATCATCTTTATTTATTTCATTAATTATGTTTATTCAATTACTTTACCATGTTTATTGACTTAATCACTCATGGTTATTTGTTTAACCAAATCATATTCATTAAATTCAATTACGCTCCATTTATTTATTTAACGAGTTCCATCATGTTATTTAAATTTTCCACCTTCATTCATCGTATTTAATCTTCTCGGTTGGGAGATATTTCATTTTGGGTACCACTTTGTAACTCAAGCTTCATTGATTGTTAATTCGAAGTTTCGTTAATTGATTAAATATCGGGTGAATCTATATTAGGCCTCGGTGAGTATAAATTAGTAATGAATTATTTTCTTATCTTCGCTAAAATTTAATTCCAAGCAATACAAATTTTTATCTTGTTCAACACACCAAATAATTTTTTTTAGCCCCAATTTAGCCTTTTGAACCCAAAACAAAAGCCCAAAACCTTACTAACTTTTGTTATTTCACTAATCATTCATGTTAGCGCTTAATTTTAATTATCAAAAAGCTACTTTTGGGGGTGAAAATTTCCAGCCACATGTTGCTACCTATTGACAATTTATAACCACAAAACTTGAGCAGACAAATTCACAAACTCATCCTCCATTTCCTCTCTCCCTCCTCACGTGTGCAGCAGCAAAAACAGGGGCAGTAGCTTGTGCCGCCACTTTGGGTGGTTTCCGACCACCTCTCAGCTATCTCGACTTCCCCTTGCTTCCAGCTATCATGCCCAACCATTTACTTCACTCAAAACAGCTCCCTGTTCCCTCTAATTCAAGCTTAAAGTGAGGTATATCCCAAACCCTAACTTATTATATCTTGAATTTTATGATTGTTTTATTTATGGGCTATGCTTGAATGATCAAATTGATAGTTATTTTGCAATTTCTATTGAGTTTGGAAATGTTTGGACTCATAGGTATTGGATCAAGAGCATGATTTTCATGATTTTGCATTTGTTTAAATGCCACTGTCGAAAACTCTGGCAATGATGGGATTGTTGAAAACTTCTAAAATTTTTACTGTAGATTCTCTATATTATTTGTGAATTTCTGGAAACGTTTCATGAAGTTTGGAGCTTTAATTAGTGAGTTATGGAATTTTGAAGAAAACTACCCTGTTTTGGATACGAATTTAGTAATTATGTATTAATGAAGTTGTTTAGAGTTTGGATATATATATATGAGGCCTTAAATTATCTCTTTGTATATGATTAAGATGATTTGAAATTATTTCAAGTGATTTTTATGTGAAAAAGGAAGAGAAAGTTAAATCAGTGAAGGGCTAGAATTTCAGGAAATTAGGGCTGACTTTGGGATTAAACTGGTAATGAATGGTCCAACAAAAAATTATGATTTTTGGTGTGTAGATATTTCAGTATGTTATATTTCAAATTCCTCTTGAATTTCCTTAATCCGTGGTCTGTGGAAAACGTTATGGTCGTTTTACCAAAATTGCGCAGAATGAGATCAAAACTGATACACTTGTGTTTTAGTCCCATTTTGGGAATCCTATTGTGAGAATCATGTTTTTAGTTGTAAATGAAAGTTTTTGGGGACTTCTTAATATTTTTATATTGAGGTTTTAGGTATCCATTTCAGGTCTAGAATGAAAGTTATGAATTTTTGAAGTGAATTGACCTGCTTGGATGTAAATCAGGTTGTTATTACAATTTCTGTGCAGGGTATACTTGGGGGAAAATTCTGAAAATTTTATTGTAGATTGTTCATATTATTTCTGAATTTCTTGGGAGATCTCACAAATTTTGGTTGAGTATTTTGAGTTTGGTGATTTTTGAAAGCATCTTGAGTAACTGTATAAAGACCAATAATAACGATTAAGTGAGATTGATCATGAACTCATTTTGTGTATTTTGGGCCACGTTATTTAAGGGGGAAATAAATATTCATGGATTTTTATGGAGCTTTTAGCTTGATTAATGAGGAAGAAGAAGACAAATATACAATTGGGAGCTTGTTTTTGAGCTTTGATTCAATTATGGATTTTACAAAGAAAATGCCATGGTTGGTGAGCTTAATAGCTTCTATTGAGTGTAATGACCCATTTGAGGAGGAATTCTTTATCTGATGGATTTATGAATGAAATATGAGAAGTGGGATGTTGTGACTTATCAAACCAAGTTATTGCAGCTTGTGCCATTGAACCAAGATAAACCTCTCTTGGCCTCAGACCTCTATTACTTACTCAATTCAAATTGTATCAAATGTAGTTATCAACCCAATCTAGTGTACTCGTTGTTATCTTGAACCAAGCTATACATCAACGAGCCTTACACTTGTATCAGCAACTTATTTTAGAAAACGCCATATCCATTCTCTCAATTATCGCCATCAAGGCCTTTCCCTCTGTAATACCATTTATCTCATTGTGGACTATTTTACTTTCATCAATTCAGTTTTCAAGTTATATTGAAATACACGAGTTATGTATGCCATTTAATTACTCAATTTTTGTTATGCATACTTTTACTTACTCAATTGTGTGAGTAAGGATCATTTACTAACTACACATACTTTCAATGACATTTATGAAACAGAGTTGAGGCCTAGTTATCATTCCCCATTATGCATAAGTGTTTTCAAGTCATAACATATGTCTCAAGTCAGATGACATTTATGAAACAACTGACTTGTATCAAGTTAGATAACATTTTGTTTTAAAGAATTTAGGTACGTCTATTGCCTGTATCTTCAGAAAGCAGAACATGTTTATCAAATTACAACTCTTAATGAGCTTATCAATGAATTAGTTTGTACAATGATTTTCCATTTAACTTGTGACCCCGTCAGTTTTCATCTATAGGGCGTCAGCTCATCATTTACCCGTGCGGCTTCAGGCCAACTCTTGATTGGATTGGCAAGTGTACACCTATGTATAGATCATATCAGTGCATGGGGTTCACATCCAGATAATAATGAGCAATTCAATTTATATTACTTTCATTTTCAGTGTTATTGCCAACTAAATGAATTGCAAAGTTGGGTACCCATCAACAGTGTTTGTATGCTCATTTTACAAGTACAAGGATGTATGTACTGAGTTTTTGCTCATGTTTTCGAATTGTTTTCATGCTTTCCATTTTAGGTGATGAAGTATCACATATTCCTCCTTTTAGCAAGCCTTTTTGAAGGTCATCAGATGCTCCCAGTGGACTCAGCATAGCATGAATATTGGAACCGACCTTAGGGTCAAGTACTTGTGTGGTATGGAATGTGAGTTAGTACATGGTATGGGTAAACTATTATGGACTTCGGTCTTGAAGTGTTTCAGTTTACTAGATTTTGTGATTGTAAGCACGAGTTGCAAGATTAAATGGTTTCAGTGAGCCTTGTCCTTATCAGGACGGCGGTAGTGCCTTCGCTTACTGAGTCTTTCGCTGCAATTATCAGTAATCATGTCATTAGTATTTTGAGGGTGTTACAGATTTGGCATCAGAGCTAAGGTTTAAGGGCCATTGTGAGCTATCAAGTGTTTATGAGTTAACTATCAAGGAGCGTATGAGTTATGTTGGACCAGTTAAACGATTTGTTGGCTATAAGTTCATATGTATGGGCATATGTGGAGGAACCATTGTCATTTGGATGACTCAATCATTTGGTAATATCATGAGATTCAAGTATGAGCAAAGTGGACTGTGGAACCATTTGGGTCACCTGTTAGAAAGGCATGCTCTCATTTATCTGGGAATTGTATTGTATGTTTCATCTCTCGTATTTGTTTAAATTTTTGTAATTGTGCACTCCGGGTGTGTGACCCGTTGAGTTATGAACTCCGGCGTGTGGCCGTTGAGCTAGGAAGTGTTTCTCTCTATTTCAGGTATCAATTGTAAGGCTTTAAGCTTGGGTTTTAGCTAGTTTTTAGGCGGAACTCTGTCCGTTTTGTCCCAGGATTTGAGAGTCTTATTGATGTGTGTTAATATACCTACTTTTGGGTACAGTGATGGTTGACAACGAATGTGGGGATGCCATTTGCAACTTCTTAAGGGATTAATACAGTGTCAAGTTTGATGTAAACCTCTAGATGAGGAAATGCCTAGCGGGGCAATATCTTTGAGGTGAACCAGTATGAGATGAACACTATAATGAGTGCTTATGTATGGTGATAACAATTAGTAGCTTATGGTGTGCTACTTAGCATATATATATGTGTGGGACAAGTAAGATTAAGCTAGCATGTATCGGAATCATTTGGTCTTGATACTAAGACTTTACATCAGTAATGCTCCCATTACTTCCTGTCATTGACTTATTCCTGCCCTAGTTACCTTGAATCGTTCAGATGCATCATTTCTTTGCTACTAACACTCTCTTGATTTGTAATGGGGTGTTCATGGAAATTCGCATATGTGGTATGTGGGGACTTTTTCAAACACATCTGAGCAACCTTTCTCATAGGTGATTCAAACCCTGACAATCTCAGTCGTTTAATTCTCTCTTTCCATAATGGAGCCTATAATGACTCCCGATGTGCATTACTATGTGATTTGCAGTTCTTCCTAAGCATATTTGACTCATTCTACTTGCAGCTCAATCATCACTATGTTCATATTTTTACTGCTACCTACTCGAACTCTTTGCTTCTATTTAGGCACTATTCATTTTTTGCTTGCAAACCCATTGGTTGCTTCAGACCCAGTCATTGAGTGCCCTTTCAGCAATTAATGTATCCATATTGTTCGTGTTGTTATAGCACCGTAAAGTCATGCTGGCGTACTACTCTAGTGCCATGACTGCATGTTGTTATTCAAGTTATTTTGACAGTCCTTTCTTTTCTAGTACAGCCTAGTTTGGTAATGATAAACAACGATTTGTGCTATTTCCATTTGCCAGCAGTTTTGAAGTTTATATGTCTACCCAAGACTTCCATTTATTGGAAATTGTTTTATTGATGGATGACATCATGTTTAGTCATAAGATTGACTCCTTCATCTTGACGTATTGTCTTTTCAAACATCAGATGAATAAAATTTTCCTTCTGATAGTGTTGACCCTTATCTTCGTCATTTTACTCACACACGGATATCGTATGACTTTTCAAAAGCCACTTTGGTAACCTTTTGCATTTCTTCACCTTCATTACTTAATACTCTCTCTCAACTTCATAACACCATTCATTTACTTTACTATCATGACCATCCTGAATAAACTACATGTCTTGTATATGCAGGACATTTATATATCTTACTTCTTTCATTACAAATCCTCATCCTTTCATTCATTCAGCTTACATGCCTATCCTTCATAACCGATAAAGAAATATCTTTGCAAGAGTTCATGGTGTGGTTGCATCTCTCTGCACTTTAGATCGCCCCTTGTCTTTTAAATTTACTGAGATCAGTAAGCAGTTGAATGTGTTATGTATAGTATTGTCGGAAACATATTCATTGGGCATTCAATCCAGTTTGATTGGCATACCTTGTTATCATTATGGAGATGAACTGATTGTGTAATTATAGAAGATGACTGGTAAAGATCTTAAGGTTAGTTTGAGAAATGTGGAAAGACTAGGCACGTATTTCCATGGACTGAGAGAGGAAAAATCCTATTTCTACCCTAATTCTATTGTGCAAGCAAGTAAATTATCATGTCAGTAATGTATTGAATATTAGTGATTTGTCAACCACACTTGGTATATCCACATCCATATTTCCAGTTGGTCGAGTTAGAGATGTTTCATCTGAGGCCTATCAGGATTGTTTCTCCCCCCAGAAACATTGATTTTCAGATCAACCTAGTTCTAGGTGCTCAATCCATTTTCAAAACCCCTATCATATGACCCCCAACAGAGTCCAAAGAATTAAGGACTCAGTGGATGAATTATAAGGGATTTGTTTGACCAAGTGTGTCCCTATGGGGAACCTCAGGTTCATACGAAGAAGAAAGACAGCACCTTATGGTTGTGTACTATGCACAGAGAGTTGCACAAGACAACTATCAAAACAAGTGCCCTATACCTTGAACAAATTATTTATGGGATTAGCTGTCAACAGCAGATGTCTTTTCCAAGAATGATTTAAGGTTCGAACATCACACCTAAACCATGCAACCACAGTTTATCTTTTACAAGAATACCCATTTATACTAATTCTTGTTCGCTTGTCTCATCTTCAAAACTTGATACTGTCCAATATTGTTTCATCTCCCTTGCATTTCAGCCCGATGTTTCTTATTAGCGTGATCTTCCATGTCTTCGCAAACCCATTGTTAAGAATGCAATACATTTTTATTCGACCTTATATGATTGTCAACATTCCAGTGCTCTCAACCTTCACCATCTTTATTTCATGACCATGAGCTGTAGTTCATTTCATTGAGAGCTGATTCCCACATCTACACTACATCTCATTTATTCATAACAATACGCTCGTATAACTTATTCTGAATTCATAATGTAATTTAGCTCTCATTGGTGTGGGTGATTGTGATTGTCATAATCCCCTTACTCTCCCTATTTTGAACTTCGACTCCCACACATATATCTTACCTGCTCATAAGTAAATTCTAGCTTTTCTGTTCAATCTTATTCCAGGACTTGAATTGGTTTTATATGAGCAAAGGCACGTTTCTCATGTCACTTGTTCAATCTATTTAATCCATTTATTGATAAATCTATTCAATCTATTCACTTATTCATTCTATTGATCTATTCAATCTATTCAATCTATTCAATCTCATGTCACTTGTTCAATCTATTGATCTATTTATGGCACTTGAAATTCTCACACCTACATTTTATATCCTCATACGTAATCCTTATTTAATCTTATTGTCGTACTTGACTTGGCTCCATATAAGCAAATGCATGTTTCCACTATAGGCTATTCAATCCATTTATCTATTCATTAGACCTTGCTTGTTTATCCAATCTATTTATCTATCCACTGCACATTGCTTGTCCCATCTATCTATTGCACTTACCTTGTTCCTTGTGGCTATAAAGTCACCTAGTTAAAGCTCAGTTGCTTGTCATCTTGTTTCCAATTCATTAATTAAATCTGAGTATAACCATCCCATCTTTCTCCTTGGTGGATTATTTATTGGACCCTTTATGATCCATATTTATAAACCACAATTCTTGTGGCATTATATTTCAAAATTCATGATACACTTACGGTTACCTTTATTCTAACCAACCCATGATAATCTCTTCTTTATTTGCCTTTTCTAGTCTCATTGTTCATTTCTTTTATATGCAATAGTTCGCTCGGCTGAGAAATTCATCGCTCTCATCCCTATCCATGGTCATTTTTCTTTTACCCGTTATCAACTGGGAGCAGATCCTTGAGTATTCTGATGAGGGGAGATCATGTGATGCATTAGGAAAATCATATGGTGACATTTTGATAAGAGTATAATCTCAAGCAATGTCTAATTATATTGGAGTGAGCCAGAAGAAACATTGAGTATAAGGTCAGAGCTACTGCAAGCAAGCATTAAGAGGGAAAATTCAAGTACATGTCGAGGTGATACAAGGTCGACAAAATAGTTGTGCTGGAAAAACAAAGAAATAACCAATGTCTCATATGCGATATAAAGTATTCCGAAGGCCTTATCTAGTTAAGGGTGTTAGGAGACTGGATATCAATGATAATTGAGTCCTCGTTACTTTGGGTTTTATAAGTCAGCAGTGTAAAATACCTCCTTTGGAGTAACAAGGTTCTTTTCTTTCGAAGAGAATATCACTTTTGAAGCAAAGTAATTGAGTTCATTGAGGCTATTGTGTGAAAAGTATCTGGATCTACTACTGAAACACGGGATTAAGAAGTTATACAATACGTACACCCTTTGTAACGCCCCTAAATTAAACATGTTTCGCTGATCATATTCTCCTTAATAAATCACTCAATTGCTATATGATGAATCCAATGATAGGGGCGTTACCGCCGTCCAAAAAGGACAAGGCTTGAAACATGAGTACTATAAATAACATAATTGAGCATAACCTCAAACATATACATACACAACTAATCAATCCAGATATAAACAACTGTTAACCAATATAAGGTTTCTACACCATAGTAAAAACAATTCATCATGAAATCTGCATCTCCATCCATTGAAGAATTCAATATACATCTTTAAAGTATGCTTATACTGCATTACTTCTTATCCATACGGATTTCCTTGCTTCACTTATTCTCTTCAACTGATTTGATAGAACGAAGGCAATTCTCTAAGCATTTGCCTAAAACAAAACATGAAAACATTTCGAACAGTGAGCCGAAGCTCAGTACATGCATCCCTTAATTGTTAAATGATCATTGAAACACCGGTTGGGCCCACTTTGCAATTCATTTTAAGTTAAAATAGTGAATGAGATAAATGTCAAATTGTATTGTTAGTTGTTATCTGATAGTGAACCCCTTGATACTGTTACGATCTACGGATAGGCGTACACCTACCAAGCCGATCGAGGACCTGGCCTGAAGCTGTACGGGTAACTAAAGGGCGAATGCCCTATAGATGATAACTGACGGGGTCACTAATTAACTGATAAATCACTGTGTAAACTGATTCATTGATTTACTTACCAAAACATGAGAACGTTGATAAATACACTCTGATTTCTAAAGATACAGGCAATGCACGTACCTGAAGTCTTTAAAATGATGTTTCACTTGATAATACTTATGCACATTGGAAACGATAAACTAGGCTTCAACTCTGTTTCATAAATGTCATTGTAAGTATGTGTAGTCAGTAAATGATCCTCACTCGCATAATGGAGTAAGTAAAAATACGGGTAACAGAAATTGAGTAAATGAAATGGGATACATAACTTATGCATTTCAAATAATAAATGAAATCAGATGGGGTTATTGAACTTGAAATACAATAAATTGAAGCAAAATAGGCCAAATGGAAATGATTGAGGTGATAATGAAAGATTTTAATTGATATAAATGAAATATGGGTTTCTGATATTTCTGAAATGGATAATGGAAAAGTGGGATGCTCCTAAAATGGATAATAGAATGGTTAATGCCTCTAAAATGGATAATAGAAAGTTCAATGCCATGAGGGGTGTTGTGAGGTTCATAAAAGCTCATATAACACCTTAATTTGGTCCAAATGCATTGATTTTGAGTTATTACTCTGCTCACTTCCCAAATTTCATTTTCATGCTTACCTAACTCGGTTTTCAAACCCAAGTAAGCTTCTATACACTAACAAACTTGTTGAACTCACTACACTTTGTAATTTCTTTTCAATACCCATAATTATATAGAAACTTCTGAAAATATTTCCAAATGTCTCGATTTCTGTATTCACTCATGTTACCGTTTGATGGTTGGCATTAGAAAATCCATATCTTTCATTACTGACCTCCAATTGAGAGACAAATCCACAATATGAAAAGCTCATAATTTCCACTAAAACTTTCATTCAGGACACAAATCATGATTCATATAGTAAAGTCCCTAAAATTAGGGTAGAACACAGACGTGCACAATTTCAGTTCAATCTGCGCAGTCGTAGCAAAATGACTATAACGTTTTCCACAGAACTTTGATTAAGGAAATTCAAAAGGAATTCAAAATATAACTCATTGACCTATCCACACACCAAAAATCACAATTTTTCAGTGACCCAATCAATACCAGTTTTTCCATAAAGTTACTATTCCAGTTCAGTTCCTAGTTTCAATGTATTCTGCATAGTCTTGAGTAAATTGGTCATAACTTTGTCCACACAACTTGAAATTGAGTAATTCCAAATCCTATTGAAATATAACTCATCAATATATCACTACACCAAAAATAATGAATTATGGATGTGCCAAACAGTACCAGTTTAATCCCAAAGTGGCTCTTGTTTCAGGTCTCTTGACAACTCAATAACCACATATTTGCAATCTTTTCTTCACATAACCACCCATTAATATCACTCTTCAACTTATATAAATCAGCATAAACATCTTGATACTCATTACCAATGCCAAAGATCACAAAATCTCATTTAAAACAATCAAAATTCAACACTTGAACATGAAGCTTGCATGATTAAGATAAAACCCTAAACCTAGCTTCAACTCCAACATGATCCACAACCAAGATGATTCTTAATTCAATAAAAACAACATGATCCATCATCAAAATAACCAAAACAAGAAGTAAAAACCAAAAAGTCAAAGAACAAGATTGAAAGCACTTACTTTGAGCTTGAAATAATTGAGGATGGAGATGATATTTGGTGATTTTGAGGATGGAAAATGGTAGCCAATGGAGGGAGGTTGTTTGGTGATTGAAATCCTTGTCGGACAGTGGCCGAAAAGTGGTCGGAAAACACCACTTTTGGGGCTGTGGGGCCTGCTGCCCATGGGTAGAGAGAAGGAGGAGACAAGAAGAGAGAGAAAGTGACTTGTATATTTGCTTGATGAAGTAAAAAAAAACACTTGGTTGATATTTATTTTGCCTTAATTGCTTTACTTGGCTGAGATTATCCCTAGCAAAATGAGCCTAAGCCAATGGAAATTCAACACACAAGATTACTTAGCCAAGCAAAATGATGTGGATGCTTGTTGGGCCAAAATTGGCATTAAAAGAGCATGGGTTGGGAAAAAAAATGTCAAACCGGGTGCGATTAATTAAATTTTTTTTCCCGAAGCTCGAAATTAAATGTGATATCATGAAAAATAATTTAATCTTTTAAATCATAATCATTGAGGCCTAATATCAATTTCTCCGAAAAATTATTTTCAGTAAATGAAACTCGAATTGCAAAATAGGGCCCAAAATGAATTCTCCCAACCGGGATAATTAAATGAGAAAAATAAATGAGAAAAATGAATAACATGGCTTAATTAAATAAATAAAAATGATTTAGGGTCGGGCTATTACAGCCTTCCCTCCTTAAAGAGTTTCGTCCTCGAAACTTATGAACTTTGACTATGATGCAAGGTGATTTCAAATAAATAAGAGTACTTGGCTGTCACTTCTTGCTTAGTTTCCCAAGTAGCTTTGGGAGGTATGATTTGCCCAAGGCAATTTGTTTTAAGGTATCTGCTTGATACTTCACTACTTAATCCTATGATCCAACATGTGAATTGGATGCTCTTGAAACACAAGACCCTCAATGACTGCAATGGATTTGATTATGACAGCATGGTCAGGATCTGAAATGCACTACCTGAGTTATAAGGTAAGGAACACGGAACATGTTATGCACATGTTTGAGTTATATAGGTAGATCTGGTAGACAAGTTATGGAATTTGATCTTTTAATGAACTGATATGATCCAAAAGATCTTGGCCTCAATTTAGGTCGCAGTGAAACCTCCTTATACCCTTAGTTAGCAAGACTTTCGGAAAAACTTTATCATATATCGAAAATTCCAGGAATCTCCTTCTTTTACCAACATAGCTTTTCTGTCGATTCCAATAGTATACTTTCAAGAGTCTTCTGAAATATGTCATCTTATTGGATGCTGAAGAAGATCTTCATAACTCAAAAGATGATTTTGTTATCAATGTTTGTCGCCATTTAATCCTGATGTTTCATGTAGGATTCTCTGCTCGTGCTATCACAACATTGACCGCTGAAAGTTCCATACTTTCTTCAAATGCAAATGTTGGTCGTAGGTCATGAAGCACTACAAGCGCCAACTTAGAGGAGTTGATCCATTGATATTTTTAGATGCTTGCCCATCTGTTTCAGGATGATAAGAACTGCTAAAGTTCCATCTAGTTCCTGAGGCTCTTTGAAGTGCTTGCCAAAACAGACGTGAAATCTCTTATCTTATCTGAGGGAATCCCATGATAAAGTTCATTGAAGTTGAATCCCACTTCCAAGTGGGGATTTCTAAAGGTCTCAATTCACCTATCGTGCATTGGCGTTCTGCTTTGGCTTTTTAGCAAATCATTCATTCATCCACATATTCTGCAATTTCTCTTTTTATATTATTTCACCAAAAATATTGGCTTAGATCTCTACACATCTTGGTATCCCTAGGATGCACAGAATAGTAAGTGTTGTGAGCCGCCTCTAAGATCTGCTCTCTTTAAGATTTTGATTGACTCTTTGGAGCTCAGGATCACTATCTTCATTCACTCTAGGTTCCTCCATTAGGGAAGGCTGTAAGGTAAGTGCCAGCAATTGAACATTCACGTTCCTGTGCGATGCTAATTAAATGTGAAAGTCCTCAAGCTCTATCAAGAGATTCAGTTGAGTATTTACTATAGTGTTCAAGGTATGTTGTGTCTTCCTATTCAGGGCATCTGCCGTAATATTTCTCTTTCTTGCTTGACATTTGATCTCCCACAACTGATGTTTCATATAGACTGAGCTTATTTTGAGAGAAGATGTACTTCAAGCTTAATGATCAGTATTGATTTTGCATAGTACTCTATATAAGTCATGTCTCCAAATTTTCACTACAAAAATTACAGCTGCTAACTCCATATCATGGGTAGGTAATCCTTCTCATAAGGCTTGAGTTATTGGAAGGCATGAGCCACTAGTTTAACTTCTTGCTAAGTTTATAGCTTTCTTCCACACATTGGTCAGGGAGGACAATATTTGTCGAATCCTTCCTGAACTCGATAAGTCCCTGCTAAACTCAAATAGTTACTAATCTCAGTGCATTAGTGGGTCTTGAGCACTTTGTAACTGCTTTCACCTTTTGCAAATCAGCCTTGATTTCTTCCTTTAATACCATATGTTCCAAACACACCATTACTTCAAACCAATACTCATACTTCTTGTATTTGCTATATAATTGATGCTCCCTCAAGGTCTGTAACACTGTCCTCAAATGAACAGTATGCTCATCTTTGTCCTTGGAGTATTTCAAGACATCTTTTGTATACATCACCACAACTTGTCTAGATATGGTTCGAAACTCTATTCATAAAATATGTAAAGGCCGCGGGGCCATTGATTAGGCCAAAAAGCATCACAGTGAATTCATCATGACCCATACATGGTCTGTAGTGTGGTTTTGGTAATGTATTCAGATATAATGCTAAGTTGGTGGTACTCTAACCTCAAATCAATCTTAGATCAGACTCCTGCTCCCTGTTGTTGATCAAATAAGTCATCTACTTGGGGCGATTAGTATGTGGTGTTGATGGTGATCTTGTTTAGGTCTTTGAAATCAATACATAACCTTAAGGATCCATTCTTGTTCTTTCCAATCAGCACTGGGGCACCCCATGGTGATACACTGGCCCTAATAAAGACCGTCCGTAACAACTCATCTAGCTGAATTTGTAGTTCCTTAAGCTCAGTTGGAGCCATACGATATGAGGTTTTTGAGATAGATTGAGCCTCAGGGATTAATTCAATCTCATAATCAATTTCTCTTTACAGAGCAGTCCTGGTAACTGTCTTCCTTAGTTTGAAATAATCTTTGATCATGAATGTTAATAGCATAACACCAATACACAACATATCCTTGTCATAAGAGCTCACTTGTTTTCGTGACAACTTTAAAGGACAAGGTTTTTTTTCCCCTCTCTGTGACCATGAAACATAGTTCTCTCCCTTGTTCATTTCTTGTAATAACCTTAGGGTCATCACAATCCATCTTGACCCCATAAGTATACAACCAGTTCATTTTCAGCATGATATCAATGTTTGATGAGTCAAATTGAATCAGAACTCCAGGGAATACTATCCCACCAATAGTAATTGAAACAAGTTTATGAGGGATAGAACACTCGACTCTAGAGTCATTGGATAACTTGAGTCCATAATTGGTTTATGCCTCCTTATTCTCAAGGTTCAGTTGTATGGCAGATTGACTGGATATAAATGAATGAGTGGCAACTGGATCAACCAATAGACAAAGGGGGTTTCAAAATTAAAAGAGAGCTTCAGTAACTACTGCACCAGAGATGGCAGCTTCCTTCTTGCTCAACACATAAGCCTTTTCTACAACTGTGAGCCTTGAAAGTGAGAGCCTTTCTCTACAGCCTTCAATTTTCGGGAACAGGCAGCGATCAAGTGCTTTGGGCTACAGCACCATGTGCATTTGTTAGTTCCCACTTGACAATCCAGAGTGAATCGAAGTGAAGTCAGGCCCTAATAGCCTATTCTTAACAATGTTCCACCAAATATTAGTTTCACAAGTTAGATAAAATGTTCCAATGTTCACCCTTCTATCTCCTTGCACCTCTATTACACTGAAACTTTCTCCACTCCTCGAGTCCATTCTTAACATTCCACTGGTTCATACTTTCCACTCTAGAGTCCTTTAGTATGAATCAACTGAAGACATTTTTCCATGTGGTAGTAACCCATCAAAATTTACGCAGTCAAAATGCATGACAAAGATTTTGATTTTGTCCAACTTAAGCTTTATGAAAGTGATCTTTAATAGGAAACTGAGGTTGAATCAGCCGAAAAGGGCAGACACATCGCATTTCCCTTAGCAATGGATTCCACAAGTTGGATTTCCACAAGTTGGACAACAATCAATTGCTATACAAAGCGTAGTTAAGATCTACCTTCTGTTCAGGCGTGCTACAAAATTATCATCTATAGTCATGAGTGCAACCCAACCATAACCCAGCTACTAGTAGCAATTGGGGTCTTAAAAACAGGCAAAAGTGACCATAACTAATGAAGGTGTGACATGAGAGTGAATGGTGGTGCAACTGGATGGAGAGATGCCATGAAGGCAGGACGACTAAGCCCCTGGTCAAAGCAAAGAATATCCAAACAGTTGATAATCCAACCAAGACAATGGTAAATGGTATGTTACCAGAAAATGCAATGACATATTTTCAAGATTAATGTCTCCTTCACGGATGGAGGCTGAGTCAATGGACTGCTGGCAAGAGTTTGGGCAATTTTAAGTAAGTCTTGAATTGCAATGGACTGAAACAAAATGTCTCTCTAAAGTGTCCTTGGTTTCTCTCATATGGAATCACCAATAGTTAATAGTTTTAAAACTTATGTACCATAGAACACGCCTCTCCCAAATCCTACAATTCAGGGGATACTACATCAAGAAACCCCATATAGCTCACTTAGATGAAATCCTTGAGTTACAGAAGAAAATATCTGCAATCAATGAGGCATATTGAAGCAATTGCCATTGGATTCAAGAAGCGCACAAAATGGCACCTATATGATGAGGAAATATAAGCTCAAAATTGTATGTATCCACTGACTTGAACGGTCTGGACCATCAGACTTCTAGGCTAAATTTCATTGGCCACTGGTCTCCAAATGTGTTACAACATGGGTCATTGGAAATCTTACTTTCTGAACTTTGATATAGAATAACTAAAACATCTCTATCTAATGGAATGTATGGCTGCAAGTGGACTAAACTCAGTCCTTGTGCATTAGGATTCTGCCAACTTTGTAGACTTTGACTTGTCTAATACTTTTGAATGACCAAAAGACCTCTAATTCACTTGAAACTTGTTTCATATGAAAGATATCTCCTTAAACTTAAACTCAGGATGGAAAATCCTTGCGTAAATCATGGAGATCATGGGCAAAAGTTACTTCAAGATCGGTCCTTGTGCACTTATCAAAACTGCCAAGTTGATTGAACTTGTGTATTCTGCCCATACTTGGTTTTCCCTATACATTTAACCTCAAAATGAGTCAAGGGCCTTTCGTAGGACACATTTGTAACAACCCCCAACCCTATGGCTAGGAGTGTTAGTTATTCTTAAATTTCTAGGGCGAAACGGACAGAGTTTCACCTGCAAACTAGCCATTTTCCAAGCTTAAAGCCTTACATCACATCATCTGCATTGAATAGAAGTATAAAAGGATACCAAATTAAGCTCGACAGCTACACGCCGGAGACCACAACTCTACAGGCCACATGCCTGGAGTACAAGAGTTTACATCTCAAAAATAAACAATTCCAGCTAAACGGATGTCATACCATTCAAATGGGTGACTCATATGACCATACTTAGGTAAATGCATTGGAGCACCTTCAACTTGTTATTCAAAATCTCCATCAAATTTCCTGCTTGAGATCAAACCATATGTACTTTGTATGGATCCATCTGACAAAGAAGAATATGCGAGTAGAATATGTGTGAGATAACCAAACATTACCAGTGCCACAAATCTCTAAGGATATCATAATAATCCTCAGTCCACACTAATCAATTTCACAGTATCTTAACTCCATACTCTATATCCCATAAGGAAAATCTCAACCTGGCTCTGATACCAAATCTGTAACGCCCCTAAATTAAACATGTTTCACTGATCATATTCTCCTTAATACATCACTCAATTGCTATATGATGAATCCAATGATATGGGCGTTATCGCCGTCCAAAAAGGACAAGGCTTGAAACATGAGTACTATAAATAACATAATTGAGCATAACCTCAAACATATACATACACACCTAATCAATCTAGATATAAACAACTGTTAACCAATATAAGGTTTCTACACCATAGTAAAAACAATTCATCATGAAATCTGCATCTCCATCCATTGAAGAATTCAATATACAGCTTTAAAGTATGCTTATACTGTATTACTTCTGATCCATATGGATTTCCTTGCTTAACTTATTCTCTTCAACTGATTTGTTAGAACGAAGGCAATTCTCTGAGCATTTGCCTAAAAAAAAACATGAAAACATTTCGAACAGTGAGCCGAAGCTCAAAGTAATTAAGCAGCAAACTGAGATTACCTAAATGATTTGCTTCTTTTAAATCAAGGGCATGGAGGGATCTCCACCACCCTCCCCTTGTTAAAAAAGATTTGTCGAGAAAGCTCTGATACCAAAGTTGATGACTGTCCCAAGGGTCGAAGCTAAAACTCAAATTAGGAGTGAAAGCTTTAAACCAAGACAGAATACAATCAATGAAAAACCAAGGAAAGTGGTACGTTTGAGGCTGGCTGTGAGGCAGCAGCAATGTGAGGTAGGGGATGAGATTTAGAATCAAGGATTCTAAATGAGAAAAGGAAAAGGAACTTGATATATCTTCAAAGGATTGAATGAAAACTTAAGCTACAAATCAGTAACACATTGTTGGCAAACTGAAAACTATCAAAGCTCACTTGAAACCCATGAGGATTATCAAGGTAGATGGATAGTTCTAAACCCTCACTTAGA
The DNA here is from genome assembly GCA_017589665.1 of Selenicereus undatus. Classification (NCBI taxonomy): domain Eukaryota; kingdom Viridiplantae; phylum Streptophyta; class Magnoliopsida; order Caryophyllales; family Cactaceae; genus Selenicereus; species Selenicereus undatus. The sequence goes on from JACYFF010002017.1 coordinate 24,726,500, forward strand.
TACAGAAACACCACTAAGTTTGAGTTTAGGGCCCTTAACCTCAATTAGGATAAAGAAACACCACCTAAATAAGAGTTAAGACTTACTTAAACCCACCTTAATCTGCCTAATTAGGGATAAGCAAGTGAAGTGTTTAAGGGGAAACAAGAGCAATGCTCTCAATTCTGATGTTGATTCAGAGTTGGATGATATTACAAGGAAAGGTCTTAGATTAGGCTCGTTACATGGTTTAGGCTTGTCCGGATACAGGCTCACCTAACCTAATCTGATTACATTCAAAATGCAAAGAAAAACAAAGCAAATGCAGTTACAACCTTAAGTACACACGTTTAAGCCTTAATACATTCAGCTAGCTTAGCAAAAAAGGAGCAGCAACTCGTTGTGAGAACTTTACGGCTAACCAATCAGCTTAAAGAACACAATTTGCTGCCTTTGCTCCCCATTGGTTACTCTTCTCTAGACAACTCCCTTTTTCATCTTGATGATTGAGTTTCTAGAGGCCTTGGGACGTGTGCCACTCAGCATTGGAACGGAGAAAACCCTTTGGAGAAGGCAAACTTGAACCGCATTGCTGAACCAATTTTAGGGCAGTTTCTGGTCAGTTTTTGCAACTAAGTTTTACCTTAGCAAAAGTATGTGTGATCTCACTTTCCTCCAAAGGGGGGAAATCTTAGGATGTCTACAACCCCCCCCCCCCTTCAAACAAAGAAATCAGGGTTAAACCATGTTTAAGTAGGTTAACTCTACTAAAACATTTAGCCGTGCAATTTCGGACCAAAATTGGCAGGTTTGACAAAATCACTTGATCTCTTTGGTTCCTTTGGGTATGATTGGAATTCAATGCTTGGACCGGAAATTAGATATCTTGGGGATTTTAAAATGGTAAAAATTGAAGACTTAAACCAAAATGTATCACAGTAAATAAGAAGAACAAAACCGGGTATATTCTGGTCCTGCTGGGTAGTTTGGACACCTTGGGTTTATTTGCTAATTTGAATGGGTAAATGAAGTCCAAATGGGATGAAACTTCTTTTGGTGCAAAGCTGACTTCCTGAACTTCAATCCCAATGAAAAATATTAGACTTAAACCTTAAGGAGGCCTAAGTAGTTAAGCACACAAAAACAGGTTAGCTATTGGAATTAACCCGTGCCCTGCAGTTTTAATACTTAAAAAAAATTTGGTTGATTTATTCATCCTTTAAGCAGCGAATTGAGATTACCTAATTGATTTCCTTCTATTAAATCAAGGGCATGGAGGGATCTCCATCACCCTCCCTTGGTTAAAAAAGATTTGTTGACAGAGCTCTGATGCCAAAGTTGATGAATGTCCCAAGGGTCCAAGCCAAAACTCAAATTAGGAGTGAAAGCTTAAAACCAAGAGAGAATACAATCAATGAACACCAAGGAAAGTGGTACGTTTGAGGCTGGTTGTGAGGCAGCACCAATGTGAGGTATTGGATGGAATTTAGAATCAAGGATTCTAAATGAGAAAAGGAAAAGGAACCTGATGTATCTTCAAAGGATTGAATGAAAACTTAAGCTAGAAATCAGTACTACATAGCTTGCAAACTGAAAACTAGCAAAGTTCAGTTGAACCCCATGAGGACTATTAAGGTAGATGGATAGCTCTAAACCCTCACTTAGATACAGAAACACCACTAAGCTTTAGTTTAGGGCCCATAACCTCAATTAGGATACAGAAACACCACCTAATTAAGAGTTAAGAGTTACTTGAACACCACCTCAATCGGCCTAATTAAGGATAAGCAAGTGAAGTGTTTAAGGGGAAACAAGAGCAATCCTCTCAATTTTGATGTTGATTCAAAGTTGGATGATATTTCAAGGGGGTGCCGTGGGCAGCTTTAATACTATTCTAGCAAGCAAGCAAGCACACTCCTAAAGGTTTCCTTCCTAGGAAGGAAAGGTCTTTGATTAGGCCAATTACACAGTTTAGGCTAATCCGAATACAAGCTCACTTAACCTAATCTAATTACATTCAAAATGCAAAGAAAAACAAAGCAAATGAAGTCACAACCTCAAGTACACATGTTTAACCCTTAATACATTCAGCTAGCTTACAAAAAAGGAGCAGCAACTCATTGTGAGCACTTTACGGCTAACCAATCAGCTTCAACAACACAATTTGCTGCCTTTCCTCCCCATTGGTTGCTCTTCTCTGGACAACTCCCTTTTGCAGCTTGATGATTGAGTTTCTAGAGGCCTTGGGACGTGTGCCACTGAGCATTGAAAGGCAGAAAACCCTTTGGGCAAGGCAAACTCGAACCGCACTGCTGAACCGATTTTAGGGCAGTTTCTGGCCGGTTTTTGCAACCAAGTTTTACCTTAGCAAAAGTATGCACGATCTCGTTTTCATCCAAAGGGGGGAAACCTTAGAATGTCTACAACCCCCCCCCCCAACAAAGAAATCAGGGTTAAACCATGTTTAAGTAGGTTGACTTTACTAAAACATTTAACCGTGCAATTTTGGACCAAAACTGGCAGGTTTGACAAAATCACTTCATCTCTTTGGTTCCTTTGGGTATGATTGGAAATCAATGGTTGGACCTGAAAGTGGACATCTTGGGGATTCCAAAAGGGCAAAAATCCAAGACTTAAACCAAAATGTATCATAAGAAATGAGAAGAACAAAACCGGGTACATTATGTTCCTGTTGGGCAGTTTTGGCACCTTGGGTTTATTTGAATGGGGAATGAAGTCCAAATGGGATGAAGCTTGCTTTGGTGCAAAGCCGACTTCCTGAACTTCATTCCCAATGAAAAATGTTACACTTAAACCTTAAGGAGGCCTAAGTAATTAAGCACACAAAAACAGGTTTGCAGCTGGAATTAACCCGTGCCCTGCAGTTTCAATACTTAAACATAATTTGGATGACTTATTCATCCTTTAAGCCGCAAATTGAGATTACCTAATTGATTTGCGCCTTTTAAAACAAGGGCATGGAGGGATCTCCATCATCCTCGCCTTGTTAAAAAATATTTGTCCACAAAGCTCTGATACCAAAGTTGATGAATGTCCCAAGGGTCTAAGCGAAAACTCAAATTAAGAGTGAAAGCTTAAAACCAAGAGAGAATACAATCAATGAAAAACCAAGGAAAGTGGTACGTTTGAGGCTGGTTATGGGGCAGCAGCAGTGTGAGGTAGGGGAACAGATTTAGAATCAAGGATTCTAAATGAGAAAAGGAAAAGGAACTTGATGTATCTTCAAAGGATTGAATGAAAACTTAAGCTAGAA
>JACYFF010002017.1:24791713-24802102 GCA_017589665.1 Selenicereus undatus
GGTAATCTCAATTTGCTGCTTAAAGGATGAATAAATCATCCAAATTTGCTTAAAGATGCTGCTTAAATCATCCAAAGGATTAATAAATCTCAATTTGCTACTTAAAAGATGCTTAAAGTATTGAAACTGCAGGGCACGGGTTAATTCCAGCAGCTAACCCGTTTTTGTGTGCTTGATTACTTAGGCCTCCTTAAGGTTTAAGTCTAATATTTTTCATTGGGATTGGAGTTCAGGAAGTCAGCTTTGCACAATACAAGTTTCATCCCATTTGGACTTCATTTACCTATGAAAATTAGCAAATAAACCCATGGTGTCCAAACTACCCAACAACACCAGAATTTACCCAGTTTTGTTCTTCTCATTTCTTATGATATATTTTGGTTTAAGTCTTCGATTTTTACCTTTTTGGAATCCATTGGATTTCTAATTTTAGGTCCAAGTATTGAATTCCAATCACACCCAAAGGAACCAAAGTGATCAAGTCATTTTGTCAAACCTGCTAGTTTTGGTCCAAAACTGCACGGTTAAATATTTTACTAGAGTTAACCTACTTATACCTAGTTTAACCTTGACATCTGTGATTGGGGGGGGGGGTTGTGGACATCCTAAGGTTTAACCCCCATGGATGAAAACGAGATGATGCGTACTTTTGCTAAGGTAAAACTTGGTTGCAAAAACCGGCCAAAAACTGCCCTAAAACCGATTCAGCAGTGCGGTTCGTGTTTGCCTTCTCCAAAGGGTTTTCCCCCTTCCAATGCTAAGTGGCACACGTCCCAAGGCCTCTAGAAACTCAATCGTCAAGCTGCAAAGTGGAGTTGTCTAGAGAAGAGCAACCAATGCGGAGTAAAGGGAGAAAATTGTGTTCTTTAAGCTGATTGGTTAGCTGTAAAGTTCTCACAACGAGTTGCTGCTCCTTTTTTGCTAAGCTAGCTGAATGCATTAAGGCTTAAACGTTTGTACTTATGGTTGTAACTTCATTTGCTTTGTTTTTCTTTGCATTTTGAATGTAATTAGATTAGGTTGATTGAGCTTGTATCCAGATTAGCCTAAACCGTGTAGTGAGCCTAATCTAAGACCTTTCCTTCATACGAAAGAAACCCTTAGGAGTGTGCACGCTTGCTTGCTACCTTGCTAGACTAGTATTAAAGCAGCCCGCGACCCCCCTTGTAATATCATCCAACTTTGAATCAACATCAGAATTGAGAGCATTGCTCTTGTTTCCCCTTAAACACTTCACTTGCTTATCCTTAATTAGGCTGACTAAGGCAGTGTTTAAGTAAGTCTTAACTATTAATTAGGTGGTGTTTCTTTATCCTAATTGAGGTTAAGGGCCCTAAACTCAAACTTATTGGTGTTTCTGTATCTAAGTGATGGTTTAGAACTATCCATCTACCTTGATAATCCTCATGGGTTTCAAGTGAGCTTTGCTAGTTTTCAGTTTGCCAGCAATGTGTTTCTGATTTCTAGCTTAAGCTTTTGTTCAATCCTTTGAAGATACATCAAGTTCCTTTTCCTTTTCTCATTTAGAATCCTTGATTCTAAATCTGTTCCCCTGTCTCACATCGCTGTTGCCCCACAACCAGCCTCAAACGTACCACTTTCCGTAGTCTTTCATTGATTGTATTCTCTCTTGGTTTTAAGCTTTCACTCTTAATTTGAGTTTTCGCTTAGACCCTTGGGACATTCATCAACTTTGGTATCAGAGCTTTGTGGACAAACCTTTTTTAACAACGGGAGGATGACGGAGATCCCTCCATGCCCTTGTTTTAAAAGACGCAAATCAATTAGGTAATCTCAATTTGCGGCTTAAAGGATTAATAAATCATCCAAATTATGTTTAAGTATTGAAACTGCAGGGCACGGGTTAATTCCAACAGTTAACCCATTTTTGTGTGCTTAATTACTTAGGCCTCCTTAAGGTTTAAGTGTAACATTTTTCATTGGGAATGAAGTTCAGGAAGTCAGCTTTGCGCCAAAGCAAGTTTAATCCCATTTGGACTTCATTTCCCCATTCAAATAAACCCAAGGTGATAAAACTGCCCAACAGGAACATAATGTACCCGGTTTTGTTCTTCTCATTTCTTATGATACATTTGGTTTAAGTCTTGCACTTTTACCTTTTTTGAATCCCCAAGATGTCCACTTTTAGGTCCAAGCATTGAATTCCAATCATACCAAAAGGAACCAAAGAGATCAAGTGATTTTGTCAAACCTGCCAGTCTTGGTCCAAAATTGCACGGTTAAATGTTTTAGTAGAGTAAACCTACTTAAACATGGTTTAACCCTGATTTCTTTGTTGGGGGGGGGGGTGGGTTTGTAGACATCCTAGGGTTTCCCCCCCATGGATGAAAATGAGATCATGCATAGTTTTGGTAAGGTAAAACTTGGTTGCAAAAACCGGCCAGAAACTGCCCTAAAATCGGTTGAGCAGTGCGGTTCGAGTTTGCCTTCTCCAAAGAGTTTTCTCCCTACCAATGCTGAGTGGCACATGTCCCAAGGCCTTTAGAAACTCAATCATCAAGCTGCAAAGTGGAGTTGTCTAGAGAAGAGCAACTAATGCGGAGCAAAGGGAGAAAATTGTGTTCTTTAAGCTGATTGGTTAGCTGTAAAGTTCTCACAACGAGTTGCTACTCCTTTTTTGCTAAGCTAGCCTAATTTATTATGGCTTAAACGTGTGTACTTAAGGTTGTAACTTCATTTGCTTTTTTTTTCCTTTGCATTTTGAATGTAATTACATTAGGTTAAGTGAGCTTGTATCCGGACTAGCCTAAACCGTGTAATGAGCCGAATCTAAGACCTTTCCTTCCTAGGAAGGAAACCCTTAGGAGTGTGCTTGCTTGCTAGACTAGTATTAAAGCTGCCCACGGCACCCCCTTGAAATATCATCCAACTTTGAATCAACATCAAAATTGAGAGGATTGCTCTTGTTTCCCCTTAAACACTTCACTTGCTTATCCTTAATTAGGACGATTAAGGTGGTGTTCAAGTAACTCTTAACTCTTAATTAGGTGGTGTTTCTATATCCTAATTGAGGTTAAGGGCCCTAAACTAAAACTTAGTGGTGTTTCTGTATCTAAGTGAGGGTTTAGAGCTATCCATCTACCTTAATAGTCCTCATGGTTTTCAAGTGAACTTTGCTAGTTTTCTGTTTGCAAGCTATATATTACTGATTTCTAGCTTAAGTTTTCATTCAATCCTTTGAAGATACATCAGGTTCCTTTTCCTTTTCTCATTTAGAATCCTTGATTCAAAATTCCATCCCCTACCTCACATTGCTGCTGCCTCACAACCAGCCTCAAACGTACCACTTTCCCTGGTTGTTCATTGATTGTATTCTCTCTTGGTTTTAAGCTTTCACTCCTAATTTGAGTTTTGGCTTGGACCCTTGTGACATTCATCAACTTTGGTATCAGAGCTTTGTCAACAAATCTTTTTTAACAAAGGGAGGGTGATGGAGATCCCTCCATGCCCTTGGTTTAACAGAAGCAAATCAATTAGGTAATCTCAATTTGCTGCTTAAAGGATGAATAAATCATCCAAATTTTGTTTAAGTATAAAACTGCAGGGACGGGTAAATTCCAACAGCTAACCTGTTTTTGTGTGCTTAACTACTTAGGCCTCCTTAAGGTTTAAGTCTAATATTTTTCATTGGGATTGAAGTTCAGGAAGTCAGCTTTCCACCAAAACAAGTTTCATCCCATTTGGACTTCATTTACCCATTCAAATTAGCAAATAAACCCATGGTGTCCAAACTACCCAGCAGGACCAAAATATACCCGATTTTGTTCTTCTCATTTCCTATGATACATTTTGGTTTAAGTCTTCGATTTTTACCTTTTTAGAATCCCCAAGATATCTACTTTCAGGTCCAAGCATTGAATTCCAATCATACTCGAAGGAACCAAAGAGATCAAGTGATTTTGTCAAACCTGCCAATTTTGGTCCAAAATTGCACAGCTAAATGTTTTAGTGGAGTTAACCTGCTTAAAAATGGTTTAACCTTGATTTCTTTGTTGGAAGGGGGGGGGGTTTGTAGACATCCTAAGATTTCCCCCCTTTAGAGGAAAACGAGATCATGCATACTTTTGGGTAAGGTAAAACTTAGTTGCAAAAACTGACCAGAAACTGCCCTAAAATTGGTTTAGCAATGCGGTTCGAGTTTGCCTTCTCCAAAGGGTTTTCTCCCTTCCAATGCTAAGTGGCACACGTCGCAAGGCCTCTAGAAACTGAATGATCAAGATGCAAGAGGGAGTTGTCTAGAGAAGACTAACCAATGGGGAGCAAAGGCAGCAAATTGTGTTCTTGAAGCTGATTGGTTAGCCGTAAAGTTCTCACAATGAGTTGCTGCTCCTTTTTTGCGAAGCTAGTAGAATGTATTAGGGATTAAACGTGTGTACTTAAGGTTGTAACTTCATTTGCTTTGTTTTTCTTTGCATTTTGAATGTAATTAGATTAGGTTATATGAGCTTGGATCCGGACTGGCCTAAACCGTGTGATGAGCCTAATCTAAGACCTTTCCTTCCTAGGAAGGAAACCCTTGGGAGTGTGCTTGCTTGCTGGCTAGCTTGCTAGACTAATATTAAACCAGCCCACGACCCCCCTTTTAATATCATCCAACTTTGAATCAACATCAGAATTGAGAGCATTGCTCTTGTTTCCCCTTAAACACTTCACTTGCTTATCCTTAATTAATTAGGCCAATTAAGGTGGTGTTCAAGTAAGTCTTAACTCTTAATTAGGTGGTGTTTCTTTATCCTAATTGAGGTTAAGGGCCCTAAACTCAAACTTAGTGGTGTTTCTGTACCTAAGTGAGGGTTTAGAACTATCCATCTACCTTGATAATCCTCATGGGTTTCAAGTGAGCTTTGCTAGTTTTCAGTTTGCTAGCAATGTGTTACTGATTTGTAGCTTAGGTTTTCATTCAATCCTTTAAAGATACATCAAGTTCCTTTTGCTTTTCTCATTTAGAATCCTTGATTCTAAATCTCATCCCCTACCTCACATTGCTGCTGCCTCACAACCAGCCTCAAACGTACCACTTTTCTTGGTTTTTCATTGATTGTATTCTATCTTTGTTTTAAGCTTTCACTCCTAATTTGAGTTTTAGCTTCGACCCTTGGGACAGTCATCAACTTTGGTATCAGAGCTTTCTCGACAAATCTTTTTTAACAAGGGGAGGATGGTGGAGATCCCTCCATGCCCTTGATTTAAAAGAAGCAAATTAATTAGGTAATCTCAATTTGCTGCTTAATTACTTAGGCCTCCTTAAGGTTTAAGTCTAATATTTGTCATTGGGATTGAAGTTCAGGAAGTCATCTCTGCACCAAAATAAGTTTCATCCTGTAACGCCCTCAAAATACTAATGGCATAATTGCTCACAATTGCAGCGAAAGACTCAGTAAACGAAGGCACTACCGCCGTCCTGATAAGGACAAAGCTCACTGAAACCATTTAATCTTGCAACTCGTGCTTACAATCACAAAATCTAGTAAACTGAAACACTTCAAGACCGTAGTCCATAATTGTTTAACCATACCATGTACTAACTCATATTCCATACCACACAAGTACTTGACCTTAAGGTCGGTTCCAATATTCATGCTACGCTGAGTCCACTGTGAACATCTGATGACCTTCAAAAAGGCTTGCTAAAAGGAGGAATATGTGATACTTCATCACCTAAAATGGAAAACATGAAAACAATTCGAAAACATGAGCAAAAACTCAGTACATACATCCTTGTATTTGTAAAATGAGCATAAAAACACTGTTGATGGGTACCCAACTTTGCAATTCATTTAGTTGGCAATAACACTGAAAATGAAAGTAATATGAAATTGAATTGCTCATTATTATTTGGATGTGAACCCCTTGCACTGATATGATCTATACATAGGTGTACACCTGTCAATCCGATCAAGAGTTGGCGTGAAGTTGCGCGGGTAAATGATGGGCTGACGCCCTATAGATGACAGCTGACGGGGTCACAAGTTAAATGGCAAATCACTGTATAAACTGATTCATTGATAAACTCATCAAGAGTTGTAATTTGATAAACATGTTGTACTTTCTGAAGATACAGGCAATGGACGTACCTTAAGTCTTTAAAACAAAATGTTATCTAGCTTGATACAAGTCAGTTGTTTCATAAATGTCATCTGACTTGAGACATATGTTCTGACTTGAAAACACTTATGCATAACGGGGAATGATAACTAGGCCTTAACTCTGTTTCATAAATGTCATTGAAAGTATGTGTAGTTAGTAAATGATCCTTACTCACACAATTGAGTAAGTAAAAGTATGCGTAACAGAAATTGAGTAATTAAATGGCATACATAACTCGTGTATTTCAATATAACTTCAAAACTGAATTGATGAAAGTAAAATAGTCCACAATGAGATAAATGGTATTACAGAGGGAAAGGCCTTGATGGCGATAATTGAGAGAATGGTTATGGCATTTTCTGAAATAAGTTGCTGATACAAGTGTAAGGCTCGCTGATTTATAGCTTGGTTCAAGACAACAGCGAGTACACTAGATTGGGTTGATAACTACAATTGATACAATCTGAATTGAGTAAGTAATAGAGGTCTGAGGCCAAGAGAGGTTTATCTTGGTTCAATTGCACAAACTGCAATAACTTGGTTTGATAAGTCACAACATCCCACTTCTCATATTTCATTCATAAATCCATTAGATAAATAATTCCTCCTCAAATGGGTCATTACCCTCAATAGAAGCTATTAAGCTCACCAAGCATGGTATTTTCTTTGTAAAATCCATAACTGAATCAAAGCTCAAAAACAAGCTCCCAATTGTATATTTGTCTTCTTCTTCCTCATTAATCAAGCTAAAAGCTCCATGAAAATCCATGAATATTTATTTCCCCCTTAAATGGCTTGGCCCAAAATACACAAAATGAGTTCATGATCAATCTCACTTAATCGTTATTATTGCTCTTTATACAGTTACTCAAAATTCTTCCAAAAATCACCAAACTCAAAATACTCAACCAAAATTCGTGAGATCTCCCAGGAAATTCAGAAATAATATGAAAAATCGGCAATAAAATTTTCAGAATTTTCCCCCAAGTATACACTGCACAGAAATAGTAATAACAACCTAATTTACACCCAAGCAGGTTAGTTCACTTCAAAAATTCATAACTTTCATTCTGGACATTAGATGGATACCTAAAACCTAAATATGAAAAGATTAAGAAGTACCAAAAAACTTTCATTTACAACTAAAAACATGATTCCCACAATTGGATTCCAAAAATGGAACTAAAACACAAGTGTATCAGTTTTGATCTCATTTTGCGCAATTTTGGTAAAATGACCATAACGTTTTCCACATACCACAAATTAATACGATTCAAGAGCCATGTGAAAGATACCATACTGAAGTATGTACACACCAAAAATCATAATTTTTGGTTGGACCATTCATTACCAGTTTAATCCCAAAGTGAACCCTAATTTCCTGAAATTCTAGTCCTTCACTGATTTAACTTTCTCTTCCTTTTTCACATAAAAATCACTTGAAATAATTTCAAATCACCACAATCAGATACAAAGATATCATTTAAGGCCTCATATATATATCCAAACTCTAAACAACTTCATTTATACATAATTACTAAATTCGTATCCAAAACAGGGTAGTTTTCTTCAAAATTCCATAACTCACTGATTAAACCTCCAAACGTCATGAAAGTTTTCCAGAAAATCCCAAATAATATAGAGAATCTACAGTAACAATTTTAGAATTTTTGGACAATCCCATCATTGCCAGAATTTTCGACAGTGGCATTTTGAACAAATGCAATATCATGAAAATCATGCTCTTGATCCAATATCTATGAGTCCAAACATCTCCAAACTCAATAGAAATTGAACAATAACTATCAATTTGATCATTCAAACATAGCCCATAAATAAAACAAACATAAAATTCAAGATATAACAAGTTAGGGTTTGGGATATACCTCAATTTAAGCTTGAATTAGAGGGAGGAGGGAGCTGTTTTGAGTGAAGTAAATGGTTGGGCATGATAGCTGGAAGCAAGGGGAAGTCGGGATAGCTGAGAGGTGGCCGGAAACCACCCAAAGTGGCAGCAACTGCTGGCCCCTGTTTTTGCTACTGCACACGTGAGGAACGAGAGAGGAAATGGAGCATGAGTTTGTGAATTTGTTTGCTCAAGTTTTGTGGTTATAAATTGTCAATCGGTAGCAACATGTGGCTGGAAATTTTCATCCCCAAAAGTAGCTTTTTGATAATTAAAATTAAGCGCTAACATGAACGATTAGTGAAATAACAAAAGTTAGTAAGGTTTTGGGCTTTTGTTTTTTTGGCCCAAAAGGCTAAATTGGGGCTAAAATTTGGTGTGTTGAACAAAATAAAAGTTTGTATTGCTCGGAATTAAATTTTAGCAAAGATAAGAAAATAATTAATCACTAATTTATACTCACCAAGGCCTAATATCGATTCACTCGATATTTAATCAATCAACGAAACTTCGAATTAACAATCAATGAAGCTTGAGTTGCAAAGTGGTACCCAAAATGAAATACCTCCCAACTGGGAAGATTAAATACGATGAATGAAGGTGGAAAATTTAAATAACATGATGGAACTCGTTAAATAAATAAATGGAGCGTAATTGAATTTAATGAATATGATTTGGTTAAACAAATAACCATGAGTGATTAAGTTAATAAACATGGTAAAGTAATTGAATAAACATAATTAAAGAAATAAATAAAGATGATTTAAATAAATAAATATGGGTTAGGGTTGGGTTATTACAGCCTTTCTCCCTTAAAGAGTTTCGTCCTCGAAACCTATAACACTTGTCAACTATATACAATGCTGCTTTAAAACACATGGGTCATTGGTTCTCATTGCTTTCCTCTGAAGGGGTATAATTGTCGAATGAACACTGATTAGGAGTGTAATAGCCCGACCATAAATCATTTTTATTTGTTTAATTAAGCCATGTTATTCATTTTTCTCATTTATTTATCTCATTTAATTATCCTGGTTGCAAGAATTCATTTTGGGCCCTATTTTGCAATTCGAGTTTCATTTACCGAAAACAATTTTTCGGAGAAATTGACATTAGGCCTCAATGATTATGATTTAAAAGATTAAATTATTTTTCATCATATCACACTTAATTTCGAGCTTTGGGAAAACAAATTTAATTAATCGCACCCGGTTTGGCATTTTTCTCCCCAACCCGAGCTCTTTTAATGCCAATTTTGGCCCAACAAGCATCCACTTCATTTTGCTTGCCTAAGTAATCTTGTGTGTTGAATTTCCATTGGCTTAAACTCATTTTGCTAGGGATAATCTCAGCCAAGTAAAGCAATTAAGGCAAAATAAATATCAACCAAGTGTTTTTTTTACTTTATCAAGCAAATATACAAGTCACTTTCTCTCTCTTCTTCTCTCCTCCTTCTCTCTACCCATGGGCAGCAGGCCCCCTAGCCACTAAAGTGGTGTTTTCCGACAACTTTTTGGCCACTCTCCGGCAAGGATTTCAATCCCCAAAGAACCTCCCTCCATTGGCTACCATTTTCCATCCTCAAAATCACCCAATATCATCTCCATCCTCACTTATTTCAAGCTCAAAGTGAGTGACTTCAATCCTGTTCTTAGAATTTTTGGTTTTTACTTCTTGTTTTGGTTATTTTGATGATGGATCATGTTGTTTTTATTGAATTAAGAATCATCTTGGTGGTGGATCATGTTGGAGTTGAAGCTACGTTTAGGGTTTTATCTTAATCATGCAAGCTTCATGTTTTAGTGTTGAATTTTGATTGTTTTAAATGAGATTTTGTGATCTTTGGCATTGGTAATGAGTATCAAGATGTTTATGTTGATTTATATAAGTTAAGGACTGATTTTAATGGGTGGTTATGTGAAGAAAAGATTGCAAATATGTGGTTATTGAGTTGTTAAGAGACCTGAAACATGAGCCACTTTCGCATTAAACTGGTACTGTTTGGCACATCCATAATTCATGATTTTTGGTGTAGTGATATCTTGATGAGTTAGATTTCATTAGGCTTTGAAATTACTCAATTTCGAGTTGTGTGGACAAAGTTATGAGCAATTTACTCAACACTGTGCAGAATACATTGAAACTGGGAACTGAACTGGAACAGTAACTTTACGGAAAAACTAGTATTGATTGGGTCACTGAAAAATTGTGATTTTTAGTGTGTGGATAGATCAATAAGTTTTATTTCGAATTCCTTTTGAATTTCCTTAATCCAGGTTCTGTGGAAAAAGCTATAGTCATTTTGCTACGACTGCGCAGATTGAACTAAAATTGTGCACGTCTGTGTTCTACCCTAATTTTAGGGACTTTACTAT
>JACYFF010002017.1:24804775-24818129 GCA_017589665.1 Selenicereus undatus
AAACACCACCAAGCTAAGTTTAGGGCCCTTAAACAAAGTGTTAAGATACAGAAACACCACTTAACATTTGCCTAAGACTCACTTGATCACCACCTTAATTGGCCTAATTAAGGATAAGCAAGTAAGGGTTTAAGAGAAGAAAGCACACAAGCTTTCAAAACTGATTTATATCATTCAAAGGGGTTGTATCCCTTTGCCTTGGCCATGTGGTACTTTAAATAAGCAGCAAGGAATGGCCAAGCTTTGAAAATACAAGCTAGTAACATGACTCCTACCTTTCCTTCATGCTTAGGAAAGGTATCAGTGCTAATTACAACCTGAATTGTACTAAACTAGATTACAAGTTAACTAAACTAATCTAATACATCAAAATACAAATCTAATATTTTTCTAAACTATTAATACATCATTACAACACTTAATATACACTTAAACTAAGCTAAAATATGCTGAGATTGCTGCTTCAACCTCATTGGACAGCCACAAAGGCATTACGGCTGGCCAATAGGAGTTAAGCAACTCAATGCCACCAAGCTAACTCCCATTGGACCTCCTTTTGGCCATGCAACCAATCAATGAAGGCTTAGAAGTGTGTTCCAAGCATAGATGGTCGTGCCTAGCTGAATTTGAGTGAAGAAATCTGGCTGGAGGTTTCAAAAGAACCGGTTTATACAAAACCGGGTTCAGGGGCAGTTTCGTCCGGTTTTTAGGCAACTTGTTAAGCATAGCAAAAATGGATATGATGGTGATTTTATTCATGGGGGGGTAACTTTAGGATGTCTATAATCTCCCCCAACAAAGAAATCAAGGTTTGGACATCTTTAAGTAGGGTAATTAGGCTTAAACATTTTACCGCGCAGATTAGGGCCTAATCTGACCAGTTTGGAAAAACACCTTGTTTCTTTATCCTCTTGTGTGCATAATTGGAATTTTATGTTTGGACCTGAAAGTACACATCGTGAGGACTCCAAAAATGTATAATTTCGTAACTTAATCATTAGTATAGCTTAAGTTATGATTTAAACAAAACCGGGTTGTTTCTGATTTGCTGGACAGTTTTCACACATCTTGGTAAATGGCTGATTTGAACGACCAAATGAACTCCAAATTGGATGCAACTTGTCTTGTTGGAAAGCTGACATCTTAAGCTTGAAATCCATGTAAAACCTTCAGACGTAAACCATTTTGATGCTGGTCGAAATTTGCTTGCAAAATAGGGTCAGTGCTGGATTCTTCCCTTTTGTCCTGCAATGAAACAACTAAAACAAAACTTGGATGATTTAATCACCCTTTAGCCAGCATATTAACATAATCTAATTGATTTGATTCTTTCTAATCAAAGGGGATGGAGAGGTCTCCATCAGTATGCCAATCAAACTGGATTGAATGCCCAATGAATATGTTTCCAGCAATACTATACATAACACATTCAACTGCTTATTGATCTCAGTAAATTTAAAAGACAATGGGTGATCTAAAGTGTAGAGAGATGCAACCACACCATGAACTCCTGCAAAGATATTTCTTTATCGGTTATGAAGGATAGGCATGTAAGCTGAATGAATGAAACAATGAGGATTCGTAATGAAAGAAGTAAGATATATAAATGTCCTGCATATACAAGACATGCAGTTTATTCAGGATGGTCATGATAACAAAGTAAATGAACGGTGTTGCGAAGTTGAGAGAGAGTATTAAGTAATAAAGGTGAAGAAATGCAAAAGGTTACCAAAGTGGCTTTTGAAAACTCATACGGTATCCGTGTGTGAGTAAAATGACGAAGATAAGGGTCAACACTTCCAGAAGGAAAATTTTATTCATCTGATGTTTGAAAAGACAATAGGTCAAGATAAGGGAGTCAATCTTATGACTAAACATGATGTCATCCATCAATAAAACAATTTGCAATAAATGGAAGTCTTGGGTAGACATATAAACTTCAAAAATGTTGGCAAATGGAAATAACACAAATCGTTGTTTATCATTACCAAACTAGGCTGTACTAGAAAAGAAAGGACTGTCAAAATAACTTGAATAACAACATGTAGTCATGGCACTAGAGTAGTACGCCAGCATGACTTTACGGTGCTATAACAACACGAACAATATGGATACATTAATTGCTGAAAGGGCACTCAATGACTGGGTCTGAAGCAACCAATGGCTTTGCAAGCAACAAATGAATAGTGCCCAAATAGAAGCAAAGAGTTCGAGTAGGTAACAGTAAAAATATGAACATAGTGATGACTGAGCTGCAAGTAGAATGAGTCAAATATGCTTAGGA
Source organism: Selenicereus undatus (assembly GCA_017589665.1). NCBI lineage: Eukaryota > Viridiplantae > Streptophyta > Magnoliopsida > Caryophyllales > Cactaceae > Selenicereus > Selenicereus undatus. The sequence continues at coordinate 24,807,060 of JACYFF010002017.1, forward strand.
AGAACTGCAAATCACATAGTAATGCACATCGGGAGTCATTATAGGCTCCATTATGGAAAGAGAGAATTAAACGACTGAGATTGTCAGGGTTTGAATCACCTATAAGAAAGGTTGCTCAGATGTGTTTGAAAAAGTCCCCGCAGACCACATATGAGAATTTCCATAAACACCCCATTACAAATCAAGAGAGTGTTAGTAGCAAAGAAATGATGCATCTGAACGATTCAAGGTAACTAGGGCAGGAATAAGTCAATGACAGGAAGTAATGGGAGCATTACTGATGTAAAGTCTTAGTATCAAGACCAAATGATTCCGATACATGCTAGCTTAATCTTACTTGTCCCACACATATATATATATATATGCTAAGTAGCACACCATAAGCTACTAATTGTTATCACCATACATAAGCACTCATTATAGTGTTCATCTCATACTGGTTCACCTCAAAGATATTGCCCCGCTAGGCATTTCCTCATCTAGAGGTTTACATCAAACTTGACACTGTATTAATCCCTTAAGAAGTTGCAAATGGCATCCCCACATTCGTTGTCAACCATCACTGTACCCAAAAGTAGGTATATTAACACACATCAATAAGACTCTCAAATCCTGGGACAAAACGGACAGAGTTCCGCCTAAAACCTAGCTAAAACCCAGCTAAAACCCAAGCTTAAAGCCTTACAATTGATACCTGAAATAGAGAGAAACATTTCATAGCTCAACGGCCACACGCCGGAGTTCATAACTCAACGGGTCACACACCCGGAGTGCACAATTACAAAAATTTAAACAAATACGAGAGATGAAACATACAATACAATTCCTAGATAAATGACAACATGCCTTTCTAACAGGTGACCCAAATGGTTCCACAGTCCACTTTGCTCATACTTGAATCTCATGATATTACCAAATGATTGAGTCATCCAAATGACAATGGTTCCTCCATATATGCCCATACATATGAACTTATAGCCAACAAATCATTTAATTGGTCCAACATAGCTCATACGCTCCTTGATAGCTAACTCATAAACACTTAATAGCTCATAGTGGCCCTTAAACCTTAGCTCTGATACCAAATCTGTAACGCCCTCAAAATACTAATGACATGATTACTGATAATTGCAGCGAAAGACTCAGTAAACGAAGACACTACCATCGTCCTGATAAGGACAAGGCTCACTTAAACCATTCAATCTTGCAACTCGTGCTTACAATCACAAAATCTAGTAAACTGAAATACTTCAAGACCAAAGTCCATAATAGTTTAACCATACCATGTACTATTTCACATTCCATACCACACAAGTACTTGACCCTAAGGTCGGTCCCAATATTCATGCTATGCTGAGTCCACTGTGAGCATCTGATGACCTTCAAAAAGGCTTGCTAAAAGGAGGAATATGTGATACTTCATCACCTAAAATGGAAAGCATGAAAACAATTCGAAAACATGAGCAAAAACTCAGTACATACATCCTTGTATTTGTAAAATGAGCAAAGAAACACTGTTGATGGGTACCCAACTTTGCAATTCATTTAGTTGGCAATAACACTGAAAATGAAAGTAATATGAAATTGAATTGCTCATTATTATCTGGATGTGAACCCCTTGCACTGATATGATCTATACATAGGTGTACACCTGCCAATCCAATCAAGAGTTGGCCTGAAGCCGCGCGGGTAAATGATGGGCTGACACCCTATAGATGAAAACTGACGGGGTCACAAGTTAAATGGCAAATCACTGTATAAACTGATTCATTGATAAGCTCATTAAGAGTTGTAATTTGATAAACATGTTCTGCTTTCTGAAGATACAGGCAATAGATGTACCTTAATTATTTAAAGCAAAATGTTATCTAACTTGATTCAAGTCAGTTGTTTTATAAATGTCATCTGACTTTAGACATATGTTCTGACTTGAAAACACTTATGCATAACGGGGAATGATAACTAGGCCTCAACTCTGTTTCATAAATGTCATTGAAAGTATGTGTAGTTAGTAAATGATCCTTACTCACACAATTGAGTAAGTAAAAGTATGCGTAACAGAAATTGAGTAATTAAATGGCATACATAACTCGTGTATTTCAATATAACTTCAAAACTGAATTGATGAAAGTAAAATAGTCCACAATGAGATAAATGGTATTACAGAGGGAAAGGCCTTGATGGCGATAATTGAGAGAATGGTTATGGCATTTTCTGAAATAAGTTGCTGATACAAGTGTAAGGCTCGCTGATTTATAGCTTGGTTCAAGACAACAACGAGTACACTAGATTGGGTTGATAACTACAATTGATACAATCTGAATTGAGTAAGTAATAGAGGTCTGAGGCCAAGAGAGGTTTATCTTGGTTCAATTGCACAAACTGCAATAACTTGGTTTGATAAGTCACAACATCCCACTTCTCATATTTCATTCATAAATCCATTAGATAAATAATTCCTCCTCAAATGGGTCATTACCCTCAATAGAAGCTATTAAGCTCACCAAGCATGGTATTTTCTTTGTAAAATCCATAACTGAATCAAAGCTCAAAAACAAGCTCCCAATTGTATATTTGTCTTCTTCTTCCTCATTAATCAAGCTAAAAGCTCCATGAAAATCCATGAATATTTATTTCCCCCTTAAATGGCTTGGCCCAAAATACACAAAATGAGTTCATGATCAATCTCACTTAATCGTTATTATTGCTCTTTATACAGTTACTCAAAATTCTTCCAAAAATCACCAAACTCAAAATACTCAACCAAAATTCGTGAGATCTCCCAGGAAATTCAGAAATAATATGAAACATCGGCAATAAAATTTTCAGAATCTTCCCCCAAGTATACACTGCACAGAAATAGTAATAACAACCTGATTTACATCCAAGCAGGTCAATTCACTTCAAAAATTCATAACTTTCATTCTAGACATCAAATGGATACCTAAAACCTCAATATGAAAATAATAAGAAGACCCCAAAAACTTTCATTTACAACTAAAAACATGATTCCCACAATAAGATTCCCAAAATGGGACTAAAACACAAGTGTATCAGTTTTAATCTCATTCTGCGCAGTTTTGGTAAAACGACCATAACGTTTTCCACAGACCACGGATTAAGGCGATTCAAGAGGCATTTGAAAGATAACATACTAAAATATATACACACCAAAAATCATAATTTTTTGTTGGACCATTCATTGCCAGTTTAATCCCAAAGTCAGCCCTAATTTCCTGAAATTCTAGCCCTTCACTGATTTAACTTTCTCTTCCTTTTTCACATAAAACTCACTTGAAATAATTTTGAAATCATCACAATCAGATACAAAGAGATCATTTAAGGCCTCATATATATATCCAAACTCTAAACAACTTCATTAATACATAATTACTAAATTCGTATCCAAAACAGGGCAGTTTTCTTCAAAATTCCATAACTCACTGATTAAAGCTCCCAAATTCATGAAATGTTTCCAGAAAATCCCAAATAATATAGAGAATCTATAGTAAAAGTTTCAGAATTGTTCAACAATCCCATCATTGCCAGAATTTTCGACAGTGGCATTTAAACGAATGCAAAATCATGAAAATCATGCTCTTGATCCAATACCTATGAGTCCAAACATTTCCAAACTCAATAGAAATTGCACAATAACTATCAATTTGATCATTGAAGCATAGCCCATAAATAAAACAATCATAAAATTCAAGATATAACAAGTTAGGGTTTGGGATATACCTCACTTTAAGCTTGAATTAGCGGGAGGAGGGAGCTGTTTTGAGTGAAGTAAATGGTTACGCATGATAGCTGGAAGCAAGGGGAAGTCGGGATAGCCGAGAGGTGGCCGGAAACCACCCAAAGTGGTGGGACAAGGGGCAGCAATTGCTGCCCCTGTTTTTGCTGCTACACACGTGAGGAGGGAGAGAGGAAATGGAGGATGAGTTTGTGAATTTGTTTGCTCATGTTTTGTGGTTATAAATTGTCAATAGGTAGCAACATGTGGCTGGAAATTTTCATCCCCAAAAGTAGATTTTTGATAATTAAAATTAAGCGCTAACATGAACGATTAGTGAAATAACAAAAGTTAGTAAGGTTTTGGGCTTTTGTTTTCGGCCCAAAAGGCTAAATTGGGGTTAAAAAAAATTATTTGGTGTGTTGAACAAGAAAAAAATTTGTATTGCATGGAATTAAATTTTAGCGAAGATAAGAAAATAATTAATTACTAATTTATACTAATCCGTGGATGAAAACGAGATCATGCATACTTTTGGTAAGGTAAAACTTGGTTGCAAGAACAAGCTAGAAACTGCCCTACAACTGGTTCAACAGCACGGTTGGAGTTTGCCTTCTCCAAAGGGTTTTCTCCCTACTAATGCTTAGTGGCACACGTGCCAAGGCCTCAAGAAACTCAATCATCAAGCTGCAAAAGCGAGTTGTCTAGAGAAAAGCAACAATTTGGAACAAAGGTAGCAAACTGTGTTCTAAAGCAGATTGGTCAGCCGTAAAGTTCTCACGATGAGTTGCTGCTCCTTTTTGGCAAAGCTAGCTGAATGTATTAAGGCTTAAACGTGTGTACTTAAGATTGTAACTTCGCTTGCTTTGTTTTTCTTTGCATTTTGAATGTAATTAGATTAGGTTAAGTGAGCTTGTATCCGAATTAGCCTAAACCGTGTAATTAGCCTAATCTAAGACCTTTCCTTCCTAGGAAGGAAACCTTTAGGAGTGTGCTAGCTTGCTTGCTAGACTAGTATTAAAGTTGCCCACGGCACCCCTTGTAATATCATCCAACTTTGCATCAACATCAGAATTGAGAGCATTGCACTTGCTTCCCCTTAAACACTTCACTTGCTTATCCTTAATTAGGCCGATTAAGGTGGTGTTCAAGTAAGTCTTAACTCTTAATTAAGTGGTGTTTCTGTATCCTAATTGAGGTTAAGGGCCTTAAACTAAAACTCAGTGCAGTTTCTGTATCTAAGTGAGGGTTTAGAACTGTCCATCTACCTTGATAATCCCCATGGGTTTCAAGTGAACTTTGCTAGTTCTCAGTTTGCAAGCTATGTATTACTGATTTCTAGCTTACGTTTTCATTCAATCCTTTGAAGATACATCGGGTTCCTTTTCCTTTTCTCATTTAGAATCCTTGATTCTAAATTCCATCCCCTAAATCACATTGTTGCTGCCTCACAACCAGCCTCAAACGTACCACTTTCCTTTGTTGTTCATTGATTGTATTCTCTCTTGGTGTTAAGCTTTCACTCCTAATTTGAGTTTTAGCTTGGACCTTTGGGAGATTCATCAACTTTGGTATCAGAGATTTGTGGACAAATCTTTTTTAACAAGTGGAGGCTGATGGAGATCCCTCTATGCCCATGATTTAAAAGATGCAAATCAATTAGGTAATCTCAATTTGCCGCTTAAAGGATTAATAAATCATCCAAATTTTGTTTAAGTATTGAAACTGCAGGGCACGGGTTAATTCCAACAGCTAACCCGTTTTTGTGTGCTTAATTACATAGGCCTCCTTATGGTTTAAGTATAATATTTTTCATTGGGATTTAATTTCAGGAAGTCAGCTTTGCACCAAAACCAGTTTCATCCCATTTGGACTTCATTTACCCATTCAAATTAGCAAATAAACCCAAGGTGTCCAAACTGCCCAATAGGACCAGAATATACTCGGTTTTGTTCTTCTCATTTCTTGTGATACATTTTGGTTTAAGTCTTGGATTTTTAACTTTTTGGAATCCCCAAGATGTCTACCCAAAGGAACCAAAGAGATCAAGTGATTTTGTCAAACCTGCCAGTTTTGGTCCAAAACTGCACGGTTAATTGTTTTAGTAGAGTTAACCTAGTTAAACATGATTGAACCCTGATTTCTTTGTTTGGGGGGAGGGGTCTGTAGACATCCTAAGCTTTCCCCCACCCCCCATGGATGAAAATGAGATCATGCATACTTTTGCCAAGGTAAAACTTGGTTGCAAAAACTGTCCAGAAACTGCCCTAAAATCGGTTCAGTAGTGCGGTTCGAGTTTGCCTTCCCCAAAGGGTTTCCTCCCTTCCAATACCGACTGGCACACGTCCCAAGGCCTCTAGAAACTCAATCATCAAGCTGAAAATGGGAGTTCTGTAGAGAAGAGCAGCCAATGCGGAGCAAAATTGTGTTGTTGATGCTGATTGGTTAGCCGTAAAGTGCTCCAACGAGTTGCTGCTCCTTTTTTGCTAAGGTAGCTGAATGTATTAAGGCTTAAACGTGTGTATTTGAGGTAGTAACTTCATTTGCTTTGTTTTTCTTTGCATTTTGAATGTAATTAGATTAGGTTAAGTGAGCTTGCATTTGGGGTAGCCTAAACCGTTTAATTAGCCTAATATAAGACCTTTCCTTCCTAGGATGGAAACCTTTAGGAGTGTGCTTGCTTGCTTGCTAGACTAGTATTAAAGCTGCCCACGGCACCCCTTGTAATATCATCCAACTTTGCATCAAGGTTAGAATTGAGAGTATTGCTCTTGTTTTCCGTTAAACACTTCCCATGCTTATCCTTAATTAGGCCGATTAAGGTGGTGTTCAAGTAAGTCTTAACTCTTAATTAGGTGGTTTTTCTGTATCCTAATTGAGGTTAAGGGCCCTAAACGAAAACTAAGTGCGGTTTTTGTATCTAAGTGAGCATTTTAAACTGTCCATCTACCTTGATAATCCTCATGGGTTTCAAGTGAACTTTGCTAGTTTTCAGTTTGCAAGATATGTATTGCTGATTTCTAGCTTACGTTTTCATTCAATCCTTTGAAGATACATCAGGTTCCGTTTCCTATTCTCATTTAGAATCCTTGATTCTAAATTCCATAGCCTACATCACGTTGCTTCTGCCTCACAACCAACCTCAAATGCACCACTTTCCTTTCTTGTTCATTGATTGTATTCTCTCTTGGTGTTAAGCTTTCACTGCTAATTTGAGTTTTAGCTTGGACCTTTGGGACATTCATCAACTTTGGTATTAGAGCTTTGTGAACAAATCTTTTTTAACAAGTGGAGGATGATGGAGATCCCTCCATGCCCTTGATTTAACAGAAGCAAATCAATTAGGTAATCTCAATCTCCTGCTTAAAGGATGAATAAATCATCCAAATTTTGTTTAAGTATTGAAACTGCAAGGCACGAGTTAATTCCAACAGCTAACCCATTTTTGTGTGCTTAACTACTTAGGCCTCCCTCAGGTTTAAGTCTAATATTTTTCATTGGGATTGAAGTTCAGGAAGTCCGCTTTTGCACCAAAACAAGTTTCATCCCAGTTGGAATTCATTTACCCATTCAAATTAGCAAATAAACCCAAGGTGTCCAAACTGCCCAACAGGACTAGAATGTACCCGGTTTTGTTCTTCTCATTTCCTATGATAAATTTTGGTTTAAGTCTTGGATTTTTACCATTTTGGAATCCCCAAGATGTCTACTTTTAGGTCCAAGCATTGAATTCCAATCATACCCAAAGGAACCAAAGAGATCAAGTCATTTTGTCAATCCTGCCACTTTTGGTCCAAAATTGCACGGTTAAATCTTTTAGTAGAGTTAACCTACTTAAACATGGCTTAACGCTGATTTCTTTGTTGGGTGGGGGGGGGGGGGGGGGGTTGTCCTCCTACGGTTTTTTTGGGGGGCCCCCCCCCCCCCCCCCCCATGGATGAAAACGAGATCATGCATACTTTTGCTAAGGTAAAACTTGGTTGCAAAAACAGTCCAGAAACTGCCCTAAAATCGGTTTAGCAGTGCAGTTTGAGTTTGCCTTCCCCAAAGGGTTTTCTCCCTTCCAATACTGAGTGGCATACGTCCCAAGGCCTCTAGAAACTAAATCATCAAGCTGCAAAAGGGAGTTCTCCAGAGAAGAGTAACCAGTGGGGAGCAAAGGTAGCAAATTGTGTTCTTGAAGCTGATTGGTCAGCCGTAAAGTGCTCACAACAAGTTGCTACTCCTTTTTCGCCAAGGTATCTGAATGTATTAAGGCTTAAACGTGTGTACTTAAGGTTGTAACTTCATTTGCTTTGTTTTTCTTTACATTTTGAATGTAATTAGATTAGGTTAAGTGAGCTTGTATCCGGACTAGCCTAAACCGTGTAATGAGCCTAATCTAAGACCTTTCCTTCATTGGAAGGCAACCCCTAGGAGTGTGCTTGGTTGCTTGCTAGACTAGTATTAAACCAGCCCAGGACCTCCCTTGTAATATCATCTAACTTTGAATCAACATGAGAATTGAGAGCATTGCTCTTCTTTCCCCTTAAACACTTCCCTTGCTTATCCTTAATTAGGCCGATTAAGTTGGTGTTCAAGTAACTCTTAAATCTTAATTAGGTGGTGTTTCTGTATCCTAATTGAGGTTGAGGGCCCTAAACTCAAACTTAGTGGCGTTTCTGTATCTAAGTGAGGGATTAGAACTATCCATCTACCTTGATAATTCTCTTGGGTTTCAAGTGAACTTTGCTATTTTTTAGTTTGCAAGCTTTGTATTACTGATTTCTAGCTTAAGTTTTCGTTCAATCCTTTGAAGATACATCAAGTTCCTTTTCCTTTTCTCATTTAGAATCCTGGATTCTAAATCTCATCCCCTACCTCACATTGCTGCTGCCTCACAACCAACCTCAAATGTACCACTTTCCTTGGTTGTTCATTGATTGTATTCCCCCTTGGTTTTGAGCTTTCACTCCTAATTTGAGTTTTAGCTTAGACCCTTGGGACATATCAACTTTGGTATCAGAGCTTTGTGGACAAATCTTTGTGGACAAGTCTTTTTTAACAAGGGGAGGATCATGGAGATCCCTTCATGCCCTCGATTTAAAAGAAGCAAATCGACTAGGTGATCTCAATTTGCTACTTAAAGGACGAATAAATCATCCAAATTTTGTTTAAGTATTCAAACTGTAGGGCACGGGTTAATTCCCGCAGCTAACTTATTTTTGTGTGCCTAATTACTTAGGCCTCATTAAATTTTAAGTATAATATTTTACATTGGGATTGAAGTTCAGGAAGTCAGCTCTGCACAAAAACAAGTTTCATCGCATTTGGACTTCATTTACCCATTCAAATTAGCAAATAAACCCAACGTGTCCAAACTGCCCAACAGGACCAGAATGTACCCGCTTTTGTTCTCCTCATTTCTTATGATACACTTTGGTTTAGGTCTTGGTTTTTACCTCTTTGGAATCCCCAAGATGTCTACTTTCAGGTCCAAGTATTGAATTCCAATCATACCCAAAGGTACCAAAGAGATCAGGTCATTTTGTCAAACCTGCTAGTTTCTGTCCAAAACTACACGGTTAAATATTTTAGTCGAGTCAACCTACTTAAACATGGTTTAACCCTTATTTTTTTAATGTAGGGGTTTGTAGACATCCTAAGCTAGGTTTCCCCCCCATGGATGAAAACGAGATCATGCATACTTTTGCTAAGGTAAAACTTGGTTGCAAAACCGGCTAGAAACTGCCCTAAAATCGATTCAGCATTGCGGTCTGAGTTTGCCTTCTCCAAAGGGTTTTCTCCATTCCAATGCTGGGTGGCACACATCCCAAGGCCTCTAGAAACTCAATCATCAAGCTGCAAAGCGGAGTTCTCTAGAGAAGAGCAACCAATGGGGAGCAAAGGGAGCAAATTGTGTTCTTTAAGCTAATTAGTTAGATGTAAAGTGCTGACAACGAGTTGCTGCTCCTTTTTTGCTAAGCTAGCTTAATGTATTAACGCTTAAACATGCGTACTTAAGGTTGTAACTTCATTTACATTGTTTTTCTTTGCATTTTGAATGTGATTAGATTCGGTTAAGTGAGCTTGCATTTTGAATCTATGACCTTTCCTTCCTAGGAAGGAAACCCTTAGGAGGGTGCCTGCTAGCTTGCTAGCTTCCTAGACTGGTATTAAGCCAGCCCACGACCCCCCTTGTAATATCATGCAACTTTGAGTCAACATCAGAATTGAGAGCATTGCTCTTGTTTCTCCTTAAACACTTCACTTGCTTATCCTTAATTACGCCGATTAAGTTGGTGTTCAAGTAAGTCTTAACTCTTAATAGGTGGTGTTTCTGTATCCTAATTGAGGTTAAGAGCCCTAAACACAAACTTAGTGGTGTTTCTGTAGCTAAGTGAAGGTTTAGAACTATCCATCTACCTTGATAAGCGTCATGGGTTGTAAGTGAACTTTGCTAGTTTTCAGTTTGCTAGCAATGTATTACTGATTTCTAGCTTACGTTTTCATTCAATCATTTGAATATACATCAGGTTCCTTTTCCTTTTCTCATTTAGAATCCTTGATTCTAAATCTTATCCCCTGCCACACATTGTTGCTGCCTCACAACCAGCCCCAAATGTACCACTTTCCTTGGTTATTCATTGATTGTATTCTCTCTTGGTTTTAAGCTTTCACTACTAATTTGAGTTTTTACTTGGACCCTCCATTCGCTTGATGGAGATCTTTGGTATCAAAGCTTTGTGGTCAATTCTTTTTTAACAAGGGGGGATGATGGAGATCCCTCCATTCGCTTGACTTAAAAAAAGCAAATCAATTAGGTAATCTCAATTTGCTGCTTAAAGCATGAAGAAATCATCCAAATTTTGTTTAAGTATTGAAACAGCAGAGCACAGGTTAATTCCAGCAGCTAACTCGTCTTTGTGTGCTTAATTACTTAGGCCTCCTTAAGGTTTAAGTCAAATATTTTCCATTCGGATTGAAGTTCAGGAACTCAGCTTTGCACGAAGACAAGTTTCATCCCATTTGGACTTCATTTACTCATTCAAATTAGCAAATAAACCCAAGGTGTGCAAACTGCCCGATAGGACCAGAATGTACCCGGTTTTATTCTTCTTATTTCTTACGATACATTTTTGTTTAAGTCCTGGATTTTTACCATTTTGGAATCCCCAAGATGTCTACTTTTAGGTCCAAGCATTGAATTCCAATCATACCCAATGGAACCAAAGAGATCAAGCGATTTTGTTAAACCTGCCAGTTTTGGTCAAAAATTGTACGGTTAAATGTTTTAGTAGAGTTAACCTACTTAAACATGGTTTAACCATGATTTCTTTGTTTGGGGGGGGGGG
>JACYFF010002017.1:24818139-24844680 GCA_017589665.1 Selenicereus undatus
AATACTCATGGGTTTCAAGTGAACTTTGCTAGTTTTCAGTTTGCAAGTTATGTATTATTGATTTCTAGCCTATGTTTTCATTCAATCCTTTGAAGATACTTCAAGTTATTTTTCCTTTTCTCATTTAGAATTCTTGATTCTAAATCTCATCCCCTACCTCTCGTTGTTGCTGCCTCACCACCAGCCTCAAACGTACCACTTTCCTTGGTTGTTCATTGATTGTATTCTCTCTTGGTTGTAAGCTTTTACTCCTAATTTGAGTTTTGGCTCAGACCCTTAGGACATACATCAACATTGGTATCAGAGCTTAGTGGAAAAATCTTTTTTAACAAGGGGAGGATGATGGAGATCGATCCATGCCCTTGATTTACAAGAAGCAAATCAATTAGGTAATCTCAATTACTGAGGCGAGTTAATTCTAGCAGCTAACCCGTTTTTGTGTGCTGAAATACTTAGGCCTCCTTATGGTTTAAGTCTAATATTTTTTATTGGGATTGAAGCTCAAGAAGTCAGCTTCGTACAAAACAGGTTTCATCCCATTTGGACTTCATTTACTCATTCAAATTAGCAAATAAACCTAAGGTGTCCAAACTGCCCAACAAGACCCGAATGTGCCCGGTTTTGTTCTTCTCATTTCTTATGATACATTTTGGTTTAAGTCTTGGATTTTTATCTTTTTGGAATCCCCAAGACGTCGAATTTCAAGTCCAAGTATTGAATTCCAATCATACCCAAAGGAACCAAAGAGATCAAGTCATTTTGTCAATCCTGCTAGTTTTGGTCCAAAACTGCACGGTTAAAATATTTTAGTAGAGTTTACCTACTTTAACATGGTTTAACCCTGATTTCTTTGATGTGGGGCTTTGTAGACATCCTAAGGTTTCCCCCCATGGATGAAAACGAGATCATGCATACTTTTGCTAAGGTAAAACTTGGTTGCAAAACCGGCTAGAAACTGCCCTAAAATCGATCCAGTAGTGTTGTTCGAGTTTGCCTTCTCCAAAGGGTTTCTCCCTTCCAATGCTGAGTGGCACACGTCCCAAGGCCTCTAGAAACTTAATCATCAATCTGTAAAAGGGAGTTGTCTGGAGAAGAGTAACCAATGGGGAGCAACCACAGCAAATTGTGTTCTTGAAGCTGATTGGTCAGTCGTAAAGTGCTCACAACGAGTTGCTGCTCCTTTTTTGCTAAGCTAGCTGAACGTATTAAGGCTTAGACGTGTGTAATTAAGGTTGTAACCTCATTTGCTTTGTTTTTCTTTGCATTTTGAATGCAATTAGACTAGGTTAAGTGAGCTTGTATCCGGATTAGCCTAAACCGTGTAATGAGCCTAATCTAAGACCTTTCCTTCATAGGAAGGCAACCCTTAGGAGTGTGCTTTCTTGCTTGCCAGACTAGTATTAAACCAGCCCACGACCCCCCTTGTAAAATCATCCAACCTTGAATCAACATCAGAATTGAGAGCATTGCTCTTCTTTCCCCTTAAACACTTCCCTTGCTTATCCTTAATTAGGCCGATTAAGTTGGTGTTCAAGTAACTCTGAACTCTTCATTAGGTGGTGTTTCTGTATCCTAATTGAGGTTAAGGGCCCTAAACTGAAACTTAGTGGTGTTTCTGTATCTAATTGAGGGATTAGAACTATGCATCTACCTTGATAATTCTCTTAGGTTTCAAGTGAACTTTGCTATTTTTTAGTTTGCAAGCTATGTATTACCGATTTCTAGCTTAAGTTTTCATTCAATCCTTTGAAGATACATCAAGTTCCTTTTCCTTTTCTCATTTAGAATCCTTGATTCTAAATCTCATCCCCTACCTCACATTGTTGCTACCTCACAACCAACCTCAAATGTACCACTATCCTTGGCTGTTCATTGATTGTATTCTCTATTGGTTTTAAGCTTTAACTCCGAATTTAAGTTTTAGGTTGAACCCTTGGGACGTACATCAACTTTGGCATCAAGGCTTTGAGGACAAATCTTTTTTAACTAGGGGAGGATGATGGGGATCCCTCCATGCCCTTGATTTAAAAGAAGCAAATCAATTAGGTAATCTCAATTTGCTGCTTAAGGGATGAATAAATCATCCAAATTTCTTTTAAGTATTGAAACTGCAGGGCACGGGTTAATTCAAGCAGCTAACTCGTTTTTGTGTGCTTAATTACTTAGGCCTCCTTAACGTTTAAGTCTAATATTTTCCATTGGGATTGAAGTTCATGAAGTCAGCTTTGCATCAAAACAAGTTTCATCCCATTTGGACTTTATTTACCCATTCAAATTAGCAAATAAACCCAAGGTGTCCAAACTGCCCAACAGGACCACAATGTACCCGGTTTTGTTCTTCTCATTTCTTATGATACATTTTGGTTTAAGTTTTGGATTTTTACCTTTTTTGAATCCCCAAGATGTCGACTTTCAGATCTAAGCATTGAATTCCGGTCATACCTAAAGGAAGCAAAGAGATCAAGTGATTTTGTCAAACCTGGCAGTGTTGGTCCAAAATTGCACGGTTAAATGTTTTAGTAGAGTTAACCTACTTAAACATGGTTTAACCATGATTTCTTTGTTGGGGGGGGGGTTGTAGACATCCTAAGGTTTCCCCCCCTATGGATGAAAACGAGATCATGCATACTTTTGCTAAGGTAAAACCTGGTTGCAAAAATCGGTTCAGCAGCGCGGTTCGAATTTGCCTTCTCCAAAGGGTTTTCTCCCTTCCAATCTGAGTGGAACCCATCCCAAGGGCTCTAGAGACTCAATCATCAAGCTGGAAAAAGGGTGTTGTCAAGAGAAGAGCAACCAATGGGAAGCAAAGGTAGCAAATTGTGTTCTTGAAGCGGATTGGTTAGCCGTAAAGTGCTCACAACGAGTTGTTGCTCCTTTTTTTCTAAGCTAGTTGAATGTATTAAGGCTTAAACGTGTGTACCTAAGGTTGTAACTTCATTTGCCATGTTTTTTTTTGCATTTTGAATGTGATTAGATTAGGTTAAGTGAGCTTGTATCCGGATTAGCCTAAACCGTGTTGTTAGCCTAATCTAAGACCTTTCCTTCCTAGGAAGGAAACCTTTACCACTGTGCTCGCTTGCTTGCTAGCTTGCTAGACTAGTATTAAACCAGCCCACGACCCCCTTGTAATATCATCCATCTTTGAATCAACATCAGAATAAAGAGCAATGCTTTTGTTTCCCCTTAAACACTTCACTTGCTTATCCTTAATTAGGCCGATTAAGGTGGTTTTCAAGTATGTCTTAACTCTTAATTAGGTGGTGTTTCTACATCCTAATTGAGGTTAAGGGCCCTAAACTCAAACTTTGTGGTGTTTCTGTATCTAAGTGAGGGTTTGGAACTACCCTTTTACCTTGATAATCCTCATGGGTTTCAAGTGAACTTTGCTAGTTTTCAGTTTGCAAGCTATGTACTACTGATTTCTAGCCTAAGTTTTCTGACGTATGTGTCAAGGGAGAGCACTACCCAAGCCAACACACATCAAAGGGGAGCTAAAATTCAAAGCTTGGTCACGGCCAAGGGTGGCGCGGTCGTGCCTAGGTGCACGGCCACACTGTGCCACTTTGCTGCCCACAAAGCCTTGAAATAACCAACTAAGCACGGTTTGGATGCTCTTGACGTTTGCTTTGGTTTTTCTCTCTTTTGTGATGTATAAACCGTGAATGTGGTTGGAAATGGAAGTATTTGAAGTGGGAGAATGAGGGGATATGGAGGATATGCTAACTGAAAGGAATTAACTCGAGAATTCAAGCTAATTACTTCACTTAGAAACCGTATGAATCAAACTAAGATAGATAGAACTAAACCCTTGGATTAGATATAGAATCACCACCAATCTTTGAGTTTAGGGCCCTTAATCTTGATTAACATATAGAATCACCACTTAATCAAGGTTAAGACTCACTTGGACACCACTTAGTTTGGCCTAAACTAAGATAAGCAAGCAAGAGTTTGAAGGTAGAAAGCAAATGCTCTCAACTCGGTTTTCATTCAACATAGGTTATGTTTGAAGCTATGGTCGTGGGGTGCTTTTACTGAGCAGCAAAATTTCCCTAGCTAACTACCACGCAAGCAAGCAAGCATCTCCCTTTTCCTTACTAGTGAGGAAAGGTGTTAGCTTTGCTTAATTACATTCGGTGAGGGCTAAAATAATTACAACCATGTTTAACTAAGCTAATACATCAAATCATGATTCTAATACATTGTCTAAGCTGATTATACATTACTTAACCTTTGATTACACACTAAAACAACCAACAAATGAAGCTAGAAGGGATGTGCACAACTGAAATTTTGCTCCTCTTTACGGCTAGCCAATCGAAATGAACAGACAAGATATTTGCTAGCTTTGCTCCCATTGGTTGATCTTCCCCATGCTTTCACCAATCCAAGGCAGCCCTGATACGTGTGCCAAACATGGGAAGTGTTCCAAACTATCTAGAAAATGAGAGTGGTCGGCTGTTTGATAAAGAAATAAACTGGTTCACTTGAACCGAGTTCAACCCGTGGCTGGCCAGTTTTGAGACACCAATTCAGCTTAGGAAAAGTGGTCATGATTTGGGTTTTAAACATGGGGGGTTAATTTTAGGATGTGTGTAATCCCCACCCCCAACCAAAAAATCAAGGTTAGGATGTGTTTAGGTGGGGTAATCAAACACAAACTTCTAACCGTGTAATTGGTAGGCACTTAGGAATGGTTTGGGAAAACTCCTTGATTCTTCATCCTCTTGTGTGCATGATTTGAAATCAATGCTTGGACTCGACTGTAGAATTCTTGAGGATTCCAAAAATGAAAAAAATTCATGACTTAAGCCATGATTAGGCTTAAGTAACGGCATAGACAAAACCGGGCGTTTTGAGGTATGCTAGCCCGTTTGCATCTCCTTGAACATCTTGGACATTTTGAAATAATGCTTGTAATTTGGAGTGTGAAATGGACCTTGAATGAGTTGTTGGACCTTCTTCCTTAGCAATGGTGGTGGGGACTCCATCATCCTCCCCTTGTTGAGAAGATTTGACCCTCAAATCAACAAGCTAATCATCATGTTGGTAGGCTTGCAAATCAGCTATATAGAATGTGGCTGAAATTCCATAGTCACCTGGCAAATCAACTTTTTAAGCATTGTCATTAATACGTTCAAGTACCTCAAATGGAGCATCAGCTCGTGGCATTAGCTTATGCTTCCTGTTGGATGGAAACCTCTCCTTTCTAAGATGAATCCATACAAGATCTCTTGGTTGGAATACCACTTGCTTCTTATGCTTGTTGGCGTGAGCTTGGTAGGCTTCATTAGTCTTCTCAATCTTGCTCCTTACCAACTCATGAACTTTCTTGATTTGTTCTACCCTTGCAGCTGCATTTGGATGTGGCTTCTGATCAAGTGACCTTGGAATAAGATCAAGTGGACTAAGGGGATCAACTCCATAGACCACCTTGAATGGGGATAAACCAGTTGCCTTGCTTGGTATCCTGTTGTAAGCAAACTCTGCATGTGGTAAAAGCAAATCCCAGGCTTTGGCATGAGGCTTAATCAAAGCTCTTAGAAGAGTCCCTAAGGTTCGATTAGTAACCTCAGTTTGCCCATCAGTTTGTGGATGACAAGTAGTACTATATTTCAAGTTAGTATGTAAATTTTTCCACAAAGTAATCCAGAAATGACTCAAAAACTTGGTATCCCTGTCAGAAACAATGGACCTCGGAATACCATGTAACCTTGTTACCTCTTTGAAGTACAGCTCAGCAATATGTGTAGCATCATTAGTCTTGTTGCATGGAATGAGATGAGACATCTTAGAAAACCTATCAACCACAACAAAGATAGAATCCTTGTTTCGTTGGGTTTTAAGAAGTCCAAGAATGAAATCCGTACTTACATCAACCCATGGAGAGATAGGAATAGGCAATGGATTGTATAAGCCTTGAGGTAGTGAATGACTCTTTGCAACTTGACATGTTCCACACCTCTTTAGAATGTCCCGCACATCACATTCCATACCTGGCCAATAGTAATGTTCCCTTAGCATAATAATAGTCTTGTTCTTACTGTAATGTCCAGCTAAGGATCCTCCACGAACTTCTCGAATCAACAACTCTCTTGCACTACACTTTGGAATACACAGCCGAGTACTCTTGAATAGAAAACCTTCTTGAACATGAAAATCTTCTTTGGGGTGTTTAGAACAAGCAGCATATAATGCCCCAAAGTCTTCATCATTGGCATATAAGACCTGTAGATTCTTGAAACTAAGCACACAAGCATCTAACTGAAACAATAAGAGATACCTCCTGGATAGAGCATTTGCACCTTGATTGAGTTTACCTAACTAGTGCATGATGGTTAAGTGATATGATTGCATAAACTCAACCCACTTGGCATGCCTGGAGTTTAACTTATGCTGGCCTTGAATATACTTCAATGCTTCATGGTCAGAATGTAAGATAAACTCACTTGCAATAAGATAATGACTCCAATGCTCTAAACATCTCACAATAGCATAGAACTCTTTATCATAAGTGGAGTATTTCCTTTTAGAATCACACAATTTCTCACTAAAGAAGGCTAGAGGTTTACCTTCTTGTGTAAGAACTCCACCAATGCCTACACCATAGGCATCACATTCAACTTCAAAGACTTTACTAAAGCATGGCAATGACAACACCGGTGCTTGACTAAGTCTAGTCTTGATCTCTTCAAAGGAAAATTGAGCTTTTGGATTCCACATAAAGGACGTACCTTTGATAACTTTAGTCATAGGAGCCATAATAGTGCTGAAATTCCGAATAAACCTCATGTAGAAAGAAGCTAAACCATGGAATGCTCTAACATAATGAATAGTCTTAGGTATAGGCTAAGAACGAATGGCTTCTACCTTACCTTCATCTACCTTTATACCATCTTCAGTCACAATATAACCAAGAAATGTAACTTTAGGAGTGAAGAAAGCACACGTCTTAAGGTTACCAAACAACTTTTCACGTTCTAAGACAAGCATAACTTCAGTTAGATGATCTTGATTTTCATGCTCATTCTTAGAATATACCAGAATATCATCAAAGTATACTACCACAAACATGCCAATATAAGGTCTAAACACTTGGTTCATCAACCTTATAAAAGTACAAGGAGCATTAGAAAGACCAAAAGGCATTATCAACCATTCATGAAGTCCACCTTTTGTTTTGAAAGCAGTCTTCCATTCATCACCTTCTCTGATTCTGATTTGGTAGTAACCACTTCGAAGATCAATCTTTGAAAACACCTTGGAGCCATGTAACTCATCTAGCATATCTTCAAGTCTTGGTATGGGATACCTGTACTTAATAGTAATCTTGTTAATGGCCCTGCTATCAACACACATTCTCATTCCACCATTTTTCTTTGGCACCAAAAGAGCTGGAACGACACATGGACTCAAAGACTCACGAATCAAGCCCTTTTCCAGCAATTCTACAACCTGTGTTTGAATCTCATTAGTATCCTTTGGGTTCATCCTATATGCAGGCTTGTTGGGTAGGATGGAACCTGGGATAAGATCAATGTGGTGTTGAATGTCTCTTTTGGGAGGTAAACCTATGGGGATCTCCTTAGGGAATAGATGACAGGAGTTTTCAATGAGTGCTTTGGCAATGGGATGAGTGGACATTAAATTTTCAGGTTCTTCTTGGATGCATAGAATCCACTCTCTAAAGGCTTTAAACTCATGTAGTGAAGCCTTTAACATTGACACACTCATGGCTAGTAGACACTCACCGTGTTTGGGCTTATTTTGTGGGGGTCTTTCGTGGAGTTTGGATGGGGCTAAAGGGGCTGATGTGATTTTCTTGCCATCCTTGGTAAATGAAGAAGTGTTTAGGTAGCCATTTTGCATAACTCTACGGTCATACAACCATGGTCTTCCCAAAAGAATATGACATGCATCCATAGGAATAACATCACACCATAACTCATCTTTATAATTCTTTCTAATGGAAAATGAAACCAAACAATGAGAGTTCACCTGAATTCCCTTGCTTTGATTTAGCCACTGGATGTTGTAAGGATGTGGATGAGTCATTGTTTGCAGCCCTAGTTTCTCAATCATGCTTAGAGAAACAACATTAGAACAACTACCACCATCAATGATCAAAGAGCATATTTTACCTTGAGAGGTACATCTAGTATGGAATATATTCTCTCTTTGCTCATCTTTAACTCCCTTTTGATTGCTTAGAACTCTCCTTAGGACCAAGAGTTCTCCTTCATTAGCTTCTTCTGTGACATCTTCATGAACTTCTTCATGCTCTTGCTCACTTTCACTTTCGTTCTCCTCTTCTTCAAAATCCTCTTTTACGACTGTCCATTTTGCCAAGGTGATAACCTTTCTGTTTGGACATTCAGAAGCAATATGACCAAGCCCTTGACATTTAAAACACCTTCTATTGCTCGTTGTGTTTGGGTTAGGACGAAATGGGGGTGCTAGAGCCTTTTGAGGTGCTATGGTTCTTTGTGGATTCAAGGGAAAGGGATTTTGTGGATTAGGAGGTGGATTGGAACTCCCCTTGTTAAAATGTTGGTTCCGAATGAAAGGCTTTGCAATTTGAGGTTTGTGGGGCTATTTAGCCTTCTTTTGTTGTTCCACTTTGTGAGCTAGTACACAAACATCATCAAAAGATGCATAGGCTTGCAATTATACCACATTAGAATACCTAGGATAAAGACCACGCAAGTATCTAATTGTGGTTTCCTCTTTAGGTTCTTGAATAGCACATTTAATCATCAATTTCTCAAACTCGCGTGTGTACTCTTCAACATTCATACTACCTTGAGTGAGATTATGAAATTGAGAATAACAATCTTGGACATAAGTAGGTGGGAGAAACCGTGCCTTAAGCTTAGACTTTATTTTTTCCCATGTTCGAATTCTAGACTTCCTTTCTCTAAGCCTCTTAGCATTCAAGTTTGTCCACCATAAAGATGCATACTTCCTCAGTCTTAATGCCACAAATTTAACCTTCTTATCATCAGGTATGTCCTTATACCTAAAGACTCTTTCAACAGTATGTAACCAATCAATAAATTCTTCAGGATCAAGCTTACCTTCAAATTCAGGAACTTCAACTCTGAAATCATTATTGTTAGCTTGATTTCCTGGCTCTCCTCTAACCATTCTAGGAACTTCTTCTTCACTTGATGAATCAACATCATGGCTATAGACTTGTTCACGTGCTCTTGGTTCAGATTGAAGGGTGTCTTCATTCAACTTTTGCTTTTTCTTGAAAAATGAACGCAATTGCTTTCCTAGATACTCATTTTGTGCTTGAGCTTCTTGGTTTATTTGAGAGTCTTCTCGAATTTTGCTAGCCAAGAACTCATTTTGTTTCATCAAGGCTTCAAATCTTTCTCCCAAAGACATGCTTCAAGAAGTCATGCTTGAATAAGGTTGCTAGAACAAAGGTAAAATTCAATTTGTGTGGAAGGGAATGGATGAATGAAGTGTGGAAGTGGAAGGGTATGCAAGGCCTAGGAGAAACGCTGCTCTAATACCAAATATGATGTATGTGTCAAGGGAGAACACTATCCAAGCCAACACACAACAAAGGGGAGCTAAAATCCAAAGCTTGGTCACGGCCAAGGGTGGCACGGTCGTGCCTAGGTTCACGGCAACACCGTGCCACTTTGCTACCCCCAAAGCCTTGAAATAACCAACTAAGCACGGTTTGGATGCTCTTGACGTTTGCTTTGGTTTTACTCTCTTTTGTGATGTATAAATCGTGAAAGTGGTTGGAAATAGAAGTATTTGAAGTGGGAGAATGAGGGGATATGGAGGATATGCTAAGTGAAAGGAATTAACTCAAGAATTCAAGCTAATTACTTCACTTAGAAAATGTATGAATCAAACTAGGACAGATAGAACTAAACCCTTGGATTGGATACAGAATCACGACCAATCTTTGAGTTTAAGGCCCTTAATCTTGATTAAGATACAGAATCACCACTTAATCAAGGTTAAAACTCACTTGGACACTACTTAGTTTGGCCTAAACTAAGATAAGCAAGCAAGAGTTGGAAAGCAGAAAGCAAATGCTCTCAACTCGGTTTTCATTCAATATAGGTTATGTTTGAAGCTATGGTTGTGGGGTGCTTTTAATGAGCAGAAAACTTGGCCTAGCTAACTACCACGCAAGCAAGCAAGCACCTCCCTTTTCCTTACTAGTGAGGAAAGGTGTTAGCTTTGCTTAATTACATTCGGTTAGGGCTAAAATAATTACAACCATGCTTAACTAAGCTAATACATCAAATCATGATTCTAATACATTGTCTAAGCTGATTATACATTACTTAACCTCTGATTACGCACTTAAACAACCAGCAAATGAAGCTAGAAGGCATGTGCACAGCCGAAATTTTGCTCCCCTTTACGGCTAGCCAATCGAAATGATGAGACAAGATATTTGCTAGCTCTGCTCCCATTGGTTGATCTTCCCCATGCTTTCACCAATCCAAGGCAGCCTTGATACGTGTGCCAAACTTGGGAAGTGTGCCAAACTATATAGAAAATGAGAGTGGTCGGCTGTTTGATGAAGAAATAAACCAGTTCACTTGAACTGGGTTCAACCTGTCGCTGGCCAATTTTGAGACATCAATTCACCTTAGCAAAAGTGGTCATGATTTAGGTTTTACACATGGGGTAATTTTAGGATGTGTATAATTCCCCCCCACCAAGAAATCAAGGTTAGGATGTGTTTAGGTGGGGTAATCAAAAACAAACTTTTAACCGTGCAATTGGAAGGCAATTTGGAACGGTTTGGGAAAACTCCTTGATTCTTCATCCTCTTGTGTGCATGATTTGAAATAAATGCTTGGAATTGATTGGAGGCTTCTTGAGGATTCCATAAATGCCAAAAATCAGGACTTAGGGCATGATTAGGCTTAAGTAATGGCATTGACAAAATCAGGCATTTTGAGGTATGCTAGCCCGTTTGCATCTCCTTGAACATCTTGGACATTTTGAAATAATGCTTGTAATTTGGAGTGTGAAATGGACCTTGAATGAGTTGTTGGACCTTCTTCCTTAGCAATGGTGGAGGGGACTCCATCATTTTCATTCAATCCTTTGAAGATATATCAACTTCTTTTTCCTTTTCTCATTTAGAATCCTCGATTCTAAATCTCGTCCCCTACCTCACGTTGCTGTTGCCTCACAACCAGCCTAAAACGTACCAATTTCCTTGGTTGTTCAATGATTGTATTCTCTCTTGGTTGCAAGCTTTTACTCCTAATTTGAGTTTTAGCTTGGACCCTTGGGACATACATCAACTTTGGTATCAGACCTTAGTGGACAAATCTTTTTTGACAAGGGGAGGATGATGGAGATCCCTCAATGCCCTTGATTTAAAAGAAGCAAATCAATTAGGTAATCCCAATTTTATGCTTAAAGGATGAATAAATCATCCAAATTTTGTTTAAGTATTGAAACTACAGGGCGCGAGTTAATTCTAACAGCTAACCTTTTTTTGTGTGCTTAATTACTTAGGCCTTCTTAAGGTTTAAGTCTAATATTTTTCATTGGGAATGAAGTTCAGGAAGTCAGGTTTGTACAAAACAAGTTTCATGCCATTTGGACTTCATTTACCCAATCAAATTAGCAAATCAACCCAAGGTGTCCAAACTGCTCAACAGGACCAGAATGCACCCAATTTTGTTCTTCTCATTTCTTATGATACATTTTTGTTTAAGTCTTGGATTTTTACCTTTTTCGAATCCCCAAGATGTCTACTTTTAGGTCCAAGTATTCAATTCCAATCATACCCAAAGGAACCAAAGGGATCAAGTTATTTTGTCAAACCCGCTAGTTTTTGTTCAAAACTGCACGGTTAAATATTTTAGTGGAGTCAACCTACTTAAACATGGTTTAACCCTGATTTCCTTGTTGGGGGGGGGGGGGTTTGTAGACATCCTAAGGTTTCCCCCCCATGGATGAAAACGAGATCATGCATACTTTTGCTAAGGTAAAACTTGGTTGTAAAAACCGGCCAGAAACTACGCTAAAACCGATTCAGCAGTGCAGTTCGAGTTTGCCTTCTCCAAAGGCTTTTCTCCCTTCCAATGCTGAGTGGCACACGTCCCAAGGCCTTTAGAAACTCAATGATCAAGCTGAAAAAGTGAGTTGTCCAGCGAAGAGCAACCAATGGGGAGCAAAGGCAGCAAATTCCATTCTTGAAGTTGATTGGTTAGCCGTAAAGTGTTCACAACGGGTTGCTCCTCCTTATTTGCTACGCTAGCTGGATGTATTAAGGCTTAAATGTGTGTACTTAAGGTTGTAACTTGGATTTTGAATGTCATTAGACTATGTTAAGTGAGCTTGTATCCGGATTAGCCTGAACTGTGTAATTAGCCAAATCTAAGACCTTTCCTTCCTAGGAAGGAAACCCTTAGGAGTGTGCTTGCTTGCTTCCTAGACTAGTATTAAACCAGCCCACAGCCCCCCTTGTAATATCATCCAACTTTGAATCAACATCAGAATTGAGAGCATTGCTCTTGTTTCCCCTTGAACACTTCACTTGCTTACCCTTAATTAGGCCGATTAAGGTGGTGCTCCAGTATGTCTTAACTGTTAATTAGATGCTGTTTCTATATCCTAATTGAGGTTAAGGGCCGTAAACTCAAACTTAGTGGTGTTTCTGTATCTAAGTGAGGGTTTAGAACTATCCATCTACCTTGATAATCATCATGGGTTTCAAGTTAGCTTTGCTAGTTTTCAGTTTACAAGCTATGTATTACTGATTTCAAGCTTAAGTTTTCATTCAATCCTTTGAAGATACGTCAAGTTCTGTTTCCTATTCTCGTTTGGAATCCTTGATTCTAAATCTCATCCCATACCTCACGTTGCTGCTGCCTCACAACCAGCCTCAAACGTGCGACTTTCCTTGGTTGTTCATTGATTGTATTTTCTCTTGGTTTTAAGCTTTCACTCCTAATTTGAGTTTTAGCTTGGACCCTTGGGACATACATCAACTTTGGTGTCAAAGCTTTGTGGACAAATCTTTTTTAACAAGGGGAGGATGATGGAGATCCCTCCATGCCCTTGATTTAAAAGAAGCAAATCAATTAGGTAATCTCTATTTGGTACATAAAGGATGAATAAATCATCCAAATTTTCTTTAAGTATTGAAACTATAGGGCACGGGTTAATTCCAGCAGCTAACGAGTTTTTGTGTGCTTAATTAGTTAGGCCTTCTTAAGGGTTAAGTCTAATATTTTTCATTGGGATGGAAGTTTAGGAATTCAACTTTGCACCAATACAAGTTTCATCCCATTTAGACTTCATTTACATATTCAAATTAGCAAATAAACCCAAGGTGTCCGAACTGCCCAGCAGGACAAGAATGTACCCGGTTTTGTTGTTCTCATTTCTTATGATATATTTTGGTTTAAGTCTTCAATTTTTGCCTTTTTGGAATCCCCTAGATGTCTACTTTCAGGTTCAAGCACTGAATTCCAATCATACCCAAAGGAACCAAAAAGATCAAGTCATTTTGTCAAACCTGACAGTTTTGGTCCAGAACTGCATGGTTAATTGTTTTAGTAGAGTTAACCTACTTAAACATGGTTTAACGCTGATTTCAATGCTAGGGGGGTTTGTAGACATCCTAAGGTTTCCCCACCTAGATGAAAACGAGATCATACATACTTTTGCTAAGATAAAACTTGGTTGCTTAAACTGACCTAAAACTGCCCTAAAACCGGTTCAGCGGTGCAGTTCGAGTTTGCCATCTCCAAAGGGTTTTATTCCTTCCAATGCTGAGTGGCACATGTCCCAAGGCCTCTGGAAACTCAATCATCATGCTGCAAAATGGAGTTGTGTTGAGAAGAGCAACCAATGGGGAGCAAAGGTAGCAAATTGTATTCTTTAAGCTAATTGGTTAGCCGTAAAGTGCTCACAACGAGTTGCTGCTCCTTTTTTGCTAAGCTAGCCGAATGTATTAAGGCGTAAACGTGTGTACTTATGCTTGTAACTTGGATTTTGAATGTAATTAGATTAGGTTAAGTGAGCTTGCATTTGGATTAGCCTAAACCGTGTAATTAGCCTAATCTAAGACCTTTCCTTCATAGGAAGGAAACCCTTAGGAGTGTGCTTTCTTGGTTGCTAGCTTGCTAGACTAGTATTAAAGCAACCCACGACGCCCCCTTGTAATATCATCCAAATTTGAATCAAAATCAGAATTAAGCGCATTGCTCTTGTTTCCCCTTAAACACTTCAGTTGCTTATCCTTAATTACGCAGATTAAGGTGGTGTTCAAGTAAGTCTTAACTATTAATTAGTTGGTGTTTCTCTATCCTAATTGAGGTTAAGGGCCGTAAACTCAAACTTAGTGGTGTTTCTGTATCTAGGTGAGGGTTTAGAACTATCCATCTACCTTGATAATCCTCATGGGTTTCAAGTGAGCTTTGCTAGTTTTCATTTTACAAGCTATGTATTACTGATTTCTAGCTTAAGGTTTACTAATTTCTAGCCTAAGTTTGCATTCAATCCTTCGAAGATACATCAAGTTCCTTTTCCTATTCTCATTTAGAATCCTTGGTTCTAAATCTCATCCCCTACCTCACGTTGCTGCTGCCTCACAACCAGCCATAAATGTACCAGTTCCCTTGGTTGTTCATTGATTGTATTCTATATTGGTTTTAAGCTTTCACTCCTAATTTGAGTTCTAGCCTCGACGCTTGGGACATACATCAACTTTGGTACCAGAGCATTGTGGACAAATCTTTTTTAATAAGGGGAGGATGATGGAGATCCCTCTGTGCCGTTAATTTAAAAGAAGCAAATCAATTAGGTAATCTTAATTTGCTGCTTAAAGGATGAATAAATCATCCAAATTTTGTTTAAGTATTCAAACTGCAGGGCATGGGTTAAATCCGACAGCTAACCCATTTTTGTGTGGTTAATTACTTAGGCCTCCTTAAAGTTTAAGTCTAATATTTTTGATTGAGACTAAAGTTAAGCAAGTAAGTTTTGCACCAAAAAAAGTTTCATCCCATTTGGACTGCATTTACCAATTCAAATTAGCAAATAAACAAAAGGTGTCCAAACTGCCTAACAGGACTAGAATGTACCCGGTTTTGTTCTTGTCATTTCTTATGATATATTTTGGTTTCAGTCTTGGATTTGTACCTTTTTGGAATCCCAAGATGTCTACTTTCAGGTCCAAGCATTCAATTCCGATCATACCCAAAGGAACCAAAGAGATCAAGTCACTTTGTCAAAGCTGCCTGTTTTGCTCCAAAACTGCACGGTTAATTGTTTTCGTAGGGTTAACCTACTTGAACGTGGTTTAGCCCTAATTTATTTGTTGGGGGGGGGGTTGTAGACATCCTAAGGGTCCCCCCTATGTGAAAACAAGATCATACATACTTTTGCTAACGTGAAACTTTGTCGCAAAAACCGGCCAGAAATTGCCCTAAAATCGGTTCAGCAGCGCGGTTCGAGTTTGCCTTCTCCAAAGGGTTTTCTCCACTCCAACGCTGAGTGGAACCCGTCCCAAGGCCTCTAGAAACTCAATCATGAAGATGCAAAAGTGAGTTGTCCAGAGAAGAGCAACCAATATGGAGCAAAGGCAGCAAATTGTGTTCTTAAAGTTGATTGGTTAGCCGTAAAGTGCTCACAACGCGTTGCTGCTCCTTCTTTGCTAAGCTAGCTGAATGCATTAAGGCTTAAACGTGTGTACTTAAGGTTGTAACTTCATTCACTTTATTTTTCTTTGCATTTGAATGTAATCAAAAAAGGTTAAGTGAGCTTGTATCTGGATTAGCCTAAACCGTGTAATTAGCCTAATCGAAGACCTTTCTTTCCCATGAAGGAAACCCTTAGGAGTGTGCTTGCTTGCTTGCTAGCTTACTACACTAGTATTAAAGCAGCCCACAGCCCCCCTTGTAACATCATCCAACTTTGAACCAAAATTAGAATTGAGAGCATTGCTCTTGTTTCCCCTTAAACACTTCACTTGCTTATCCTTAATTAGGCCGATTAAAGTGGTGCATAAGTAAGTCTTAACTCTTAATTAGGTGGTGTTTCTGTATCCTAATTGAGGTTAAGGGCCCTAAACTCAAACTTAGTGGTGTTTCTGTATCTAGGTGAGGGTTTAGAACTATCCATCTACGTTGATAATCCTCAAGGGTTTCAAGTGAACTTTGCTAGTTTTCAGTATGCAAGCTATGTATTACTGATTTCTACCATAGGTTTTCATTCAATCCTTTGAAGACACATCAAGTTCCTTTAATTTTATCATTTAGAATCCTTCATTCTAAATTCCATCCCCTGCCTCACGTTGCTGCTGCCTCACAACCAACCTCAAACGTACCACTTTCCTTGGTATCAGAGCTTTGTGGACAAATCTTTTTTAACGAGGGAGGATGATTGAGATACCTCTGTTCCCTTTATTTAAAAGAAGCAAATAAATTAGGCAATCTCAATTTGCTGCTAAAAGGTTGAATAAATAATCAAAATTTTGTTTAAGTATTGAAACTGCAGGGCATGGGTTAATTCCAGCAGCTAACCCGTTCTTGTTTGCTTAATTACATAGGCCTCCTTAAGGTTTAAGTCTAATATTTTTGATTGGGACTGAAGTTTAGGAAGTAAGCTTTGCACCAAAACAAGTTTCATCCCATTTGGACAGCATTTACCCATTCGAATGAGCAAATATACCCAAGGTGTCCAAACTGCCCAACAGGACCATAATGTACCCGATTTTGTTCTTCTCATTTCTTATGATATATTTTGGTTTAAGTCTTGGATTTATACCGTTTTCGGAATCCCTAAGATGTCTACTTTCAGGTCCAAGCATTGAATTCCAATCATACCCAAAGGAACCATAGAGATCAAGTCATTTTGTCAAGCGTTACAGTTTTGATCCAAAATTGCACGGTTAAATATTTTAGAAGAGTTAGCCTACTTGAACATGGTTTAACCCTGATTTCTTTGATGGGGGGGTTTGTAGACATCCTAAGGTTCCCCCCTAGATGAAAATGACATGATACATACTTTTGCTAACGTAAAACTTGGTTGCAAAATCGGCCAGAAACTGCCCTAAAACCGATTCAGCAGCGCGGTTCAAGTTCGCCTTCTCCAAAGGGCTTTTGCCCTTCCAATGCCAAGTGGCACACATCCCAAGGCCTCTAGAAACTAAATCATCAAGCTGCAAAAGAGAGTTGTCCAGAGAAGAGCAACCAATGGGGGCAAAGGCAGCAAATTGTGTTCTTGAAGCTGATTGGTTAACCGTAAAGTGCTCACCACGAGTTGCGACTCCTTTTTTGCTAAGCTAGCTGAATGTATTAAGGCTTAAACGTGTGTACATAAGGTTGCAACTTCATTTGCTTTGTTTTTCTTTGCATTTTGAATGTAATTAGATTAGGTTATGTAAGCTTGTATCCGGATTAGCCTAAACCGTGTAATTAGCCTAATCTAAGACCTTTCCTTCATAGGCGGGAAACCTTTAGGAGTGTGGTTGCTTGCTTGCTAGCCTGCTAGACTAGTATTAAAGCAGCCCACGACCCCCCTTGTAATATCATCAAACTTTGAATCAAAATCAGAATCGAGAGCATTACTCTTGTTTCCCTTTAAACACTTCACTTGCTTGTTCTTAATTAGGCCGATTAAGGTGATGTCCGAGTAAGTCTTAACTCTTAATTAGGTGGTGTTTCTATATCCTAATTGAGGTTAGGGGCCCTAAACTCAAACTTAGTGGTGTTTCTGTATCTAAGTGAGGGTTTATAACTATCCATCTACCTTGATAATCCTCATGGGTTTCAAGTAAACTTTGCTAGTTTTTAGTTTGCAAGCCATGTATTACTGATTTCTAGCTTAAGTTTTACTTA
Source organism: Selenicereus undatus (assembly GCA_017589665.1). Lineage (NCBI taxonomy): Eukaryota > Viridiplantae > Streptophyta > Magnoliopsida > Caryophyllales > Cactaceae > Selenicereus > Selenicereus undatus. The sequence continues at coordinate 24,835,992 of JACYFF010002017.1, forward strand.
TTTCTAGCTTAAGTTTTGATTCAATCCTTTGAGGATACATCAAGTTCCTTTTCCTTTTTGTCATTTAGAATCCTTGACTCTAAATCTCATCCCCTACTTCACGTTGCTGCTGCCTCACAACCAGCCTCAAACATGCCTCTTCCCTTGGTTGTTCATGTATTGTATTCTCTCTTGGTTTTAATCTTTCACTCCTAATTTGGGTTTTAGCTTGGACCCTTGGCACATACATCAACTTTGGTGTCAGAGCTTTGTGGACAAGTCTTTTTTAACGAGTGGAGGATGATGGAGATCCCTCTGTGCCCATGATTTAAAAGAAGCAAATTAATTAGGCAATCTTAATTTGCTGCTTAAAGGATGAATAAATCATCCAAACTTTGTTTAAGCATTGAAATAGCAAGGCACAGGTTAATTCCAATAGCTAACCTGTTTTTTTGTGCTTAATTACATATGCCTCCTTAAGGTTTAAGTCTCATATTTTTAATTGGGATTGAAGTTCAGGAAGTCAGCTTTGCACCAAAACAAGTTTCATCCCATTTGGACTTCATTTACCTATTCAAATTAGCAAACAAACCCAAGGTGTCCAAACTGCCCAGCAGGACCAAAATGTACCCAATTTTGTTCTTCTCATTTCTTATGATATATTTTGGTTTAAGTCTTGGATTGTTACCTTTTTGGAATCCGCAATATGTCTACTCTTAGGTCCAAGCATTGAATTCCAATCATACCCAAAGTAACCAAAGAGATCAAGTCATTTTGTGAAATCTGCCGTTTTGGACCAAAACTACAGGGTTAAATCTTTTAGTGGAGTTAACCTACTTAAAGATGTTTTAACGCTGATTTTTTTATTGGGGGGTTTGGTAGACATCCTAAGTTTTCCCCCTCGTGGATGAAAACGAGATCACGCACACGTTTGCTAAGCTAAAACTTGGTTGCGAAAACCGGTCGGAAACTGCCCTAAAACCAGTTCAGCAGCACGGTTGGAGTTTGCCTTCTTCAAAGGGTTTTCTCCGCTCCAATGCTGAGTGGCACACATCCCAAGGCCTTTAGAAACTCAATCATCAAGCTACAAAAGGGAGTTGTCTAGAGAACAGCAACCAATGGGGAGCAAAGGCAGCAAACTGTGTTCTTGAAGCTGTTTGGTTAGCCGTAAAGTGCTCACAACAAGTTGCTACCCCCTTTTTGCTGAGCTAGCTTAATGTATTAAGGCTTAAATGTGAGTACTTAAGGTTGTAACTTCATTTGCTTTGTTTTTCTTTGCATTTTGAATGTAATTAGATTAGGTTAAGTGAGCTTGTATCCGGATTGGCCTAAACCGTGTTGTTAGCCTGCTTGCTTGCTTGCTTGGATTGACCTTTAGGAGTGTGCTTGCTTGCTTGCTAGCCTACTAGACTAGTATTAAAGCAGACCACGACCCGCCCTTGTAATATCATCCAACTTTGAATCAAAATCATAATCGAGAGCATTACTCTTGTTTCCCCTTAAACACTTCCTTGTTGTTCTTAATTACGCCGATTAAGGTGATGTTCGAGTAAGTCTTAACTCTTAATTAGGTGGTGTTTCTGTATTATAATTGAGGTTAAGGGCCCTAAACTCAAACTTAGTGGTGTTGTTGTATCTAAGTGAGGGTTTAGAACTATCCATATACCTTGATAATCCTCATGGGTTTCAAGTAAACTTTGCTAGTTTTTAGTTTGCAAGCTATGTATTACTAATTTCTAGCTTAAGTTTTACTTATTTATAGCTTAAGTTTTCATTCAATCCTTTGAGGATACATCAAGTTCCTTTTCCTTTTCTCATTTAGAATCCTTGACTCTAAATCTCATCCCCTACCTCACGTTGCTACTGCCTCACAACCAGCCTCAAACATGCCTCTTCCGTTGGTTTTTCATGTATTGTATTCTCTCTTGGTTTTAAGCTTTCACTCCTAATTTGGGTTTTAGCTTGGACCCTTGGCACATACATCAACTTTGGTGTCAGAGCTTTGTGGACAAGTCTTTTTTAACGAGTGGAGGATGATGGAGATCCCTCTGTGCCCATGATTTAAAAGAAGCAAATTAATTAGGCAATCTCAATTTGCTGCTTAAAGGATGAATAAATCATCCAAACTTTGTTTAAGCATTGAAACAGCAAGGCACAGGTTAACTCCAATAGCTAACCCGTTTTTTTATGCTTAATTACACATGCCTCCTTAAGGTTTAAGTCTCATATTTTTCACTGGGATTGAAGTTCAGGAAGTCAGCTTTGCACCAAAACAAGTTTCATCCCATTTGGACTTCATTTACCTATTCAAATTAGCAAACAAACCCAAGGTGTCCAAACTGCCCAGCAGGACCAAAATGTACCCGGTTCTGTTCTTCTCATTTCTTATGATATATTTTGGTTTAAGTCTTGGATTGTTACCTTTTTCGAATCCGCAATATGTCTACTCTTAGGACCAAGCATTGAATTCTAATCCTACCCAAAGCAACCAAAGAGATCAAGTCATTTTGTGAAATCTGCCAGTTTTGGACCAAAACTACACGGTTAAATCTTTTAGTGGAGTTAACCTACTTAAAGATGTTTTAACCCTGATTTTTTTATTAGGGGGTTTTGTAGACATCCTAAGTTTTCCCCCTCATCGATGAAAACGAGATCACGCACACGTTTGCTAAGCTAAAACTTGGTTGCGAAAACCGGCCGGAAACTGCCCTAAAACCGGTTCAGCAGCACGGTTGGAGTTTGCCTTCTTCAAAGGGTTTTCTCCGCTCCAATGCTGAGTGGCACACATCCCAATTCCTTTAGAAACTCAATCATCAAGCTACAAAACGGAGTTGTCTAGAGAACAGCAACCAATGGGGAGCAAAGGCAGCAAATTGTGTTCTTGAAGCTGATTGGTTAGCCGTAAAGTGCTCACAACAGGTTGCTATCCCCTTTTTGCTGAGCTAGCTTAATGTATTAAGGCTTAAATGTGAGCACTTAAGGTTGTAACTTCATTTGCTTTGTTTTTCTTTGCATTTTGAATGTAATTAGATTAGGTTAAGTGAGCTTGTATCCGGATTGGCCTAAACCGTGTTGGTAGCCTGCTTGCTTGCTTGGATTGACCTTTAGGAGTGTGCGTGCTTGCTTGCTAGCCTGCTAGACTAGTATTAAAGCAGACCACGACCCGCCCTTGTAATATCATCCAACTTTGAATCAAAATCATAATCGAGAGCATTACTCTTGTTTCCCCCTAAACACTTCCTTGTTGTTCTTAATTACGCCGATTAAGGTGATGTTCGAGTAAGTCTTAACTCTTAATTAGGTGGTGTTTCTGTATCCTAATTGAGGTTAAGGGCCCTAAACTCAATCTTAGTGGTGTTGCTGTATCTAAGTGAGGGTTTAGAACTATCCATCTACCTTGATAATCCTCATGGGTTTCAAGTAAACTTTGCTAGTTTTTAGTTTGCAAGCTATGTATTACTGATTTCTAGCTTAAGTTTTACTTATTTCTAGCTTAAGTTTTCATTCAATCCTTTGAGGATACATCAAGTTCCTTTTCCTTTTCTCATTTAGAGTCCTTGACTCTAAATCTCATCCCCTACCTCACGTTGCTGCTGCCTTACAACCAGCCTCAAACACGCCACTTCCCTTGGTTGTTCATGTATTGTATTCTCTCTTGGTATTAAGCTTTCACTTTTAATTTGAGTTTTAGCTTGGACGCTTGGCACATACATCAACTTTGGTGTCAGAGCTTTGTGGACAAGTATTTTTTAACGAGGGGAGGATGATGGAGATCCCACTGTGCCCATGATTTAAAAGAAGCAAATTAATTAGGCAATCTCAATTTGCTGCTTAAAGGATGAATAAATCATCCAAATTTTGTTTAAGTATTGAAACAGCAGGGCATGGGTTATTTCCAGCAGCTAACCCGTTTTTCTGTGCTTAATTCCATAGGCCTCCTTAAGGTTTAAGTCTCATATTTTTAATTGGGATTGAAGTTCAGGAAGTCAGCTTTGCCCCAAAACAAGTTTCATCCCATTCGGACTTCATTTACCTATTCAAATTAGCAAATAAACCCAAGGTGTCCAAACTGCCCAGCATGACCAAAATGTACCCGGTTTTATTTTTCTCATTTCTTATGATATATTTTGGTTTAAGTCTATGATTTTTACCTTTTTTGAATCCGCAATATGTCTATTTTCAGGTCCAAGTATTGAATTCCAATCATACCCAAAGGAGCCAAAGAGATCAAGTCATTTTGTCAAATCTGCCAGTTTTGGTCCAAAACAACACGGTTAAATCTTTTGGTGCAGTTAACCTACTCGAACATGCTTTGGTCCAAAAGTTTAAGTGTAACATTTTTCATTGGGATTGAAGCTAAGGAAGTCATCCTTGCACCAAAACAAGTTTCATCCCATTTGGACATCATTTCCCCACTCAAATTAGCAAATAAACCAAAGGTGTCCAAACTGCCCAACAGGAGCAGAATGTACCCGGTTTTGTTCTTCTCATTTCTTTATGATACATTTTGGTTTACGTCTTTGATTTTTACCTTTTTAGAACCCCCAAGATGTCTACTTTCAATTCCAAGAATTGAATTCCAATCATACCCAAAGGAACCAAAGAGATCAAGTGATTTTGTCAAACCTGCCAGTTTTGGTCCAAAATTACACGGTTAATTGTTTTAGTAGAGTTAACCCAGTTAAACATGATTTAACCCTGATTTCTTTGATGGGGGGGAGGGGTTTGTAGACATCCTAAGGTTTCCCCCCCATGGATGAAAACGAGATCATGCATACTTTTGCTAATGTAAAACTTGGTTGCAAAAACCGTCCAGAAACTACCCTAAAATCGGTTCAGCAGTGCAGTTCGAGTTTGCCTTCCCCAAAGGGTTTTCTCCCTTCCAATACTGAGTGGCACACGTCCCAAGGCCTCTAGAAACTGAATCATAAAGCTGCAAAAGGGAGTTCTCCAGAGAAGAGTAACCAATGGGGAGCAAAGGCTGCAAATTGTGTTCTTGAAGCTGATTGGTTAGCCGTAAAGTTCTCACAACAAGTTGCTGCTCCCTTTTTGCCAAGCTATCTGAATGTATTAAGGCTTAAACATGCGTACTTAAGGTTGTAACTTCATTTGCTTTATTTTTCTTTACGTTTTGAATGTGATTAGATTAGGTTAAGTGAGCTTGTATCCGGACTAGCCTAAACCGTGTTGTTAGCCTAATCTAAGACCTTTCCATCCTAGGAAGGAAACCCCTAGGAGTCTGCTTGCTTGCTTTCTAGCTTGCTAGACTAGTATTAAACCAGCCCACGACCCCCCTTGTAATATCATCCAACTTTGAATCAACATCAGAATTGAGAGCATTGCTCTTGTTTCCTCAATTAGGCCGATTAAGGTGGTGTTCAAGTATGTCCTAACTCTTAATTAGGTGGTGTTTCTGTATCCTAATTGAGGTTAAGGGCCCTAAACTCAAACTTAGCGTTGTGTCTATATCTAAGTGAGGGTTTAGAACTATCCATCTACCTTGATAATCCTCAAGGGCTCCAAGTGAGCTTTGGTAGCTTTCGTTTTGCCAGCATTGTGTTACTGATTTCTAGCTTAAGTTTTCAATGAATCCTTTGAAGATACATCAAGTTCCTTTTCCTTTTCTCATTTAGAATCCTTGATTCTAAATTTGTTCCCCTACCTCACGATGCTACTGCCTCACAACCAGCCTCAAACGTACCACTTTCCATGGTTTTTCATTGATTGTATTCTCTCTTGGTTTTAAGCTTTCACTCCTAATTTGAGTTTTCGCTTGGACCCTTGGGACATTCATCAACTTTGGTATCAGAGCTTTGTGGACAAATCTCTTTTAACAAGTGGAGGATGATGGAGTTAACAAGTGGAGGATGATGGAGATCCCTCCATGCCCATGATTTAAAAGACGCAAATCAATTAGGTAATCTCAATTTGTGGCTTAAAGGAAGAATAAATCATCCAAATTTTGTTTAAGTATTGAAACTGCAGGGCACGGGTTAATTCCAGCCTCTAAACCGTTTTTGTGTGCTTAATTACTTAGGCCTCCTTAAGGTTTAAGTGTAATATTTTTCATTGGGATTGAAGTTCAGGAAGTCAGCTTCGCACCAAAACAAGTTTCATCCCATTTGGACTTCATTTCCCCTTTCAAATTAGCAAATAAACCCAAGGGGTCCAAACAGCAAACAGGAGCAGAATGTATCCGGTTTTGTTCTTCTCATTTCTTATGAAACATTTTGGTTTAAGTCTTGGATATTTACCTTTTTACAACCCCCAAGATGTCTAGTTTCAGGTCCAAGCATTGAATTCCAATCATACCCAAAGGAACCAAAGAGATCAAGTGATTTTGTGAAACCTGCCAGTTTTGGTCCAAAATTGCACTGTTAATTGTTTTAGTAGAGTTAACCTAGTTAAACATGATTTAACCCTGATTTCTTTATTGGGGGGGATGGGTTTGTAGACATCCTAAGGTTTCCCCCCCCCCCCCCTGGATGAAAACGAGATCATGCATACTTTTGCTAAGGTAAAACTTGGTTGCAAAAACCGTCCAGAAACTGCCCTAAAATCGGTTCAGCAGTGCAGTTCGTGTTTGCCTTCCCCAAAGGGTTTTCTCCCTTCCAATACTAAGTGGCACATGTCCCAAGGCCTCTAGAAACTGAATCATCATGCTGCAAAAGGCAGTTCTCCAGAGAAGAGTAACAATTGGGGAGCAAAGGTAGCAAATTGTGTTCTTGAAGCTGATTGGTTAGCCGTAAAGTTCTCACAACAAGTTGTTGCTCCTTTTTTGCCAAGCTATCTGAATGTATTAAGGCTTAAACGTGTGTACTTAAGGTTGTAACGTCCTTTGCTTTGTTTTTCTTTACATTTTGAATGTAATTAGATTAGGTTAAGTGAGCTTGTATCCGGACTAGCCTAAACCGTGTAATGAGCCTAATCTAAGACCGTTCCACCCAAGGAAGGAAACCCCTAGGAGTCTGCTTGCTTGCTTGCTAGCTTTCTAGACTAGTATTAAACCAGCCCACGACCCCCCTTGTAATATCATCCAACTTTCAATCAACATCAGTATTGAGAGCATTGCTCTTGTTTCCCCTTAAACACTTCACTTGCTTATCCTCAATTAGGCCGATTAAGGTGGTGTTCAAGTATGTCTTAACTCTAAATTAGGTGGTGTTTCTGTATCCTAATTGAGGTTAAGGGCCCTAAACTTAAACTTAGTGGTGTTTCTGTATCTAAGTGAGGGTTTAGAACTATCCATCTACCTTGATAATCCTCAAGGGTTTCAAGTGAGCTTTACTAGTTTTCAGTTTGCCAGCAATGTGTTACTGATTTCTAGCTTAAGTTTTGAATGAATCCTTTGAAGATACATGAAGTTCCTTTTCCTTTTCTCATTTAGAATCCTTGATTCTAAATTTGTTCCCCTACCTCACATTGCTGCTGCCTCACAACCAGCCTCAAACGTACCACTTTCCATGGTTTTTCATTGATTGTATTCTCTCTTTGTTTTAAGCTCTCACTCCTAATTTGAGTTTTCGCTTGGACCCTTGGTACATTCATCGACTTTGGTATCAGAGCTTTGTGGACAAATCTCTTTTAACAAGTCGAGGATGATGGAGGTCCCTCCATGCCCGTGATTTAAAAGACGCAAATCAATTAGGTAATCTCAATTTGCGGCTTAAAGGAAGAATAAATCATCCAAATTTTGTTTAAATATTGAAACTGCAGGGCACGGGTTAATTCCAACAGCTAAACCTTTTTTGTGTGCTTAATTACTTAGGCCTCCTTAAGGTTTAAGTGTAATATTTTTCATTGGGATTGAAGTTTAGGAAGTCAGCTTGGCACCAAAACAAGTTTCATCCCATTTGGACTTCATTTCCCCATTCAAATTAGCAAATAAACCCAAGGTGTCCAAACTGCCCAACAGGTGCAGAATGTACCCAGTTTTGTTCTTCTCATTTCTTATGATACATTTTGGTTTAATTCTTGGATTTGTACCTTTTTAGATCCCCCAAGATGTCTACTTTCAGGTCCAAGCATTGAATTCTAATCATACCCAAAGGAACCAAAGAGATCAAGTGATTTTGTAAAACCCACTAGTTTTGGTCTAAAATTGCACGGTTAATTGTTTTAGTAGAGTTAACCTAGTTAAACATGATTTAACCCTGATTTCTTTGTTGGGGGGGAGGGGTTTGTAGACATCCTATGGTTTCCCCCCCCTGGATGAAAACGAGATCATGCATACCTTTGCTAAGGTAAAACTTGGTTGCAAAAACAGTCCAGAAACTCCCCTAAAATCGGTTCAGCAGTGGAGTTCAAGTTTGCCTTCCCCAAAGGGTTATCTCCCTTCCAATACTGAGTGGCACACATCCCAAGGCCTCTAGAAACTGAATCATCAAGCTGCAAAAGGGAGTTCTCCAGAGAACAGTAACCAATGGGGAGCAAAGGCAGCAAATTGTGTTCTTGAAGCTGATTGGTTAGCCCTAAAGTTCTCACAACAAGTTGCTGCTCCTTTTTTGCCAAGCTATCTGAATGTGTTAAGGCTTAAACGTGTGTACTTGAGGTTGTAACTTCATTTGCTTTGTTTTTCTTTACATTTTGAACGTAATTAGATTAGGTTAGGTGAGCTTGTATCCGGACTAGCCTAAACCGTGTAATGAGCCTAATCTAAGACCTTCCATCCTAGGAAGGAAACCCTTAGGAGTCTGCTTGCTTGCTTGCT
>JACYFF010002017.1:24881793-24895271 GCA_017589665.1 Selenicereus undatus
AGTCTAAATAAATAAAACCTATATACCCAAGACTTCTTGTTTTGAACTAGTCATCTTGTCCAAGATTTGTAGAGCTGCTGTGAACACCAAGGCCACCTTGTTTGCTGGGGTTGTTCTTTGCATTGCCAGAGTTCAGGAACATACCTTACAATCAACTGTCGAGATGGCGTTCTTGACTTAATATAGAATCACCAATTAAAACCTGTTTTGAAGACTTGTTCTCACATGTAGCAAACCAGTTAATACAATAAAGATTACAAACACCAGTTAGGCCTGTTTGGAGCAACATTACTTGGACAAATTTTTACAGTTGGATTTGTTATCATCAAAACTTAGATATAATAACTCAACAAATTCCCCCTTTTTGATGATGACAAACCAAGTGACCATATTGACAAAAAGGAGAAAAAAAATGCATGCTGATAGGGATCCACGAAGGTACTGTAGAGGTCAACCTACCCTATCGAGTCAAGATTAAGTCCATTCGTCATACTTTGTCAATTTTGTCAATAGGTCAATCCATTATACTATTCTGCCCCCTTTTGGCATCATGAAAAAGCAAGAACAACATAGTGAAGATAAGGAACAACATAGTATAAAGCGTATAAAGCATAAGGAACAACAAGCAAGAGAGACTGCAAGTAGATATGTCATTAATAAGCAAAGCAGTACAATTGCAAAATAACAAAAACAAAAAACTTAGACAGTCAGGGACCAGGGGGTGGTTTCGTTTGTAGAGGAGGAATGTTAGGCGCAAGGGTGGAGAGAAGAGCAAGCAGGTCTTCATGGCGTTTGGCAGAGAGGGCTTGTTCCTCAGCAAAAGCAGCCTTGACAGCTGAGAGCTCATCCTTGAGGCGAGCATTGTCTTCAAGAACAATCTCAACCTTGATGGCGGGTTGCTAAGAAACAGGTGGTCGAGGTGGTCGACGATGCTGTTTGGAGACTGACCCTTCGCCAATCTCATAGCCACACCCTAGCAGGGTGTCAACCCCAATTTCATCAATGGTTTGGGCTGCTACTCTCCGTGTGAGCACTATTCCAAAGTGCTCAAACACCCTTGTCAGTAGAAACCCATAGCCAAGATCATGGGCCCGGGTGTTGTTTGCAATTCGCCTTATGTGGCGAATCATGAGCGCATGGAGGTTTATTTGTTCCTCCCGATTTAGGAGGTCCACCAGGCATTGATCGAAGGCATCTGCTAAGTTGCACCCTTGACCTCGGGGAATTATGTTCTTGATGGTGAACATAAACAGGAGTTGGTGTAGGGAGGTCATTTCACCCTTTTTAACCGAGAGGGGTGTTCTCAGGCCCTGTTTCTGACTGAGGCGTTTTGACACCTCTAGGAGCCTGGCTGGTTCCAGGGCTGTTTTGTCTTCCCTCACATACACAGCAAAGCCTTGTGAGGGCACTCCCAGAATTTTCCCAAGTGTGGGCGCATCAACCTTGATGCCTTGCCCACTCACTAAACTTGTCACCACCCCCTCGGTGACCTCGCAGTTGGCATAAAATTCAGCGAACTCAGGCACAGAACACCCCAACTGGGTGTTCGCAAACAAGTCGAGCCATCCTTAGGCTCGCAACTTGGTCAAGAACACTCCCAGACCTTGTTCCTCGAAGAACCGTTCATTGATTACCTTCCCCCGGACTACATTGAGCTTAAGCAACTGCGCATGCATGTCAGACATAAGAGAGGGAGTAGCCAGTTTTGGGCGTTTGGGAGGAGGAACAGAGCTGGTAGCGGTTGATGGAGGGGCTGTTCTGGGCTTTCTTGGGACGGTTGATTTTGCAGGAGAGGGCTTTACAGAAGGTTTAGAGGATTTTTGAGGGGCTTGTTCTTCAAGGATATCGAAGAACACCGGTCGTCCCTGTTTGAAAGAGGTTTTCTCAGAATCAGAGCTTGAGAACCCTTCGGTAGAGGACGAGGAAATCTCCTGGATAATTTGAGCAGAGGGTTTGGAGGTATAGGGAGAGGATTGAAAAGCTAATCTCGCCGATTTGCGAGTGGGCGGAGAGGATTTTGGAGACAGGGGAGCTTGAGACCTTGGTTGTGGCCTTGTTCTGCTACGCTTGGCCACAATTTTGATTCTTTTCCGTTTTTCTCCGTTTTGAATGGCCGGAGTCTCCTTCTGAAGACACACCAATTCCCTCCCAACAGTGAAGGGAATACTATCAATCCCTAACCCGACTGAATTTAGAGACAAGCTCTTCAAGAAATTGAAAAGCTTGTATAGGACTGGGCGAGGAGGGGTAGGGATTGAAGAAGCAAGAACCAGGTCGGTTGAGGGAGAGGGGGTGTTGGAGGCCATTGTCGCTAGGAGATAGATTAGGGTTAAGCTTGTTCGCGGGTTCTGCTTTTGAGAGGGAGTCAGCTGAAGTGACAGCTGAGAACAGGGTAATAAAAGAGAGCCGCCAAGATTTTGAAGAGGCGCAAGGATTGTAACAGGTGAGAAAATAATAAAACCGTCTACCTTGGGAAGGAAGAAAATTTAATGAAAACACATTCCCATATGCACCGAATAACCAAGAGACATACCTGTTTTTTGTCATTCGATCAAGATGCCTACCTGTTCTTTGTCGTTTGATCTTGATTAGAGATGGCAGGGCTGCTGCAGTGATCCTTAATACATCCCCTTATGCTGCACTTTTTGTATAGATTACAGCAAAGGCACACAATTCGAGTGTATGCACTCATAATACATAGCAGTTTCCAATAAGATTTGCACATAAGGAAGAGAACAGGGTGTAGAGGTTGTTTTTACCACACCTAATTCATGTCTTGGAAACAGGTATCTCAAGGTGTTCTTACCAACCCTAGTTCCAATCTATTTCTCTCAAATTGATTTCTAGCTAGTGCCTTAGTGAATATATCAGCAATTTGATTTTCCGTTGAGCAAAAATTCATAGAAATTAAACCCTTTTCAACATTATCTCTCAAGAAATGATGTCGAATGTCAATATGCTTTGTTCTTTTATGTTGACATGGATTTTTGACAATATTAATTGCACTTGTGTTATCACAAAAAATAGGAATGCATCCAATGTCAACACAAAAGTCTTTAAGCTGTTGCCTTATCCACAACAATTGAGCACAACATGAAGCTGTTGCAACATATTCAGCTTCTGTTGTGGACATAGCAACTGAATGTTGCTTCTTGGTAGCCCAAGATACCAAACAAGGTCCAAGCAAATGAGCCATACCTGAGGTACTCTTTCTATCAACTAGGAAACCTGCATAGTCAGCGTCAGCATATCCAACAAGATCAAGATTGCAACCTCGAGGATACCATAGAGCTAAATTAGGTGTATGCTTTAAATATCTTAGTATCCATTTAACACCCTTAAGATGAGTCTCTTTAGGATTAGACTGAAGACGGGCACATAAACCAACACTAAAAACAATATCCGGTCTACTAGCGGTTAGGTATAGGAGTGACCCAATCATGCCCCTATAGAGTTTCTCCTCAACTGAGGGACTCCCATCATCCATAACCAACTTGGTTGAAGGAGAAATAGGAGTGTCTATGGGTTTGGCCGACTCCATCCCAAAACGCTTAAGTAGCTCCTTGATATACTTCTGTTGATGGATCATGGTGCCGTTTGGAGTTTGCTTGATTTGTAAGCCCAAGAAAAAGTAAAGCTTACCCATCATGCTCATCTCAAACTCACTCCTCATCACATTTGAAAATTCATTGCATAAATCATGATGAGTTGCACCAAATACTATGTCATCGACATATACTTGAACAATCAATAAATGTTCCCCCTTAGATTTTAGAAATAAGGTATTGTCTACCTTGCCTCTTCTAAAATTATTTTCAAGTAAAAAGCTTGACAACCGTTCGTACCAAGCTCTTGGAGCTTGTTTTAAACCATAAAGTGCTTTGTCAAGTTTAAAAACATGATTTGGAAAATCACCATTTTCAAAACCAGGGGGTTGTTTGACATACACCTCTTCTTTAAGGTATTCGTTTAGGAATGCACTTTTCACATCCATTTGATATAGCTTGATTTCCATATGAGCTGCAAATGCTATTAAGATTCGAATAGCCTCAATTCTAGCAACTGGTGCAAAGGTTTCTTCATAATTAATCCCTTCTTCTTAATTCTACCCTTGAACCACCAGCCTTGCCTTGTTCCTAGTGACTGTTCCTGACTCATCTTGCTTATTTCGGAACACCCACTTGGTTCCAATGATTGTTCTCTCTGCAGGTTTAGGTACAAGGTGCTACACTTTGTTTCTTTCAAATTGATGAAGCTCTTCTTGCATAGCCGTGATCCAATCTGAATCTGCAAGGGTTTCATTCACACTTTTTGGCTCAATGTTAGAAACAAAAGCATAGAAAGCACAAAAATTCTTAAGTTTAGATCTGGTTTGCACTCCAGTATTAATATCTGACAAGATTTGATCAAGAGGGTGCGAACTATGGTGCTTCCATGGTCTTGGGTTAATTGGATCCACATACACATGTTCTGTTCTAACTGAACTGTGTGTAGGATCAGGCTCAAGAACACTTCCTGATCCTGTTTCTGCACCTGTTTGCAAGCTGGTTCCTGAAGAACATGGTTCCGAACAGGGTTCAACGGTGTTTCCCCCTGTTTGGCGTTCACCTTGCCTGCCGTTTTGAGGAACAACTTTTGGACCTGTTGTCCCCATGGTGTTCTTACTTTGTCTCTCATGGGGCAACACTTCTTTTCGGATAAGACCTAATTCAAACTCTTCTTCCTGTGCATCATTCTTATTCAAAGTGTTAGATTCATCAAAAAGCACATGCACACCTTCCTCAATGCACAATGTTCTTTTGTTAAAGACTTTGTATGCCTTGCTGTGAGAAGAATAACCGAGAAATATTGCCTCATCACTCCTGGGATCAAACTTTCCTAAAGCATCCTTCGCATTATTATGCACAAAACACTTACAACCGAATGTTCTTAAATGCATAATGTTGGGTTTTCTGCCTTTGAAGAGTTCGTAGGGAGTTTTGTTCAAAATAGGTCTAATCGTACATCTATTCATAATATAACAAGATGTGTTCAAAGCTTCTGCCCAAAAGTTACTAGGAAGACCACTAGCAATAAGCATTGTCCTAGTCATGTCTTCTAGGGTGCGATTTTTGCGCTCAACCACCCCATTCTGTTGGGGTGTTCTCGGGGCTGAGAAGTTATGATCAACGCCATGTTCATTACAATAGTTTGTAAAACTTGCATTTTCAAATTCAGTACCATGATCAGACCTCAAGCTAGCCAAAGAGTGTCCTACTCTCTTTTCAGCCTTTTTGAGAAGGAAAATAAAATTCTCAAAAGTTTCATCCTTGGAGGCCAAGAACAGGGTCCAAGTAAATCGAGAGTAATCATCCACTATTACAAGCACATACCTTTTCCCTCCTCTACTAGCTATCCTCATGGGACCACATAGATCAATATGCAATAACTCAAGAGGTCGGGTAGTGCTTACACACTTTTTAGATTTTAAAGAAGATCTGACTTGTTTTCCTTTTGCACAAGCTTCACATACCTTGTCATCATTATACTTGATGGAAGGAAGTCCAACAACCAAATCTTTGGAAACAAGTTTGTTTAACAAGGACAGGCTTGCATGACCTAGTCTCTTGTGCCATAGCATTATATCATCATTTAATGCATTTAAACAAGTCAGATTATTTTGGGGAAGAGTGGAAATACAAACTTTATAAACATTTTGACATCGCTTCCCCCTCAACACAACATTTCCTGTGTCGTCATTCACAACCAAGCAACGTGTTTTTGAAAATAGTACTAGGTTGTTCTTGTCACACAGTTGGGACACACTTAGCAAATTGTGTTTTAACCCATCATCTAAGTGCACATTATCAATTGAGTGGGAGAGAGTTTTACCAATATTACCTATACCGACAATTGTCCCAGACTTGCCGTTTCCAAATGCTGCACTCCCACCATTCAAAGCTGTAAGTGAGAGAAAATTTGATCTTTCACCAGTCATGTGCCGTGAACACCCACTATCAACAAACCACAACTGGGCAGTTTTCAAGGGTGTTGGTGGGGTTGTTCGTAAGGTTGTTCTCTCTCACTTCAGCCTGCAAAACAAATCACGGGTTAGTTTTGGGAACCCAGATCCACTTGGGTCCCATTCTTTTGGACATGTAAAGCTCATCTTTTCTAATCCAGATTTGTTTCACATACCTTTCATTCTTTTCATTGGCATGTTTTCTTAAAGGGCAAGTGTATCTATAATGACCCATTTTACCACAATGAAAGCAAACGATGTTTTCAGGTAATCCCACATACTTCCTATGTATTGGGTAAATGGTTCGTTTGTGCTTGTAACCAAGTCCCTTTTTGTTTCTATTGTGATGAGTGTTTAGCCAATCAAGGGCTTGTGAGGATTTGTTCCAGCGTTTGTTTGTGGCAAGATCAGTTTCCAATTTTTCTATGGTAGCATTCAAGCTCTGTTTTTCATTTAGCAGGGATTCAACTATTTCTTCCACTTGAGAGAGTTTTTTCTCTACTTGAGTATAATCGCGTTCTTTTAGGAAGAGATCTTCTCTAAGCATGTTAATATTCTCATGTAAACCGAGTTTCTCATTTTTAAGAATTTCATTTTCAAGCTCTAGGTCACGAACTTCTCTTTTTAGATCAGCACAGGTGTCTATCAAATTATATAGAAGTTCTTCTAAAGTGGCTTTGTTAAGACCATGTACCTTGTTCTTGAGATCTGAGAAGCTGATTGTTGAGTCATCATCTGAATCTGAATCACTTTGTGCCATCAGTGCTACGACCTCTTCTTCAGCTTCAGATTCTCCTTCATCCTCAGAGGAATCTCCCCAAGCAGCCAGCATAGCTTTCGAGAATCGCTTGCCCAGATTGTTTACAGGGTGTTTTCGACCCTGTTTTCGAGGGTGTTCGGGCATATGATCTTCTCGAAGCAGAGGACAATTTTTGACTAAGTGATCTGGTTTGCCGCACTTGAAACACCCTGTGAGCTGTTCTTTGGGGGTGTTTCTGGACTTACTGAAGTCTTTTCTTTTGTTGTTTTCCTTGACCTTTTTGAAGAATTTCTTGAATTTTCTGGACATTAGGGCCATATCTTCTTTTTCAAGGTCAGAGTTAGTATCCTCATGTGCTTTCAAGGCAAGCCCACGATCCTTCTTTTGCTCCTCTCTTTGTTGTGAGTTCTTTCGGAGTTCATAGGTTTGGAGATTACCAATCAACTCGTCGAGGGTGATCTTGTTCATGTCTTTAGCCTCTTGAATGGCTGTTACTTTGGCCTCCCACGTACAAGGTAGAATTCTGAGGATTTTCCTCACCAACTCTTCAGTGGTGAAAGATTTTCCCAGGGATTTTAACTCGTTCGTGATGTGGGTAAACCGTGTATACATATCCATCACAGTCTCACGATCACCCATATCAAACAACTCATATTGTCGCATAAGTAGCTCAATTCTAGATTGTTTAACTTGACTCGTACCTTCATGAGCAACTTGCAGGGCGTTCCAGATAGCTTGGGCTGATTCACACTCAGAGATGCGAGTGTATTCATCGGGTCCTAGGCCAAAATATAGTAGCTTCTTGGCCTTGGCATTTTTCTCCATTTTCTTATAATCTTCAGCATCAAACTCTTTAGGTTCCTTGGAAACCGTCTTACCATCTTCAAGCACCTTGGTGGGAACAAGGGGTTCGTTCTTGATGAGCAACCATAACTCATAATCTTCTGCCTGAATATAGTTTTCCATCCTATTCTTCCACCAACTATAATGTTGGCCGTTGAAATAAGGTGGACGAGTAATGGATTTCCCTTCAAGAATTCCTTGTGGTGTACTCATCTTCAGAATCTCTCAAGGTGTTAGCCTTTTGTGAGAGAACCCGCTCTGATACCACTTGTTAAGATCGTGAGTATTCTACCACAAGAGGGGGGTGAATTGTGGTGTTTGATTTTCGCATTGTGAATAGCAAACACCCTTGTGACTTGTTTGCAGAGGATGTTCTCAAATATTGCAAATGCGAAAATCACCAAGATAAATGCGGAAAATAAAACACACACAATTTTTACGTGGAAAACACCTCTAGCCCAACTGAGGTGTGAAAAACCACGACCTACCTCGTGTAGGATTTAACCACTTTCACTATCAGGCTTCAAACATTACAAATGCAACACACCTTGTTACAACTTGCAACCACGTAACCTTCTTCCCTAAGACAGGTTACACCACGTCCAAATCTCACCAGATTGGATACGTCCAAAGTCCACACGACTGAGGACCACTCACTCACTTTTCTGGTTCAAGATCAGGGTTACAAAACACCTTACTGGGTGGTTCTGTCTTAAGCAGATGTAAGGTACAATGAAGTCCTAGTATGCCAATATCTTTAAAGCTCAACTTTAACACAACTTGTCTCGGTTTTTCTTTTCTCAAGAGTAGCTCGAAAACAATTTTTTCTCACTAGAAAAACCACCTTTTTAATTCTCCCGTTTTGCGTTTGCTATATAAGGTTCTCGTTTTTTCTGTCTTTCAATGGGAGTAAAATGCTATATTTTTATACAAAAATTCCAACGGTCAAAAAACAAGGAGAAGAGAAGAAATCAGCTAAGTTTTGCAAAGAGAAATTTTTTGCTTAGCTCAAGGAATTCTAACGGCTAAAAGATAGTGTTTCCCAAAATTGTAGGAATTTGATTTTGGAAGATTATCTTTGCCCAAAAATATCCGTGAGAAAATCTTTAGTATGAGTTTTTGAATTAATCACTTTCCAAAGGATAAGAGAGAGATATTTTCGGTTTTGGTAAATATTTTCCAAAATCAGTTTTGCAAATCTTCAGCTTGAATTTTCATATCCGAAAATATAAGCAAAGGAAATCTTTTAGTTTTGGCAAATCTCCTAAAACCTATTTTCGTAAATCTCCCATAATATTTTCAAGAAATATCCTTTCCAGAAAAATAGCAATCTTGGAGTTTAAAGAAAGTATTCTGGAGATCTTGGCAAACCAAAATGAATTTTCAAAGATAACCGGGTATGGCCAGTTCAGTTCAGAAACACCCTAGGCACCCTGTTTGCAGGGTTGTTCGCAATTGGTGTTCTGAAGCACTTAGCGCAAATACCGATTCAAGAGGTGTTTAAAAAGCGTTTTCAATATTGGCATATTAACAAGAGTCTAAATAAATAAAACCTATATACCCAAGACTTCTTGTTTTGAACCAGTCATCTTGTTCAAGATTTGTAGAGCTGCTGTGAACACCAAGGCCACCTTGTTGGCTGGGGTTGTTCTTTGCATTGCCAGAGTTCAGGAACATGCCTTACAATCAACTGTCGAGATGGCGTTTTTGACTTAATATAGAATCACCAATTAAAACCTGTTTTGAAGACTTGTTCTCACATGTAGCAAACCAGTTAATACAATAAAGATTACAAACACCAGTTAGGCCTGTTTGGAGCAACATTACTTGGACAAATTTTTACAGTTGGATTTGTTATCATCAAAACTTAGATATAATAACTCAACATTCATCTTCTAGTATAATCTCAACAACTCACTTGTTTTTCAGCGCTAGATCTAGTACTTCTTTGTCGCTAAACTCAAAATAATCTAGGCCACCCAAAGTTTCAATAAGCTTGTTATTCTTCCTATTTTTGCATTTGTTTGCATAATGGCCTGCTTTTCCGTATCCCCAACATTTGCAGTTGTTTTTTCCCTCAGGATAGTAAGCAGATTTTCTTTAAAATCTTCATTTTCAGTGCTTAGTTTGTTAAAACATTTTCCTGTATATTTCTCTCCTCTTTGCTTGTAAAGCTCTTTTTCTTATAAAATTTTCTTTTTCTTCTTTTCTCAAGCTCCTTTCCCCATTGCTGAGGAGAATCCCAACAAGCTAGAAACTGCTTCTTCATTTTCTTTTGCTTTTGGAGATCAAGACATTGATCATTGATCCATTTTTTTAAATTAGAAATTCTTGAACTAAAGGTATCAATGACATATGCTTTCTCAAGCCACGTAATGTATTTTTCATTGATTATAAAATTAATCAAATATGGTAATTTGTCATAAAACATACCAAGATTGGTTTCATTATGTCCAATTTTGTTATAATATTAACTAAATTCAGCAATATAATTATTTAGGTATCTCATATCCCAACGTTTTATGTTATTAATCTTTCTTTACCATTCTCTAGCTTTTTCTTCAAAATCAATTTTAGCTCCAATAAACTTAGTTTCAATTTCTTTACATAAAATTTTGAACGTTGCAGCTACAATGTCAGAAAACTATGCTCGATATAATTTAAGAAATTTCCAACAGTCCATGTGATAATTAAATTCAAGATACTATTCATTCTTTTTTTTTCAGTGCTCAAATATTTCTTCTTTATTATGCGCTCCATCGATGTTTAAAATGTATCATGTTTTGCCAATTGGGGTAAGGCTAATCTCTTCAAAGGTTATAGTTTTCCTTGGGATAAATCCAAAGGAAAAATTGGTTTTATGTCTTGTTGGAGCGCACCTAGGTTGCTTAAAATGGGTATTTCTTCTAGAACGTCCACCAACTTCTTCAGATTTGCGAATGGCATTGTTAACTAGATTGGACTCGATTTCATCTATGCTACCTTCTTCTTCAATCTCATTGATCTTGTTATCAAATACCAGTTTTCCATATTTTTTGTCCAGTTTTCTTCTAGCTTCTTCTAAAGATACAACATTAAGATCCTCCAGTTTAATTACGTCCATGTGCTAATATATTTATTCTTCTAACTGAATATTATTTGTCTCTTCATTATCATTAGATAATACATCTCAGTTTATCAACTATTGTGCCCATGATTTTATTTAATTATTCCGAATTTTCTTTATGAAACATATTTTGTAATTCTTCAAGATTATGCTGCTTATACTCTATCCTCTTCTTTCTCTACTGTTAGATGATTTTTTAGCTAATTTTTCTTGTGCTTCTTTTTACATTTTTATATCATGCAAAGGAAATTGATTTTTGTTTTTTGGGTTCTAGAAAGGGTATTTATGTTGAAATGGAGTGTTGATGCTTAAAATAGAGTTTCCACTATGTCTAATTTGGTTAACTAAAGAAAGATGAGTTACAGACAATCACTTCTTAATCTCCTTAATGTCAGCCTTAATTTTTGCTAATTCCTCTTTTAATTCCAAAACTATATCAGTGATGTAGTTTAGTTTAGGTGCTACTAAAGTGTTTCCCTCCAGTCAGTGAACAATATGTGAATAATTAAGAGTAGGGCAAGCAGATGATGATTCAAGAATTAAACACTGTTAATTAGCTTAATTATCTTAATTATTTTTGGTCATGTGGCTCTGATTCCAAATTAAAGAGGGCTATGAGTAGTACTTACAACAGAAATTACAAATGCACAAAAATAAAAATTTTGAAAGTAAGTTTTTAAGGATTGGAGTTAAAAATGCAAATATGAAAAGTTTAAGACAAAAGGTGAAAATAAAAACAGTGAACCATCTCCTTAAAATAGTTTTCACAGAATATTGGACCTTTTAAATATATTCTAATAACATGATCCACTAATTATGATTTTCACACAAAGTAGGGTATCTGGCTGTAACTTTTTGTCCCTCTAGGTATAACTAAAGTTTCCTCTAATATGTTGTTCTTACATTTTTATATAGTTACTCCACCTGTTTTTTTAGTATTTCATCGTTCATTCCATACTCTTTATCCTTAATTTCAACTTTTGAATGTTTTTCCAAAACCCTTTTATGTGGATCTTCCAGAAGTGGCCTATCCACTGGTAAAGATGTTAGTGGAGGTAAGACTGCCCACATCTAGATCTCCCCAGACCCCGTGAAAGCAGAACACATACAAGGAGGTGTTGTTGTGAGAATTCATATTTTAGAACTATATTTTGCGGCCATTTTACGAACTTTAAAGTCTTTGGGTTGTATAATTATGTAAAATAGTGCAAGGTTTGTATTTGTGGAGGTAAGAGTAAGAATACAAATTAAGTAGCAAACCTCGTCAAATGGAAACAAAATGACCCAATATTTTTAGGCCCAGTTCAGCAGCCCTAATTAGTAGTTCTACTTGCTCGGAGCATGACTAACATGCCTGGTGTAATTTAGGCCTGTTCGTTGGAGCACAAACCCCTAGCCAGACCCACTAACTTCTCTCCCCTCACCTCTTTATACTTCCATGTTATGTGAAGCCAAGTAGCCTATCCAACTTGTGGCAAAGGGTGAGTAATCTAGTGCCTTAGCTCTCTCCCTCTTTCATTCTTTCTCTAATTAGCTCTCAGTGTGGCCCAGTTCGGCCCAACGACATGTTCCCAAAAACTCTAGTGTGCCTAGCTCTCTCTTCTTGTCTCTCCACATCTTATGATGTGGCCCTATTTGTTGCTGCTTTGTCAAGCCCAATTCGTGCATGCCTTCATGTGTCCAGCTAGTGCAAAAGCCCAATTTCCTTTATAGTTGCTCAAATTGCCGAGATTTTTGCATATGAGTGAATTACTGATTATTTATAGTCACTGGATTTATGGAGCTGCAGTAATTTTGCAATCAAAGGGGTCAAAGTTCAACAACTGAGAGTTAATTGAGTAATTAATTTGGGGATTTAAAAAGACAGCGCAAAGGTGTGCAACTTTACTATGAAAAGGGGCAAAGAAAGTGGAGCATCTACTCATCCATTCATCCACCTCTAATCCGTTTTCCTACCATTTTTACTCTTTCTTTTTTTAATAAAATATAGAGTCTTTTGGACAAAACATTTGGGTTGAGCGGTTAATAAGAAAATATGCTTCTCTACCTATTTTTCTATTTCCTTCTCACCTTATTTGTGAGTCCAGTTATAGAGTTTTAGTTTAAAAGTTCCATAATTTGATAGTTAAACGTCAAAGTTTGATTACAGTGAGCGAAATATGTCATTAATCAGATATTATCACTGGTCTAATTTCGGTAGTATTTCTAATTCCATGATCAACTAAGCTATTAATTTAGGACTATGATTGATCCTTGCCTGATAATATTTGATTTTACTATATTCTTTTAGGGTTAATTTAATCACTTATATTTCTAAAAATTTTAGTTTAAATTTTATTCAAATTTATTGATTCGAATTAGCTCTATTGTTTGTACATGTATTTTTAGTAGATTAACTACTTGTCTCAATTCTATATTAGACCTCGTCAGCTAAAGTAAGAATTATGTAATTGAACTTAAACTTGTAATTATGAATAGAATAGGCTACACTAGAAAATAAATGGGTTATGTCGAAATTGAATAATTCATGTAAACCAGTAGATAGTGTATGTGAAAATGGTAGTTATAATTCATCTCTTAAACTATTGGCCTAATACTCATAGCTAGGTTGAAAAAGACTCGAATTGAACCACCAATCGGATATAATAAAGCAACATTAAATAAAAGGTGAAGTCCAAGTTCAAAATCTCCCTAATTTTCTCTCTTTTATTTAACTTATTTTTTTGTCACTTTAATTTAATTTTAATTGAGGAACTCCTCAATCAAAA
>JACYFF010002017.1:24957532-24971925 GCA_017589665.1 Selenicereus undatus
GCTGCATATAAGAGGTTATTGGAATAAGCTAAACAAGAGTTTTATTAAGGATCAAAATGTTCAAAACTTTCTTTTATATTCCATTCATGGTTGGTCTATTAAGTCATTTGAAATGTTGCTCCAACTTTTCGACACTAGTTTTCCTCAAACGAATCATTTCCCATGGAATAAATGTAAGAAATTACTTGAGGACTTAGGACTCGAATATGAAAAAATTCATGAGTGTTCTAATGATTACATACTATACTGGGGTGGGAGAGAAAGGTAAGAATTTTGACAAGTGTCATGCTTCACGATTGAGGGATGCTGAAAGGAAATTTCCAGCCAAGGTCCTATGCTACTTCCCTCTTATTCCTAGATTGCTTAGGTTTTACAAATTATCTAAGATTGCTGAGGATATCATCTGGCGCCCTCTAAAGTATGACTCGTATGGTTTCATTTGTATGACTCTTACGCTTGCTTATGTTGAGGTTGAAAATTTAGTCAATAAGGTGCCTAAGGACAATCCAGATATGGTAAGAAGTTTCAAGAATCTGAAAAAGAGCGATTTTACTCATTGTTATCGTGGTAGCTCGGTGTATAAACATATTTTTTTTCTAACCTTCATGGTTGAATTTTTTTACTTTCTTGAAGCTAACAAATTTATTTAAAAAAAGAACTATTGAGTGGATATGAATGAGTATAAATGGAAAGCGGACATGAGTTACTAGATAAGATCCTTGGGAAAAGTTGTTGGCTACCATTAAACCAGTGAGTATATGGTCTTTAATCTTACCACATGTGGCTGCTTTTATAGCTAGCTAAAGCTACTGTCGCTTGTTATACGACGTCAGCTATATTGTTCAACAAACAGTCTGTTGCTTGCTGCTACGTCCTGCATTTAATTTGTTTCATGTGATTTGTGTTTAACTACATATAACTAGTTTCCTATCATTTACAAGTCTTACTTGATGTTTCCTATGATTTACAAGTCTTGCTTATTGTTTTCTGTGATTTATAAGTGTGTCTCATGAAAAGTTAGCGCATGTTGCTAAAGCTATTTTATTCTTTTCTTCTGAATTTTGTAACTTTTCTTTTTTATTCGGTGTTATTTTTCGACTGGGTTGAGTGTATTATTTTGTGATTTGTTCTTGAATTTATTTGTGAAATTGAAGCATTATCATGGAGCCAATAATTGTGCAACTATAGTTCTTGAATTGTGATTTTTTAGGGGGTTGTGGAGACTAGTTGGCTATGAGTACGATTCTTGATGGTTGAGTATATCTCCTAGTGCATTAATAATTATGCAGAAATTTCATGATGCTATTGTCTAATATATTATAGTACCCAACTAGTCATTCAAAAATCATAAAACATGCCATTTAAAAAGAGAAAATCATGTCACTTACGTTTTCATTTCCGAAAGGCCTTGCCAGAGATTTTTGAGCATAGCTGCTAAACTGCAGCAAAACATGATTGCTTGTGTTCTGAGTCTATTGTAAACTAGTTACAAGTTACAAGAAGAATTAGCTAGTAATCTAATATTGGGTAGATAATTACTGTAATTGGCACCAAATCTTCCAATTAGCCCCTTCTCATTGAACCTATAGTCGCAGATCGAGATTGTGGTGTGTATGTGAAAGACGTGGGAGAGCCGAGTGTGAAGGCATGAGAATGTGTTTGTATTTTATTGGTTTGACTTACAATACATCATGTAAGGGAGTTATATACAACCCTAAGCTACCTAACTTAAATAACAAGATATAAATATTAAGGAAAAGATATGATACAATCTTCGTCCAAAAGATTTCACATCACAAACAAATACGAATTCCTTGACCAAAACAACTTCCTTCCTTAACACTCCCCCTGAAGTTGGTGCATGCAAGTTTACCATGCCCAACTTACTCTGTAAGTACTTAAACTGTGCTTCCCAAGCACTTTTGTGAAAATATCTCTCACGAATAAAGTGACAGTCAATCTTAGTGTGTTTCGTTTGTTCATGGAAAACAAGATTCTTAACAATGTGGCGAGCAACTTCACTATCATAGAACAAGTGCATAGGATGTGTATCAAACACACCAAAAGAGGCAAGCTAGGATTCCAACAATACTACCTCGCTTGTAGCAGCTACCATCGAGCGATATTCAAGTTCTGCAGATGATTGTGAGGCAGTTGTTTACTTCTTAGTTCTCTAGAAATCGGTGATCCTCTAAGGGTCATTAATATCTGGTCAAAGAGCAAATGTGTGAGTGGGCAAGGACCCTAGTTTGAGTTACAGTAGCCAACCAAATTAATAGCATTATTCGCCTGAATCAAAATACCATAGTGAAGAGTACCCTTAATATAGCGAAGGACTTGGTAGGCAACACTTATATGTTCCTTACGTGAAGCCTCGGAAATTGAGATAAGATGTGGACCACATAAGACAGATCTGGGCGTGTAATAGTACGGTAAATCAATCGGCCCACAAGGTGATGATATCGGCCTTCATCATCCAAGAGTGGTCCAGTAGCCAGAGCGAGCTTATGATTTTCTTCCATTCGAAAGTCACTGAGTCTAGCCCCCAAGAGTCCACATTTGTCCACTGTTTTGAGAGCATATTTGTGTTTGCTAAGAAACAACCCATTTGGTCCAGGTGCAACCTTCAACCCAAGAAAGTATTTTAAAGGGCCAAGATCTTTGATGCTAAAACAAGCATGTAGATAATCCTTGAATGCATGATATGCCTGGGAGTCATTACTAGCAAGCATGATATCATCGACGTACAATAGTAGAGCCACGAAAGTTTCCTCTTTTTTGTAAGTACACAGGGAATATTCAATATAAGAATGAACAAAGCCATATTCATATAATTTGGAGGACAATTTTGCAAACTATTTAAGCGACACTTGGTGGAGTCCATACAAGGATTTCTGAAGATGACAGGCTTTCGTGGGAGTGCTATAAGTATAGCCAGGTTGAAAATTCATATACACTTCTTCCTCTAAGCCCACATGAAGGAAAGCATTGTTCACATCCAATTGATGCAGATCCCAGCCATTGTACGTGACTACAGACAGAAAGCAATTAACCGTTGTCATTTTAGCTATATGAGCAAAGGTTTTATTATCATCAAATCCTTCCACCTCATGATCACCTCGAATCACCAATCGAGCCTTACACTATTGAACGGAGCCATCGAAATTATATTTGACCCGGTACACCCCAGCTGATTGGCTTCTTTCTAGGTGGCTAGTCTTGTAGGGTCCATGTGCCATTCTTCTTTAAGGCTCGAATTTCTCTAAGGCTCGAATTTCTTCCTCCATCAGCGTGGATCTCTGGTTACCTCATGGTAACATCTTTGCACTATCACTTTTGTTATGGCAACTAGAAAATTCTTATGAGAAACAAAAAAGTTAGCATAAGTGACATAATTTGCTATAGGATAAGGTATACCTGAGGAATCGTCTTGAAGCTGACGTGCAAGCGAGAGGGGGTCTTTCGATCGAGTGTTGTAATGGACGTAATCTTCGGGATGGGATGGAGGTCGGTGAACCCAAGTGTCACGGGATTTGCTTGGGCCTAGGGGTGGACTAGGCTATACA
Source organism: Selenicereus undatus (assembly GCA_017589665.1). NCBI lineage: Eukaryota > Viridiplantae > Streptophyta > Magnoliopsida > Caryophyllales > Cactaceae > Selenicereus > Selenicereus undatus. The sequence goes on from JACYFF010002017.1 coordinate 24,961,099, forward strand.
TTTTCTGCCACGACCTAGTTGTATCTTGCTGTGTTGGTTATGGATCCTGGGTTTACTATAGATCATTGCATTCCTGGGCTGGAATGCACGCATCTATCATGGCTGGGCCACGATCACCAGCATTTGCTAGCCTTCACGCTCAGTTATCCCCATTTCGATGTGGCATAGTGCATGCATGACATATTTTTGGGCCCAGGCGTGAGCTCCTTTTATCTGCTAGCCAAACTTGCTACTATGGGCTTGGAATTGAGTTCTCTGGTGAACCCAACTTGAATTGATCCAAGCTGTGCTGAAACCTCTTGCTTAGTCCATCAATTGCATGCCCAACATCATCAACATAATCTAGTGATTAGCTTGGATGATCCATATTCCTGACGGCTAGTGGTTGTTCCTTCCAAAATGAATTTTACTTTCATCAAAATTTACATCTCAACTTATAAAGATTTCTTAGGTTTCCAAATCACAAACTTTCCAACCCTTTTTACAAAATGGATACGCAATAAACACACACTTTTAACTTCTCTAGGAAAATTATCCTTAGCTCTTGGATTGTTTCATGTAAAACACAACACCCCAAAAACTCGTAGTTCATTGTATGACAGTAGACATTGAAAGAGAACTTCATAAAGGGGGTGTTTGGTAGCAACAACTTTTTGAGAAAAAATAACTGTTTGAGAGGATTTTGGCTGTTTTGACCAAGTCAAACAGCTAAAGGGTGTTTAGTAAAGAGCTGTTTGCAATAGCTGTTTGGCTCCAAAAAGCTCTTTTTGAAAAAGCTATTCCCATTAGCCTTTTGAGAAGAGCTTTTTGTAGAAATGACATAATTATCCATAAGTTTGAAAAAATTACACACATCTCATTAAAAACAAATTCATAAATAAGGGCACAAATGAAATTTTACCAACATATTTCTTAGAAACAGCTAATTTTTACCAAACATTTTTTCCAAAAACAGCTAATTCAAACAGCTAAAGTAAACAGCTAATTCAAATAGCTAACAGCTAACAGCTAATACAAACAGCTAACAGCTAACAACTGTTTACCAAACAGGGCCAAGGTCTTTTCGCCTTTAGTAATTTTGAAGGAGTATGATTTATTCAATAAGCCATTATGAGCATACATTAACCCTGATGTACCTAGCCTTAACCAAGTGACCAGAAACTAAAATGCAAGTAATCACACACAAACAGAATAGATAGAGTTGGATGATTAAGTGATCATTCAAGTGATACAGAAACACCACACTTGAAGCTCACTTGAGCAGTCACTTTAGGGCTTCCTGGATACAGAAACACCACCAAGAAGAACTAAAATGACCTAGTGTATCACCACTTGAGTTGCCAACTCAAGATAAAGCCACTAGGAATTTAGAGAGAAAATTGAGTATAAACTTAAGTTCTGATTCAATTCTGCATGATCTGCTTGCAAACACAATGAGAGAAGCTTATATATGACTCTCTCTCATGTAGATAGAATGATTAGCAAAGGAACAATAGGTACATAAGCCAATTACATCATTGTAGAACATTACGTTCTCATTAATGCTAAAACAGTGGAAAGTGGACACTTATTTCAGTCATTGTTGTTAATCAGGTAAGGTGTGAAGGTCCTTAATATAAATGATCAAGTCCAAGCTCCCAAAACTTGCTGAAAAGAGCTAATTAGGCAACTTGTAGCATGATTAGAAGGCTAATGATGGCTTTGACAGCAAAGTGCACAGCTTGGGTAAAAGGGTGTGTTGTGCTTAACTTCAGGTGGTTAATAGCAAGTTGGGAGGGTGCTAATTACCAACTTTAAGCAGCTTATCTGATAAATATTTAGACATCCATTTTAGAACTAAGAGCACGTGAGAGGTGTATGCCAAGAAGCCTTCAAATTTCCCTTCAAATATAGACTGTTCCGGATTCCAGTCCATTTTACACTGTCTGGACTTTGCTTCTGGTTGCTCGACCTTCTGAACTCCAAAATGGCTAAAACTTGATTTATTGGACTGAAAATAAGCCAAACTGAAGATGGGAAGGAAGAATGGACCCTCACTCATTCATGATCAGTGTTGATCATGGTGACAGGTTGGCGCCAGAAACTGGTTGTATGATCAATAATCAAGGTTACATATTATAAGTGTTCCCTTATCATTGTCATGGTGTCCTTGATCTCTTATTGGCTTGGACTTACTCTCTAGACCTTATTTTACCAACTGGAGTCCTTAGTGCGTTGACCTCGATCAGCCCCCCTTCCTGAAAAGAGTTTGCCCTCAAACTGGGCAGTTCATCAGATTCTTCATAATGGGGGTTGAGATTAACCATGTTGAAAGTGTTAGAGACCCCATACTCCCCAAGTAAGTCTACTTTATAAGCATTAGGCCTAATTTTCTCCAAGATGTCAAAGGGGCCATCTAATCTAGGTATGAGCTTGGATTTTCTTTTACCAGGGAACCTGTCCTTTCTGAGGTGAATCCACACCAAGTTCCCTAGCTGAAACTAAGCATCCCTTCTGTGCTTATTGGCCTGGTTCTTAGCCACTCATTACTCTTCTTAATTCTGGTTCTCACCTCAGAATAAAGCTTCTTGATCCCTTCAGCTCTTTTGTTTGCTTCCCAATTGAACTTGGTGGTTGTAGGCAAAGGGAGCAAGTCTAGTAGGGTGAGAGGCTTCTGGCCATACACAATCTAAAATGGACACATCTTGGTAGCCTTGCCAGGGGTCCTATTATAAGAAAATTTAGTATGTGCAAGCAACTAATCCCACCCCTTGACATTCTTCTTTACAAGTACCCTAAGCAAGGTGCCCAAGGTCTTGTTGGTCGCTTCTGTCTGACCATCAGTTTGTGGATGGGAAGTTGTGATGGATTTGAGACAAGTTCCTATTTTCCTCCATAGGGTGAGCCAGAAATGACTTAGAAACTTAATGTCCTTGTCATATACCATGCTCTTAGAAACTCTATGCAACCTTACAACCTCTTTGAAGTACAGATCAGCTATCCTGGATGCATCATAGGTTGTGTGCCATGGGATTAAATGTGCTATTTTAGAGAACCTATCCACTACTACCATAATAGAGTCCTTACACTTTTGTGTCCTAGGTAAACAAATGATAAAGTCCAATCTGACATCTTCCCATCGGGCCTGTCGTACTAGTAGAGGGGAGTAAAATCCTTGAGGTAGGACATGGCTCTTAGCTAGCTGACAGGTGGAACACCTTTTGATAAAGTGCTCAACATCGTCGGCCATCTTAGGCCAGTAGTAGAGTTCCTTGAGCATGGAACATGTTTTCTCCATTCCAAAATGACCAGCTAGGGCCCCTCCATGTGTCTCCTGGACCAACAACTCTCTAAATCTACCTCTTGGAATGCACAACCTATTGTCTTTGAAAAGGAAGCCTTAATTTAGATGTTGTGCTCCCTGACAGTGGTGTGAAGACTTCTCATAGAGCTCTTAGAAGTCTTCATCCCTTATATGCTGTACTTTGATCAACTCAAAGCCTAAGATTCTGGAATCTAATGTAGACAACAGTAGGTATCTTCCAGAAAGGGCATCAACACCCTTATTGAGCTTGCCTGATTTGTGGTGGATTATGAATGAAAAGACTATAGATATGCAACCCATTTAGCATGTCTAGAGTTAAGCTTATGCTGTCCTTGAATGAATTTGAGAGTCTCATAATCTGAATATAGGATGAAATCCCCACCAATCAAGTAGTGCCTCCAGTGTTCTAATGCCCTAACGATGGCATATAACTCTTTATCATAAGTAGAGTATTTCTTCCTTACATCACTTAATTTTTCATTGAAGTAGGCCATAGGTCTTCCTTCTTGAGTCAAGACAGCTACTAACCCCACCCTAGAAGCATTACACTCCACCTCAAAGACTAAGTCAAATCTGGGCGAGCTAGAATGGGTGCATTGGTGAGTTTCTATTTGATGATTTCAAAGCCTTTCTGAGCAGATTCAGTCCATTTAAACTTCTTACCTTTAAGAACCTCAATGACTGGAGCCATTAATGGACTGAAATTCCTCATAAATCTTCTCTAAAATGAAGCCAAGCCATGAAAACTCTTGACCTGCTAAATAGAAGTAGACACTAGCCAATCTCCAATGGCCCTTAGCTTCTCATCATCAACCTGGATACCCTATGTTAAGACCACATAGGCTTGGAACTTGATCTGAGAGGTGAAAAAGTGAGACTTCTCAAGGTTCCCATATAGTTTCTCTTGGGACAGATTATGGAGCACTTGTTATAGATGCTGAGCATGCTCTTCTTTCGTTTGGAAATAAACTAGGATATCATCAAAATAAACCACCACTGATTTCCCTATCAGAGGCTTAAGCACTTCATTCATTAATCTCATGAAGGTGCTGGGTGCATTACTCAGAGCAAAGGGCATCACCAACCATTTATAAAGCCCTCCCTTAATCTTGGAAGTTGTCTTCCACTCATCCCCTTCATAAATCCTAATTTGATTGTAACCACTTCTAAGATCTATCTTTGAAAAGATAGTGGAGCCATGCAGTTCATCAAGGAGGTCCTCTAGTCTAGGAATAGGTACCTATACTTGATGGTAATCTTGTTTATAGTCCAACTGTCCACACACATTCTCATACTGCCATCCTTCATAGGTACTAGCAAGGCAGGAAATGCACAAGGGCTCAGGCTCTCCTTAATCATGCCTTTGGCTTGAAAATCATTCACTTATCTTTGGATCTCAGTGGTTTCCTATGGGTTCATTCTGTATGTAGGTTTATTTGGCAAAACAGAACTAGGAACAAGGTCGATTTTGTGCTGGATTGATCTTTTTGAAGGCAATCTTGGGGGTATCTCAAAAGGGAATACATATTTGTACTTAAACAACAAATGTTGCAGTAGGGGATGGATAGTGAGTGGGGCATTTGCTAACTCAAGGTTCAATAGGATCAACTCTTGAGTAGAATGAAACTCATGCTTATGTGATCTAAGAAGGGTGGTAAGGAAAACGTGAAGTTGAGGGTTGTCTTTATGTTTCTGGATTTGAGGGGGTTTGAGGGGTATAAGGGTGATCTTTCTATTGTGTTTAGTAAAAGTGTAGGTGTTTAACTTACAATCATGCATGACAGCTATGTCAAATAACCAAGGTCTTCCCAAAAGAACATGAGAGGAATCTATAGGAATCACATCACACCATATCTCATCCTTATAACCTTTTCCAATTGACAAAGAAACTAAGCACTTGGAGGAAATTTGGATACCTTTCTACTGAGTGGTGTATGTTTAAGGATGGGGCACAGTAGGGAGCTTCAGTTTATCCACATTGGTGCAGCTACCCCCATCTATGATCAGAGAACAAACCTTCACCCTAATGGTGCATCTAGTGTGGAAGATGGCTTCTCTATGTTCTAGGTTTTCTGGTGTAGCAAGACCACTTAAGGCTCTTCTTACCACCAGTATTTTCCCATCATTAGGCCCTTCCTCACATTCTTCTAGCTCCTCAGTCAAGAAGAGCTCATTCTCTCCTCCCTTATCTGGCTCCTCCAAGTACTCACAAACAGATTGGTACTCAGCCATGGTTATAACTCTCTTGTTAGGGTACTCAGAGGCTATATGACCCAAATCCTAACATCTAGAACACTTCCTAGCATCAACAGGCTTAGGAGAGGGTTCGCTGGGTGTTTTAAGGGCAGTGGGAGAGATGGTTCTGTTCTAAGGGGTAAAGGTAGGTCTTTGTTGTGTAGTGGAGGGTTTCTGAAAAGGGGTAGCTCCTTTGAGGAGGCTTGGTAGCTTCTCGCTTTCCCATGACCCTCTTTTGCAACTCCACTTTCTAAGCTAACGATCTCAGTTCATCTAAAGTTGCATAGGGAAGAAGTTCAACTACATTAGCTATTTTCTCATCTAATCCAACAAGATACTAGACTAAGGTCTATGTCCCATCTTCCCTCATGTCACATTTGAGCAAAAGTTGTTAAAACTCTTTGGTATGCTCCTTCACACTCTTGTTTCCTTGTTTCAGATTCTAGAGTTTCAAGAAATTATCCTGTAGGTAGTGGTCTGGCAGGAACTTGCTCATCAGTTTCTCTTTTATCTTTCTCCATTACTTGATCTTGCCTTTTCTCAGCCTTGGCCTTTTAGCCACTACATTGGAGCACCAGCTTGAGGCATATTTCTTCAACTTAACAGCCTCCAGCTTCACTTTGTTTTCATCTGGCACTTGCTTATACTCAAAGACCCTCTCCACAATTCGGAGCCAATATAGAAATAGGTCCGGATCAAGCTGCCCCTCAAATTCAGGGATTTCGACCCTAAAATCATCTCTACTTCGTTATCTTCTCCTTTGATGTCTCTTGCCTCTGCCTCTGGAAGAAGCATCACTAGAAGAGGCAAAGGGGTTGTCTTCATGCTCCTGTTTAGATAGGGCTAAACTAGAGTCTTCATCTCCGTTGGCGCTGTTGGTTCTTCTCAGGCTTCTGCTCCTTTCCCTCATGAGTTTGCCTAGCTGATCTTGAAGGTACTTGACCCTTCCCGTAAGCTTAGGTTTCTCCCTGGGTGTGATTGCTCAGCAACTTGTTTAGGAGTGAGGATAGATGACATGGTTCATGTTCTTTATGGACTGGAATTGTGTTTAGGATGCAAGGGTGTTGTTTGGGGTCACAAATTGGTCCTAAGAGAGTAGCCAAGGCTCTAATAACACTTGATGTACCTAGCCTTACTCAACCAAGTGACCAGAAACTAAAATGCAAGCAATCAAACACAAGCAAATAGATGATCAAGTGATCAGTCAAGTGATACAGAAACACCACACTTGAAGCTCACTTGGGTAGTCAGTTTAGGGCTTCCTAGATACAGAAACACCACCAAGAAGAACTAAAATCACCTATGGTATCACCACTTGAGTTGCCAACTCAAGATACAACTACTAAGAGTTTAGAGAGAAAATTGAGTATAAATTCAAGTTGTGATTCAATTTTGCATGATTTGCTTACAAACACAATGAGAAGAGCTTATATATGACTATCTCTCATGCAGATACAACGACTAGCAAAGGAAACAATAGGTACATAACCCAATTACATCAGCCTAGAACATTACAATCTGATTAAAGCTAAAACCAGTGGAAAGGTGACACCTATTTGAGTCATTATTGCTAATCAGGTGAGGTGTCAAGGCCCTTAGCAGAAATGGTTGAGTTTAAGCTCCCAAAACTTGCTGAAAAGTGGTTGATTGGTCAACTTGTAGCATGATTAGAAGGCTAATGATGGATTTGGCAGCAAAGTACATAGCCCGGATAAAAGGGTGTTTTGTGTTAAAGTTCAGGTGCTTAATAGCAAGTTGTGGGGGTGTTAATTACCAACTTTAACTAGCTTATCTGATAAATATTTAGACACCCTTTTCAGGACTAAGAGCACGTGAGGGATGCATGCCAAGATGCCTTCAAATTTCCATCCAAATCTGGACTATTTTGGATTCCAGTCCAGTTTACACTGTCTGGACTTTACTTCTAGGTGCTCGACCTCCCATACTCTAAAATGGCTAAAAATTGATTTATTGGACTGAAAATAAACCAAGCTAAAGATGGGAGGGAATAATGGACCCTCAATCATTCATGATCATTGCTGATCATGGTGATAGGCTAGGGTTAGAAACTGGTTGTATGATCAGTTATCAAGGTTCCATGGTGTAAGTGTTCCTTTACCATTGCCATAGCCTCCTTGATCTCTTCTAGGCTTGGACTTGCTGTCTAGACCTCATCTTGCCCACTTGAGTCCTTGGTGCCTTGACCTCCATCAAACCCCAAACCAAATAGGCAAGTTTGCTTGAAATCAAACCAAGTGGTCTCACTACATTTAAACTGGGGTGATGCTTGCATGCAACCCGCCGTTTTGCTGGGGGTATCTAGGCAACTATTCTCACGTAGAATTCTATAAGAAGAATATAATGGTTGCATGGGCCCAGATGTGAATTCACTACCATTGTCGCTCCTAACCACCCAGACACTTTTATTAAATTGGTTTTTAACCATGACAATGAACCTTTGTAGGAGTTTGTTGCCTTAGCTCGATCCTTTGTCAAATATACCCAAGTTCCTCGACTAGTATCATCAACAATATTCCAAAAATAATGTGCACCAAGCAATGAAGGAGATCTATATGAAACCCAAATGTCACAATGAATCAAATCAAATATATGCTTTATAATATTTGCAATAATAGGGAATTTATTATGAGTTTATTTTGCATGCAAACATATCTTATAAAGTTCGTCCTTTGTTTTGTTAGAATCACAATTGACTACTAAGCTATGGGGAAGCAAAGATAGTAAGTCACTTGATGGATGTCCAAGGCACTTGTGCCACAAACACCTTGCCTTTACGGCATTGACTTGACTAGGCATCGACCTCTTGTAAATAGTAGACCCCTTCTTGTTGCTCACTCCCTACAATCAGAATCCTCGAAGTGCGGTCCTGTATCACATAAAAATCATCAAAATATATCACCGAGCAATTTAACTGCCTACATAGTTTGGATATGGAGACAAGATTGTAATTTAAATTAGGCACATATAAAACATTTTTCAACTCTAATCCTTGCTCCACTACCATCGTGCTTTGTTCACTAGCCATAATACAGGTCCCATTGGGAGCCCAATTGCTACTAGAGTTATTTTTTTTAACCTTACTCAATAAGGTTACACCGCTAGTCATGTGGCTCGAGGCCCCGCTGTCCTAGATCCAACTAATATTACCTAACAACTTCTAGTACCCGCGTCCCGTCCTATCAATTAGGCTTAGAAGAAGCTGAAACAGCTAAGAGGAGAGCCTAGGTATGCTTATGGTCATAATAATTGCATAAGTCACATCAAAAAGGGGGCATAATAAGATCTAAAATAGAATGCACAAGGATCAGGAAATAAATATCTAAAAATACAACTAGCCTTCTTAAACTCAAATGAATCCCAAGCAATCCACTCAAGCAATTACAATGCCTTATCAATACTTTTCCATGAAAACCCCAATACTCCAAAAGAATACGGGGTTTTACCATTCACACCCTCGTCAAAAATGTCCAATATTTCTCATTTACCCACACAGTAACCACATTGAACAAGGAAAACATTTAAATGCTTAAAATACTTCCAAAATAATTCATGCTTGAATTAGAGGAAATAGAAAATTGTCATTGTTGTTCCTTAATTTTTTTTTTCTTTTTTAATTTTCAATTTTTTTTGCGGTTTCGTTTTTTTTCAAAGAAAAACAAAATGCTTACTCAAACTTATCGAGAAAAACCCAATATCCAACACTAGTCCCCAGCACGACTCCAAAAACTTGATAGGGTGGCAAGTGCACGGGCATTGTAGCAAATCAAGGTCGATTCCATAGAGACTAGGTCAAGTTATTGGGTTATATTACGTCAATATATGCTAAGCAAAACCAAATTTGAGAATGGAATTTAACTATGCTACATATTTAATCTAATAGGTAAACAATCAAGGAATTTAATTAAATCAAGTAATTTTCCGAAACCGATAATCGAATTATCAAACCCCTCTTTTAAGATGGAATTAAACTCTTAAATCTAGTCAACCACCATTTCTCAAGGGTTTTTTGATTAATCTAAGATCATTAAGAAGGCGATGATCAAATTTAGGGGTTTCTTAAATAGTGTGTCTTTATCAAGATTCCACTCACTTAAATCGAATCTTAGTTTTCCAACATCTAGTTTCACCTTTCAATTCATCACCAAATGTTTAAAACAAGCCAGAAATTGATCAAGTTCGCTACTAGCAAATTAACGTCTAGATTCAATAGAATAAACCCAACATTGGCAATTAGAACTAGTTTATTGCCCTCTACAGTAGTCTGGTTCAATTTTGAACCAGCTGATCGAACCGTAGCAGCAAGTTTCATGTTAACATCGTGCCCTTTTCCCAGTTCAAATGCACCCCCTTAGTGTTATGCAAATTTCAACTCGTTTATTTATAGTAGTTCATAGCCCCTTAAACATAGTGATCTCAACTCAATAAAACCCAAATTAACATCATATAATATTCACAATGCACATTTATTCAATCATTCCGCACAAAAGTGATTTAAAGAAAGAAATATATGTATCATCTGACTCAGCCATTAACTTTATACAATTACCCAAAATATCAACTCCCATAATTCCCAATTCAACTGATCTTTCACAGCACTCACCCTTGCCTAAATCCTAGTCAAACCTATCCCTTAAATCGGATAATAAATTACGAACAATAACAAATAATAACGAAATGGAAGAAGAACAAATTCATGAGCATATAATTTAGGGTTCAACAATTTGGAATTTTAAAAATTTTATTGAAAAGTTAAACCACCCACCTCTATACTTGAGATTAGTATAATAGGCAGCCAAAATGGATAATTAGTAGGAGAAATTGTGGGGCTTGGACTTCAAATACTCTTCTTTATTCTTCCTCTCGATGCCTACACACCTTCTCCATTTGTTCTCCCCTTCTTCACTTCCATTCTTCTTCCTCTATGGCTCTTTCTTGAGCAAGCAAGGTTGCTTTTTTTGGGGGGTTCTAGCTTCATTGTCTTGATGAGTAATGGAAGGGGGACATGTCCCCTTCTCCTCTTGTAGCCATGCCAACCCCCTAAATCTCTTTTTCCCCCCTCTTTTTTTCCATACATAGACTTAGGAAAAACTCTAGCCTTGTTAACCTCAGTAATGCGTCCCCCTTCCTTTAACTCTACTTTTTTTCGGAGGAAAAATCTTGGTTAAAAAAAAAACAAAATTAGGTTCGGACTTGATTATTTTAACCCAAAAAATTGGTTAGAGTCACCAATTAATTAACTTAGTTAAAAAAAAGGTCCTCATATATAT
>JACYFF010002017.1:24981925-25154889 GCA_017589665.1 Selenicereus undatus
ATATATATATATATATATATATATATATATATATATATATATATCAACTTTTGGTTGATGCTAGTTTAAGATACATGAACCTAAGGTAAATAACCAACCTACTCTTAAGAACTCCATAATTAAACGTGTTGGCTATGGAGAAATGTTAGGATTGTTGGTCTTCTAGGGAGTTTCCCAGGCAATGTGTAAGTGAGGATGAAGCATACCAAAAAGGTTTGTAGCAATTTGTGGGGCCAGTCAACTATCCTTGAAGTCGCTCCTAGTAACTATCTGTAATCCGGTAAGGGTTAGGGTGTTACAGATGGTATCAGAGCTGACCTACAACCATGAGCTATGCTAGTGGGCGGGAAAGCCTTAGGCAATCATCTAGTAGGGCAAAGATACTTGGTATGGACAACTAGTCAAAAGGACTTGTAGGTCAGTTGTATAGCAAGGTACAACGAGGATGTTGTATTCTTCAAGTGGGGGTGATTGTAACACCCTAAGTATGACTTAAAGGATTTGAAGTGACTACTCATATCACCACAGATGCACCTTTTTTTTTTTAGGATGCTCACTATTAAAAATTCCACAATTAAGCGTGCTTGCTGTGAATAATCGTGTGATGTGTGACCTCCTGGGAAATTTCCTAGGTAGCGTATGAGTGAGGACGAAGCACGATGAAATGGTTTGTGGCAATTTTTGGAGCCAATCAATGATCGTTGAAGCCGTTTCTGGTAACTATCTATGACCCAAGATGGATCAGGTCATTACAGATGCATAAGTCATTTTGGGAAAAAAGAGAGGGAAAATATTTGCGAGAAGTTTTAAGAACTGAGAATCCATTGCAATGATTGTAAATCATTTTTTAAAAGATCAAAAATCAGTTTTAAAAAATAAATTTTCTTATTTTATGAAATATATTTCGATTTATAATAGATTGTTGATTAATCTTTATCCATGAAGAATTTACCCTATCAATATTTTCATTAATTAACTTTAATCACCTTGATATAGTTAAGGTTAGTTAAGTGAAGTGCCTTGAGTCACATACCACTCATCACATATCAATACTATAAGAATTTCTTTGTTAATTTCTTCTGCTTGACACATGAATTATGATCAATCATACTTAATTCCCTTTGTATGAAGCAAAATTGAACTTCACCTAGTGGTTTAGTAAAGATATTAGTTGATTACATGTTGATAGGCACAAAGTCTAGAAAAATTATCACCTTTTTCAATATGATACTTGATGAAATGATGCCTTACTGCAATATGCTTGGTTCCTGAGGCGTTGTACAAGATTACTACTAATGTTAATAGAACTCTAATTGTTACATCTAATCAGTTATCTCTTGGAATCTAGTCCACGATCCTTAAGCTGTAGATTGGTCCATAGTAATTGAGGACAACAACCTCTAACAATTTTATATTCAACCCCAATAGTGGATAAGTCCATTGAAATATGCTTCTTTAATGCCAAAAATATAAGAACTATCCATGAAATTACAAAGAACTTGAAGTACTCTTTCTATCAACCTTACAAAATTAAACCTAGCATAAGAATATCATACAAGTTCAAAGTTATCATCTCTTGATGTTCCTTGGGGGATGATTGTAAGCAAACACTAAACATATTGTTAAGTGTAGTGGGAGTTAAGTATAAAAGTGATCTAATCATACCTTTGTGTACCTTTTTAGGGACTACCTTACCACTTGTATCCATATTAATATTTCATTTCAACGATGTTAGAGTTTTGGGGTGCTTTGAACTATCAAGTCTATTTTTATTTAGAATTTCCTTAGGACATTTTCCTTGGTCGAATAATGCTATATTTGTAGTACTTGATTTGTTGTCCAAGGAAGAAGTTTAATTATTCGATCATCTTCATTTTAAATTCCTTACTTATAAGCTTTGAAAATTCTTGCACAAGGATTCATTAGCTACCCTAAATAATATATGATAACCATATGTTTGCATAATTAAGAAATGATTCCCTTTTGTTTATTATAAACAAGGTTTCGCTAATGCCACCTCTTTTAAAATTATTTTTGAGCAAGAACTTGCTTGGGCTCTTGTACAATGCTCTAGGAGCTCATTTTAGCATGTGCAAGGCTTTCTGTGGCTTTAAAACAAGATCAGGTCATTTTAACATGTGCAAGGCTTATTTTAGCATCTGATATAACCTGATTCCCATGAAAGACACAAACGTAAAAAACATACTAATAGCTTATGGTCTAGCAGCTGGGGGCAATGATCGTTATCCACAAGTCTAGCCTTATTTCTAACCACACTCATAGAGTTATCTGGCTTATTTCTAAATAAACATTTGGCTCCAATGACTGAATGGGTCTTAGGTCTAGCGGTCAAGAACCAAACTTGGTTTCCTTGAAATTTGTTAAGTTATTCTTCCATACCTAATGTTAAATCAAGGCTTGTAAGAGCATCAAGAGGCATCTTGTTGTCTCTTGGAGAAACTAATGCAGAGAATGCACACAAATTTCTAAGAGAAAAACTGAGTCTGTACACTTGAGTTGATATATGAAATGATATTCTTCTTTGGGAGGCGTATCAAGTAGTTACGCCGTCTCCTAGGTTTTTAAAAATTTTAAGCAACATTGGTTTCATGCTTTACATTTGGTTGTTCAATTATCTCAGCTTCTGAAGCCATGACTGTATCTTCATGTTGATTTAAGGTGCACTGAGCTAGATGATGAGGAGTAGCTTTATCGATTTTACCTATCTCTTCTTCATCATAATTGTATCCACTCAGCTCCAGATCTTGGAAGGAAGTCGAGCTCACACTTCCATCATTGTTTTCCTCAAACACCAAATGGATGGTTTCTTCAACCACCTTAGTTCTCTTAATGTATACTTTATAACTTGCTTTGTTGAGCATATCCAACAAAGATTTCATCATCACTTCATGCATCAAAGTTCTATAGATTCTCTTTACTATTATTATGGATAAAGCACTTATACTAGAAAGCCTTGAAGTATGAAATTTAATGCTCTTTGCCTTTGAATAGCTTATTGACAAGAGCTTAAAGTGTACATCACCTTATGGTCATTTTCCTCCATTTTTAGGGAAAATTATGTGCTTTATGTTATAGTTTATATGTTTTTGTCATTTTACACTTGGGTATGGTTCTTTATGTGTTTTGTAGGTTTTAGACCTTTTCACCCCATATTTGACCCATAAATGAGTATAATCTTGACTCTCTACAGGTACTCCCACATTGCTATGCCCTTGGAACGGAGACAGAATAGATGAACGTCGAGTTAGTGGACACCATGGTCTGCCCATGGTGGGCCTCTTTCCTGCGAGGCTGATTGTTTTCTCACAACTTTTCAACTTCCAAGTAGTTTTTAATGTCATTTATTCACGTGACTATTCGACTACCAGCAGCTTTGCTATAAAAAGGCGCTCTCACCATCATTTCAACACACATCCCCTTATTCCATTTTCCTCTCTTCCATTCCATTCTAGTTAGATTAAGATTTAGATTAGAAGGAGATAGAGTGAGTTGAAGTGAAGATTTACAAGGATTCCACCCCGGGCTTGCAAATTCTTCCCTCTTCTCTTCTCTTTTCTCTTTATATTTATCAATTTAGAGTTGTTAGATGTTTAATTTATAACTAATCATGCGCGAGTAGTTTAATTTTTGTTTAGGGATTTAGTAGTTTATGAAAGTGTAGTTGGATCTTGCTTTAATTTATAGAATTATGCTTATCTTCATGATTGGTTTGATTTCATTCTATCAGGTGATTATCATGCTATTAGTAGATTTTTGGCCAAAGTTTGCTTGCACGCTTGAAACAAATGAATGAAAAACTAAAAGGTAACATTTGATTGTTGAACTGTTTGATTAAACCTAATGTGGAGACGTCTCGAAGGAGAGATTTGCATGTTAGACGGAGTAGAGTATAGTTGAAGATGTTTAACTTGGATTAAGACAAATTAGTTTGAAAAAACGACTTTTGCTTGGTTTAGGCAAATTTGGTTGAGTTTGAACGAAAAGACTAAATTTTTGGATAGATTGCAATTCCTCGAGATTAACCGATTAGAGAAAAGTACATGTTCATTATTTTGATCCAATCAACTTTCATAACTACATGAATTCCTAGGCGTTTTCTCCTTAACTGATTTAAAATTAGTGAATTAGAAGTTGTTAAATTCAAACTCCTTGAATTAGTTATAGTTGTTTCCTTATCTTCGTATTTTTATCAATCTAAAGTTTGGATTCGCTTAGCACATCTTGAGGGAATATAGCCAAATAGATCAACCTAGTCTCTATGGGATTGACCTTGATTTGCTACAACGCCATCGTGTGCTTGCGGGCATATCAAGTTTTTAGTGCGGTTGCCAGGGACTAGCATCGAATATTGGGTTTTTCCTTATAGGTTTGACTAAGCATTTTGTTTTTCTTTGAAAAAAATACCGAAATTTTTTTGAAGATTAACCAAAAAAAATTTGGAAAAAAAATGGCAATTTTTCATTTCCTCCAATTCAAGCAGGAATTATTTGGGAGGTATTTTAAGCATTTAAATGCTTTTCTTGCTCAATGTGGTTATTGTGTGAGCAAATGGGAAATTTTGACCATTGTTGATGAGGGTGTCAATAGTGAAACCCATAATCTTATAGAATATTGTGGTTTTTATGATAAAAGTGTCAATGGTGCATGTTATTTGCTTGAGTGGATTGCTTGAGATTCATTTGAGTTTGAAAAGGCAGTTGTGTTCTAGATATTCATTTCCTGATCCTTGTGCATTCTATTATAGATCTTATTATGCCCCTTTTTGGTGTGATTTGTGTAGCTCTTCTAACCATGAAACTAATTTGTGTCCTTATTATGCATGTTATCCGCAACCTAACTTCGTATCACCCTAGGAAAATACTAATGTTGTCCTATCCTTAAATGATTCATCCTTCCCTTTAGCTCAGTACACGGGGTTTGAGGCAGGTAAGCCTTTTAGGGTAGTTACTAGGTTTAGCGTTACTGATGCTTGTTTTGAGTTAGGAGATACTTTTGATGAGGTGCATGATCCAGTTGAGAGGCCCTTGGAGGGGTCACGTGATGTATTTATTCATGAGGAGTCTCCTAGCCTTGGTTTTGATCATATTTCTATCCCCAATCCCCTTAATCATTCCCATGTTTCCCCTAAGTGTTCACAACCCTCTATTTTAGATACGCCCATTAATAATCCTAAGATTTGTGATTCTAAAGTTGATTTGGGAAATGCAAGCAAAATGTTTACTATGCTTGGAGGAAATGTTGATAATTTTATTTTCCTAGGTTACTTTAGAGGGTGTGATCTATCCATTGATCCTTACTATGTAAGCCTAGAGGACTTGCCTAGGAAAATCACATAGACTACATTCTTTAATCATTCCTATGATTTTTCTGTGAGTTTTGATAAGGTTAAGAGGATACTTGTTGTCTTTAGTGTGATTTTGGTTATTACCTCTTACCTTATATTTTCGAAATTGTGGTCCCAGGAGTTTGATAAGCTCTGGCGTTTGTTAACAACATCTGATTTAGTGAGTTGAGTCTTGACATAATGATGGAGTGGCTGATGCTCCACGTGCTCAGTTACTACGAGGTCGCACAGTTGCACCTAACCCGGTGAGATCGTTATATTTTGTTTTCCTTTCCCTTCTCTTACTTTCTTTCCTTTGCATAATAATGCTTTATCTAATCATGGGGGAAGGGTAGTTTCTATGTTTTCTATTTTAGTTATTAGCTTGCATACTAGTTGGAGCATATAGTTTTAGGTTTCTTTTTGTTTGCATTAGTGTTTTACATTTTAGGTTTGCATATAGGGATGGTGCGGATTGGTTTTAGATAACCTCCAATGATACTTTTGTTTGGGCAAAATAGTTTTTATGAGCTTGAGTAACTTTTGATGTGTAATCCCTTTTGGTGCGAAAATTTTGAAGGATTTGTAAATACTTTTTGTTTTGACCCTTGTCTTGATTGAGAACTTTGTTATCCCTTAGAGTCACTAGCACTAATGTTGGTACAAGGAGTCATTTTATGAGCTTATTTTAACTTTGGTAGATATCCCGTGAGATTTTAAGCCTTATTTGGACTAATCATTCTATTTAGTCCCGTATTTCTTTCATGTGTGTGACTCTTCCATGTGGCATCTCTAGAACTTGCCTAGATTCTTATTCAAAACCACATTAGCATGTGCATATTTGATGATACGATAGAGGCATTTATTTTTTTGATTATTTTAGCCACATAGCCAAATAGCCTACCCTTGTGTTACATGTTTCCCCCCCCCCCTTGCTAGGCCATTTGAGCTTATATTCGTTTTTGTTGTGATCCCTTCATCTTACCCCTTGGCCAAACACATATTCCTACCTTTAAGTCCTATCTATGGAGCATCACTTCATTTTTGTAGTGGGTGGTTTTGGTGATAATTGAGTTTAAGGTGGCTTTGGTATGTTGGTTTGTTGAGGGATTGATGATATTGAGCCTTTGCTTTGATTCCCTCTTGTTTGGGTTATGTATTTATATATTCGATTGTGAGTTGATAGTTCGTGATCCTACTCCTTTTCATAATTGCAATTTTCATTTCATTTCTAAAAAACAAAGAAACAAAAGAAAAAAGTTTATGTTGAAGGAAAAAAAAGGGTTATGTTGTAGAAAAAAAAGGAGAAAAGCAAAAGAAAAAATGAACCCCCCCCCCAAATGACTAAATGATTGGCATCAGATATGTAAGTAGCTTGTATTCCTTTCTTTGTCAACTCATTTCCTATGTAATTTATAGGGTGTGTTCATTGAATTGTTGGAGTTTGCAGTGTTGGTGAACTTGTTAGTTTCTAGGCGCTTTGTTGGATGCTCCTAGTCATTTGGCTAAGTAGCTGTACATTATCCAAATGCATTTGTCCACTCCTTTCCCTTAACCCTTCTAGCCCGCATTAGAAACCATATAAAGTCCTCTTGATTATCTTTTGCAAGTTGCATTTTTAGTAGTGTAGAATTTGACAGTCTTAGCTAGCATATGGTAGGTTGCATCTTTCGAATGACTTTTGAGTGAACCTATGCTATATTTCAAACACATGAGCGGGAATGATCCACATTTTCCAAAAGTAAGGTTCTACCGGTCCATTTGCCTATACTCAATTTCATGTGCTTGCTTGATGTGCTTTGTGGTTCCTTGGGGGGTGCGATCAAGTTTAATGTCGAGCTTGTGGTCATGTACTTCTTTGAAAAACCTTCTCCTCCTAATTTTGAAGTGTTTTGCACACTATTTGGGGTTGCCGTTGATTGATATTCTTGCTTGTGATATGCTACAACGTGCCTACTTTAAAGAGGTTTTCATATTTTGAGTCCTAGAAGCATTTCCCTTTGCTAGTTTTGTCTAGTGTTTGCTTGACCACAAGCAACAGTTTGAGCATGGGGGAGTTTAACAAGTAATTAAAGCGTATATCATTTTAGTGTCATTTTCCTCCATTTTTAGGGAAAATTATGTGCTTTATGTGATAGTTTATACTCTTTTTTTCATTTTATGCTTGGGTATGGTTCTTTTATGCGTTTGTAGGTTTTAGACCTTTTTACCCCATATTTGACCCATAAATGAGTATAGTTTTGCTATGCCCATGAAGGGAGACAGAATAGAAGAGTGCTGAGGTAGTGGACACCACGGTATGCCCGTGGTGAAGGCCATAGTCCACGGTGGACCTCTTTCCCATGAGGCTGATTCTTTTATCATGACTTTTCAACTTCCAAGCAGTTTTAATGTCATTTATTCACGTAATTGTTCGGCTACCAACAGGTATGCTATCAAAGGGGGCTCTCACCCTCATTTCAACACAGATCCACCATTCCGTTTTCCTCTCTTCTATTCCATTCTAGTTCGATTAGGATTTAGATTAGAAGGAGAAAGAGTGAGTTGAAGTGAACATTTTCAAGGATTACTGATGGAAGTGTGCAAGGGAAAACAAGGAAGGATGAAGAACACAAGTTAAACTCAAGAGTAGCTCACGGCTTAAAGGGAACCCGAAGCTAACTTCAGGAACTTCAAGTGTTTTCAAGTGAATTTGGATAGTACTAAACTAGATGATTAGATAAGATACACCACTAATCACTAGCTTAGGGCCCTTAATCTTGGATTAGGATAAGATACACCACCTAACCAAGGATTAAGACTCTCTTTGATCACCACTTAGTTCAGCCAACAACTAAGATAAGCAAGGAAAGTGTTTAAGGAACTCAAGACACAAAGTCTTTTCTTCTCAATCAAAATCAAAGTATATATTACAATAATGAACCACACGACCTTAAATAGCCTTCAACATACATGAAAACAAGCTTTCCTTGCTAGCTAGGAAAGCTACTAATTTAGCTTAACTTAAACAATCACACAGTTTTGAACTAAGCTAAACTAATTCGAATGCTTAAGCTTTAAAATACATGATTTAGCTTTCTAACACATTTCCTAAGCTTGAAGTAACTTAGGAAACTCATTTTCCTAGCAAGAATGGCAAGTAATGCACGGCTGCCACATCAAAAGATGGATGAATGCACGGCTGCCATGTGTAGCTTGAGTGGTCGGTTCTTTGCTTGCAAAATGGAGGCTCCTCCTTGCTCCCACATGTCTTGCTCATGTGTGGCTGGGTGGAAGCTTACCAAGAAGCTCAAAGTGACCTAGCAGGAAAGCACACGCCTCTAGCAAACCCACCTAGGTAGGAAAACCAACTTGCTAAGTAACCGGGTATCTAGGTGGCCGTTTCTGCCCGGTTTTGTCCTTCTGAGTTGACACCTCAAATACTGAGTAATGTGGACTTTCCTTGTATGTATAGAAACCTCAAGATGTCTAGAATACCCTCCGTTTGGAATCAAAACATTTGGACATCATTTTCCCCTTGAAAACGGCTGAATGCCCAAACCATGCAGAATCTGGTCCAAAACAGCATAGGACTACCAAATGATGTTCAAATTGGATGAAACTTGATTTTTTGAAAAGCTAACATCTTGAAATTTAAATCCATCAAAAAATATCAGGCTTAAACCTTGAGGATGCTTGATGAATTTTGCACACAAAAACGAGTTAGTGCTAGAACGAACCCTTTGCCCTGCAGTTTCAAAGCTTTAACAAAACTTAGATGAATTATCCATCCTTTAACCAGCACAATAAGATTACCTAATTGATTTTATTTCATTTAAATCAAAGGGCATGGTGGGATATCCATCAATTACACTCCCGGCTTGTAACAACGGTTTAAGTGTGATTTTGGTTGAGCAAATTGAAATTCTTCTCTCCTCTTCTCTTTTCTTTTCTCTTTGGACTTGTCATTTTAGAGTTGTTAGATGTTTAATTTAATCATGTAATTTAATCATGTATGAGTAGTTTAATTTTTGTGTAAGGATTTAGTAGTTTATAAAAGTGTAGTTGAATCATGTTGTAATCTTTAGAATTGTGCTTATCTTCATGATTGGTTTGATTTTGTTCTATCAAGTGATTATCATGTTGTTAGTAGATTTTTGGCCAAAGTTTTCTTGCACTCTTGAAATAAACAAATGAAAAACTAAAAGGTGATATTTGATTGTTGGACTACTTGATTAAACCTAACGTTGTCTCAAAAGAGAGATTTGCATGTTTGGAGGACTAAAGTTTAATCGAAGATGTTTGACTTGGATTGAGACAAATTACTTCGAAGGAAAGATTTTTGCTTAGTTTAGGAAAATTTGATTGAGTTCGAAAGAATGGACTAAATTTTTGGATAGAATGCAATTCCTCAAGATTAACCGATTAGAGAAAAGCACATGTTCCTTTTTTTGATCCAATCAA
This sequence comes from Selenicereus undatus, assembly GCA_017589665.1. Taxonomy (NCBI): domain Eukaryota; kingdom Viridiplantae; phylum Streptophyta; class Magnoliopsida; order Caryophyllales; family Cactaceae; genus Selenicereus; species Selenicereus undatus. The sequence continues at coordinate 24,991,713 of JACYFF010002017.1, forward strand.
CTTTTATAACTACATGAATTCCTAGGCGTTTTCTCCTTAATTGATTTAAAATTAGTGAATTATAAGTTGTTAAATTGAAATCCCTTAAATTAGTTATAGTTGTTTCCTTATCTTCGTATTTTTATCAATCTAAAGTTTGGATTCGCTTAGCATATCTTGGGAGAATATAGCCTAATATATCAACCTAGTCTCTGTGGGATCGACCTTGATTTGCTACAAAGCCACCATACGTTTGCGGCTGTATCACTTATGAGGCTTCTTCTTTAATATGGATCCAATCAAGCATATGTTGAGAACAAATTTGGTAGTGTTCATAGATTTAGCCTAAAAGCACTTTGGAATATCAGTTTAAGATACCATTGTCCTGGCAATGTCTTCTAAGGCTATGCTCTTCCTTTTAACAACTGATTATGTTACGTAGTCCTTGGCATTGAGAAGTTATATGAATAGGATTTAATAAATTCACCTTGATCTTAGTTTAGTGATCACTTCTTAAAACTAGGATTAACAATCCTTGAGTGTTCGACATCAATTGGTAATGTTTAGCAAATACTATAAAAGTATTGTAACACCCGGATTTTGGCTTAAAGAATTTGAAGTGACTACTTATATCACCAAAGGTGCACCTTCCAATTTGGGAAGCCCACCCTTAAGAACTCCATAGTTAAGCATGATTGTTGTAGACAAATCTTATGATGGGTGACCTCCTGGGAAGTTTCCCAGACAGCGTGTGAGTGAGAACAAAGCATGCCGGAAAGGCTTATGGTGGTTTGTGGGGCTAGTTGATGGTCCTTGAAGCCATTTATGGTAATTGCTCGCGACCCGGGCGGGTTCAGGGCACTATAGATGGTATCCGCTACCATGAGTTGTGCCAGTGGACACGAGAGTCTTGGGCAGTAACCTAGTGGGGAAAAGATACTTGGATGGACCGGTAGTCAAGAGGACCTATAAGTCGACCGGTTAGTGAGTCACAACGAGGACATCGTGTTCTTCAAGTGGGGATGATTATAATACCCCGAGTTTGGGTTAAAGAATTTGAAGTGACTACTTACATCACCAAATGTACACCTTCCTTTTCGCAAAGCCCATTCTTAAGAACTCCATAGTTAAGTGTGTTTACTATAGAGAAATCTTATGATGGGTAGCATGTTGGAAGGTTTTTCAGGCAGCATGTGAGCGAGGCAAAGCACGTTGAAAATGCTTGTGGTGGTTAGTGATGCCAGTTGATGATCCTTGACGCCGCTCATGGTAATTGTCCGTGACCCGAGAAGGGCTAGGGCGTTACAAGTATCTATTTTTTCTTTCGAAAGAATACCCAAGTAAATGTAGAACAATCATCAACAATAACATATTCACATTTGCTATCACCTAGGCTTCCTAATCTAATAGGACGACACAAATGCATGAACAACAATTCAAGGGGCCTTATGGTTAGAACCATTTTTAGGCGCTTGAATGAAGCTCTAACTTGTTGGGCTCTTACTCATGCACTACAAGCTTGTTTCGTATCATACTTATGCTTTGGAGGACCACTTACCATATCATGCTTCAGCAAAAAAAAATTTTAATGACATGCATACAAGTATGACCTAATCTTCTATACCACATCCATGTGTCATCGTTAACAACTTTAAAACTTGTAAGATTCTTGGAATAAATATGATCAAGGTTAGTGGCATAAACTTTTCCCACTCTTGATCTACGTAAATTAATTTTTCAAGTTTCACGGCTAGGGACACCACATTAAGCAAAGTTGAAAGGAACTTTGTTTCTTCATCACACAATTGAGAGATACCAAGCGAATTGAATTTAAGACCATAAACTAAATAGAAGTTCTAAATTGTACTAGATGGGTTCTTTACTAATTTTTCCAACTTCAATGGTTTTATCGTTATTTTTGTCTCAAAATGTCATTTTCCCTTCATTAGATTCTTCAGGTTCTAGAAACCATGTTGCATCATCAATCATGTGCCTTGAGTGTCCCTTATGAAGGTGGGATAGATTAGTGTTTGACTTAAAGCATATATGTAAAACAGACATCAAACTTTTCTACTGTCCTTGACTAGAAATCTACTATGCCCTCTGGTATTCTGCGGAAGGGCCTTGTACCCTTAGGTACCCGTACTTGGACAATTCTAGGACTACTTCCAATGTGCGTTTTAGGGTGGAAATAATTTCTTTACTCCTATCTCTAATTAGAGTTACTTTGTGTCCCTTTCTCGTCCTTGAATGATCAGAGTGTTTTTGAAAACCTTTTTGAGGGTGCGTCACAGTAGTCTGACCTTCATGATGAGGTGTTTCTTTTGCAAATAAGTTTGATATAAGTGATCATTTCCAACCCCTTCTCTATTGAAGGATGCACACTGAAATCCATATAATCTGCCTAAATTCTCTTATCTTTAAAGGTGTTTTGTAAAATCCTCACACTCAGCGTTTAGCCTTTCAATTTTTTTCAACCATGTGAAGCTTGTCATCTAACTTAATGTTAATATTGAAAACATGCTAATTTTTATTTTTCCACCTCAGCGGTTCTTCTTTCAAAGATTCAACCCTTTTTCTAGAGTCATGCCACTTCTTATGATCATGACATCATTCTAAAAACTATGTGTTATGTTCTTCCAAAGATTTCTATTTTTCATAATAAAGAGCACATCACTTTACAAACTTTATTTTTCATATTTTAAAGAGGTAATTTCCTCAGTAAGGGACTTCATCTTGGCTCGATAGTCTTTTCCAGCAATCTCAACATGCATTACAGTTGCAATCAAATCATCTTTGGACATTTATAGGAAAAGCAATATCATCTTAATAAGCTCTTCCTTCTTTTTCCCTTGTCATTTGCTATGAAACATAGGTTGAAACATCATCTCATTCATTTTTACTATCAGTGAAGTTACTATCACTCCACGTAGCAAGTAAGGCTCTTTTTCCCTTAAGTTTCTTCTTTTTAGCTTTCTTCTTTGAGGTCTAATAGTATCTCATGATGTGCCCTGGTTAACCATAACCAAAGCAAACAAGTGAGTTAGTGTCAAGGCTTGGGAGGAGGATTTTATGCCTTTGTTGTGAACTCGTTAATGAACTTGTTGATGACAAATTCCTTAAGCATGATTGTTTACGAAGCTTCTTGAAGTGAAAAATCTCCTTAAGCATCCTACGGAAGCCTCTGGCCGGCATACCAATCTAATCATCTAATTCTAAACTTTTAAAATGAACTCGTTGATGACAAATTCCAAGGCTACCCCTAGTTTAAGGATAATTCTTTCTCATCTTGAAGGTGGATCTCATAGGTTCGGAGTTTTCCTACTAGATCCTCAAGCTTCAACATCTTAAAATTCTGAGCCTCTTCAATGGATGTTCCCTTTCCTTCCTATTGGTCATTCGAAGACTTCTCAACAACTTCCTCATGATCACTTCATTTAAGTAGACTTTTTCAAGAGACTTGACGTTGTTGATGATGTTACTAAATCATATGTATGTCTCCTTGACATGTTTATTGGGAAGCATCTTGAAAAGCTCATGTTAGTGTACATAAATGCTTATCTTGGTTCCTTGATTTGGTATCTACCTTCATAGGTGGACACCATGGTGTCCTAGACTTCTTTAGCTATTTTACGATCGAAAATTATGTTAAACTCATTAACATTTAAAGCACAGTATAAACCATTAACAACCATGTAGTTTTTCCACACCCTTTGGTACTCTTTAGGGTGTATTAATTAATAGGCTTTTCTTACTCTTCATTGCCAATAATGTACATGGATTGGAGCCTTCGACACAATATTCCACAGCTCACAATTTTAGTGTATTACCCAAATTTGTATCAATCCCTTCCAATGAGCATAGTTAGATCTATAGAATAAAGGAAGCTTAGGCGCAATTCTACCTTGGTTTGTCTCAACAATTCCTAAGAAAGACATTGATATTCACTCACTCAATGTTTAAGTCATTAGAGATGAGATTGTCATACCAAGTCTTGGTTCCAAGTAAATTAGGTCACCCCAAGGGAGGCGGGTATTGCCAAAAAAAAAAAAAAAACTTAAACATAAATTATAACATGATTATAGCAAACTCAAGAACACTAAGAAAATAAACCAAGGTTGGAAAGTTTATGCATGAGGTTCACCCCTTAGTTGAGCTACGTCTTTGCATAAGGACCTTCCTTAGGATTCGACCAGTATGCATTAAATTTTTTTGAAGTAATTGTTAACGTAAAAATGAGCGACAAGTGCAAAGTGCCAACTTGAAGTGTGATCTGGAAATACAATTCGTTGTCATGAAGATGGTAGAATCAAATATAACCATTTTGTTAGGTTAGCTATTATTAATAATTAATCTACTACGTAAGATCCAAGAAAATAATGGCTAACTAGTAAGCTAATACCAAAAACCTAAATTAGGAAGGGAAAATGTAATACACATAAAATAAAGAAATAAAATAATGAAACGAATTAGACCCAACAGGGGAGAAGCATGTAGCTAAAAATAAGGTAATGAAATACTAAACTTGGATAAGACAAATTAAACCTAATCTATGATATAAGTCTGCACCTACTAAAGCAAATTGCTATCTAATCGCCAAAAGAACAAAGAAAGAAACATTGTGTATGATAATATTTAGTGGAAAACAAAGCGCCGCAAGCGGACAACTTTCGCTGTAATACTTGAGGGTCGTCTAAACAGGGACGATGGAAAAGATTATAGTTACAAAATATGGGATTAGCTAATTAATCTAATGTTAACTATATTAAACCAAATTAAATTATTCAAAGAGAACTAAAACCCTCTAACTAAGAATCTAATGCATTCATCACCATTCAACTAAGCATCAGATAACTTAAATGAACTTACTAATTCAATCACCATTCAACCGAAATTAAAACCTATAATCTGAAAACTAATACGTGAACTAACACTATGAGAAAGAACAAATTAGCCTTATGTTCTTAATGACAACAAAATGAATTAACTTCCAGGTTCCATGCTTATGTCTATACCAACATCAAAGTTCAACCATTGCATTAACAACCATTTTCATCTTAGAATATAACACTATGTCCATACCAAGCAATAAAACCAAGATCAATTCATCCTCAATTACTAAGAACTAAACACAAGAAAACTAACTAAAATCTCACAATATAATCAACTAAAAATCATCTAACATTAACCAATGACATCAACTCAAAACAATCACCTCAACAACACAATCGAAGAGCACAAATAGAGCAAGTTACCAAATTAAGAATCTGCTATACTAATCATCAAAACATAATTGATTCAACTAACCAAGAAAACTAGAAACTAAGCAAGAGAGCATCCAGCCGAAACATATCAGGCATAAATCAGAAGCCAAAATCAGAAAAGAAGGGGAGAGGGATTTTGAGATTCTTCAATAGCATTTAACTTAGAATGGGGGAATAGAAATCAAACCAAAACTCATGACCATGAACAAGATTAAGCCAAGCTCCATCTGTGGCAAAAATGCCCCAAAACAGGCAAATAACACCTCTTCAATCTTAAGCTCTCAAAATCAAGCTTGAAACATTGAAATCTAGAATAGCCATTGAAATTGTAACTTGGACCCTAAGCATCTACAAACTAAATGAAACACACAACAAACATCAAATTCAGCCTGAAATTATAACATACAAATTGGAATCTTATACTTAAAATCCAAAACAAATGAAACAAAAGCAAACCCCAAATTGCTAATGACTGAAATTAAAATGAACAATCTAAAATTTGAGGCTAAACCTGATTCCCAAAAATTCTAACCTTCTTATTTGGAGCCGAAATCCTTCAATTTATACCCAGCAAGCTTCGATTTCGACCTTTGATTCGTTGTGCCATGGACGGTGGAGATGAGGATGTAGGTGGCATGCTACGTTGGCGTCTTCCGTGGAAAATTTGACGAAAATGAGAGTGGTGGTGAGTGTGCTGGCGCCTGGTGGATGAAGATGGTGAAGTGGTGTGGTTTTTTAGAGAGAGAGAGATGAGTTAGAACGAGAGAGAGGAGATGATGAGGACAAAGATGGACTAGCAAGGGGAGGGGTCATCAGGTTTTCTGAGTTTTGGGGGTTTGAAAGCTGAGATAGAGGAGAGTGAAAATGAGATTTAAAAGGGGGGTTTCGTCACGTGACGGGCGCGTGACCGGAAAAAATTTTAGGTTTTCTTTTTATTTATTATTTTTTTTCTTTTTTTGGACTACGAAGATGGCCAAGGCTTTATTTTCGTCATTTTTTTATCTATTTCTTGCATTTTTCTAAAATTTATTCAATACCTACAAAACAAAATAAAATCAAATAAAAACCTAAAAATAACAATTATTTTGAGCATAAATCATGTGTAAAAGTGTCGTAGAAATAACATATTTTGGGCACGAACACACCACTAGCAATTAATATATTGCCTAACAAAACTAAAGGATCCAAGCCATGAAACAATCACTGTAGGTGGTCAGTTAAAGACTTGAAAAGCAAAGGGAGGGAATAAACTAAATTAAACAAAAAAGGCAAGGAGAGCATATTATAATGGTAACAACAATAACAATAAAAGAATATAACATTAATAACAACTAGTGTGAGCTAACTAAAAGTTCAAAAAAACATGAGACAAGGGCTGACAGACTGAAAGTAAGCAAATGAAGGAAAGGATGGGATGAACAAAGCAATTAAATAAAGTAAAATAAAATATATTTCATTAATTAAGTAAATTGAATAGATGAAAAGCTATAGGAATGAAGCTACTGAAGTAGAGGACATGAAAACAATACCCAGAGGAACAAAGTAATGAAAAACTGACTCTAAAACTCAAATTACTCCAGACCAATTTGCACAAATATGAACAAGCAAATAGAAAGGAAGTATTCAATGAGCTTGAAATTCAACAATAACTTCTTAGGCTCTTGAACCAACAATAGCAATGTGCGTAAAAATCACCAAAATATTAAAACAGGGGAAGAAAATTAGAAAACTAGACTACAACCTATCTATGGCTGCTAAAAATTGATGCATTCCACCTCCCCTTCAATCCCTATTTATACATGAGATTCTCAACTCTATCCAGCTTCTAACTCACACAAAATCTGGGCACTCCTGATTCTTTACTACCCATGATTCTTGTTATAGTTTTGAGGATTACTGGAGTGTCATAATCCACAATGTCGGCAAGATTGGAGAACATTGCGTAACAGCATACTGGGTTTTGTTGATTGGAGAGAGATAGGGGGGGATCTACTCAAAAAAATTCGGGTCGTTTGACGTTTGTTGATGATGGACGATGATGGCGATGAAAAATGGATGGAGATGATGATGATCGATGATGGTGATGATAAAATCTGGAAAAGGTAGTTGTATGAGAGGGTGGTAGAGACCTCATGTGAGTAGAGGCCCTATTTCTTTAAAAACAAATTCCTTTTTCTTTCCTTTCTAATGGTCATGGTAGCTGGCTTGAATCCTAGAACTTTTAGCCCAAATTTCTCATTCTCGGGTCACTTTTATCATTCATTTTTAATTTCTTGAACAAGAAAAAAATGGATAAAAATCATAAATTAATTATTACGACAAGTCAAAATGAGATATTTAAGGTTATAACAGTATATAAGTTTTCAACTGAACAAATACTACCCAACGTAGGTTTAGCTTGTCCTCGAGTAAAATGAAACAAAAAGTTCCTAGAAAATAGAAATAAGGAAACACAAATCCTAGCTCACTTTCATTGGAATCATGGTAACACCCTTACATCCATAGGTTATCCCAATAGACGAGTAAGGTCCCATAAGGGTTTGTAGAAGACATACCCACACAAATGTATAAAACTCCAACCGAACATATCACCCTTATAGGCCAAATATGAGCCTGTATATAAACAAGGTGTACACTCCAAGGCTATATGTTCTCACAGATAACATCCACACTCTAAATTTTCACCCCACAAACCAATATAACAATATATGATCCTAGTGCATAGTGTCCAAGTGTGCCATCGCCCCATGACTTAGTCTACCTAGAGTTTGACTTAGTCCAACTGAACATAACACAAACTAATTTATTGACTCACTAACATGGGACACAAACTTTACCATGAACAGTATTGCTTTAAAGAGTACCACCCAGTAGCACATATCTAAAAGAGATACTTGTCATTCCCAACTCTATAACTTGCTTTTTTTCCCCCTTTTTTCTATTTATTTTTCACTTTTTTTAATGCAAATTCAAAGACAAAAACAAAAGGAACTACACAAAGACAAGTTTGAGAATCAACTATAGAAGCCTAAACCCCTATGACAATATTTAGTGATGCACAAAATAAGAATCATACTCACAATTATAACTAAGCAATGAGGTTAGAACTAGGGAATGGAATGTCATACTTACGACTGAGTTTTTTACCATGTACATCCTATGTATACAACATAATACTATGTTACAAGGGTTCAAGTTAGTCAAAATAGTACACATTCCCCAAACACAAAGTAAAACAAAATAAACAAAATAGAAGAAAAAAATATTTTTAGTATATTTGGTACTTTTTATTAATAATAAAAACAAATCTATAAAGGCCTTCACACCTACACCTAAATAATGTAATGTCCCTATTGCATTCAGAAGCATAAGAACAAAAAGCAAAAAAAAAAAGAAAATAAATATTAATAAATCTACAAAATAAGGTTTTAAAGAAAGAACAATAGTACCAGGTTGAATGCTGGATGCATTCGAGGTAATCTTTACATCTTTAGTCTCTATATTGTTGTTCATAGTTGACTAGGCACTCTACTTTTCTCTCCTCTATAGGTAGCCCCATAAATGGATTCAAACTTTTTCCATTAAGCTTGAAATGCATACCTCTTGTGGGGTCTTGTATTTTTATAACACCATGTGGAAAAACATGAGAAATAATGAAAGGAACAGTCCAACAAGATCTCAACTTACTTAGGAAAAAGCATAGTCTGGAGTCATAAAGCAACACCTTCTGACCTAGGGAGAACTCTTTCCTATGAATCTATCAAACATGGAACAACTTTACTTTCTCCTTATGCATGATAGAGTTCTCATAGGCCTCGGTTCTATTTTCTTCCAATTCACTCAAATTTAACTTCCTTTCTACCCTAGCCTCGTTTATGCTAGCGTTCAAAGTCTTTGGACCCCACATAGTGCAATGCTGAAGTTCTATAATAAGATGACAAGGCTTACCAAATACGTCCTCAAAAGGAGACATGCCTAAAGGGGTCTTAAAATTCGTCCTATAAGGCTAGAGAGAATCAATGAGCTTATCTGTCCAATCCTTATGGTTTTTATTAATAGTCTTCCCCTAAGATCTGTTTGATATGTCTATTAGAAACCTCTAACTAGTCACTACTTTGGGTATGATAGGTGATAGCTAAATAAGGGACAATCGAATACTTTTTCAACAATGCATAAAAAGAACGATTGTCAAAATGAGTAGCTTGGTCACAAATGATAGCCTTAGCATGCCATACCTTGAGAAAACATTTCTCCTAAGGAACTTGACCGCGACTCTAGCCTTAGTTGCCTTGATTGGCACAACCTCCTCCCACTTAGACATATTCTATAGCAAGAAGAATATACCTATTCCCAAAAGAAGATGGAAATGGTCTCATAAAATCTATCCCATAAACATCAAAGATCTTAACAACATTTATCGGGTTGAGGGGAATCATATCTCCCCTACTAATTTTTCAAACTGTTGACACATAAGGATACTCTTACAATACAAATGAGCGTCCTTAAATAAGGTTGGCCAATACAAACCACACTGAAGGACTTTTGTAGCTACTTGTTTCCTATTAAAATGCCCCCCACGAGCTTGGTTGTGACCAAAAGAAAGGACACTTCTAATCTCATTGTTAGCGATACATCTCCTAAAAATCTGATCAGAATAATATTGGAACAACTAAGGGTCATCCTACTAGAAGACTTTTATTAGATAAAAGAATTAGTCCTTATCATGCTTACTCCAACCTTGGGGTATCATCTTTGTCACTAGGTAGTTGCAAGATCACCATGGTATGGTTCAGATTGAACCATAAGTAGCTGCCCATCAGGGAAGCACTCATAAATGGGGAACTCACTCTCTTTCTCGACAATGATCTGGGATAGGTGGTTAACAACTAGGTTCTCTAAGCCCTTTCTATCCTAAATCTCACAATCAAACTCTTCCAAGAGCAAAGTCCACCTACGCAATCTAGGTTTTACATCCTTCTTATAGAAGAGATACATAAGTGCAGCGTGTTCAATATAAATAATTGAATGATAACCAATCAAGTAGGGTGAAAAAATTTTGAACACAATTACCAAAAACTCTTTTTCAATCATGGTGTAGTTGAATTAGGCCTTATTCAAAGTATGACTCGCATAATTGATAACATGAGGTTTCCTATCTACATGTTGTCCTCAGACAACCCCTACGACATAGTCAAAAGCATCACACATCAGCTCAAAGGGCTCTCCCTTGATGGGAGAGTGTAGGATAGGTACATAAGTAAGGGCTTCCATTAGGCTATTAAATGCCTTTAAAAACTCCTTAAAGAAGTGAAAGGGTTCGTCTTTCGCTAAAAGATTGATCAAGGGCTTAGCAATTTTACTGAAATCTTGAAAGATTGGTCAAGGGCTTATCAATTTTACTAAAATCTTGAAAAAATCATTTATAAAATCCTGCATGCCCTAAAAATGACCTAATATCTTTCACATAAGTGGGAGGGGGAGATTAGAAATCAAATCAATTTTTTGCTTTATCAACTTCTATCCTATGATGTGAAATTACATGTCCTAAAACAATTCCCTTCTTTACATTAAAATTACATTTTTCCCAGTTTAGTGTCGAATCCTTCTCCCTCCATCTATGCAAAGCTGTAGTTAGATTGGTGAAATAGTCGTAAAATAAGGAACCAAACACAGAAAAGTCATCAATGTACATCTCAATGCACTACTCAATCATGTCATAAAATACTGAAATCATACAACGTTGAAAAATTATAGGAGCATTACAAAAACCAAACAGGAATTCTCCTAAAGGCAAACTACCAATGGGCATGTGAAAGTTGCCTTATCTTGGTCCTCAAGTGCCATAGAGATTCGGGTATAGCTGGAGTGCCGATCCAAGAAGTAGTAGTAACTATCTTCAGCTAAGCTCTCAAGTATCTGGCCCATAAAAGGCAAATGGAAGTGGTCTTTCCCCGTGACTGAATTCAGTTTCCTATTGGCAACACAGACACGCCACCCAGGCTAGATTCTAGTAGGGATTAACTTTTTTTTTTCCATTCTTAATCATGGTAATACTGGCCTTCTTAGGAATGACTTGAACTAGGCCCACTTGCTATTTGAAATGAGGTAGATTATCCCATGATCTAACCATCTAATGCCCTCTTTTTTGGCAACTTCTTGCAAGATAGGGTTTAGAGGTCTTTGGTGGTCTCTAGAAGGTTTAGCATTAGCCTTTAGATGAATTCTGTGTTGCATAATGGATGGGCTAATACCTTTTATGTCACCTAAAGTCCATCCAATGGCCTCTTTGTTTTCCTTATGTAAGTTCAACAATTAACCCCCTTGGTGCTCATTCAGATCAAATGCAATTCATATGAAAAATCTCATTAGGAAAAAAAAGGCATACTTAAGGGAATCAGGGAAAGGTTCCAACTCTAACGTGGGATCGGGAGCATGCGTAATAGAAGAAGGGGAGTTATAAGAATTAGAGGAGAGGGAATCAATCTCATCACAAAGATCGTTTTCAAGCAAACCATCAGCACATGACTCAACACAAACATACACATCAAGCCACTTAACAGTGTCAATCTCATCAAAAATAGCACATCGTATTTACAGATTAAAAATATTCGAATTAACAGTTAGGTTTTCAAAAGACAACTTTATCATACCATTCCTACAATTGATTAAAGCATTTGAAGTTACTAGGAAACATTGATCAAGAATGACAAGTGTTTGGACCTTAATGTTGGCAAGAAACTTAGTTTCTAAAATAATAAAATCGAATAATTTTATATAGATAGTCTGGTTCCCTTATGACTATGGAGAAGGTAGCGCAACCAGGGCCTTTGTACTTAGCTAAGATCTGGTGTGACATAATAGACCTCACATTAGAGACTAAGAAAGTCTTTTTCGGGACATTGGTCGTTCTCTTAGTGGTGTATACCTCTTTTAAGAATTTGGCATAAGAAGGCATCTGTTTGATAGCATTTGGAAGAGGAATGTTTATTTTAAATAGAGAGAATGTCTCTCTAATGTTATTAATATGAGTTTGGTCCTTCTTATTCCCTAGCCTATTTAGAAAGAGTGCAATAGGTTTATGTACCCGCTCGATAGTTAAAGGCTAGGAAGTATCATCTTCCTTCTTATACTCATCTTGATTAGCCTCCTTAGCGTTGACTAGGTTGGTAGGTTGAGAAGGGGAAAAATCAATTGGAGTGCCATTAGTAGCATCCCTTAAAACATAATCATTCTCAAGGACAGATGGCGAAGATATAGATTGAGAAAGCTGGATAAGAGCAACCACAAGGTCTTCCAGGTTATGGTAAATTAAACGACCTAGCCTCAGTGAAGTTATTACATTAACCCTTTTCACATTATCCTGGACTAGTGAGTGCAACGAGGATGGACCTATGTTTGGGTTAGGCTCTGCCTGAGCAGGAAATGTTTTCCTTTACCTATTAGCAGTGACCCATTGAGACAGCCGTTTTACTATTGTCCTCATTTCCTTCTCTAGCCTATTCTATGATGTATCTACATTGTTTGGGGGAAATAGTGGGAGGAGACAACCTAAGAACCCCTTAGTAGCCTTGGTTGGGGCAAATAGAGGTGTTCCTAGGTAATATTCCAGTTTGTGTACTTAAAACTCCTAAAGCCTAGCTTTGATTCCAGGCAAAGTTAGGGTGATTTTGCCACCTTTGATTGTAGGTTGCTGCAAAAGAGTCATTTCTTAGGATTTGGTACCCCATGTCCACTTGCTCAGTTGTAGTTGATAACCAGTGAGGATAATAGGGGCAAGCAGTCAAGGCATGGCCTAGGAATTGACAATGAGAACATATAGCGGAGGCGCTTTGAAAGGTTGGATGTCGCTGAATGGTCAACCCCTTTTACTGGTTTTCAAAAGCTACAAACCTATACTCTATATAGCTCACATATGTCACTACATGCATACCACCTTTGGCACTAGAGGTTCTATAACTCAAATTATCATCTCTAGTGGTCTCTTATTTTATTATCTTTTTAGCTATGTTCTCTAAGAATTCTCTAGCAGAGGTAGGATTCTTGGATAAGAATCCACTTTGGCACATGGACTCTAGCAAGGTCCTAGTCTTTTAGTCCAAACCCTTAAACGTAATTTGATGAAGATGCCATTGTTTAAGACCATGGTGGGGACATTGGGTGAACAAATTCTCAAATCTTTCAATGTCCCTCTAAAAAGGTTCTTTGCCAAACTAAGTGAATTGACTAATTTCATTCCTTAATTTAACAGTTTTTCCATTAGGGAAATATTTTCGCAAGAAAATCATAACGAAAGCATTCCAATTAGAAATAGAATTATCAGGCACACTCTCCGTCCATCTCTTGGCATTATCTTTTAAAGCAAAAGGAGCAAATCATGGTTTAACCACTTCAATTTGCACATTAGAAAATGTATCATATTGCACACTTCTTTAAATTCACTTAGAAAAAATAAGCATTTTCAGTCGAATGAATTTATGAACCATATGAATGTAATGTGGTTGTAGTTTAAGGTTAACATTAGCACCTAGCATAGACATATTAAAACATGACGGTAAGGTTGAACATAGAGGATAAAAGATCTCATTCAAGGCCCTTTCATTCCTATCTTATCCAGCCATATTTTCAAGTTCAAATTAAGGTTTGATTCTAGTGAGTCTTGTCCTTTTAGGCTCCTTGACCCAAATAATCATGGAAGTCCAGTCCCACAATTGTATTTTGGGTGTTCTTTTTTCTTGGATAAGAAAGAAAGTAAATAAATAAAAAGTGACCTAAATTAACTGCTCAAATAAAATTGAAATGAATCTCAAAACTAAGAAAAGACTTAAATATAAACAAAAATAGTCAGTGAATTCACAACATCCTTGGCAACGACACCAAAAATTTGTTGATGTGAAATAAGCCATAAATGCATGGTGTCAACTCATGGTATAATTTGGTAAATACGTGTCATTCCCATGAAAATGTCATAATCAAATTTAAACAATTTATTCGCTTAACTACTATCGATAATTAGCCTACTAAGTAAGACCTAAGAAGATAATGATTCAATATTGAGCGCACACTAATTAAGCTGGATAAGGAAAGGAAAAACATAATAAGCATAGAATAAGAAAATAAAATATTGAGACGAATTAGACGTAATGTGTGAGAAGCAAACACCTACGCAACCGAAAATAAGCTAATAAGGTACCAAATTAGGATACGACAAACTAAACCTAATCCATGATATAAGTTTATGCGCAATAAAACAAATTACTACGTGATGGACAAAAGGATAAAGAAAGGAACACTAGTAGCAATTAATATAATGGCTAACAATAGTAAAGGACCCAAGCCATTAAACACTCACTATAGGAAGTCGATCAAAGATATGAAATTAAAAGAAGGGGAGGAATTTACGAACAAAAAAAAAATTTAAATTAAACAAAAAAACAAGGAGGGCAAATAATAATAATAATAATAATCAAATATTAATGACAACCACTGTCAACCAAGGAAAAGTTAAACCAAAAAACGTAAGGCAAAGGCTGACAGACTGAAAGGAACGAAATGAAGGAAATGGGGGTATGGATAAAGCAATTAAATAAAGTAAAATTAATTAAACTAAGCTAACTAACTAAATTAAATATATGAAAAGCCTTAAGAATGAAGCTACTAGAATAAAGGACACGGAAAAAAAAGCAATAAAATAATCAAAAACTAATTGTGAAACTTGAATTATTTCAGACTAGTTGGCACAAATACGAAAATTAGAACCAACAATGGATAAGAGACCAAAAATTACCAAAATCTGAAAACAAGAAAAGAAAATTAGAGAACCAGACTCTAATGTGCCTATGGCTGCTGAAAATTGATGCTTTCCACCTCCCCTTCAAGCGTTATTTACACATGAAATTCTCAGCCCTACGAACTTCCACGTCCCACAAAATCTGGGTACCTTTGATTCTTCGCTATCCATGATTCTAACCACAATTCGAGCATTGCTGGAGTATCACGATCCATGATGTTGCCAACCGTGGCGGAAATTTTGGAGCATCTAATTGGGTTTTGTTGATTAGAGAGAGAGAGAGAGAGAGAGAAGGATCTGTTCATAAAAATCTGGGTTGTTTGATGTTTGTTGATGAAGGATGGTGATGGTGATGAAAAATGGATGAGATGATGATAGATGATGGTAACGATAAAATCGGGAAAGGTGGCCTATATGAGGGTGGTGGAGAGGTTACGTGAGTGGGGCTTTATTTCTGTCATTTTTCTTTTTCCTTTTTTCCTTTATGATCGCGATGGCTGCTGACTTGATGCATAGAACTTTTAGGCTAAACTTGTGATTTTTGTGTCACTTAGCTTTCATTTTTAATTTCCTACGAAAGGAAAAAATTTTGGATAAAATTCGTCAATTAATTATTATGACAAGTTAAAATTAGACATTTAAGGGTATACCACTATATAAGTTTTCAAATGAACAATAATACAACTAAGAATCCACCAAGGACCAAGATGATTATACTATTCAAGAATTCTGTTGATGTTAGTTCTACTAACTCCATACTTAAGAAAGACAACCTTCCTAGTCAATCCTCTTGCTTACAAGTTGAATTCTTATAGCGCTCTTGCCTTACAAGGAAAATCTCCAATGTATGTATAAAAGTTATAATGTTTTTTTCAAGTTAATCGCTGGAGACTACAGTTACACAAAAAATATGAGTTGAACTCTTTGTGTTTGTGTGTCACATACTCTTGCTCTTCTGATGATGTCTCTATTTATAGGCATTGAGCACTGGAGTGTTGCAAAATGATGAAGGTAGAAGCTATTGGATGCTCTAGAATATTCCATTGAATGATTTCCTCTATCAGCTACCCACTGGTTATGGACCTTGACTTTTGTCTGTTTTGTCGATAGCTGCTCAGTCATCTTCTTGCTTCTTGCAACCATTATTTAATGCATTAGTCAGTACATTCCTTATTTAATAAGGTAGATAATACCCTTTTAAGCTCTTATGTTGATACAAATCTTAGTAAAGTTGACATGCATCTATCCCCTCTAACAAAGTGCTTTTGGCCCTTCCCATGTTTTGTATACATTTGAATCTCAACTGTAACCAACTTTTTTACAATGAAAATCGCAAGACTAACCTTAGTTCTAGAAGATTGAGCAATAAATAATTAACAACATCATCAGTTAATTAAGTTGGAAATAATTTAATTTTAACTACTTTTAATATATGTGGTAATTCACCAATTTTAAATGCAAAATGCATAGCTAAATATATCGATTGATTAAATTAGATCAATAATTTGAGCTATGTTTACACAACATGCAATTACATATAATCATATAATTTTATTTCATAAAAAAACAAATACACAAATTTCAAATTTAGAGCATTGATTAGATTATCAAAAAAAAATTATTTAAAGCTCAATTGAAGATGTTCAAATTTTATGATTGCAGCATTGAACCACTAGGCAGTCAATGCCCCCAAAGACGTAATACGAAAGTTGAAATTAAGCGTATATTTAGAATTCAAGCAACTATTCATCCATAATTAAATGACCCTAAAGAAGTTGTGGCCGCGACCCTATCGCACCCTCTCATAAGAGATTGCTCTTTCTTTTTCTTTTCTTTTTTTTAAGGAAACTTTGAGCTTTGTAATATTTAGTAGAATTGCCTTCATATTTTGAAAAGATATGAAAATTTTTTAGAAAATAATTTTCTAGGAAACAATGTCCATAATCTCAAGGGGATTGACTTCACTTCAAGATACTAGCCAAAAGTTGGATCCAATGGTGAAGGTATACATGATGGCAGGGAGACTAGTCTGCCTATCAACTTCGTCAATTCAACAATGATTTCTACTACGATCATAAAACATGATGAATAAATCTAAATAATTCTATGCAATGTCAAGTTTCGTGCCAATTTGTATTATTTAGTTATTAAACATCAAAGATATGATCTTGTGATTGACCTCTTAGATTTAAGCACATTGTATCCTATTTGTGACAAAAGAAAACTAGAAAAGTAATAAAATTTGATCACTTGGATTAATTACATAATTTTATAGATGATATATAGAGATTAGAATCAACAAAAAATCACATTATGATTTAGCAAAATAGGCAAGATTATATTATTATCTTATTTATTAACCCTCAAAGCTTGTCTCAATCCGGGTTTAGGAAGAGGAAAATCCCAAAGATCCAATCTCTGCTTTGTGTGACGAAGCTTGTTCCAAAATCGCTTTCAATGATTGGTGATTACGAAAGACATAGAAATGAACTACAGAAAAATTCGTTAGAGGATAGCCCCATACTCCTAAAAAATAAGGTTTCTTATATCAAGGTTAATCTCTTCAACAAAGGGGGAGAAAAAGGGCCATACAAACGGTGGTCACCTTACCAATGAGAAGAGAAATTGGATGTGTATTGTAAGGGAGGAACAGAGGCTCCCTTTTATAGGGGTGAGGGGTGAATAAGACCCTCTATGATTAGTGGATTCTGTAGATTCCATAAAACATAAGAGGAAGACAACGAGATCTTCCACGACCACCTCAGACTACGCGAGAAATAGTAGTGTTAGCAGCCTACTGTTGGGACCTAGGAAGTGCTGTTAGGTCCTAGCGATAGGAAAAATTCTTCCTTCTAGACTGTTTCCCATAGTGAACCAGGCTTAATGCTCTACTTGGCTAGGGCTTATTCTGGGTTAGATATTATGACTTGGGGAGTATGATTGTGAGATAATACACTAGTTGACTAGTTTATCCCCTTCTTTTGCAACTACAAATCTCAAGTTGGAGCCCCTATGCTTACATTACCACTGCAACCATGTTTTACTCCTGTTTTGAGTCGAATTTTTGCATTCTCAAACTTCTAGAGAAAAAAGGAGTTCTTGAAATAATTTTTTATCATTATTTTATATATGAACTAATTTCAAGGGTCCTAGGAATGTGCTATTTTTCCATTAATGAGAAAAGGTAGGTTTCATCATCAAGCTACTATGCACATACGATGCAATATGTAGTTAATTTGATTTTTAAGACACCCGCGATCATCTACAAAGGCCCTTACTTTGGTCGACAGTGAGAAGGGTGAAGTACAAAGTATCCCATGTCATCCAAGGTATACGCAATTATCCTGTCTAGTCTTAGGAAAAGATATATACAAACTATTTGGCCAAATCATTTAGGGATGAATGTAGATGTGATGATAAGAATATAGGTAGGCAACTGATGTACCCATGGGGGACAATGAGGGTGATCAAGTTCAAAGGCAATCCAACCCCAAGGAAGTCCAAGAGGCCATTCAAGTTGTGAGAACGCTCAAAGAAGATCAAGGCCATTGCCCAGCAGTTCTAGACAGCAAGTGCAGCAACTTGGTGACCCTAATCACCTAGCTCCAAGGTGGTTTAAGTCCATTTTATTGCTTTGGATTTTCAGTTCAGAAAGGTAGCTTTCGAATAAAGCAAATTTCAAGTCATTTGGACTTCATTTGCCCATCCAATTCAGCTCTCAAAGTTCAGCTATATATGCTGCCCAGTTTAGCCATTTCAGTACCCGGTTTTGTGGCTCCATTTTCTCTATCATTAGATGAATTTTGGAACTTTCAAATCCACTTTTTGAAACCCTTTTGGAGTGTATTGAAAGGCCAGCAAAATATTTTCGAGTCAAATCCTTGGTTGAGAGTTCAAAAGCAAGCAAGTTCAGAAGAGGTGCAGTCTGATTGCAGCAGATAGACACTTGTCTTTATCATGGTCCAACTTTCAAACAGCTGGGAATCTGAGGCTGCAAGAGGTCTTGCCTAAAACTAGACTATTAGGGCTTTCTCCCAGCTTTGGAATGAACCCATTTGGGTAAGTATTTTGGAAGTTATTCTTGTTGGATGTTGGTGTTGCAGTTCTGAAAAGTGCTGACAGCTTTTTGCTTTTGCTTTTGTACTTGCGTACTTTTTGGTCCCCTCCCCCCTCTCCATTTGGCCGGTTGTTTGGCCTTGTTTTTCATGGGTTTTTGCTAAATGTTAAGGCCTATAAGAGTTGGGAGAAACTCATCTTGTAAGACACTTATGAATGAATGAATTTGGGTTGAGTTTAACTCCCTTGTTTTCTCTCTACTCTTACTTATCACTAGAATAGCTCCCTAGTGTGGTGCTCAAGAGTCCTTGAAGATCAATTGAGTGGTGATATTTTATCTCCTTTGATCCTTAAGGAGTGCTCTAAGTGAACTTGGTGGTGATATCTTATCCAAGTAAGCTTAGTTTATCTTCTTGTTCCATTGTTACTTGCAAGCTCTTCTTCTTTTCTCTTCCATTTGCTACACTACTTGAGTTCCCTTCTTTGATCTTCATTTCAAGGTCTTACAAGTGCACAAACAACGTACTTAGCCATATTTAGGGTTAAATGTAGACATGATGACGAGAAGGACAAGATCCAAGGCTTTTCTAATAGACGATTTCTAGTCTATTGAACCCACCTTGGGACTCCCAACCAGCCCAAAAAAGGTAAAATTAGGCGCTACTGAACCAACCCTAGGTCTTCTAACCCCACCATTGATGATTGCATGGGCTAAGCATTGGCAAGCAACGAGGTGTATCAGTGGGCCTCTTGCTTGTTCCTGGAAGTTTGTAACCAGTGATAGGGCATTAGAATTGAAGGTACACCCCAGTGGCAGCCCACCAGGTCTCAGCAGTACGCTGCTTGGATTGGCTACAAAAGGGGGCAGCGGCTGCCTAGCATTACTACTACTGCTGGGTTCTACCCAAATTTCAATCCTCCTATCTATCAAAACCTTTATTGTTGGCCAAGGAAAGCCTTTAAAGACTTCATTTAATGTAATTCTTGCTACACATACTCGATTTCTCTTGTACTTGCTTCTAATTGTGCTTAGCCATGTGAATTTTTGAGATTAGAATGAATTCGGGATTTTTATAGTTTAGATGTCAAACCTCTATGTTCAGCCATTGTGGGCAATTTCAAACTAATCTTGGTTAGTTATTATTGTACAGAACTATTAGAGTGTAATCCATCCAAATTGCATGTAATGTACACATGTAATGAAAGCTAATTCGAATCCATTGAGGGTTCAAAACCCTAATTTTAGATTTTCGTGCTAAGGTTTCTTCGTGATTGGCTTTGTTCTTCTTCGTAGCTCAATGCATGATATAAACAACAAATGTAGGCCTTTGGTGGCGTTTCAGATGCATTTTACTCGTTTCAATTAAATTGACATTTTGAATATTTTTAAGAATGTGCTTGCAAATTTTTACGACAACCAGATCATGTTTCAGTTACTTTTTATCAAAGGCTAAAAACTACAAAAGATTCGTGGCATCTTAATTAATAGAATGTTCCTGAATGGCTTTTCATAATGCTATGAATATGTTTTTGCAAAGATTTTTGGCCATTTGAACATGTCCTGATCATTTTTCATGCTGAATGCTGCTTAAATTCCCATTATTTAGACATTTTTGTAATCTTGGGTGGTCTTAAATGGCTAGATTGCCAACTTGCCACAGAAGAGATCCGGTAAATACAGTAGGGATGACCTTTTGTGAGGATGACTACGGGATTAGGGGTTGGATGTCAAGTAATTGGTTTAATACTTGCAATCTGATGTACACTAAGTCTTGACACCATCACATTTCCACCATGGCAAATAGTAGAGTGGTATACTTTCTTCTCAAATTTTGAGGCATCCCACTACTTTGTTTTACATGATTTGGTCTTGGGGTCTGCATGTTTGATAAGATCATGACCTCAACATGGTGTAATGATGTATTTTGAAGGTTCACACTGAAGATAACTAAAGCAACAATGGTAGAATATGCGGCTGAACTTGCCTGTGTTCATGACATTCTCATTAATTTACATAAAGCATCATTATATACACCCCTACTTGCCAACCTATTCTACCTTAATGAGGAAGGAGATAAAAATATATTTCAAGCAGAGATATTGTGGGAGAGATTATCGCAATATCACACTATTATCATAACATATTCTAAATATATCCTAATACTCCCCCTCAAGGTGGAGCATGAGGATCAAGTATGCCCAACTTGTCCCTTAGAAATTAAAACTACTTCTTCCGTATTGGCTTAGTGAATATGTCAGCTGGTTGTTACTTGGATGGGATATAGCAAATTGAAGATCACCAATCTCTAACTTCTCCCGTACAAAATGACAATTGAGTTCAATATGCTTCGTACGCTCATGAAACACCAGATTTTTAGCAATGTGAAGGGCAGCTTGACTGTCACAAAATAAATGCGTGGCGGTGGTATGAAAAACTCTAAGAGAAGCAAGCAAGGCCTTTAACTATATTAACTCGCTTGTGGTGGCTGCCATTGATCGATATTCAGCCTCAGTGGAAGACCAAGAAACCGTGTTTTGCTTCTTCGTCTTCCAGGGCACAGGAGACCCACCTATTGTAATAAGAAACCCAGCAAGAGATCGCCTCGTGAGGGGACATGCGCCCCAATTTGCATCACAAAAGGCCCGAACTTGCACGTCACAGTTAGAGCGTAACAGAATCCCATAACCTAGTGTACCCTTCAAATTTCTCAAAACTCACCGAGTTGCGGCCATGTGCTCCTCTTGGAGGTCTTGCATAAATTGTGACAAGACATGAACCGCATAACGAAGCTCAGGACGGGTAATAGTAAGGTAAATCAGTCGTCCCACTAATCATCTATATCGACTAGGATCATCCAATAGTGGTCCTTGAGCGAGCGCAAGTTTATGATTCTCCTCCATGGGAAAATCAAGTGGTTTACTACCTAGAAGACCACCTTCTTCCACAATTTCGAGGGCATATTTACGCTGACAAAGGAATAATCCACGTGGCCCACGGGCTACTTCAATCCTAAGAAAATACTTAAGTGGGCCAAGGTCCTTAATCCAGAAACAATTGTTTAAATAGACCTTAAAATCTGTACAAGCTTGAAAATCATTACGAGCAAGAATAATATCATCCACATAACTAGAAGAGCAAAAAAATGGAGCCGTTGCGATATGTAAATAGGGAGTAATTTGCATCAAATCTGTCAAAACCATAAGTGGTAAGTGTGGAAGATAACTTGGCAAACCACTGACGAGGTGCCTGACGAAGTCCATAGAGAGACTTGCGTAACTTACGTACCTTGGTGGGTGAGCTAGATGAGAAACCAGGCGGTAAACGCATATAGACATCTTTCTCTAAGTCACCATGTAGAAATGCATTGTTGACATCCAATTGATAAAGCGCCTATCCCTTCTCGATAGCCACCGATAAGAATGTCCTCACACTAGACATTTTGGCCACAGGTGCAAATGTCTCGTTGAAATCAAAACCTTCTAGCTGTAGATCCCCGCGCACCACAAGACGTGCCTTGAATCTTTCAATGGTGCCATCAGATTTATATTTGACTTTATAGACCCACTTGTAATTTATAGGCTTCTTCTTGGGTGGAAAGTCTACAATTGTCCAGGTTTTATTTTCTTCCAAGGCAGATATTTCCTCAGCCATTGCTTTGCGCCAACGAGGGTCGTCAACTGCTTCTTGATAGGATCTTGGCTCAACAATCTGTGTAATGGCAGTGAGAAAAGCTTTGTGTCTATTAGAGACATTATTGCATGTGATATAATTGACTAGTGGATAAGGCGTACCTGAAGAGCCTGCTTGCGGTGAAGAAGTGAGAGAGGGGTCATTCGCTTGCACACCATAGCAAAAATAGTCGGTCAGATGTGTAGGAGGGCGCTTCACTCTAGCAGGTCGGGCAGAGATTGATTCTGTCGTATTAGGCCTTGGTTAAGTGAAATGGGCCTCGGTACTCCTCCTGTCGCCAGACAATCCCGGCCCACCATGCATAGGCGTCTCAGAGGGGGACTACTCGTCGTGTTCAATAGGAGGGAGTGATGGCCTAGTAGCACGTGGCCCAGACTGAGAGGGCAGCATGACTTCAGCAGACCTGGGCAGTTCACATGTGGCTGGTGGCTGGCAGCCCAACATCAGAAGGCTCAGCTTCTCTCATTGCTTCAGTGGTGTCCACATTGTCATTAGGTCCAAAAATATTGGTCAGGAGTCCTTCTTCTTCAATAGGACCCAAATTGTTCAAGGAACCATTGTTCACTTTTGCTTGATGTTTGTTAGATGTGCCATATGCATCCAAATCAGATTGTGCAAAAGGAAAAATTTGCTCATGAAAAACTACATCTCTACTAATAAAGATTTCATGAGTGTCCAAATCATATACCTTCCAACCCTTCTTACCATATGGATAGCCCACGAAGATACATTTACGGCTATGGGAGGCAAACTTGTCCTTGGTTCTTGGTATCTCATAGGCAAAGCAAAGACACCCAAACATCCTAATATGCTCATATGAGGGCTTAGTATCAAAGAGAACTTCGTAAGTCGTCTTACCATTTAACAACTTGCTTGGCGTGCTATTAAGTAAGTATGTAGCGGTAAGAGCACACTCCCCCCAAAACTCAAGTGGTAAGTGCACTTGGAAGCGAAGGGCCCTTGCGACATTTAGGATGTGCCTATGATTTCTTTCCACCCTCCCATTTTGTTGAGGAGTTTCTGTACAACTTGTTTGATGTAGTATGCCTTTGTGTGAATAAAACTGTTTCATGGCCCAGATAAAAACTCTTTCCCATTATCGCTACTAATTGGTTTTACTTCCTTATTAAATTGTGTTTTTGTCATGGCCACAAAATTTTGCAATAGAACCGAAGCTTCACTCTTTGCTTGCATCAAATAAACCCAAACTGCACGACTTGCATCGTGCACTATTGAAAGAAAATATTGTGCACCACATAATGATGGCACTCTATATGCACCCCAAATATCACAGTGAATAAGCTCAAATGATTCTTTAGCATTACTTTCACTAGCAACAAACTTAGAACGCGTTTGTTTGGCACGAAAACAAATATCACAAGGTTCATTCACTTTATTCTCACTTCTAATCTTAATATCTTTGGAAAATAAAGACAAAGCTTGATTCGAAGGATGCCCTAAACGACCATGCCATAAGTTATGAGAGCCTACCGCGTTGACTTGAGCTGGTGGGATTGACAAATCGTTGAAGCTGTAGACCCCTCCTCTCAATCTACCCATTCCAATCGGGCTCTTCAATGTGCGGTCCTGTATCACACATAAGTCATCATCAAAAATCACAGTACATTTCAATTCTCTAATTAATTGAGCCATGAAAATTAAATTGCAAGAAAATTTTAGTATATATAGATCTTTGTCCAAGGTTATTTTTGGACTCAATTTCACACTCCCTTGGAGTTTTGCCACTGTGCTTTCTCCATTTTGTAGATTGATAGGAGTAGGTTCCACGGCTCTCTTACTTCCAAGATTGCTCAACTCTCCTGTCATATGATAGGATGCTCCCAAGTCGATTATCCAAGCTGAGGAGGCATTGTGCTTGGTCGGCAGTGAATCCCGGAAGAGCGTTGTTGTTTGCTCAGTTTGTCCAGCCCCTGTTATTACTTGTTCAACACTTGCACTACCTGCCGAGTATGCTGTTTCTCGTCCTCCCCCTTTCCCACAACTTCCACTAGTTCGAGCACCACGGAAACTCCTTTCGCCTCCTCTTGCTCTATTGCGTGAACCCCACCCGGGCGGGTATCCAATAATTTCAAAACAATTGCTCTCCTTGTGGCCGAATTGTCCACAATGTCTATATGTACCTTTGTCGACCGAGGGCAGTGCTCTTTCTTCGTGACTCAAGGCAAAGGCTGTTACTGTTTTGGATTTGTCATCTCGGTTCGTCATCATCTTCCTATGTTGTTCCTCTTGAACAACCACGTTGAACATCTTTTCAAGTGGGGGCAGGGGGCCTTGAGCAAGAATTTGGCTCCTAATTTGACCGTATAGCTCGTCATTTAATCCCATTAGAAATTGATACGATTTCTCTTCTTCAAACATACGGACGTTCGTGGAAGCCGCTCCGCACTCACACCCTTTGCACGTGCAGTAGGGAACTTTCACATGATTGTTGAGCTCCCTCCATAAACTCATTAGCTTGGAGTAAAAATCTTGAATATCCAATCCCCATGTTTATAGTCTACAATGTCGGCTTTCAGTTGATAAATCCTCGGTGCATTGGCCACTCCATATCAGTTTTGAAGATCTTGCCACATTTCCTTAGCAGTTTCAGCGTATGCTACGCTCGATCGCAATCTAGGTTCAATTACATTCACAATCCAGGAACAAATCATCGAGTTTACCATGTCCCATGCCCGATACTCGGTAAACTCTTCTCCTCCTTTGTGTTAGAGTCTTGTTAAGGTCCCGTCAATAAACCTGAGTTTATTTTTTGCTTTTAAGGTCGTGTGCACCGCCTTCTCCCATAAGTCGTAATTCTTCCCATCAAACACCACTGCTGTAATGAGCATGCCGGGACCTTCAGACGGATGAAGGAAATATAGGGAGTGTGGTTCATTCGTGAACCTCTTCTTTTCTCCCTCTTCGGCCATGCTTATTTGTTGTGTGGGTATGGTGGATGGGCGTTCAAGAAAGTTGCTCTGATACCATGAAGATAACTAAAGCAACAATGGTAAAATATGCCGCTGAACTTGCCTGTGTACATGGCATTCTCATTAATTTACATAAAGCATCATTATATACACCCCTAGTTGCCAAGCTATTCTACCTTAATGACAAAGTAGATAAAAATATATTGCAAGGAGAGATATTGTGGGAGAGATTATCACAATATCACACTATTATCATAATATATTCTAAATATATCCTAATACACACTGCCCACAAGAGCCTTCCTAAGAATGCTAAGAAGTTCATGAGAGAAGGTTTTTATAAGTTCTTAATGCTATGCGAGGAGCATAGGACATCTAATCGAGTACGGATCCGGGTTTTCCTTGAGACTTTTTGCAATACCACTAGCACTTTTCATCTACTAATGGTTGAAATAGTAGATACCTTGCTTGTTTTTTGTATGTCGATGAGGCTTAGCATTGGAGTGGCTCTCTTGAGATATGATGTTGCTCTTGAGGATGAGATCATCTGCACATGCTCTCTCGGCCTAGTGCCTATATATGAAACGCTGGATCAAACTTCACCTATTTTTCCCAGCTCGAGGTTGCTCTCCAAGTTGAAAAGAAAATATGTAGTAGGAGATACAACAATTCATCACTTTGCTGTTTGGTTTGACTTCTTTGCTAACAAGGAAAATTGAGTGCACCTCCACTGGATGTGCACCTTACAGGTTGTCTGAAGCGTCGAATAGTTGGATTGGGGGCAAGATGCCTTCGACACTAATCTCCTACTTGACTTCCACCCATTGGTGGAGTGACCCGACGGTGATGGATCCCAACCTTGGAGGTTTTTAGCATTTGGTTGAGGTATGGTCCCCTTCTTATGATCCATTTTCTCTGTATGGAATTTATGGCATTGTTTTATGACTTTTGTCTATTTTTATAGCATTGTTCCTAAAGTACTTTGCGACGATGTGCTCAAGATCTAGAGGCTCTAACGGTCTTCTCAAGATTGGTTGATGCAACAAGGGCCTTATAGAGGGTGAGTGTAGTCATCTGAAGGATATTGAGCTTTTTCAGTACACGCTTGAATACTTAGATGCTTAACAATGCAAGTAGAATTCTTTTTTCTGAGAGTTTATTGCTTCCTCTTGTTATTATTAGGTTTTTTCATCTAGATTACTTGTTTATATGTAACTTCATATACTTCCGCCTGGAAAGAGAACATTCCAGCCATTATTGAAAGGGCTCGGGTATTGTCTTGTTAAAGAGAGATCCTCCTGGGCCCTTTTGGTCATGTGTGGAATTTAGGGGAAGACATTACTAGGCAAGTTATATTAAGCTTGTGTATTTATTACATTCACGCATATCCACCCCTAATCACTATCTCTATAGCCCCTATGAAGTTCGAGGAGATACAACCTATAAAGGAGGGCATGTCTTAATAAAGTCTAATAGTTGAGGGTGACTATTTAAAGTTCGTTAGAACGTGGCTAATACATCCCATCATTCCCCTAATGGGTTTGAATTCCTTTTAAGAGTTGCTTGGTTTTATTGTGTATTGTACTTGGCTCCCATATCGTACTTGTAGGTGCAAGTGCGGATTCTAGTTGCAGAGCCCAATGTGCATTATAACAATGCTTGTAGAGTCAACTAGGAAATTCAGCTCAATGATGTGGATGATGAGGAGGAGTTGCAATGTATTAGGATCCCCTCCCTTTGAAATGGTAAGATGTTTCGTCCTAACGCCATTATTTCTCTTATTCCTATTTTTTGTGTGCTTGCTTTTTGTGTAATGTAGGTATAATAAAGTTAAGCTTCTTCATAACGGAGGCGTTCTATAAACTGAGAAAGAAAGTATGTTAGTTGGTAGGCATTACCACTTGTCAGGGTGATAACATGAATGAGTTATGGTTCTTTTTCTTCTAATATTCATGTACGAACTTTATAGGGAGTTGAAGGCGTGTACCTTTCTTAACGGCTTCCAGCTCAGGGATAGTTCCTTGTTGAGAGTGCACTCTTGAGGCTTGGGCTTCATAAGCCCCTAATTTGTTTGTTATGGGCAAGGCTTTGATTGAGCTTGCTACAAAGCAGATCGTGTCATTTCCCGAAAGTGAGTCCTCGCAGACGGTGGAAGTTGGGTTAGGGAATGCCATGATGATGCCCCCTATGGAGTGAAACGATTCTTCACCTATTCCACCTTTATTGCAGCAAGGGCGTCACCCATTTTACCCGAGCACCTTGAGAGTGTGGTCGGAGGTTTACTTTCTTGCGAATTTTTCCTAGTCTGGACACTACAAAAAAGCTTGCTTCCCTCCACATTTAATTTTGCTATTAACCACACTTATAAGTGTAGAAAGAGCTGTTACCCACACTTAGGCTAAATGTGGGGAAGATAAGTGTGTGGAAGTGTTCTCCACACTTAATGGAAAAGCAGGTAGACCTATATTTCCCACATTTATAAATGCGGAGTAAGTACTAATTACCCACAATTTATGTGTGGCTATTTTACACTATGCCCACTCTGGAATATGCAAGAAGTAATAATTTTCCCCACACTTAAAAGTGTTACTAGTGTCGTTTTAGTTTTTAAAAAAAATAATGATGATAATTAATATAAAACTTATTAAGTTAAAAATAGAACAATTGTATACAATTGTTCTTTTTTTAATTAACAAGCTTTATACTAATTACCGACATCACCCTACATAAAAGAATAAAATTAACAAACTAACAAATTAAAATAAATCAAACATCAATTAATTAAATAAATTACACATTAGTGCGTCGAAAAAAGTAATTATAGACATAACAAAAAAGACTAAGGTAATCAAAACTAAATATTATTACATTGTTTTGAATCCATCCAGCTAATTTTAGATACAGGACAATAGCTCATCGGTAGGGATGTATGATGTATTCAACTCCAGCATTTGTTTGATACAGTTCTCTCGTCCCAATACCTGATTTCATAAATCTCAGCAAACTTAATCGATTTGGGGCTGACAATAGCTTGTATGTGTAACCTGTATAGCTTAAGCCATGTCCGAAATGATATACAGGCTTCTCAGTGTAGAAACAATAGGTCCTTCAAGGATATCATCGAGAAGGATTCGCCCGCATGTTCATGTCATTCATGCAGCATCCCACCTGTCAAAATGAACCCAGAGTTTCTTATTAGCTCACTCATTACACCAACTGCATAAACAACCACATTATGAACAACAGAATCATAAGCTTAAGACTATGACAGATTACACTTCACCCACAAAAAGACTTTGGCAAAGACCTTTCGCCACAAGGGATAAAGCCCAATTCCATAAGGAGTGGGTTCGAATCCCAATAAAGCCAAGGGATTATATGGTGGCCCTAGTTTCATCCTTGTATT
Source organism: Selenicereus undatus (assembly GCA_017589665.1). Lineage (NCBI taxonomy): Eukaryota > Viridiplantae > Streptophyta > Magnoliopsida > Caryophyllales > Cactaceae > Selenicereus > Selenicereus undatus. Next base: position 25,020,826 of record JACYFF010002017.1, read on the forward strand.
ATCCTCTGGATAGTTAAATAAAATGCCATTATAAGTTCAATACTAACCTGGATTATAATCTCCAAACACAACTTTTGCAAGTGCTTTGCCACCACCTTCACCTGAATACCCAACCCAGAGAATGCTAGCAATTCTTGGATCTCCCTTGCCAAAATATACATCTAGGGGCACTACGTTCTATATGAGTTGAACATTACCATCAGCACAGGTCATTAAACACACAAAAGCTGAGGAAGGCACCGAATGAAGAAGGAACTTTTGCATACAATTTATCTAGCCAGTGCATACATGGCACAAAAATGAGCATTATATCTAAAGCACCTTGTCAAACACTAGGCAAGCATCTTATTACTTGGATGGAGAATGATGATCAACATAATCAGGCATAAGAACAATAGCAGGCCAAAACTCCAAAAGTAAAAGATCATAACGTCAAAATATTTTAAGTCTTCAGAGACAAATTAAGGTTGTATTATAGTTTTATATTTGGCAACACAATGAAACGTAAGATCATTGAAATCAAATAATGAGGTTGACAATATATTATACAAGCATCGATTGTTCGATTACATGCATAGCTAGAGCCATTTTCAAAGTGGATAGGTGTAATTGACATACACCAAAAGGATTGTCTCGCACCTCAAATACAGACTATTACAAAAGACACACAAAGCGGGGTCACAAAGAATGCACAAAATGAGTCTGCAAAATCTATTATCAACTTAAAAGTGAAGAATCTACATGCAAGTGAGCTTTTGGGCTATGGTGCCTGTAGCAGCAGTGGCAGTGTGGAAACCAACATTTAGGTGAAAGGTCTAACAGCTTTTGGGGATGATATTGTAATCCATATCGGGCCACCTAATTGTGCCATAAAACATACTGAGATTGAAGCTCTTGGGACAAGAGAGAATGTTCACTGTGAAACAGATAGGGCATCTAGTACGAAGAGGACAAGGGTGTCACCAAAATTTAGCATGTTGAAAATTGTTGTTCCTAAAGATGATAATCAGATGACAAAATTGGCACCAACTGACAACTATTGAAGCCACACCTAGAGTAAAGGGCTCCAGAACATCAAGTTACCTTCAATTCAGAGCAATTAATTTCTTCAATAAGGCGAATTTAGCTGTTCTCTTGTGCATTAATCCTAATTGCTTCAAGAAAAGTTGGCAACTTCTCATTAAGGGAATTTCCCCTCTTTTATGGCTTGTGATTGATCAGCAGTACTTACCTTAGCCTATGAGGGTCATGCCATTTTGTAGTTATTCAAATGTGTTACTACTTTGAAGAATATGATGCGAAAGCATCAACACTTACAATTTAGCTCTTCAAATCAGCATCATTACCATTTTTACCAGATTTCAACCTCAAATCCTCCAATTACTGATAACAGTTTTGGAATTAGACTTGAACTATCTATAATTATTAAAATTCGTTTGAAATTACTAATAATTAGGAGAAAGAGAAAAACTCACATCGAATCCAAGCTAGAACGACTTTTGCGATCGATTTGGGCGGCTGAAAACCGGGAATTCGACCTTCTGCTGTTGTCACACCCAAACCCACGCTCACAGACCCAAAATCGACTGAATTTTTGACTCTCTAGTTCAGGGTTGCAAATGATGTTTGTGCTGCGAATCCCCCCCCCCCCAATGTATAGAGGAATTGGAGTGGCTAAAGATGGGGTTGCAAGGCTGAGCTTGCGCACATGTTCGGTGCCTCAAATCGCCGCCCGAACAGACCACAAACATGGTGGTCTCTCTCTAATTTCGCCTAAAACACTCAGTAATCAGTTTGTTTGATGTTGGGGAGGTCGGATGTAAGGAATTGCGAGTTGGATTGAGTAAAAATCGATGGAGTTTGGTGCTTGTGGCTGCGTGTTTGGAGAGAAGCATAAGGAGAGAGATGGGGGCTCGGGGTTGCGCGAGGAAAAACAGGAAGAAGAAGCCAGGCGTGGGTCTAGCTTGTGTTGACAAAAATGCCTCCCCTTTTCCTTTTTTTTTTTAAAAGCTTGCCCAACCATCTGTACTTCATAGTCTAAACCCAAATCGTTAATACAATCTTTCGTCGATTACTAGTCCCCAATTATATTAAGGTTCAATTTAATAATCAACAAAACTAATTCTAAGAATCTAGTCGTATTCGAGAATCTACTCGATTCAGTACCTGATAATAATTCTTATTGAAGATTATTCGAAATCATCGTAAAAGTTTCAAAGCTAATAATAACAATAACAATAACAACAACAAAATTCTTTTTAATAAAATTATCACTAATGCAAGCACATCGATATTAATTTAACTTATCTAGTTAGTAAAATATGATTTTACAATATCATAACGTAGGATAGCAAGCTCAACGTAAGAATAGAGAACACAAATATTATAGATTGATTGATCGCTAAGCTATTTTTGCTTTTTTGGAGGGTAGGCTGGCAAAGTACCCACTGATTGATCTTTCATGTGATAATTTTATTTTGCTAGATATTTGTTTTTTTTTTTATTGTTTGTTTTATTCCTTTAGCTAATATATTTAGATATAAATATTGAAATAGTTTGTACAAATTGCCTCATTAATATAATAAAAAGTAATTATAAAAGCTCTTTTTAATTCCCCACACTTAATAAGTATAGGAATAGGTTCATACTTTACCCACACTTGTTAAATGTGGAATTGAGAAAACTACTAAATCTTATCATTTTTCTCCCAACACTTTAATTAAGTGTGGTGATATAAATGCGGGAAGATGCATTATTTTTTGTAGTGGGAATATCTCACTACTCATGGAGTGCACCGTTCTTTCCTTTAATATTCACATTTACACTGGTATGGTGGTCATACGAGGTCAACGTGCTAGACCCCTAAAGACCACTGTGAAGGATTGAAGAGTATCTATGTGATGATGAACAAAAGGGAAATGGGCCTTGATTTTGTATTAGTCATTTAGACTTTTATAGTTGTATGTTATTTTTTCCTTTAGATTTTTGTAGTTGTGTGCGTAACAACAAATTTCAAGTCTAAACAGAACTAATACGAGAAATATGGAACTAATTTAACTTTCGTATTTATAACTAAAGAATGGGTACAATCTTTGTATTTTCTTATATAAGAACAAATTTAGCTTCTCTAATTTGATCTCTACCATAAAACTTAATGGAGGGCTAGAGTAGCTTGAATCTCAATCAAGTGTATGATTCAATCTCTAGAATAAAGAGTGTGTTTGGATGTGCTCGTTGTCTACCTCCAAATGGTATTCCGGGAGAGAATTTGTATCCTATGAATAGGGGGTAGAGGTATATTTATAGGGAAAAACCCCCTATTCTCCAGGGTTTGCGAATTAATAGTCTTAGATGCACCTTGAACTTCGATCGATGAGTTAGGAGTTTGTATAAGTTGATAACTAAATTGTCCACTGGGTTGGAGGTTTGAAAATCTCATTGGGCCATTAACTTGAGACTTTGTTATGGTCGTTGGCTTGGTAGTCATATAGGCCCAAATAGTCAAACTAATTAATCAAACTAATCAATTTAAATTATTTTGAGACATGGCGCATATTTATTAATTTCTAGTGCCTATAATTGCCCTCTCGAGACTAAGTCGCAACAACTTAAAGCATTTAAGCACGGTCACGGTCTTACCTCTTCTTGCTTTGACTACTTATCTTCATAAGGTCTTGACTTGCTTGCTACATTGTAAACCTAACTTATCATCTTGTGGCCTTGGCAGGTGACGAGCGGGTTGTGCAGACTGTTGATGTTTACTACCCATAAGTCGATGAAGTCTTTCTCTCTCCCCCTTCTCCCCCCTCTCTCTTAAAGACCTTATTTGCTAGAATGTTGAATTAGTAGTACTCGTTGTAACAAACGTGTCGATGTCTGAAATTGCGCTGTCAAAAATGGTGCGACCATACTTATGGCATTGTCATTTTGGTGTAACAAAAAAAAAGTTATGTAAATATCGACTTGTTGTGAGAACCCAAAGTTAGCTTGACTCGTCAAGTTGTTAGCTTCACAAGACATGCACACTGTCCATTTTTTCAACTATGTTGTGAGTTCAGAAGTTTGGTGTTTTACTCCAAGGTCTATGCCACTATTTGGATTGCATCACCAAATTCACACGTCCAGTGCTCATGTTAGCCGGTCGAATGAGATGAACATCAGCTATTTTTTTAATGACCATGTGAACCCGCTCCGTCTTGTATATTGAGGGGGGTTGAATTCTGTCTACATGAATTAACATAGTGTAGTATGCAACATCTATTCCAATTGAGAAGCAAGGCTTGAAATCCCTAGTTAAAGACTTGTTTAAGGGATGATCTTCCTAACTAAGTTAGATTTACAGTTTCAGGTACCACCGCACTTTTTTTTTCTTTCCACTTTGAAGATATTTCCTCCACTCAACCTTCAAGTTTTGCTAATTTTTGGAAGTTAAATATTGAGAAAATTATCACTGTTAAACATCTTGGTTGGCTTCCACGTGTAAAAGGCACCACCATCATGCAAATTAACAAAGATGCACCGCAACAGAGTGACCGAGCATCGTCGAAACTTTTACAGGTTTCAGCTAAGAGCCTCATCCATTAGGTATGGCCTTCGTTCCTTTCTTAGAATTTCTATCTAGCTTCTATTTAGTTCCTGTTACTGATTTAAGGATTGAAATCAAACTTATGATGCCTTCATTTTTGTCGTTTATCAGCTATGTCTCTTTTAAAACGCCGTATTGCCTCCTCTTTTTTCTAATTAAAGTCCGAAGACAATTTTATTTTAGAGGGGAATACGCTGGACATGCCTATGTTGCTTTTCTTTTCTTATATTCCTTTTATTAAAAAAAAGTGAATTAGTTTTCTTGTAGAATCAAGGTTGACAAACAAGCCAAATGCTTAAACTTTGAGTTTGTTATGGACGCTTGCCTTGTTGTAAAGCTGGATTCATGAATTTGATCTTCAAGAATCATACACCATTGTAGATGCTAATTTAAGGCACGTGGGTATTTCATTACGACACACTTTCATATTAAAATGATAGAGTGATTGTCACTTGAGTTATTCATGTAAGCATGTTTGACTTATGCTAATTAACCTTTTTTGTCTGCTTTTTTTTCCCTTAATGGTGCCTCGAAGTTGTACTATTGTTTTCCATCAATGCTACTAGTGTCGCAACTTAATTTCATGTCATCCGCATGTGCAGCTTGCCTCTTGGATACACTTTGTTAAGTGACCCTTTGTTATACTAAATTTAGCCATGTCTGCTCCCCTTTTTCTTTATTGGTTGCTATTCGCTATGGAAATACAAAACTATTCGCCACCTCTTCTAAAAACTTATTCATTTTTCTGGGTACAACCTTATGCCCCTTACTCATGGTCTGGCCATCAAGCACAAAACCTTTGTTAAGGAAATTTCCTATTGATTCACTGACTTGTTACCCTTACTGCTTAAAGATTAATATCATTTGGAATTGTTTTATTACTAAGGACTTGTGGATGATATGTCCAACACGGATTTTCTGTTTGATTTTTTACTTTTTTTTTGCCAATTTATCAGTTGTTCCCCTCCGTTTTTATATTGTGATTGTTTTCATTCATTTTTTTTTAAGAGGCATTGTATGAAAGGTTGTCAGACTCAGTCTTTGCACTTTAAGGAGAAAGCCCTTGCATATGATAGCAAGAAGCAACCTTGAAGACTTGCTGTGTGCGGGGGTGATTGGAGTTGTTTTTTGAACCTGAGGAGAGAGCCTTCATATATGCTAGCAGGATGCAACACTTGACGACTCATTGTACGCATGGGTTGATGGCACTTGGTCTTTTGACTTCGAGGAGATAGCCCTCACATATGAAATGGAATGTAACACTTGAGGAGTGATGTACGCTAACGATCATGTCGAAGATTCATATCTTTAAAAATCTACTTTACACATTAACCTGCAAGCTTTTCCCTTTTTTAAAGTAGAAAGTTTCATTATTAATATTTTTTCTGTCTTGTCTCTTTTAAAATAAAGCCTCTTGTTTCTATTGTAGGTACTCCATGAGGCACGCTTTAAGAAATACAAGCGACGGGACTAAGTTTGTCTTTCTATCATAGAAAATGAGGACACTAGAGTGGAAGTTAAAACTACATTTGTTGTCTATCATTCCTTGCATCGTGCTAAGGTTGATGAAACATCACCCGTCCCTCAATCTAACTTTGTATCACCCTCGACTACTAAGATTACAGATAGAGCACATGATGATATCTATTTTCTTTATAGCACAAGTCAAGATGATAGTTATACTATCGCACTTTCCCATTACTTAGTTGAGAAGGCATCTCTGGTGAAGTTTGTTGGGGACAACGATTGATGATATTTGGGGAATTCTCACTTATTTCGAAATAGTGGTAGTGGGGAGAACACATTATCTGATGTTTTGAATCCTAGTTGAGGGCTTGTTACCTCTATGATGCAGTGTATGTATCATTATGCACTTATGACCATCACCCTCATATTATTCATGCCTTTTGTGAGGCTTAGTGCATTGAGACCAATCCTTTGCACACTATATCAAGGAAAATGTCAATATCTTTGTGGGACTAGTACAAAATTTATGGGCTCCCTATTTATAGGAGAATCCATGATGAAGTAGTACCTAACCGAGATGCGTGTATTATCACATCAGAATGATTAGAGATTGATCTAACCTACGTGTAGATAATTGTTTACTGCTTATCGCTAGCTTGAAAATTCAAATGACCAAGGGGTTAGCACTGAGCATTGGATGTTTTTTTGGTGTAAAAGAAAAGTTAAGAGAGTGTCTTTCCAAAGTAACGAAACTTTTCTAAATTGCATCTTACCAAATCATGCCCAAAGTCTACCTATAATACTTTAGATGAAATTCAACCTTTGAGCTTACAGTGGACTGGAGAGAATAAACTATCTTTCATAAGCATTTATCCAGATGATTTTCTTTCCTGCTGGTTATGCACCTTCCCTCTTCTCGAATTTGAGATAGGATTCATTCATCCTCACAGCTTGGATGTTGCTAGCTATATGGTGGTGGGAGGCACATTTAGCTTTGCAATACCAATGTTGATGAGCACTTGTTATGGTCTGGATGATATTTCAAATGTGTTGAAACCTTTACATTCTATGTCATTCCATCTTGCTCACTGTCTATATGGTGGGCTTGCAGGCTACTTTAATGCACATTATGTACTAGACCCTCTTTTAGCAGGCCCTTTAATGGTACATTATTCTGGCTTTGGAGGGATAAAAGTTTTGATGACACTCAAAGACACATTCATTAAGATGCAATTACGGATTTGGATTTCACCACATTCAGGAAAAATAAATATGAAATTTTAAATGTTGATGGCTTTGGCTATGAGAAGCTTAGCTATCTAATGCATCCCTATTCTAGTTTCCTACCCTTTTCATCATGTACTGACCTTTCACATCGTACTTGTAGCTTGCATTAGTAGAGCGAACAATTTGGGTTCTTAGGGGAGGTACCTGGTATGCATAAACCCGACCCTTCTAGTTGAACCACATCCCATAGTGATGCCTTATACTTTTTAGACTACACTTTTATATAAGAACACTAAGTCCATGGTAATGTTGTCAGGTTGTTCACTACATCTTAACAAGTTCATAACTAAGACATACCAAGATTGGTGGTCCAAGGTTACCATAAGTTACCTCAGGGCAAATGTTGATCTTTTTTCAAAAGAGTGCAAGATATGAGCCATCCAAGTCTATGAAGAACAAAAACAACCACACCTCAAATGATGAATTCGATTTTAAAGATTAAGATTCTAATGCTAAATGGACTTGTGAGTCAACTGATATTCATAGTGATTCATAGTGCTAATAGAAAAGAGGACATCATCGACAATAATGATAATGATTAGAAACTAACTTTAAACATCATAGGCACACAAAGCGCAAGACCATTGCTATAAATACTTCAAGACTGCCACTTAGAGATAACTTCTTTAATAACATCCAAAGTTGTATAGACATGTCGACTAACCTTCAAGATGTACCATGCTTTCTTTTTTGCAAAGAACCTTTTGAAATTTATGAAACCAACTTTTACCACCTAATTATTTCCTCCATGTTTGCGCATATTGGAGAGTTTGACTTAGTACAAGGACCTACACTTGTTGTAGATAAACAATTGCTAGAGGTGGTCAATCTTGTAGCCAAGTTGTCAACTCATAAGGTAGGCCTTTATGCTGGCAAAGACATGGAAGTTGTAAAGAGGTTGGCATCCCAAGAAAGTGCTAGAAGCCAACTTTTAGAACTACCTCGACACCCCCTTGCTCTTGTATTTTCATTTGCATTTCATTGATGCCATATGTCTTAGCTCCAACATGTCCTAAAAATGCTACCTTATCAAAGTCATAACCAAATTTCTTCATCACATTATATGCATTTGGGTCAAATCCATCATTTGTGCGTACCTTTTGTAAATCACCCTCTTCTTGAAGTGAGCTCTTAGAACAAATAACAAGGCCACAGAGAGGAGCTCTAGCCACCTTGCTTTGGCTTGCTTTATAAGCTGGAAGCACATCTTTATCACCGAGGGCATGCCAATAAGTCTCATCGAATTTGCTGATAGGCTTAGTTGTGCTTCTAAGAGTTGTGCATTCACCAAATGGTGATTCATCACATTTATGACGGGATTTAGGAATGTACCTAAATACTGGAGCTGCAAGACTCGTTACAACAATTTCTTGCTTGAGGAAGGGAGTCGTCATTACATCGCTAATTTCCTTATTACATTGTTGCTATTGTTTGACATTACCATTAGTGCCACTGTTTGACATTACGCAAGTATCTTCACCATTCCTCTGGCCCATTTTTTTTGTAGAGCAGATGGCAGCTGACATTGTTTCTTTCAAAGTAGCCCCTTCAATTAAGAACCTCACATCTAAAAAATAAGATTCAGCCTTGGTAAATGGTTTAACGTCACTATTTATTTTATTCTCTCTATCCCAGTAGTACTTGAGGCATGGATGCAAATTTGACGCCACCACTCCTTGCTCATGAAGCCAAGGTCATCCTAACATCTTGTATGAAGTGCTCAAGTTTATCACATGGAAGATAAATGTGGTGGGTACATCACTCAATGCCAACTCCAGATGGATCATGTCGATCGCATATTAGCCTTCCAAGTTGAAGCCCTATATCATCATTTGGATCTTGGAGAGTTCTTCGATAGTGATCCCTAAGTCATTCATAGTGGACTTAAGCACGATGCTGACAATCAAAGTGCCATCTACAAAGATGTATTTAAATTTGTATTTTAAGGTAAAGCCAGTGATAGACAGTGGACTATTATGGGGTTTAGACCCAAGCAATAGATCAACATCAGTAAATGACACAGTCGTGTTACAAGTTGGCACATTGAGTTATGACCTTTGATGGTTCTTCGATGTCCTTCACCTTGTTAGCATACAACTTTGGGTGGTTAAAAGCAACCACAACTTACTCGTGCTTCTTTTTAAGCAAATGAAAAACTTTACTTCCATCTCATGGATTATGGCAAGGCTTCCAAGACAGTAAGGACCTAGTCAGCTGTCTTTGGAGGGGCTTGTTTTCTCCATCTATGTATTCATCTTCTTCGTCATCCTCCTCTTCAAGCTTACAACATGAAATCATGTTGACTATAACCTTCTTGACGAAGTCCCTTGGAAAGCAGTCTTCCAATGTGACAACGACAAGAGGTTCTTGTTTAAGAAGATCGACAGGTTGAACTTTATGCTTCTTACTAGCATTGGACCTCATCTTTTCCTTAGGGCATCTAGGGTTTGTATTTTTGCCTTGCCTCTCTCTTGGACAGAGCAGAGCTGGGAGGCACTGACTTTATTTCCTGGGCCTTTGTTTAGTGACAAACATCCATCCTTTATTGTCTCTATCAGGGATGTCCAACAAGGGGGTTGTCCTCTATTAATGATGTAGGAACCATCAGTGAGTGTACGATTGGTTCTAAGCTTCTAAGTTGTACTGTAAATAGTTATTCTGTTACAGAAAGAGCCAAGTCAAGTCTTCCCTTAAAGGTTTATAGGAGACCTCTTTGTTGTGATGAAGGTGGACAATGTTCACATCAAACTATTATGTAGTTGGTTTTGCCCATATCATCTAATTCTAGGATGATCTTTCCATCCCTAGCAAATTACATAACACGCTCCTTTAGCGTAATGAACTTTTCAAGAGGGTGCCTAATGACCCTATGATTGTTTTCTGATGCAGAGCAAGGCGTCCCAGAGAGCTCTTCAAATCCATGTCAAGATTATTTCGCTAATTAAGCAAAGGAAGACCAAGGAAAGTAAGCAATGACACAATAGATCCAGTCCTTGCTCTCCTATTTCAGTCTAGAACTGAGCATGGTTTTGGATGGGATGATCCTTAGAGTTCCTAATATGTACTATAGGCAAGTCCAACTTTGTTGTACTCCATAAGATGTATAGTCATACTAAGGAAGCTCAATTTCAGCCTAAGTCTTAGGCATTTTGCTACATTGGCCCAAAATAGTAAAGTTACACTGTCATGGTTCTAGTCGACCGGTATTGAAAGATTAGGTGGGATCACCACTAAATCCTAATTTAAGGTGCAACGTTTTGCTTTGGATGATAGCAACATCCTAAAGTATCAATCCATGAAGAGAAATCAAAATCAAGAAAAGTTCTTCATGGTGATTCAACTGCATTTTGCCAGCTGTTGCAGTTTGAGCTCATTTCAGACTCGATTTAACTTTGTGGTTGGTTCTCTCACCTATACCTAATTTAGAGCCAATTTTTCGATTTGGAATGCTTATTAATATCTTAAGCAATGAAGCCATACAATAAAGCTAGTTCTACTTTAAGTGTAGGTTGGGGAGCTAACTTGATCATTTTTAATGCTAATACGGGGTTCGTTAGGCGTAAACAAGCTATTTCGACTTTGCTATGTTATTCCTTAATGAGGGTTTAGTGACCTACCTACTTGATCCCATGGCTCCTTGGACATTTAGAAAAATCATCATGGGCACTTTTGCAGCTTTGGAAGGCAACTTGCGAATTAGCTTGAAGTGTGACAACCACTTGCTCTCGAATTGGATATCCTCAAAGTGACGGCTAGTAGCCTACCTTTTCTCTCTCCACAATGTGCAAGTGGATGATTTAGAGTTAATTAATATGTTCAACCATCAGTTCACCCTAACAGAATGCATTAGCTAGACTCACGCTTATAATTAGCTTAGGGTAAGCATGTTTTGCATTTTCAGTTTAGCGAAGCTGGATTAAGGTTACTAAGGAGATTGCCTACTTACTAGTTAGCTTAGGTTCATGTATATAAGTTTGCCTGGCTGGCTTTTCAAGGGTAGCATCCATGAATGAAAGCTCAACATTGTGTTTAACATAAAACTCTCTCAAGATCTCTCTTTAACAAACAAAGTGGTTGCTAACTTGAGTGGTTTCATTTAATCCAAATTTGGTCGCTTAGCCTTTATAGTTTGGAAGGTGGAATCCTTACTTAGCTTCAGTGGTGGAATTTATTTTGTCCCATTCATATCCTCTATTTTAGTTCGAACTCTATCCTGAACAGAACCAAGCATGAATCAAATTGTAAATACACCGCATTACTTGAGTTTGTTTAAGCTCACGCATCAAATTGGTATAAGAGCTCAACCTAGTGAGTTTTGCATACTATTTTATTGATTTGTAATCTTCCCTTGTTCGTAAAACCACATTTCCAGTAGCTACAAAGAACTTTGCATAGCCCAAACACATATCTAGCCACAGAACACCTTGAACAACTCAAACAGACTTTACTATATTTCAATCGATGTCCTGGAGAGGAAAGGAATAACCCCCCAACCTAAGCTCCTTAGAGGACTTAGTCTTGAGTAAGCCCATGAGTTGGGTAGGGAAATGCCAGAACTAACTAAAACAAAACTTTCAAACAACATCCACAGAGGTTGCGACCATTTCCACTAGGTTAGTAGAAGTTTTAGCTAGCTTAAGGCCTGACTTGGAGGAGGGAGGAGAAGAGACCGTGCTTCTCAAAGGGTAATTCTCCTTCCACTCAATGATCTTCTTCCCAAGATGATGAGTCTTTAAGGAGGAGAAAGAGACCTGTTAGGCAAACCACTAATGATTTGAGGGAAATGAAATTTAACCCCCAGAATTTGATGGAAACCTGAACCCAGAGCTTCACATTGCTTTCGTTCAAGATTGGGAGAGATTCTTTGAGATCAAGGAATACTCTAAAGAGAAAGCCCTTAAGATTGCCATCCTCAAATTGAAAAAGTATGCATCCCTTTGGTATAAAAACACCAAAAGGTGGAGGAACAAGGAAGGTAAATCACATATCAGAACCTAGTCCAAATTGAAGTAACTCATGCCTAAAAGGCTTCTCCCTGACAATTATAAGTGTGATGTTCATCTTAAGGGCACCTCCTTGAGTCAAGGACACATGAGTGTTGAAGGGTACATATAGGAGTATGAGAAACTCCAAATTAGAAGGGGCTTAGAGAAAGAAACTGAGCGTACACTAGCTAGCTTTTTAAGAGGGCTTGATCCCATCATTAGAAGGTTAAACTTTTAAGGATGTGTGTAAGTTGACGATAAAGGTTGAAAAACATTCTAAGAAAGAGAGATCGTTCTCTAGTTCTTGCTTACGACTAAGCACATAAGCTGAGCCCTATGTTCCTTCTAAGCTTGAAGCTATTCCAAGAGAAGATAAGAGAAAAGGCAAGGGTAAGAGCATTGTCAAAGAGTTTCCTAAGAAATTTGATGGCAAAAGGTGCTTCAGATGCCATGGGAATAATCACCTTTATGCTGACTCTCCAGACAGAAGAGCCGTTACCATTAGAGAGATTGAGGAGATCAGCTAGATTTACTTGGAAAGAAGTGACGAAGAGGAAGAATTGGAGGAACAAGCTACTGTCCTACCTCGTGACATAGGAGAGATACTTGTATTGAGAAGGGTTTTTCATAGCATAGAAGGAAGCCAAGACGAAAACCAAAAAGAACATATCTTTAACTCAAGGTGTATCGTCCACTGCATGGTAAGCAAGTTGATCATTGATGGAGGTAGTTGTATAATTTATTTGATTGATAAAATAAAACTACCTACTATCCAACACCCATGGCACTATTCACTTTAATGGCTTAAAAAGGGAATGAGGTACATATGACTAAATAAGCCTTGATTGCTTACTCCATTGGTAACTTTAAGGATGAAGTGCTATGTGATGTTTTACCTATGGAATGTCATACGCTACATGGTAGGCCATGACAATTTGACAATAGTGTCATTTATCATGGAAAGACCAATACGTTCTCATTTAAAGTTAAACGCGATAGCTATACTTTAACCCCTTTGGCCCCTAGTCAAGTCCAGCCTAGTATTAGGATAAATGGGGAGGGAAGCACAAGTGAGGAAGCCCTATTTTTGAGTGAAGCACCGGTTAAGAGCTCCATAAGCAATGGTGAAATTATGTACGCCTTGCTTGTGTTAGACAAAAGGAGATGAATAGATACCCTTGCATCCTTTGGCTCAACCTCTTATCTAAGAGTTTAAGGATGTTTTTCTGGCTGATTTGGGTCAGAGATTACCTCCACTGAGAGGTATTGAACACCAAATTGACCTAGTGCCCAAAACTTCCACAAAACAAACCAATTTTATAGATTTAATCCACTAAAACCAAGGAACTTCAAAGACAAGTTCAAGACCTCATTGATAGGGGATACATTAGGGAAAGCATGAGTCCATGTTCTGCCCTAACTTTGCTTATCTCGAAGAAGGATGGAATAATGAGGATGTGTTGGATAGCCATGACATTAATAATATTAGAATCAAATATAGGTAGCCTATTCCTAGACTTGATGATATGCTAGATGTGTTTTATGGTTCTAAGGTGTTTTCTAAGATTGATTTTACTAGTGGATACCGTCAGATTAGGATGAGAGATGAGGATGACTGGAAAAAGGCCTTCAAGATAAAACAAGGGTTCTACAAATGGCTTATCATGCCATTTGGTTTATCAAATGCCCCTAGTACTTTCATGAGATTGATAAATGAAGCCCTTAAACCCTTCAGTGGTCACTTTGTTGTGGTATACTTTGATGATATTCTAATTTACAGCCAAAATGAGAAGGACCACAAGGAGCATTTGAAATAAGTATTTGAGGTTTTGAGAGGGCATCAACTCTACGCCAATATAAAGAAGTGTAAGTTTTCATTCCATAACCCACTTTCCTTGGTTATATATTTTCATCCAAATGTATTAAAGTTGGTTAAAGCAAGAATGAGACAATCCAAGCCTGGCCTTAACCCAAGATAGTAATGAAGGTGAGGAGTGTTCATGGTTTGGCTTCCTTCTACAGAAGGATCATTATGGATTTCAGCTTAGTTATGGCCCCTATTACTAAGTGCACGAAGAAAGGAGGTTTGGAGTTGTCCAAGGCTTCCGAAAAGGCCTTTGAAGATATAAAATAGAAGCTATGCCAAGCACATATCTTGGCCTTTCCAAATTTTAAAATGTATTTGAGCTTAAATGCGATATAAGTGGAGTTAGGATAGAAGCTATCCTAATATAATCCAAGAGGCCCATTGCCTACTTTAGTGAGAAACTATAACACTTATGGCAAGGGATTCTATGCTATTGTGAGGGCTTTGATTCAGTGAGTTCATTACCTAAAGCCTAGACCTTTTGTGTTAGAGTCAGACCATCATGTAGCCAAATATATCAATGGTTAGCACAAGTTGAATCCAAGTCATACAAAATAGGTGGTGTTTCTTCAATCATTTAACTTTACTTGCAAACACAAGAGTGGAAAAGAGAAAGTTGTTGTAGATGCCCTCCCCATAAGGCATACCTTACTTTTGGTCTTAGGAGCAAAGGTACTTGGATTTCATTCAATCTAAGAGATTTATGAAGAGGATTTAGATTTCTAGCTCTTGATCAAGCAAGTTCCGAATGATAGCCTCTATAGCATCCAAGAAGGCTATCTATCTAGAAATAACAAACTTTGCATTCCTAAGTGCTCTTTAAGAGAGCTACTGGTCCAAGAGGCTCATGGTGGTGCTTTAGCTACCCATATTGGCCTAAACAAGACTATTGATATTTTGAAAGAGCATTTCTATTGACTCAAGATGGGAGGACATGTTCACAAGATCATCTTAGCTTGCTTTATTTACCATAAAGCCAAAAGTTAATTCTACCAAGGCTTATACACCCCACTGCCTATACCCTTAAGGGCTTGGGATGATGTAAGTACCGATTTCATTGTGGCCCTCCCGAGGACTTAAAAGTCAGAAGGATGCAATTGTGTTGGTTGTGGATAGGTTTTCCAAGATGTCTCACTTTGTTCCATGCCACAAAATTGATGATGCCATCTACATTACCGAGATCTACTTCAAAGAGATCATTGGGCTCCATGGTGTGCCCAAAACCATTGTGTCTGATCAAGACTCCAAGTTTCCATCCGACTTTTGGAGGAGTCTATGGAAGCTATTAAGCATTCAACTCTTATTTAGTACAACTTATCATACCCAAACTAATGGCCAAACAGAGGTAACCAACAAGACTCTTACTACTTTGCGTACGCATTTAGTGAGCAAAGGTTTAAAAGATTAGGATTTGAAGCTACCCCATTATGTATTTACTTATAATAGGCGTCTATCTTACGCTGTAAAACACTCTTCCTTTGAGTGTGTGTAAAGGGGTGGACGCCCTTAGTCCTACTGAATTGCTTCCCTTACCAAGTGATTCAAGGGTTAGCTATGATACTAAGCTAAGACCTACAGAGATGAAGAAGTTCCTAGAATAAGTGAGGAATCATACTAAGAAGGCCAGTGCAGTTTACAAGGCAAGGGCAAACATGTATAGAAAGCAAATGAAATTAAGCCTGGGAGATCTAGTGTGGTTACACCTCATGAAGGAGAGGTTTCCATCTAGAAGAAGGAAAAATCTCACAACCAGACGGGGATAGGCCACTCAAGATCATTGAAAGACTGGGAGACAATGTAGACAAGCTACAACTCCCTTCAACCACATGTAACACTGGTGACTTAAGTACTTATGTGCAGGACTAGAAGACCCTTCAAATTTAAGGTTAAATCTTCTTGAAGAAGGGGAGGTTGATACAGAGCAAGGCATCCAAGAGAGTTCATCAAATCCGAATCAAGATCATATTGCTAATCAAGCCAAGGAAGACGAAGGAAAGCAAGTAATAACACAAAAGATCCACTCTTTGTTCTCTAAGAACTGAGCATGGTTTTGGATATATGATCCTTGGAGTTTCTAAGATGTCCTATGGAAAGTCCTACTTTGCTGGACTCCCTATAATGTCTAGTTTCGCTGCAGAAGCTCAATTTTGGCTTAAGTCTTAGGCATTTTGCTACATTGGTCCAAAACAGAGAAGACATATTGTGATGGTACCAGTCCACTCGTATTGAAAGATTAGCTGGGATCACCACTTAAATCCTATTTCAGGGCCAGAAGTTTCTCTCGAGATGATAACAACACCTAAAGTATCAATCCATGAAGAGAAATCCAAATCATGATAAGTTTTTCGTGGTGATTCAGCTGCATTTTCCCAACTGCTGCAGTTTGAGCTCATTTCAGACCTAGTTTTCTTTTCTGGTTGGTTTTCTTACCTACACCTAATTTAGAGCTAATTTTTCATTTGGGATTCTCAACAACTTCTTAAGGAACTAAGCCATACATTAAAATTAGTTTAATGTCAATTGTAGGTTGGGAAACTAACTTGATCATTTAAAGTGCTAATCCAGGTTGATTCGGCCTAAACAAGTTGTTTTGACTTTGTTGTGTTATTCCTTAATGGGGATGGTTTCGTGATCTTCCTACTTGCTTCTCTTGCTCCTTGGACATTCAGAAACATGATCATAGCCACTTTTTTAGCTTTGGAGGGTAACTTGGCCAAGTGGCTTGAAGTGTAATAACCACTTGCTCTCGAAGAAGATAGTCGCACAGTGACAGCCAACAACCTACTTTTTTGCTCTCCCCCATGTGTAAGTGGCTTATTTAGAGTTAATTAATCATGTTCAAGCTTGAGTTTACCCTAAACAAAATGCATTAGCTAGACTCACACTTCTAATTAGCTTAGGCTAAGCTTGTTTTGCATTTTCAGTTTAGCTAAGCTGGATTAAGGTTCTTAAGGGGCCTACCAACTTGCTAGTTATCATAGGGACATGTATATAAGCTTGCTTTGTTGCTTGTTCAATAGCAGAATCCATAACTGAAGGCTCAGCTTCATGTTTTTACACAAAACTCTCTCAAAATCTCTCCTAAACAATCAGATTGGTTGCACGGTTGAGTGATTTCCTTTATCCCGTTTATATACTCTGTTTTGGTTCGAACTCCATTGCTGAACCAGAACCAAGCTTGGATTAGATTGCAAATAGATCACATTGCTTGAGTTTATTTAATCTCACACATAAGTTTCTAACCAAACAGTTTTCAAATCCGCTCATGCTTGATTTTAGCCCATTAATAACTCTTAGTGTAGTGATTATTAACATTTTATGTTTGTTAGGTTTAAAAATAAAAAAGTCTAAAGTTGAAGCAATTTTCACCGCATTTAGAAGCCCAGAAGTTGTGAATATCCTAAAAATGGAGCAACAGGTGTGCCAATCCTTTCCAATCGTGCTAGACTGGAAAACCACTCATAACAAAGATACAGAAAAGTGTCATGGGTTGGCTGTCCCAGCAGGCATGTTTATGTCACTTTGTTGGGTTGTGAATACTTAACTAGCATTTACACTAATGAAAAGGGGAGAAGTTTTGTTTTCTCAGGTTTATCGTAGTTCTACCAGCTTTTCTCTCCTTATTAGTTCACCGTCGACTAAAAAAATGCCATTAATGGGAATGAATCTATTGCCTCAGTTCTTGCATTGATTTACTATTCTTCCTTAATTTAGTGTTAATTTCACTTTCTCTCTCCTAAACTCGCAACAATCATTTGTTTTTAAACCCCAAATCTCATCCCCAAATCAGTGGGTTTCGATGAGAAAGGGCTATGGGGAGATTAGTGGTATAACATAAATGTATTTGAATCATTAATATGGTCCTGAAAACCTTGATCATCCTTTTATTATTAGTCTCTTGTTCTTTGATTCAACATGGTTATAGAGTCTTAAGATTTAGGGTTTATCAATGGAAGCTAGTTGGAATTGATTGATATTGAATGGGGTTTGATTGATGATTGATTAAATATATAGCAAGTACAACCATCATCAAGACGAATTTGATTAGTGGGTAATTTTCTCACTCTTCACTTTTATTGCTTATGATTAGAGTTGATAATAAATAATCTTAGGTTAGATTTTTCTTTGTAGTTGATCTATTAACGATTGTTAGGAAATGTTACTCGTCATGTCATGCTACGGGCCAAGTTGAGCCATATGATCACCCTTTTCTATGTATTTTGTGTGTTAATTACCTGTTTGAGACTAGTAAGTTAGTTTATATTAATTTCATGAAATAGAAGTTTAGAATCATTAGTAGTTTAGTTGTTTAGATTTACATTTTAGAGTAATTTATGGTAGTTAACCATCTTTATTCCCTTCACAATTAAGTCTAAAACTGAGTAATCCTCCATCAACTAAGAGGATGGCATTCCCCTTTTCTCTCCACTGAAGAAACCTCTTTATCAAATTGGCACCATTGTTAGGGTTGATGGTGTTTTGGATTTATACTAGTCTTAGTTTTGATTTTTGTACATAGCTTTATTTTGTTTGTCATTAAGAAAAATAAAAAAAAATAAATGAAAAGACAAAAATTATATAATTCACGAATAAGTGTTTGGGCAAGGTCACCTTGTTATAAGAGGCTCATTCGTATTGAAACCTCGCAATCCTACATTAGGGTAACTCAACCTTTAGCGGTCAATTTTGGCATAAAGGTAGAGGGTAATGGTCATGCTCTGCCTCCTCTATAAAGGAGCCCAAATCAAATCTTCTATCCCCCAAGATCCAGTAATTTATCTCATTTTGGAGCCTCAGAACCTGTTGAGGATGTGCCATTTGCATTTGGTCCCCAATATACTACGATGCTTCCTAAATTCTTTGGATATGGTAATGTTTACCTATTTCTATGTGAATTTGAGGAGGTTTGTCTAATGATACAATTCCCGAAAGTGTCACAATACATTGTTCGATTACATTTTATTCCTTTTGCACTGAAAGATTCAAAGACAAAATGGATGCATAGTCTTGTAGCAAACTCTATATCCACATGAGATGGGTTTGTGAGGGTTTTCTCAAGAAAGTAATTTCCAAATGATAAAACACTGAAATTAATGAACGGGATTAATAACTTTGTGCAATAAGAAACAATATCCTCTTAGAAATATTTTGAAAGGTTCTGGATAGTGCTTGCCCAATGGCCACACCATGGTCTACAACATTGGCATCTAAACAAAATAATTTATGAAGGACTTAACCAACCCATAAGGACTATGGTTAAATCCATATGTAAGGTGGGTTCTTAAACAAGAGTGAGAACGAAGCATGTGAGGCTTTTTTTAGGAATTAGCAAAAAGGAGATTATAGTGGGAGGCCACAAGGGATGAGAGTTTAGGTGCCTAAACTAGTGGCTAAAAAGGTAGGTTTCATATACTGACAGACGCTACATACATTGACACCCATTTGGCCGCTCTAGAGAACATGTTCAAGGGTATGCTTTTCTCCCAATTAGTCAAGGACTAAATAATTCCGCCCCCCTTCCCACATGGTTGTTTGTTCTCAATGTCAAGCTCCTAATAATTCCTTAAGTGCATCGCCATTGTATGCTCAATAGTTGGCTACAAGCTACGAGCAAAGGTGGTCTAAGCACCCTACTTTTTTATTGACCGAACAACATGCTTCTCCTTTTTCTTCTTGGCAAAGTCCACCATTTCAAGAGACATACAATGCTCCTAGAGGGCTTCATCCTCAACTGAATGTTACTCAATCTTATCCTACTCCTCATTGTGATAAAGTTAGTAAAGTGACTAAGAGAGTGAGTGATAGGGAGAGAAAGATGAGAGAGCTAAAAGAGTCTAATGTGAGGATGATGAAGACCATGAGTGAACAATTTACTCAACTTTCCATGTCAAATATGGAGATAGGGACGTTTCCTAGTCAATCCAAAGTGAACCCCGGGGAGGACCTTCTCCTTCTTCTTTTGACCTTAATGAGGTGAGAAAAGTGAATGTCGTGATCTCTTTACGATCGAGTAAGAAAGTGGACACTCAAATGGGTGAAGATGATAGGAATATGTCCCCTTCCCTATCTTCTTCTATTCCCTCCACTTAAGAGCATGTCTCTCATGATGTGAACATTCCCCCATCCAATTCCTCTTCTCCTAAGGGTGTGAAAGACCCTAAAGAGGTTGAGTCTTCGGACACTATTGATTTTACACCTTCTAGGGCTTCCCCTACTTCTTCTCCTATGGTTTCTAGGCTTACTCCTCATTTTCCTAACTAACTAAAGGGAAAGAAGGCTCAGTCTCTTGTTAACAATATAAGGGGACCTTTTCCCAAGTCAAGATCAGCATTCCCTTGATGTGATTTAACAAATTTCTTCTACGTATCTTCTTAAAGAATTATGCACAACCAAGAGGACTACTAATGTTCCTAGATAGCCTTTTTGGCATATAATGTGAGTTCAATCATTCCAATCAAGTCACTCGTCAAGTATAAGGGCCCAAAATGTCCCATAATTTTAATTTTTATTGGCAATGAAAATATACATAGGTCCTTACTTGACCTTGGCGCTAGTGTCAATCTCTTATCTTTAGATATATGAGTGACTATGGATGAGGGAGCTGAAACCTACCAATATGGTTCTTCAATGAAGGAGGGAGAATTCATATTTCTAGTTGACTTTGTTGTGTTAGAGATCGATATGGTTATGAGTCCCAAAAATGAAATACCAGTTATCCTTTAACCACTGCATGCCACATCAAATGCATTCATTAATTACAGGGTTAGAAAAATGAAGTTGACATTTGTGAATATGACAATGAAATTGACTATGTTTAATGTTCAAAATAGCCTATGAGATTTAATGATATGGAGCACTCCATTGTTAACTAAATATGTCACTTTTGTTTGGAAGAAGTAGAATTTGATCATTAGGAATAAATGACATCTTGCATGCATGAGGAATAAATGACATCTTTATGAGCTTGAATATGACACTTTCATGTTTAATGATGAATGTGATGATTAGCACATGCATCCATTCTTGCATCTATTTCTTCTCTCCCATCTCCATTTCATGAGTAATTACATGGTGTGCGCTCATCTTCATCTCTTGAATTTAGGCCCATTCTCGATACTCTCAAATATACATTTTTGGGCCTGGATTAGTCTTTCGCCGAGATAATCGCTAATGATTTGAGTCAAGACCAAGAGACCTAGGTTCTTGACTTGCTTTAGGAAAACAAAGAGGCCATAAGGTGGATCTTAGGAGATATTAAAGCCACTAGTCCTACCATCGTGCAACATAAGATTCATCTTGAGGGCAATGCTAAGACCTATCATGATAGATAAAGAAGATTGAACCCTACCTTAGAAGAAGTGGTAAGGAAATTCTTAAGTGGTTGGATCAGGACATCAGTTACCCCATCTTAGATAGTGAATGGGTAAGTCCTATCCTAGTTGCTCCTAAAATGACTGATATTGCCGAATGACATAGATGAACTTATTTTTATAAGAATCCAACCTGTGTGGACGGTAAACGTTCAGTATAGAAAGTTAATCTACCACTAGACAGGATGACTTTCATTTATCCTTCTTGGATCAAATGTTAGAGAAGTTAGTTGGGTGAGCTTTTTATTACTTGTTGATGGTTATTCCAGCTATACCCAAGTTTCCATTGCCCCCTAAACACGATCACATTTATATGCATTTTTAGTAATTATCCCTTTAGAAAGATGTCATTTGGTCTATGCAATGCTCCGCCCACCTTTTAAAGGTGTATGCTATCCATATGTTGTGATTTAGTAGAGCAATGGTCTTGAAATTTTCATAGATGATTTCTTCATTTACAAATACTCATTTGATGATTTTGTGACTAACGTAGACAAAGTTTTAGAAAGGTGTTAGGATAAGAATTTGACCCTTAATTGGAAAACTTGTCTTTGTATGGTAAAAACGGGATTGTTTGGGGTTACATTATCTCTAATGTGGGAATTGAGGTAGGTAAAGAAAAAGTGGTTTTAAATGTAAACCTTCCCCTCTGCACTTCTACGAAAGACATTTGCTCTTTTCTTAAACATGCCGAATTCTATAAAAGACTTATTAAAGACTTTAAAAAGTTTACTAAAATGTTGTCTTCACTCCTACGTAAAGATGTGCCCTTCCACCTCTCAAAGATGTGTGACATGGCATTTACAAAGCATAAAGAGGCAATGAGCATGGCTTCTATCTTGCATTTGCTTGTTTGGAGAGAACAATTTGAGCTCATTTGTGATGCATTCGCTTAGGCGATAGGCATAGTTTTGGGTAAAAGAATTGATAAGAAACCCCATGTAATTTACCATGGGATTCATACCGTGAATGAAGCATAAGTAAACTACACTGTGATCAAGAAGAAGTTTTTAGCGATAGTATTTGGTTTTGAAAAGTTTAGACCATACCTCATAAGGTGTCATGTGATTGGTTTTATGAAACATGTTGCATTCAAACCTCTTTTCAAGAAAAGATGCCAATACTAGACTTATTCGTTCGGTTGTGCTACTTCACGAGTTTTATCATAAAATTAAAGACCAATAGGGGGTCCAAAAACCCCATAGCGGACCTTCTTTCTAAAGTACTTGATGATGCATGTGAGACCCATATTTGTTGTGATTATTCACCAGTTGAATAACGTTTTGGGGCTCAATTAGCACCGTTATATGTTAATGTTGTTAATTACTTGGCCATGAGAGAAATGCCGAGGGAATGCGCTAATGATGATAGGGCATAGTTCCTTGTATTAGTTGGGTTTTTCATATGGGATTATCCCTATTTGTTCAAGTATTGCCAAAACCAAATCATCTGATGGTGTATGCCCAATGACCAATTTCTTATTACCCTATTGTTTTGTGATGACCATGCATGTGGAGAGCACTTTAGTGGAATGAAGACCGACGTAAAAATTCTCTAATATGGTTTCTATTGGCTAACCCTATTCAAGGAAGCTCATGAATATTGTAAATGCCACATGCTTTTTCAAAAAATTAGGCAAACTTGGTTGGAGTGATATTATGCCTGTCACCCCTATTATTGTGGTTGAAATATTTGATATATGGGGAATTGATTTCATATGGTTGTTTTTCAAGTCATTCGGCAATGAATATATTCTTGTGCGTGTTGATCACGTGTTTGAGTGGGTTAAGGCTATTCCTATGAGGATAGATGAGACTAGAGTGGTTATTAGATTCCTACAACTAAACACTTTTACCCGTGTCAGGATGCCTCATGCTACTATAAGTGACTAAGGGACTGATTTTGACAATAGGGATTTTAATGCATTGTTGAAGAGGTATTTCATCATTCACGGACTTGCAACGTTGTACTATCGTTAAACCCATGGTTAAGTGGAAGCATTTAACCATCACATTAAGCAAATCTTATAGAAGACTATCACCAAAAATAACAGGATTAGGGGGATAAATTGATTGATACTTTATAAACCTACTGGACGGATTTTAAGACCCCCTTAGGCATGTTACCTTATGGGGTAGTCTATGGTTGCTCTTGTCATTTACCCATTGAGCTCAAGCATTGAGCTTGGTGGGCAATTAGGACCTTCAACTATAACTTGAACACCACCGGAGAAGAGAGGAAGTTAAGCTTAAATGAACTCGAGGAGATTACAAGGGAAGCTAATGAAAACACTAGACCGAGCAAAGAAAGAGCCAAAATATTTCCTGAAACAATAGATAAGAGTTCTCTCTAGGGTAATAAGTTCTTTTATATGACTCTAAGCATAACCTATTTCTAAGAAAGCTTAGGTCTAGGAGGACCGACCCTTTTGTGGATGTGAAAGTGTTGTCGTATGAAGCGATTGAGGTAAAGGACCCTAGTAACAACCACACATTTAAGGTCAATGGGTGCAAGTTAAAGGAATTCTTGGAAATGCCTATTAAGGAGGATGTGGAAAGTCACTTGCTACCCAAGCCTTCTAAATGTGGGTAGACAATATCTCATACCTATGTCTGTATATGAATAGTTGTGAATATGTCTGGAGTATGTATGTTGCAAGCAAAAACTATAAAAAAAATGAGAAAAGAAAAAAAAATATGAAAAGAAAACCAAGAGTGGGAAGAAAAGAGAGGGGAACACCAAGGAAAAAGTAGAGACGATGCGAAAAAAAGTTTGGTAAAAGCATAGCACTAGGAGCCCATGCCAAATGACATTCCCATGCCATACCAAAAAGCAAAGAAAAACATCAAACAACAACCTAGCACAGTGAAGTTGTACACCTGGCACGACCGTGCATGATTTTACATCTACAGAACACTTGACAAACATGTGGCACGAGTAGCTCATGGCAAGTGGGATGCCATCTACACATCTACTTCATAAAACACTCGATTTTTCTTCCAATGTCCTCATTTTCCTTGATTCTTCTTTTCCCTTTCTCTTTCTAACCATAATCCCCTTTATCCATCCTCCAGTTGCTCACTCAAATCTCACCCAAATCCTCCTATTTCTTCAAAAATTCTTATAATTTTCCACATAGAAGTCCATTCCCCATAAAAATTTCACCCTAGTTTAATCCCCTTCTTCGTCTCTGTGAACTCATTTTCTCTCTCTAAAACCCTAACCACCATTGTTAAGATTAAAGATGGTAGAGAAAGAAAATGTGTTGCTTGCTCCTATTTTCACCCATATTCAAGCTTGAGAACGCCATTTGGAGCTCAGGGAACCTCCTTCATCAATACAGCTATTCAAGCCTTCAACAAATGGGCAAGAAAAGAGTTAGTGAGGATTCTACAACATCCCCTCTCCCAAAGAAGCCAATAAGGGCTTCTTCTTCAAATCTAGCTTTAAGGAGCAAATGTAAATCTGATGCCTTCTCCTTAATTCTTCCTTCGAGTACTTATGGTTTACAATTTGCTAGCAAAGACTAAAAGCTTAAATATGAGCAAGTAAGTATTAGGTTAACTTATGAATAAATGTTTTGACAACTGGAAACTTTAAGGATTTTGAAAATGTTGGATGATATGGGTGATTTGCTTAGTGACTTGGTATGGCCTGATTATGTTGATATGAAGTATGTGTCCCATGATCAGTTGGTGCTTGAGTTTTTAAGGTCTATGCATGTTCATTGGGATGGTTCATATAGGGGTAAGAAGGTGATGATTAGATTCAAAATGTTCAACATTGACCACAAAATGAGCTTAAGAGATTTTAATAAGCTTCTTCACCTCCTGGTTCATTCCGATGTCTTTTGAGATGTGTCTAATGGATGGGAGGCCGATCCCACTTGGTTGAGCATTACATGCTCCAAGCAGAAGGTGTGCTATGATATGTGGGGTAGGCCTCAAGTGTTTGACTCTAGGTAAGCCAAGGGAACAGATATTTGTAATATCAACATCCGTACGTTCTACGTTTAATAGCTAATATTATTGTTGGGCATCATAATAACTAAAATATGCATGAAAAGGTAGACTTATGAATTATTTGCTGCATCTTGAATGGCACACATGTAGGTACAAGTGCCTTTATCATCCGTCATCTTATGGATGGGGCTAAAACTACACACAAAAATGTCATTGTTGTTGGGGGGCATCATCACCACCGTAGCTAAAGCGTTGAATCATGATGGGAAGTTTGGATCCCTTGAGCCACATTTTTAGGGAGGAAGCCTTGACATTTCCACCTTCAATCACATGATCATCATTGGCAGTAATGGTGGTTCATACAAATACCCCCACCACAAGCAAATCCTTTTTACATTCCCTTATGCCAGATGCACAACCATAGTCGATAAGCATAGTTATTCTTTTGATGAAGTGATGGTTACCGAGAATGGGATAGACCAAAATAATGATGAAAATGGTGAAGGTGATGTAGTGGTCCCTAAAGGTAATGAAGGAAATGAAGGGAATGAGATGCCAAGGGAAGATGCACTATCACATTAACCACAATTTCAAAACCACCTCCAATTGAAATGAGTGGTTTTTGTCCCTCATGTTATGGCACCGTTGAGAACTCTTTCCTCTAATATTCCTCCAATCTCTCAATGGAGGTAGCCGACCTATCGTCGGATTACACACTGAGATGATGGAAGATATTCATTGTATAGTTGAGTTTACCTGGATGTTATTGAGGACCGTGTAACACATTTTTGAGATTTTGTTGATCACCAAGAGGAGAGAAAGTTGAGATAGATGAGTCGAGAAGAGGAAAGAACCACGAGAGAAGACCGCGAATTGAAGGAGTAGATGAGGATGAATAAGCTGATTTGTCACTAAGCAATTATAAGAGTGGCATCACACTTTCACAGGTGATCAAGGGAGTTCATCATCATTCTCCCCTTTTCGTCCGTACTTTTGGCCACCACCTGGGCTAAATAGGGCCCATTGATCGTTAGTTGCATCCCCCACCCCCTTACTCTTCATTGCACATGTACATTTTAGGAGGGGATTTCATGTAGATATTTGATAATGAATATCTCATATAGGGTAGGTTGTGTTCTTATGTGCATCTTCTTGATCCCTTGTCCCTTACTCTCATATGCTATGTTATTAAGTTGATGATGAGGCCATTAAGGTGAACGTTGGTTGTGATTGGCTATGTATTTAAGATATTTGTATGGATTGGTTGTGATTATGGTTTTCATGATTGATGGGATTTGTGTGGATTGCTAGAGGGCTCTTCGGATGGTTATTGCATTCGCATTATATATATGCATCCATGTTTGGTGCTGCTAGGACCATCTTTTACAAGGTTTTTTTCCCCTCTCTCTCCTTTGTACATACTTCTTCTTTTCCTTCATTTCCTTTTGTTTTATGTTCCTTTTGAGGACTCCTTTTCCCACAATGGAGACATTGTGTATTTCAAGTGTGGGGGTGGGGAGGCCATTCCTCCAAAAGTTTTGAAAAAGAAAAAAAATGAACAGGAGAAAGGTTTCGAAAACTCAAAAAAGATCTTCTATTTTTCTTATAAATGGCAAGTTTTTTTTTATGGGGTGGGGATTTGAAGTTTTGGTCCATAATGATCCCTTGTGATTTGTATTTGAATGGAATATAATATGCTTGTATGTGATAGGTATCAGGTCTAAATTTGTGGATGATGCATGCATTGTTTTGACTTAGGTGAGATTAAGCATGGTAAGCGAACCCATAAGGTGTTGAGCTTAATTGGAGCAGATTATCACTTGTATTCACATACTTTCTTTCTCATCCAAAGTTATCTCCCTAGAATTTGTCCTATCCCTATTTGAAACCATGCATTTGTGTGAATGATGAGAGGAAAGAGGACTTCTTTATGCAAGCATGAAGCCACATTAGCCAAAAAGTCTTCCTCTGTGGTTAATGGTATCCCTCATTATGCCTTTGAGCCTTTATTATCACTCCTTTCTTTGTGTGAACCTTTTTGTTTCTTTTTACCCTTTACGAAACATGATTTCCAACCCAAAGCCAAGACTAAGGAGTACTAGTTTAATTGGGTGAGGATGTTTTGCGGTGGAAAAAGGAATAAATAATCAAAGTTGTCTGGAGAACATGGTGATTTTAGATTGAATAATAGTTCTTTTAGAAGTCTCTTGTCAAGTATTGACTTTGAGCTCATTGTAAAAGGGGGGGGGGAAAGGGTTTTTAAAAAAGGAGAAGAAAAAATTTAAAAAAGAGAAGAATAAAGGTTTTGGCATGAAGGTCTTATTGTGTGTCTAGCTCACTCAAGTCACCAACTTTTGTATTCGAGGAAGGAATTTCGCTTGAATTGGTTACTCAGGATGTGGTGATGGAGTCCTCGTAGGCAAAGACACTGAACAAGGTCCTAAGAGTCTAGCAAGGTCCAATACAAGTTCTAAAGTCCAAGCAATGACTCACATTCTGGAAAAGAACCATGAAGATGCAACCTGATTGAACGGGGCAAAAAATGCCCGGTTTTATTTACTTGATTTCTTAAGCTACATTGTGGCCTAAGTTCAATATTTTTACACTTTTGGATACCGCTGGATGTTAACTTTCAGGTTGAAGCATGAAAAATCAATCATGCTCAATCGAAGTGAAGAGATCAAGCCATTTTGTCTAACCTATCAGTTTTGATCCAAAGCTGCACGGTGAAATATTTTAGTAGAAATCTCCACTTAAACATGATTTAACCTTGATTGCTTTGTAGGGGGGTTTGTACACACCCCAAGGTATCTCCCTGTGGCCTGAAATTAAAATCATGCTCACTTTATGATTGGTGGAAAGAAGGGCAGAAATCCAGGGTGAAAACGGTTTCTAGAACCTGGCAGGCAGCTGCAGGTGTTTTCCTTCCTCCAAGGGTTTGCTCAGCTGCTTTCTTGCTTACTTGCTTCAATCATGGTCCAAGACAGCTATAAACACAATGATTTGCTGCAAAAATCCATTTTGGGAAGAGCAACCAATGAGAACATAAAGAGAGAAAACACACCCTGCAAACGGATTGGTCAGCCAAAAAGCACTTCACCTTTACGACTGCTTTTCTCTTCATTTCTCTAGTAAAACTACTGTATTAAGCTTAATTGAGAGTATTAAGGTTAAGTATTATCATTTGTCTTGCTTTCCTTGCATTCTGGTTGTAATTAGCTTAGGATAATCAAGCTTGTAAACTAGATTAGTCATAAGCGCTTAGCTAAGTGTGATTAAACGTTTCCTTCATAGGGAGGAAACCTCCCCTTAGCTGATTTTGCTACCTAGGCTGTGTGTATAAGGCCTTTGGAGTTTCATTTTGAAAAGCATACTTTTGATATTGAATACAAGCTAGAATTGAGAGCATTTTGCTTTCGTTTCCATTAAACACTTGGCTTGCTTTTCCTTAACTAGGTCGGTCAAAGTGGTATTCACGTAAAGTCTTAACACTTAATTAGGTGGTGTTTCTATATTCTAATTGAGGATAAGGGCCTTAAATTCAAACTTAGTGGTGTTTTTGTGTCTGAGTGAGAG
Organism: Selenicereus undatus; assembly: GCA_017589665.1. Classification (NCBI taxonomy): domain Eukaryota; kingdom Viridiplantae; phylum Streptophyta; class Magnoliopsida; order Caryophyllales; family Cactaceae; genus Selenicereus; species Selenicereus undatus. The sequence goes on from JACYFF010002017.1 coordinate 25,049,925, forward strand.
TTTAGATTATCCTTTATCCATTCATTCAATCTTGATTTCACTTAAACTCAACTTTGATTTCAGCTTGCTTAGTTTAGCATTTGGAATCAGCCTTGAGTATTTGTGATTTCCCCTCATAGTTACATCATATTTGGTATATGAGCTTTGGTTTCTCCTTGGCCTAGTACCTGCCTCCACTTTCCAGATTCATTCCCATCCATTCCCGAACACATCCCTTGTTCTAGTTTAAGCACACATTCGAATATGCCATGAGTACTAGTACAAGTTTGCAAGAGAAATTTGATGCAGTTTTGAAGAATTGCCAAACACTTTCAGCCCAAAATGAGTCGTTAATGAGAAAACTCAATGAGGGAGTTCAACGTGACCAAGAACTCCAAGCTTAGAATGACTACCTACGGAAACAACTTGGAGTCGTTTTGAAGCAAAAACATAAAATGAATGAAGAGCCTCTCTAATCTGATCCTAGGAGGCAAGAACAATTCTTTAGCCATGGAGTGGATTCATCTAGTGAGGATGAACCTTGAGATTGGATAGACCAGAACCAAGGATTTAAGCTAATACCAATGATTTCAAGGTCGAAATCTAGGAGTTTTAAGGTGAGCATGATCCTAAAGAATTCTTGGATCGGTTACATACTATTGAGCATGTTTACAAAGATGTTGCTAAAGATAAAGAGGGCAAGTTGGTGGCCTTAAGACTCAGAAAATGTGCCTCCCTTTGGTGCACTATCTTGTGTGCTGAACGAGTTAGAGAAAGGAAGTCTAAAATCAGAACGTGGGAGAAGATGAAATCCAAGCTTAAGGTTAGATTCCTACAACCAACTTATGTCCAAGATTATTATTCTCAACTCCGTAACCTTATTCAAAGAAACCTGAATGTTGAAGAGTATACACGTGAGCTGGAGAAACTTGTAATCAAGTGTGATGTTTAAGGGCCCGAAGAGCAAACCATTGTTAGATACTTAGGACGTCTTGATTCTAGGTATGCTAATGTGGTTGATTTGCAAGCTTACACTACTTTTGATGAAGTTTGTGTGCTTGTTTACAAGGTTGAGCAACAAAAGAAAGTAAGGTAGCCCCCTAAACCTCATAATCCCAAACCCTTTACCCAAAACCAACCCTTTAACAAAGGGAGTCCTAATCCTATATCCAACCCCTAAATCCATCCCCTTCATTTGTACAAAGAACCCCAGCTCAAGATCCAAGCCCCTCAAAATAAACCTAATCCCAATCCTATAAGCAATAGAAGGTGCTTTAAGTGCTAAGGACATGGGCATAGCTTCAGACTGCCCTAATCACAAGGTAATAACCTTAGCCGAAGGGACAACCGTTAAGGAGGTATTTGAAGAGGAGGAAAGGAGGATGATTTTAAGGATAAATTTGAGGAAACTCAAGCGCAAGTAGTAGAGGAGGGTGATGAAGGAGAATTGTTGGTTTTGAGGAGAATTTTAAGCAACCACAAAGGAGTTAAAGATGAGTAGACAGAGAACATATTCCATTCCTGTTGTACGGTTTAAGGGAAGGTATGTTCTGTGATCATTGATGGAGGAAGCTGTGCAAGCGTGGTTTCTCTAAGCATGATTGAGAACTAGGCTTGGAAACCATGACTCATCTACACCCTTACAACAATCAATGGCCGAATCAAAGCAAAGGTATCCAAGTGAACTCTCGGTGCCTTGCTTCTTTCTCCAATGGAAAGAACTACTAAGATGAGCTTTGGAGTGATGTAGTTCACATGGGTGCTTGTCATATGCTTTTAGGAAGACCATGGTTATATATATGACCGTAGGTTTATGCATAATGGCTACCTGAATACTTACTCCTTTACTAAGGACGGTAAGCAGATTACCCTAGCCCCTTTATCCCCATCTAAACTCCACAAAATTAAATCTCAAAACAAGTCAAACCAATCTGATTTGCTTCTTATAGTTAGTGAACCATTGTTAAACGCCTCCCAACATGAATTCATGGTCTTTAGAGAGTGGATATTGAACATACAAGAAGAACTAAAAACTCCCTTACCTACTCACCGCGCAGCCAAAGCACTCATACAAAAGCTTTGTCATTTGTTTCCTGAGGAGATACCCACGGGTTTATCTCCTAAAAGAGATACCCAACACCTTATTGATCTCATTCCTAGTTCTATCCTACCTAATAAGCCAGCTTATAAGATGAATCCTACGGAAACCATGGAGATTCAACAGCAAGTTGAAGAATTGATATCCAAGGGCTTGATTCGAGAGTCCTTAAGTCCGTGTGCTATGCCTGCTCTTTTGGTTCCTAAAAAGGATGGAGGAATGCGTATGTGTGTGGATAGTGGGGCCGTTAACAGGATTATAATAAAGTACAAGTATCCTATACCTAGACTTAAAGATATGCTAGATGAATTGCATGGCTTTCAAGTGCTCTCTAGGATTGATCTTCAAAGTGGTTACTATCAAATTCGAATAAGAGAAGGTGACGAGTGGAAGATAGCCTTTAAGACTAAAGGAGGGATTTATGAGTGGTTAGTTATGCCCTTTGGACTTCTGAATGCCCTAAGTACATTCATGAGATTGATGAATGAAGTGTTTAGGTCGTACATAGGCAAGTTTGTGGTAGTTTACCTCGATGACATCATGATTTATTCCCAGAATGAGCATGAACATCAAGATCATCTTACTTAAGTTGTGCTTGTTCTGAAATGCAAGAGATTATTTAGTAACCTTAAGAAATGTTCCTTTTTCACTCATTAGGTAACATTCTTAGGTTATATTGTCACTGATGATGGTATCAGGGCAGATGAAAGCAAGATTGAGGCTATTCAGTCATAGCCTATTCCAAAGAGCATTCGTGATGTCCGAGCTTTTCATGCCTTAGCTTCCTTTTACAGGAGGTTCATTCAAAGTTTTCAGCACTATTATGGCTGCCATGACTTAGGTTATTAAGGGTACATCCCTCAATTGGAACCCCAAAGCCCAAATTGCCTTTGAAGAGATCAAGAAAACACTTAATCAAGCACTGGTTCTCTCCTTGCTGTGCTTTGATAAAGTCTTTGAAGTTGAATGTGATGCCTCTGGAGTGGGTATAAGTGGTGTTCTTACTCAAGAAGGTAAACCTTTAGCCTTCTTTAGTGAGAAATTATCTGATTCAAGAAGGAAATACTCTAACTATGATAAAGAGTTATATGCAATCGTGAGGTGTTTAGAGCATTAGAATCATTATTTGATTGCAAGTGAGTTTATTTTGCATTCCGACCATGAAGCTTTGAAGTATATTCAAGGGTAATGCAACTTAAACTCACGTCACGCTAAGTGGGTTGAGTTTCTTCAGTCATTTCATTTTACAATCAAGCATAAATCTGGAAAACTCAATTGAGGTGCCGATGCTCTATCTCGGATGTATCGTCTTTGTTCCAATTAGATGCTTATGTTCTTGGCTTTGAGCATTTAAAAGGTTTTTATGCTGAAGATGAAGCCTTTGGGAAATTATATTCTGAATGCCAAAAGCACCCCATGGGAGATTTCTTAGTCCAATAAGGTTTTCTGTTTAAGGGTACACGGTTATGTATCCCTAAGTGCAGTACTCGTAAGCTTGTGATTAGAGAAGTGCATGAGGGCTGCCTGGCTGGTCATTTTGGTGAATCCAAGACCTTAACTATGTTAAGGGAACATTATTATTGGCATGGAATGGAGAAGGATGTTCAAGACATCTTAAGGAGATGTGCAATGTGCCACGCAGTTGCCAAGAGTTATACTTTACCCCATGGTTTTTACACGTCGCTTCCAGTTCCCACTGTACCTTGGGTGGATGTAAGCATGGACTTCATTTTGGGTTTACCTAGAACCCAAAGGGGCAAACATTCTATATTTGTGATGGTAGATAGGTTTTCAAAGATGGCACATTTCATTTCATAAAATAAAACCAATGATGCTACACACGTTGTAGAGTTATACTTTAAGGAGGTAACTAGATTGCATGGTATCCCTAAATCTATTGTTTTTGATAGAGATACAAAATTTTTAAGTCATTTTTCTGTTACCTTATGGATGAAGCTTGGTACTAAACTGATGTATAGTTCCACCTTTCATCCCCAGACTGACGGGCAAACAGAGGTGACAAATCAAACCGTAGGTACTCTCCTAAGGGTTTTGATTAAACCTCATGTACAAGCTTGGGATTTACTCTTCCCACATTCTAAATTTGCTTACAGCAAAGCTCCTAGCAAGCCCAGTAGTCTATCCCCTTTGAAGGTGGTGTATGGGATTGATCCCCTAAGCCCCCTTGATCTTACTCTACAACCATTAGATCAAAAGCCAAGTGTAGATGCAACAGCTAGGGTGGAAGAGATTCAGAAGCTCCATGAGTTGGTTAAGGCCAAAATTGAGAAGACTAATGCATCCTATGAAGCCTAAGCCAACAAGGATAGGAGAAAGATGGTTTTTCAACCTGGAGACCTCATTTACACACACCTTAGGAAGGAACGGTTTCCCTCCAAAAGGAAGAAGAAGTTAATGCCAAGAGCTGATGGTCCATTTGAGGCACTTGAAAGAATTAATGGAAATACTTATAAGGTTGATTTACCAGGTGACTGTAGAGTTTCAGCTACATTGAATGTAGCTGATTTGAGTGCTTACCAAGCCGATGATTACCTTGTTGATTTTAGGATCAAATCTTCTCAACAAGGGGGGATGATGGTGTAACGCCCCTACTACCTATTAGGGACGTCACACCGCCAGGATCCCCCGAGGGAGACCCCTAAGGCTCTTCAGCATATTTACTCACTTGTGGAGTTCTACCTAACTTCCATTTGGTTAGGGAATTCTGGAGCGAAACTGCAATAGTTCCGCCTGTAATAGCAACATTCCCAAAATTTACACTTGCTACCTGCATTATTACAACCAAACCCAAAGAGAACTAGGAGGTTCTAGCGAGTCACACACTCGCAAACGAGGCTTAAGCCTTTACACACAACTATTTACAAAGATTTACAACAGTCTTGTACTACTAGAGCCACTACATGCCCGATTTCATGCACTTCTCAAGCAAAACACCATTCAGGTAGCTTCCAAAATATAACTTCCATACGCACTTGCCGGTATTACTCCATTTATTCATCACCTGGGGGGGAGGAAAAAGGGGAAAAGGATTGGAGTGAGCTACCACATGCTCAGTGAGTGTCCCTCCGCTCCTTAAAACAAAACCTTGCAAGCAATAATACTCATAACATTCACTTATCAAGCATTTAGTTAATACTAACATAATATTACGAGATATATTAGAAGACATAGGTTGTATGACATGAACATCTGGCAAGCCACGACTTATGTATGCACCAGGCACATATGAATATCATTGCATGATTCATTTAACATATCACAATTCTATTTGAAGACACAATCAATATATGTAAGAACATTTCCTTTAAATCTACAATGAAACTTTCTTTAAACATTTGAAAGCATTTCATAACCTTGAGGTTCTCATTCTTTTGAAAGAGTTTACATCTCGTATACGTCGTAAAACGACTCTTATAAACATTTCATACTCATTCCATATGACCTCTTTTGGCCCGTAAAACAATCTTTTCCTTAAAACCTTAAAACATATAGAAAGGCAAAAGCCAATTGCTTTTCTTATCTTTATACAAAGTACTTCTGGCATAAGATCATGACAGGGTGCTGATTAGGTGAGAACTATTCTCGACCTCATAGTGAGACCTAACGCTCACGCTTAAGCTCTTATTCCCGGGATGGCTACATATAACATATCGGACCATTACATCAACCCTCGTCAGGGCCTCTAGGGTTTATCCGGACTTATCCCCTAGGTAACATCATTCATATCATTTCATATTGTCCGCAGCACATTATCTTAGCCACTTAAAGCGTATCGGCCATAACGGCTAATAACTTTGCGTTTCAAACCGTGAAATCATTCAACGTATAACTCATACCTTTTTAAAACTCTTTAAGGATTCCCCCGTTCAAGCGAGTTCACTCCCAAACTGTTTTTAGTTAATTAAAATAGGCCATCATGCATTAATAGTTATGGCTACTATCATTTCAAAACATGAAATCTTTCTTTGAAAAACTCACTCTTATGCACATAAAGCAATTTAAGCACATACATCACATATATCACATTTAAGCACTTCATATCAATCACATCAATTCAACACAATAAGCCACACATGGCCTCGCAATCCACACGATTGCGGTAATTCACAACCCAATCTCCCTCCTCACTTTCACCATACACACAAGACCTCAAATGCTCATGATGTTATCCTCGAACCAACCAACTGCTAGCTCATTTCATCAATTTATTTTCCATAACATGTTATCACAAGGACTTATTAAAAAGGAGGAGGATTAGGCTCTTACCTGTGCAAACAGCACCTTTCAGCCACATATACATATACATCCATATTGCCTTAACTTGAAATAACGCTTAACTAGCCTACTAAACATGCCATTTTCAAGGCGTATTAAGTCAACTAAGCATGTCATTACCATAACCAACATGCCGTTTTCAGAACATAACAAATTAACTAAACATGTCATTTTCAAGCATAACTATTCAGCTAACCATGTATCGATTAAAAACATTCTTAGGTTATTTCGAATACGACTAATTTTGTTAACCTTGTTATCTTATTCATAAATCGCTAATTATTCGAATCAGGGCTAAGCATATCAAAACAACTTCGTTTTCGATTCTTTTCAGGCCTTAGCACACTTTAGTCCTATTTAAACCAACTATGCCTTTATAACTTCAAAAGTAGTCCATTTCCAGGAATCGCTAATTACTCGAATCAAGGCTAAACATATCAAAACAACTTCGTTTTTAATTCTTTTTAAACCTTAGCTTACTTTAGTCGTAATCAAGCTAACTACGCCTTTATAACTTCCAAATTAATCCTTTTTCATGCATGGTTTTCAGTCAAGTCTAATTCAGGCATGATTCCATATAAACGCACATAACTCGCATCAATTTATAATTCCTGGCATAAATCAACCAAATGACTCGAACCTAAACATGCATAGCTCGTTTCTTGATATTTCTAACGAATCTAACTAACCCTAACTTGACATGCAACATCAATCTGCTGAAAATTCATTTCGAAAATAGTAATAACTGAGGAAGAAACACTCACACGAAATTGCTTAATAATCCACTCAATTTAGCAGCAAATCACGCCCCCAAACCCCTTGGACTCGAACCCAGGTCGCCTCTTCAAAAACCCGAAACCCTAACCTTCGATTTCGTGCTGATTGAGGCGGATTGGGGCTCGATTCTTGGTTCTAATTTATAGGAGAGGTTAGGAGCGAGGTGGGTTGTCGATTTCTGGCAGCTGGACGGTATTTTCTGGTGGCTAGGACGCGTGGGTGAAGTGGTGCGAAGTGGACGCGAAACAGTAGCGGAACCGGTGGCTGGGACGCGTGGGGGAGGGACCGTTCGTCCCTTTCTCTCGCCGGTGACGCGTGGTCGGCGGCAGCGCCAGGTGGCGTCGCCGGTGAGAGAGAGAGCGAGGCAGAGAGGGAGACACGGGAGTGAGAGAGAGAGCGAGACAGCGAGGGTTAGAGAGAGAGAGTGAGCTCCTTGTTTTTGATTTCGGGTCCTTGCCCGACTTAGCTCCCCCCATCCTTTTATTGTTTTTTTTTTTGGCTCGATAACATCATTCAACTGATTCCCGATCCCGTACTCGTTAATGGTTAGGCTAAACTCGGGTTGAAACGACTCACGACGAACATTTCAGTTTAAGCGTTGGAAATCGATTAAGTAAAATGGAAAATGATTTTATAAACTCGGTTTAGCGTCGATTCAAACATTTTTATAAATAAGCAACGTCAATAGTAATATAAAGCCAATAATCGTTCTTTTAGCAAAACTAATAGTTAAAAGCTCACACACAGTTGACTAAACATTTTTATCGAACAACAATTCAAGGCAATTTATAAATTAAGCAACTAGAACAACTGATCGGCAGTAAAACAATAGTGTGGCCCTAACAGATGGGGTCCTCTTAAGCCAAGACACTGAAGAAGGTCAAAATCTAACAAGGTCTAATTCAGGTTCCAAAGTCTAAGCAATGGCTCACATTCTGGAATAGAACCATGAAGATGCAACCGGGTTGAACGGGTAGAAAATACCCGATTTTGTTCACTTGATTTCTTAAGTTACATTGTGGCTTAAGTTCAATATTTTTGCATTTTTGGGTTCCTCTGGATGTTAAGTTTCTGGTCCAAGTATTGGAAGTCAATCATGCTTAATTGAAGTGAAGAGATCAAGCCATTTTGTCCAACCTATCAGTTTTTGTCGAGAGCTACATGGTAAAATGTTTTAGTGGAAATCTCCCTCTTAAACATGATTTAACCTTGATTTCTTTACAGAGGGTCTCTACACACCCTAAGTTATCCCCCCTTCACCTGAAATTAAAATCATGCTCACTTTTGACTTGTGGAAAGAAGGGCTGAAAACTATTTCCAGAACCGGGCAAGCAGCTGCGTGTGTTTTCCTTCCTCTAAGGATTTACTCTACTAGTTTCTTGCTTATTTGCTTCAATCATGGTCCAATACATCCAGAAATACAATGATTTCCTGTAAAAATTCTTTTTGGGAAGAGCAACCAATGAGAACATAAAGACAGAAAACACACCTTACAATTGGATTCGTCAATCGAAAAGCACTTCACCTTTACGACTGCTTTTCTGTTCATTTCTCTAGTAAAGCTGCTGGATTATACTTAATTAGGAGTATTAAGGTTAAGTATTATCATTTGTCCTGCTTTTCTTGCATTTTGGTTGTAATTAGCTTTGGATAATCAAACTTGTAAACTAGATTAGTCTTAAGCGCTTAGTGAAGTGTAGTTAGACGTTTCCTTCTTAGGGACGAAACATCCCCTTAGCTGATTTTGCTGAGTAGGCTGTGTGTATATGGCCTTTGGAGTTTCATTTTGAAAGGCATACTTTTGATATTGAATACAAACTAGAATTAAAAGCGTTTTGCTTTCGTTCCCTTAAATAGTTAGCTTACTTATCCTTAACCAGGCCAGTTAAGGTGGTGTTCACGTAATATCTTAACACTTAATTAAGTGGTTTTTTTGTCTCCTAGCTGAGGTCAAGGACCTTAAACTCAAACTTAGTGGTGTTTCTATTTCTAAGTGAGAGTTTAGATTATCCTTTATCCGTTCATTCAATCGTGATTTCACATAAACTCAACTTTGATTTCAGCTTGCATAGTTTAGCATTTGGAATCAGCCTTGAGTATTTGTGTTTCCCCTCACAGTTACATCATGTGGGATGATGTTTATAATGGTATTTGTTGTGGCTCCTTAGTTTTAGCTAGTTAGCTCCTCAATTTTCCCAAAAAGGTTGTGTATTCCCTATCCTCGACCGAGCATCATTACAACCTATCAAATTCCTCTTCATCATCAACTTACATATGCACCCAGTGGTAGAGAATAAGAGCTAGATCAAACTTATGATATATCTATTGGATTGAGATTAAGCGGAACTGTATGATCTTTCAAACACATGAGAAGAGAGTTTCACATAATCTAAAGTGAGTTAACCATTGCTTGATCATCATTAAAAAGGTTGGTATAATTGCATGATTAAGATTTAAGAGGACTAAATACCTTGACTGTGTACCGTATATGTGTGCTAAGTATATCTTTTTCATATGGCGAGTTCTTGACTAGAGGAGTGCATTATTACCTCGTGGATGTAGGTTTGTGAAATTTTATAATTTCTGCTTTCCTTCGCTTTTCTTTTTTCTTCTTCAAATACTTTGTGGATATGTCCTCTATAAACCCTTACGAGACCAAACTCATGCACTTACGGGACCAACGGGTTTAATGGGTTTATTGCATATGCTAAATGCAACCGTTGTGCCTATGAGAAGGTGATTGCCTCTTGTTTTGCTCGAGAACGAGTAAAATCTAAGTGGTTTTGAGATCCCTCTTGCTTGATTTTAACCTATGAAGTACTCTTAATGTAGTTCTTTGTTAACATTTTTGTTTGGTAGGTTTAAATATAAGGAATTCCAAAGTTATGAAGGCGCTAAAAATAGAGCAGAAGGCATGCCAACGCTTCCTAACCGTGCCAAACAAAAAGCCTATAAGTTGTGAATTTGCTAAAAATGGATCAACAGGCAGGTCAACCCTTTCCTATTGTGCTAAACCGAAAAACAACACATAACAAAGAGCCAGAAAAGCGCACATGCTACCCATATGCCTGTGCCGCTTTGCTCGGGTGCGGTTACTTAAATAGCATTCAAGCTAAAGAAAAAGGTTATGAGGGGATTATTGGTACAATCTAAATTGATTTGAAACATTAATCCACTCCTCAAAAATTTGATCATCCTTTTGTTATTAATTTCTTCTTCAGAGCTCTTCTTCATTGATTCAACTATGGATATGGAGTCCTAAGCTTTAAGGCTCATCATTGGAAGCTAGTAAGAATTGGTTGCACGCTAGGCTCATCCTTCCACTATTTATTATTTGTTAACTCAATCACGCTAATAATGTGCTGGGTGCTGTAAAACCTATTGATAAATTATTGCTCCATCGACTCCTAATTGTCAATAGACTTAGGGTGTAAGTGGATGTGCTAGTGAATGCAATACCCTTCATGGTCTGGGCAAGTTGTTCTATGAATAAATCTGCTAGTTTTGGCATTGTTGCACATCTATGCTTCCTATCGAATTGATTAATTTTCGGTTGTTGGTAAGCATGAGGCATACAAAGAGCATTGATCATGCAACGCCCCAGATGTACATAAATCACTGTTTACGATTCTTTCATTAGTTTTCCTAATTAGACATGATAACCCAAATGATCGGGCGTTACCGCCATCCAACAAGGACAAGGCTTTGCTTCCACATGATAAAGTTAGCCATAATAATCAATGTTTACCATCAAAGGCATTCACACCATCATAACCTATCATATCATTTAGATAAATATAGAAACTATTCTAACATGAAATCCATTCAAATCTCAATGATTACACCAAAAATATAGAATTACGATAAAATATACAGTTTTCACACCAGAGTATATCACAATATGGTGTTATAAACATCTTAACTATAATACACCATCATTCCATATAGACTTCCTGGCTCACTTATTATCTTCAGCCGTCCTGCCCGCCTGAGGGCGATTCATTGAAAACTTTCCTAAAACAAAACATGAAAAAATCTCGAACTGTGAGCCGAAGCTCAGTACATGCATTCTTGTATTGTTAAATGTTCATGGAAAAACTAGTTGGGCCCATATTGTAATTCATTTTTAATTAAAAATAGGGAATGAGATAAATATGAAACTGCATTGTCAATTATTATCTGATAATGAACCCCTGTAACTATTACGATATGAAGATAGGTGTACACCTTATAAGTGGATCAGGGAACCTTACCTGATGTCATGCAAGTAACTGAAGGGCTATGCCCTGTAATTGATAACTGACGAGGTTACTAATTATGTGATAAATCACTGGTTTAACTGATTCATTGATGTACTTACCAAAATATTATAATTTTGATAAGTACGTGTCGATTTCTAAACATAACGACAATGAACGTACCTAAAATTTTTAAACGTAAGCTCACTGAATAATATTATACACAAATGTGGAAGGAATGATAGATTAGGGCCTGATTTTGTACAAAATTGTCATTGTAACAACATACGGTTAGCAAAAATATTTATTTCGTAGTTAATAATTTAGCAAAAGAAAAGTAGGAGCATGAAAAGGGCTCAGAAAGAATGACTCGAAACTTAGTCATATGACCTCTGATTGAGACTCAAAACCCTAATATAGAAGGATTAGGAAGTCCCAAAAATCTTTCATTTAAGACACCAAGCTTGACTCCCACAATAAAATTCCCAAAATGAGGCTAGAACACAAACATTTTAGTTTTGGTCCATTCTGCATAGTTTTGGTAAAAGGACCATAACTTTTTCCACAGAGCTCAGATTAAGGCAATTCAAAAGGAATTTGATAGCTGACACACTGAACTATCTGCCCACTAGAAATCATAATTTTCCAATGGGCCAATCATAACCAGTTTAATGATGAAGCTTGTCCTGTTTTTCTGAAATTTTCAACTCTCACTGCTTTACCTCTTCTCTCTCTTTTTACACAAATCCTCAACTTAAACCATTCCTCAAAAGCATGTAAACAAGCTTTGGGTCCATCCCAACATCGTACAAAATCACCATACTCAAATTCACTTCATAATCACATCTAATAAAGATCACTTTTCAATCAAATACACACATAAACCAAGATTAACTCTAGTTTAATCCAAACCATATATTATTTGCCAAAACCCCAGTTTATGGAAAACTTAGACTCACTCAACCTCATTTTAAATCATCAAAAACATCATAAACACCAATAGGGTAGAAGATGACCAAATCGAAGATAAAACAATTAAAATCCAACACTTTATCATCAAGCTTGCATCATTAAGAATTAACCCTAACCCTAGCATAATCCAACCTCAACTCCACCATGATCAACACCAAAATAACTCTTATTTCTTATCAAAACATCATGAGCAAAAATCACAAACATTAAAATAAGTATCAAAACTAAAATAAAAAGCAAAACCAACAAGATCAAGTTTCAAGATTACTCACTTTGCTTGAAGATAAGTAGAGATGGAGGTGATGTTTAGTGGTTTTGATGATGGAGGATGGTAGCTATAGGTACTCTGATATTAGGGGGGTGGGGATCGAAAACCACCAAAGTTGGTCGAAAAACAAGCCGGAAAAGCACCCAGAAGTTGCTCTAGCTGCTGCCGTGGGGGGAAAGTGAGAGGAGAGATAAAATGGACTTTTTGGTGTGATTTGTGTTTTTTGACTAATCAATTCATTTGGCTAAGTTTTTAACTAGTAAAGCAACCTTTTTGGCTAACCATGGTTAAGATAAATCATGGTAATTAGTTAGATTAATAGGCAAACTTGTTGGGCTTCAAAACGGCCGAAATAAGTTAGGTTCGGGAATAAAATGCTTCGTAACGATAATGTTTTTATGAAACTCAAAATTAAATCTTTGTAATGTTATGGAAAACAAAATAAATTACTTAGATTAAACTTGTCGGGGCCTACTATCAATTGTTCTAAAGTTTTCATTAATCAATTAATTAAACAAATAAACTCTGAATTGCCAAGTGAGGGCCTAAATAAAATTTTCCCACCAGGGTGAATAAATGCGATAAATAAATATGAGAAAAAAATCATGAAAATGAGGTAATTAAATAAATAAACATAATTAAATAATTTAGGGCTGGGCTCTTACAACCTCAGCTTGTGAAAAGCTTTCTCACATTTTTCAGTCCACTCAAAATTGTTCGCTTTCTTCAGCAGATTGGTCAGGGCTGAAGCTATTGTGAAAAGTCTTTGACGAACCTTCGATCATAACCTGCTAAACCCAGAAAGCTTCTAATCTCAGTGACGTTAGTAGGCCTTGACCACTCCTTGATTGCCTTCGCCTTTTGGGGGTCAACTTTGATTCCTTCTTTTGTAACCACATGTCCCCAAAACATCACTTCTTCCAACCAAAATTCACACTTCTTTAATTTTTCATAAAGTTAATCCTCTCTTAGGGTTTGTAACACCATCCTCAAATGATCAACATGTTCATCTATGTCCTTAGAATAGATAAGAATGTCATCTATGAACACCACCACAAATTTGCCTAGGTACAGTTTGAAGACTCTGTTCATAAGATCCATGAAGGCTGCAGGAGCAGTGGTGAGGCCAAATGGCATCACTGTAAACTCATAGTGATCATACCTAGTTCTAAATGCAGTCTTGAAGAAGTCATCAGGTTTAATCCTAAGTTGGTGGTACCCTGACCTCAAATCAATCTTAGAGAAGACTCTTGCTCCTTGCAATTGATCAAACAAGTCATCGATTAATGGCAAAGGATATTTATTTTTGATGGTGATCTTTTTCAACTCTCTGTAGTCAATACATAGCCTTAAAGTTCCATCCTTTTTGTTTACGAACAACACTGGAGCACCCCATGGTGAGACACTTGGCCTGATAAAGTCCTTCTGCAACAACTCATCCAATTGAAGCTTCAGTTCCTTAAGCTCAGTTGGGCCATACGATATGGGGCTTTGGAAATAGGTTATGCATCAGAGATTAATTCAATTCCAAAACCAATTTCCCTCTGTGGGGGTAATCCTAGTAACTCTTTAGGGAGAAATCCTCAAATTCATAGACTATAGGAATATTTTCAGCCTTCTCTTCTTTTGCTTGGGTGTCAATAGCAAAAATAAAGGAACTAGATTCTTCCTCTTTGTACCCATAGAAGAGTACTTCTCTCCCTTTTCATCTTTCAAAATAACCTTAAAGATCCTCACAGTCAATCTTAGCTCCATAGGTGTGCAACCAATTCATTCCCGGAATGATGTCAAAATCAGACAAATCAAATTGAATCAAATCTACAAAGAAGATGGTTCCACCAATGGTAATGGGAACAAGTTTATAGGAAATGGGGCATTCAATCACATAATGATTGGGTAGCTTGATTCTATAATTGGTTTCCGTCCTCCTATCCTGCAAGATCAATTGCATGGCAGATCGAGTGGATATAAATGAATGAGTAGCACCCAAATCAAATAATACACAAAATGGCTTTGAATTTAAAAAAAGAATTCCAGTGACTACAGTACCAGAGGTGGCAGCTTCCTTCTTATTCATTATATAGGCCCATCCTACTGCTACAGGCCTTCGTGGTGCGACTCCTTGGTGAGGTGGGGCCAAGGGTTTTGTTACACCTTTGTCTATAGACTTCATCCTTTGGGGCATGCGGCAATATGGTGGTCAGGGCTTCAACACCATATACACTTATTTGTTCCTACTCGGCATTAGAGAGTGGTGTGATTTGTCCTTTTGCATTTCGCACATGGCGCTGTCGAGCCTGCAGGACGGCTCTTGGTATGAGCAGGAGAAGGTTTCTTTTGGTTCACACTCTCACTCGGAGTTCCTGGCTTGAACCCCTTTCTCTTTTGGTTGATTGGATTTAGCGCTCTCAATTTTGTCTTTACTAGCTCTACTTCTGCGGTTCGCTCGTATAGCTCTTGGTAAGTTAAAATTGGTTGCCCAACTAATTGATTCTGAATATAGAAAGCCAAACCCTCTTCAAACCTTCTCTTCTTCAGCCATTCAGACGATACAAACTCAGGAACAAACCTAGATAATTCTGTGAATGTACTGGCGTATTGCATCACAGTCGTGGTGCCACTCATCTTAAGCTCCATAAACTCTTTCTCCTTTTGCCTTTGGACCACAACTGGGTAGCATTTTTCCCTTAACTCGCTCAGGAATTCATTCTAGGTGAAATCACGCCCTACGAGCTTATCCTTAACAGTATTCCACCAAATGTTAGCTTCACCGGTCAAATAATATGTCCTAATGTTTACTTTCCTTTTTTCTGGCACTTCTACCACTGTAAAGATTTTGTTCATTCCCCTTATCCATTCCTCCAACACTACTGGATCATAAGTTCCACCATAAGCTTTAGGGTTGTATCGTGCTATCCTATCCGCTAATTTATCCTCTTTAGGTGGGGTTTCTGGAGGTACTTGGGGAATCTGCTTCATCAATTCAACTTCCAAGGCCGGCGAGTAGTTCGGGTCCCCAATGTTGTTAGCTAACTCAGAGGGAATTGGTGGCATTTGGCCAAAAGTTTGCAGCATATGATGGGAGGCTTGATCACCCGTTCCCTGGCCATGATCCGAGATTTCCTCTATGTGAACCTCTTCATTGCTGTGCATTGATTCGGACATTCTGATCATACATTAAACGAGACAATTTAATAACTGGAATACTCAAACATGTAAGATAAGCATGCCTAACAAATACATCTAATATAACTCAAAGATTATTGAGAACAAACCCAAAGCTTCATTATATCATTTCTTAACTGCTTATTTACATACATAACTGCCTATTTATATACATGATCAGCAAAACATATTACATCTAACTAACTAGGCAAACTCAGTTTTGACTTCTACCACAACCCCAAATACTAACGAGCCCCAAGATACTAGGTTCTTCACATGACCAAAAAGAGATACGAATCATGTCATCACGGTCGGAGAGGATTTAACTGACTATATACAATGTAATATCCTACACAAAATGCATTCCTCCAAATCGACCATGTTATAAACAAATAGGGCTCAAAAAGAAAACTACTAACACCCACCCCTAAAACCACCTAACGATCCCTAGATGGATTGTAATTCGGGTCAGACTCATCATCAAGCTCTTCGCCTGAATCGAAGCTGCTAGTCGATGCCTCTGACTCGACGTCACCAACCTCCTGCTCAACCTGTTACTCTTGCTCACCCTATTCCTCCACTATCATCTCGCAAATCTCCTGATCCCACTGTTACTCTACTACTGGCTCATTATTGTCTTGCTCCTCCTCGAGATCATCCTCCTCCACCGGATGGCCCTCGTCCTATGAACTAACCACCACTATCTCTAGTGTATTAGGGAGGTCTATTACAACATGAGCCTCCCTAGGACTGTCAGGTATCAGTGGTTTACCTGGTGTGGGTGGGGAGGGTGGTCCCTACACTGGTGCTAGGGCTACAGACGGGGGATGTGCCTGATGTAACGTGAAGACATGCTGTAGAGTCTCCATTGTAATCCCCCTCCATTTAAACTCCTCCCTCAACAACAATTATGTGGCGATAGTAGTCCAAGCCCCCTGGGCCTGAAGCTTAGGCCTGTCCCAACCTGGGTTCCCTGTTATCATATAGTTATGACAACAGAGCCTAAACTCAACCCACGGATGAACTGCAGGTAAAGACTAGAGCAGTCTATGTGCATGGACCATAATACTATGAAACTCAAAGAAAAGGTCATGTGCATGAGCCTCTGTACAAGCATGCAGCAACACGATATGAGCAACCATAGATGCACCCGACATCATGTTAACACCATAAGGGTCCATCTAACAAAGAAAAGACATATATGAGAGGCATACATAACCATAATTAAGGAACATGCAAGTGTAAGCAACCTGCATTTCTAATATCGTTACTACACTTCTAATATCACTCTAGCAGTATACAATGGCCCTCACTACCAACCATTCTCACCTTCTTATTTCTAAACTCCACATTCCACAGAGAAAATCTCAACTTGGCTCTGATACCAAATCTGTAATGCCCCAACTGTACGTAAATCATTGTTTGCAATTCTTTCATTAGTTTTCCTAATTAGGCATGATAACCCAAATGATCAGGCGTTATCGTGTACCAGCAAGGACGAGGCTTTGCTTGCACATGATAAACTTAGCCATAATAATCAATGTTTACCATCAAAGGCATTCACACCATCACAACCCATCAAATCATTTAGATAAATATAGAAAATGTTCTAACATCAAATCCATTCAAATATCTCAATGATTACGCAAAAATATAGAATCATGATAAAATACACAGTTTTCACACCAAAATATACCATAATACGGTGTTAGAAACATCTCAATGATAATACACCACCATTCCATACAGACTTCCTGGCTCACTTATCATCTTCAGCCGTCCTGCCCACCTGAGGGGGATTCAATGAACACTTTCCTAAAACAAAACATGAAAACATTTCGAACTGTAAGCCGAAGCTCAATACATGCATTCCTGTATTGTTTAATGTTCATGGAAAAAGTGGTTGGGATTGTATTGAAATTTATTTTTAATTAAAAATAGGGAAGGAGATAAATATGAAACTGCGTTGTCAATTATTATCTGATAGTAAACACCTAATAACTCTTATGATATGAAGATAGGTGTACACCTGCCAGGTTGATCGAGGAACCTGGCCTGAAGCTGCGCGGGTAACTTAAGGGTTATGCCCTGTAATTGATAACTGATTGGATCACTAATTATGTGATAAATCACTAGTTAGACTGATTGATTGATGTACTTGCCAAAACACTATAATTTTGATAAATACGTGTTGATTTCTAAAGATACAGACAATGAACGTACCTGAAAATTTTAAATGTAAGCTCACTGAATAATATTGAGCACAAAAATGGAAGGAATGATGGATTAGGATCTAATTCTGCACAAAATTGTCGTTATAAGAACAAATGGTTAGTAAAAATATTTATTTCATAGTTAATAATTGAGTAAAAGAAAAGTAAGAGCACAAAAAGGGCTTAGAATGAATGACTAGAAACATAGTCATCTGACATCTAATTAAGACTCAAAACCACAATATGAAAAGCTCAGGAAGTCCCAAAAATCTTTCATTTAAAACATCAAGCTCGATTCTCACAATAAAATTCCCAAAATGAGGTTAGAACAAAAACATGTTAGTTTTGGTCCATTTTGCACAGGTTTGGTAAAATGACCATAACATTTTCCACAGAGCTCAGATTAAGACAATTCAAAGGGAATTTGAAAGCTAATACAATGAACTACCCACCCATGAACAATCATAGTTTTCGAATGGGCCAATCATTACCAGTTTAATCGTGAATTCTGTCCTATTTTCCTGAAGTTTCCAGCCTTCACTGTTTTAGCTCTTCCCTCTCTTTTTACACAAATTCTCAACTTAAACCATTCCTTAAAAGCATGTAAACAAGCTTTAGGTCCATCCCAACATCTTATAAAATCACCACACTCAAATTCACTTCATAATCATATCCAACAAAGATCACTTTTCAATCAAATCCACACATAAACCCAGATTAAAGCTAGTTTAATCCAAACCATACATTATTTGCCTAAACCCTGATTTATGGCCAACTTAGACTCACTCAACCTCATTTTAAATCATCAAAAACATCATCATAAACACCAATAGGGTACAAGATGACCAAATCAAAGATAAAACAACTAAAATCTAACACTTTATCATCAAACTTGCATGATTAAGGATTAATCCTAACCCTAGCATTATCCAAAATCAACTCCGCCATGATAGACACCAAAACAACTTTTATTTCTTATCAGAACATCATGATCGAAGCTCACAAACATCAAAATAAGAATCGAAACTAAAAAAAAAAAAAACCAATAAGATCAAGTTTTAAGATTCCTCACTTTGCCTGAAGATAACTAGAGGTGGAGGTGATGTTTAGTGGTTTTGATGAAGGATGATGGTAGCTGGAGGTACTAGGATGTTCGGGCGGTAGGAAACCACTACAGCTGGCCAGAAAACTGGCCAGAAAAGCACCTAGGAGCTGCTCCAGCTGCTGCAGAGGGGGGAGAGCGAGAGGAGAGAGAAAATTTAGTTTTTTGGGGTGATTTGTGTTTTTTGATCAATCAACTCATTTGGCTGAGTTTTTAACTAGTAAAGTAACCTTTTTGGCTAACCATGGTTAAGATAAATCATTGTAATTAGTTAGATAAAAAGGTAAACTTGTTAGGCTTCCAAACAGCCGAAATAAGTTGGGCTTTGGAATAAAACGCTTCGTAACGATAACGTTTTTATGAAACTCAGAATTAAATCTTTGTAATGTTATGGAAAAAAAAATCAATTACTTTGATTAAACTTGTTAAGGCCTACTATCAACTCTTCCAAAGTTTTCATTAATCAATTAAATAAACAAATAAAATCCAAATTGCCAAGTGAGGGCCCAAATAAAATTTTCTCACTGGGGTGAATAAATGCGATAAATAAATATGAGAAAAAAAATCATGAACATGAGGTAATTAAATAAAAAAACATAATTAAATAATTTAGGGTTGGGGTCTTATAGATCCTCTAGGTGTAAAGATGACCCTTTTGCAAGCTGACTCCAAGCTGAGTTTTAGACGCGTTTGCAATCAACTTCTAGATTTGGTCAGTGGTCTTCAAACTTAAAGATGAGTCAATCTATGGATCATCACCTTTTTTGGCCTATTATCATCTTCAGAAGCTTTACTTCAATTAGAGCCATTGTTCTCTTCCTCACTGCTTACGTCTTTGTTTGACATTGCATGTGGTTGTTTTTCAAATTTCTTTAGCAACTTAGCGATGTGTTCCTGTTAGCATTTGATGTGTGCATCATTCTTTGCACTCTCCCTACATAGTCTATCCATTGTGGTCATGCTAGCTAACTCTTCTTCAAAGTTGACAGCTCCTATCATCATAGCAGGCATGATGATAGTATGGGATAGTTTTGTATTGTGAAAAGAATGCCTTCCTTAGAGATGGTGCAAGAAATCATTTCTATAGTAATCTTTCACTTTTGAAAAAGCAAATTTAGGCTTCATCAAGATACAAATTTTTGCTTAATGGCATCAATAGTTGGAATTTTACATACTCCATTAGATGTGTTGGAGTCATATTGTCATGTGACTATGAGGATATAACTAATGTTGTTGTTTTTGTGATAGTAGTTGTTGCTGCTTTCACTGTGCATGTTGTCACCATTCCACTGCTTCACTTGCTAGAGATGGGTTGAGAGTTAGTGGATTTCTAATTCAAAGATCTAGGCTTCTTCTTTAAAGGTAGAGAGGTGGCACTTCTCATTACCATATCTTTCTTGCAAAGAGGTTGTTGAAAGTTTAGGTTCTCAAGAGGAGGCAATGAGAGGTAGAGATGTCCTATGGGTATGCCACAAACTTATATCCACAAATTTCATGTCGAAAAACAATTAAAACAAAAAATATGAAACAAATTCATCTTTTATATTTATAACTAAAGACTAGGCACAGTCTCCGCATTTAAAGCATTGAAGCATCTTGAAGAAGCGAGACCACCTTTCTATGTAATCACAAATTAAGATTTGACAATTATCTTATTGTATGAAGATGGAATTCAAAAGTTTTGTTTCCTACAATCCCTTATGTTCCACTTCTAAAGGATAACATAAAGTAGGGTCCAACCCCAGAAATGAAAGTTGCCACGATCATAGTTTTGAAAAAGCTTCGATTGTCTCTTCTATAATGGAAGCCAATTGCCAACAATAAATGCAGTCTAAAGACAAACACCTAAGAGAAATTGATCTTTCCAAGGGAAAAAGGAGATGACAACAACTATGAGATAGCAATCAAGGCATTGACCAGAACACTACCTTTGGGCATAAATATCAAACAAAATAGTTTTTTCCCTCCAACAACTATTACTTTAGCTCCGACAACTTTAAGGAAGTGAGAAACCTACACATAAAGGACTCAGTAGAAAATGAAAGAGTATAATGCACAAGTGGTTCAAGAAACATTTTAATTGTTCCCAATTGTGCTCTTGTAAAAGCTTATATTGTAAATACTTTTGTAATTATGTCATTCCTTGAGAAACAAGAGAGTTAAGAGAAGTCACTCGTAAGAAAGAAGTTCAACCGGTGTGTCCTTCCTAAGAAGCACTTTAGGCGAAATTGTCAAAGTTGAGATGCGGATACTAATGTGTTGTAACTTAAGGAATAGTCAACACACTTGGTTGGAATCCTAAAGCTGAGCCTTAAAGCAACGCCACGAAGGCCTAATTACCTAATTTTCTTAACCTAATTCTTTACAATTTATAATTGTAGAGAAAGTCTATTGATCGAAGGCGTTAATGTCATCCCATAATGGACAAGGATCCTTGGAACTACTTGTCACCTTTTGAATTATTCCCACAATCACCAAGTCTACCAAAATTAGGAATAAGAGAGTACATTCATGAAACTACTTAGCTTACAATATGATTAACAACTTAGCTAGGGGTTTGTCAAACCACAACATTAAGCAAAGTTATCTAAAACTTCATACAGGAGACACGTCTTACTTAAAACCTTTAGGGTTCGTGCTAGCTAGAAATCACTTTGAGTATCTAGAGAGCCAACCCTCAACAAAAGTAGCAAGTCCATCCTCTATTTCTTGCTACCTTCTATCCTGCTAGGAGGTGGGACATTTATTGATCCTTTACCTAAAACAGAAAAGAACAGAAATATTTCGAAAAATGAGCATAAACCCAATACTCATATCCCTATCCTATAAAATATACTTCATCTTTAAGTTAGTTGGTTGCTTGCATTTCAAATTATTTTAGTTCGAAAACAGAAGAGAGAGAATGTAAGTAAACATTGCTTTGCTAGTTATTATCTAGAATTAAAACCCCACATTCACATCCATAATGGCAACTGAGATAGCTGCACATCTCCCTGGCCGATCGGGAAGCTTGAGCTAAAGTCGTACGGGTAAATTAAGGGGCGTAATCCCTAAAACTTGATAACTAACGTGTGCTACTTGATTAGGTGACAAAACATCATTTCAAACTAATTCATTGTAGGGATAATGTATGAAATTTCTATAATTTCATAATCAAGTGAGTTTCGATAAGCACGGGCAATAAACGTATTCGAGTTTTTGAAATTTCTCTCTCTCTTTTGTAAAGTATATGTCTATGGTTTGGAACAACGGAAATGACCTCGTTTCTGCTCCAAATGCATAATTTTATGTTTAATACGACTTTGAATAAGTTTATTACATTTTCAAGTTTAATGAATAATTTGGAATTCCTTTGGTTCTTCTTTTCACAATTGATGCACTGATGGAGACCTTATTTAAACACACATTAGTTTCCTTACCTCTACTATTTTATTCCTTTGTTTAATATTCTCGTTATCCTTATAATTTGTTGTATCAATGTTGTGGTGGCTATATCATATTGTTCATCTCGTCTCATTATCAATAGTGTCAATGCCATCATCATTATCGTTATCATGATTACGGCTACTATTGCAATTTTAATAGCGATATCGTGATTATCATTACTATTAGTACGATTACTATCACTAGTGATATTATTTGTACATTTATTATTGCTACTCTTATTATTATTATCAGTATTGTTATTTTGATTAGAATTCGAAGTATTGTCATTGTTTGCTTAGCAATTTATTCACCAATACGATTTAGGGTAACTAGTTACAGTTCTAAACTTATTTTCAATGTCCATTACATCATTTTGGTCCAGAAATTCATTTTGTTCATCTTTATGAGTCCTAAAATATTTAAATCGCCATTAACGCATCCTTAATCCATTAAATTCATTACATGATCAAAATGCAAGAGTTAAGCTCTTCATTTACTTCAATTACACTACAACTAACATCTAAGTTTACGTATTTGTTAACTAGTGCAGATCAAAGTCCAGACGAAGGCTCTCAAGCTAAGCATGGGAAGAGCTTGTTCACTAATCACCCCTCTAATCAATTCTGTGACGGTAAGTACTGCGATTTTGATGCTTGTTTAGGGAGGTCCTTGCTTTGCTGGACACCCCAACACTCTCGTAGGCTTGATCATATCATTTTTGAGGCTAGACAGGAGCCTTAGCTCAAAATAGTTCAATAAAGATCACCTAAGGTTTAGTGCACTTTTAGTTGCTCCGACAGTTATTGATGATCCAGTTTCAGTCAAGGAGTATCAGCCCTATTTTGGATAGTAACCTAGCTTATTTGTTAGGTCATGATCAGCTACTAAATGATAATGGTTTTTTGACTTTCATTAGACATAGTCAGCACTAGCATTAGATCAGCTACAACAGCAGCAGTTTCAAAGGGACCATTTTCCCTCTAGCTTAGCAAGCTCATTTTAGCATATTTAAGGGCTTGAAAATCTGTGTAAATATTTATAAGGTAAGGCCCTAAAGTTGCAGAATCCGCTCGCTAACATAAGCTTTTAGCCAGTTCAAGTACACTGGAAATACCCTTTGTTCCAATGGATATTTGGGTGATGTACTTTGCTGATTGCTGAGCTAAACACTTGATTAATGGCTACAGTTGGCTCGCCACGACCATCATTAACACGTACCTTGATTCTACAAAGGCTTGACACCTCAGTAATGGAGATTAGCAATGTGTTTAGGTACCAAGCATCAAGCTTAGCTGCTGTTTTTGTGTTGTTTGCTTACAAAATGCTTTTCCTGTTTTTAAGCCTTAAGCATATTTTGTATTAGCCATTGGGCATGTAAGTAAGGTTGAGTATAAAGCCTTATTTATCATTGACAGCATCAGATCATTGACAAATGAAAGCCTCTTTGCTGGTTCAAACCAAAATTCTCTCACATCTTTCTAAAGTCTAAACTTTATCTTGCTTGTTGGCGTTTAATGAGTGGCTCCTTATATGATCTTCTAGTTTAATTGCTTTAGGAAGATTAGTCGTATATCCTTCTCAGTCTTGGTTGGTGGAACCCTCCTTTATGGTGGAACCCTCCTTTATTCTAGGAGGTATATTCCATGTTTAGTTGATAGGTTTGGTTCATGCCAAGCTTACAAGTTCAGTATACATCATATGGTATCAGAGCGCAACTGTGATCCACGGTGAGTTCTCTTCATTATGCTGTTGTTCTTACTTCATTCTCAGTTCATTTCTCTTGCCCACATTCTAGAATTTGTTATCTAGCGACAAAGAACCTTGAAAGCCAAACACAGTCTACCTATAGGGAACCTAACTCCGCAAACGACCATAGCATTCCTTTATCTTACCTTAAACAGCATGGCTGAGAGGAATAATACTTCTCCCTCTCCTTAACAGCCTGTTAGAGACCCTAGAGGCCTTTCTCTCGAATAGGCTCATGAACTTAAAAGGGACAGAGCGATCTTCGAAATGCAAGAGAACATTAGCGCCCTTACTACTCAAATACAACAACTCATGAATTAGCCTCGAGGAAGGGCTAAAGAGCCACCTCAGGACCCTCCTGATGGTTATGATCCTTCCCCTCATTCACACTCTGGTAGTAGCTCTTCTAATGGGGATGTTAGGCCAAGGACAAGGAGAGTACATAGAGATGATCTCAAGGACCTCATAATAGAGGCCCTTGAGTTTGATAAAAGCCTAAACCCTGAACATTACCTTGAATGGGTGCAAGCCATACAGAGGATCATTGAGATTAAGGGATATTCTGGGGAAAAGGCTTTCAAGCTTGCTATTTTGAAGCTGAAACTCTAGTATGAGAACCTGAAAAGGACCAGAGCTTTTGAAGGAAAGTCTAAGATCAAAACATGGGTCAAGCTGAAGAAACAAATGAACAAGAGGTTTTTTCCAGCCACCTATATGTAAGAACTATACTTGAAGGTCACTTCACTACAGCAAGGAAGCAAGAAAGGTGAAGAATACATAAGGAAGTTTAAGTAGCTCCAGATCAGGTGTGCTTTGAGAGAGGAACCTAAACAGACCATTGTGAGGTTTCTCAAAGGCTTAAACCGTGCAATGCTGGAAAGTTTTGAGTTGCAGCCTTTCTGGACCTTTGAGTATGCATGCAAGCTTGCTGTGAAGGTTAAGAAATAGCTTAAGTCCATAAGGACTTACTCAACTACACCAGCACAAACTCCTGTCCCAGCTAAGCCCTTCCGTTCATTCAGACCTAATCCTCTACTCTGAGAGGATAAAGACAAAGGGTAGGGAAAGTAAGTTGCTAAAGAAGCTCCTAAAAGTCAAAAGAATTGTTTCAAGTGTCACGGCTATGGCCATTTCCAAGCAGACTGTCCTAACAGAAGAGTCAGAACCGTTAGAGAAATTGAAGATCTTGATCATAAGAAGGTAGAGGAAGATGAGGAAGAATCTAGTGAGGAAGGAGATACCTCCTATCCCTCACCGGAAGATGGGGGAATACTCATGATTAAGAGGGTGCTTCATGGCAATGAAGTCCCACTAGAAGCCAGTCGAAGAGAATAAATTTTTCACTCCAGATGCAAGGTAGCTGATAAAACTTACAACATGATTATAGATGGAGGGGTTGTACAAATGTAGCCTCCACTGAGATGGTCAACAAGCTTAACCTGGCTACTATTGCACACCCCAGACCACACACCTTACAATGGCTCAAAAAGGGCAATCAGGAAACAATTACCAAACAAGTTTTAGCGGCTTTTTCAATTGGAAGTTACAAGGATGAAGTTGCATGTGATGTCTTGCCAATGGATGCTTGCCATTTGCTCCTAGGCAGACCTTGGCAGTATGACATGGATGTTGTTCATTATTGCCAATCCAACATCTATTCCTTTAAACTAAAAGGCAAAAAGATGACCTTAGCCCCTTTAGCTCCTAGCCAAACACACAAAACTGAAACTGCGAGCGAAAAACACACGGACAGTGCCTTGCTTGTCAATGGGGGAAGAGTAGAGAGAGCCATTTCTAAAGGGAAACTATATTCACACTTCTGGTGGTGGAATCTGCACCTGTTTCAAACCCTACAGCTTTTCACCCTTCAGTCCAGCCCTTACTACAAGAATTTGAGGATGTCTTTCCTCAAGACCTACCCACTAGCCTTCCTCGCAGGAGGGGTATTAAGCACCAGATTGGCCTAATTCCTGAGCTCCTCTACCCAGCAAACCTACCAACAGAGCAACCCAATTGAGACTAAAGAGTTACAGAGGTAGGTTTAGGAGATGATTGACAGAGGCTATGTGGGGGAAAGCATGAGTCCATGCTCAGTTCTAGCCCTTTTAGTGCCAAACAAAGATAGCAGTTGCAGAATCTGTGTTGATAGTAGAGCCATTAACAACATTATAGTTAAGTATAGGTACCCTATTCCTACGATTGATGACATGTTGGATAAGCTACATGGTTCAAGAATCTTCTCCAAGATTGATCTTAGAAGTGGTTATCATCATATCAGAAAGAGGGAAAGCGATGAGTGGAAGACTACTTTCAACACAAAGCAAGGGCTATATGAATGACTTGTTTTGCCATTTGGGTTGTCCAATGCCCCTAGCACCATCATGAGGCTGATGAATGAGGTGCTCAGGCCCTACATTGGTTTATTTGTAGTGATATATTTTGATGATATGCTTGTGTAAAGCAACATTGAGCAAGACCATGTTCAACATCTGAAGCAAGTTTTCTCCACAATTAGAGAAGAGAAACTCGATTGGAAGCTTAAGAAATGTGAGTTCTTTGTTCCAAGAGTTGTTTTCCTTTGGTATGTGGTCTCCCGTGATGGTATTCAGGTAGATGAGACCAAGGTTGAGGCCATCATAACCTCGCCAGTCCTAGCTTCAGTCACAGTGGTGAGGAGTTTTCATGGTCTAGCTTCTTTCTACAGAAGGTTTATTAAGGATTTTAGCTCGATCATGGCTCCTATCATAGAATGCATGAAGAAAGGTGGTTTCACCTGGCTTCTAGTAGACTAGAAGGCCTTTGAGATCATCAAACAGAACTATGTGAGATACTTGTTCTGGCATTGCCTAACATTGAAGAGTTATTTGAAGTGGAATGTGATACCAGTGGAGTAGGCATTGGCTCTGTTCTGACTCAGCTTAGAAAGCCTTTGGCCTATTTTAGTTAAAAACTCGGTGGCCCTAAGCTCAATTACTCAACGTATGACAGAGAATTCTATGCCACAATGAGAGCATTGAGTCACTAGAGTCATTACCTAAAGCCTAAGGCCTTTGTACTCCACTCCGATGATCAAGTCGTAAAGTTTCTCAATGGCCAGCCTGAGCTCAATGCCAGACATGCTAAATGGGTTGAGTTTCTCAAAGCCTTTACTTTCTCTACCAAGCATAAGAAGGGCACTAAGAATGTAGTAGTTAATGCCCTTTCCAGAAGGTATGCCTTAATCTCAGTTCTAGGGGAAACTCTTTTGGGATTGCAAGTTGTGCAAGCCTATTATCCTGAACATCCAACCTTCCAAGATTTGATCAAAAACACTCCAGCTCAAGGTCCTTACTTATGCAAGAAGGATTTTTGTTCAAGGGTAACAAGTTGTGTGTTATAGCTTGCCCTTTGATGGAATTGCTAGTTAGGGAAGCCCATGGGGGATTCCTTGCTGGCCACATTGGATTGAACAAGACCCTAAAAGTCATTAGGGATCATTTCTTTTGGCCAAAAATGGGGGAGGATGTCCATAGAGTTGTGTCAAGATGTTTTATCTACCACAAGGTTAAAAGTCAATTCCATTATGGCCTTTATACTCCTTTACCAGTCCCTGTAAGGCCTTGGGAAGATATTAGCATGGATTTTGTTGTAGCTTTTCCAAGAACACAGAGGGGCAATGACTCAATTATGGTGGTCATTGATAGGTTTTCTATGATGGCATACTTTGTAGCCTGTCACAAGGCAGATGATGCCTCTCATGTTGTAGACCTGTATTTCAAGGAGACGATTAGACTTCATGAGGTCCCAAGGACCATTGTGAGTTATAGGGACACTAAGTTCCTATCACATTTCCAGAGGAGTCTTTGGCATTTATGGAGGACCCATCTGCTTTACAGTACTACCTTCCATCGCTAAACTGATGGCCAAAATCAGGCCACAAACAGGACCTTATCCACCATCCTTAGGATCTTAATGTAGAAGAACTTGAGAGAATGAGATGTCAAGCTCCCTCATGCTGAATTTTCCTACAGCAAAACCCTAGTTAGAGCTACTGGTTGTTCACCTTTTGTGGCCTTGTATGGGATCAATCCACTTACTCTAATTGCTCACATCCCACTGTCTACTGATTGCAAAGTCTGTTTTGAAGCTGATAAAAGGTCCAAGGAAATGCAGAAGTTACATGAGCATAATAGAGCTCATATTAAGAAGATCAATAAGGCATACAAAGCTAAGGTTAACAAGAACAGAAAGGGAGTTGAGTATCAGCCTGGAGATCTTGGTCAGCTCCACCTTAGAAAGGAAAGGTTCCCCACAAAAAGGGAAAGCAAGCTAATAACCAGAGGAGATGACCCCTTTAAGGTCTTAGCCAAGGTGTGGGCTAATGCATGCAAGTTGGAACTGCATGGGGACATGGATGTCTCTGCCACCTTTAATGTAGAGGATCTTAGCCCTTATGTAGAAGATGACATTGACTTTGGGGATTTGAAGGCAAATCCTTTCAAAGGAGGGGAGGATGATGCAGATCAAAATCCATACCAAGGCTCTCAACCTGAGCATGGGAAAAGCTTGTTCACTGATCACCTCTGTAGCCAATTCTGTGAGGGCAACCAATGCAATTTTGTTGCTTGATTAGGGAGGTCCTTGCTTGGTTGGACACCCTAGCGCTCTTACAAGATTAATCAGATCATTTTTGAGTATAGGCAGTACTTGTTGAGTTATTATATTTAAGTTTTGATGATAACAAATTCAAGTGTGAAAATTTGTCCAAGTAATGTTTCTCCAAACACGATCTCCAAACAGGCCTAACTGGTGTTTATAATCTTCATTGTGTTAACCGGTTTGCTACATGTGAGAACAAGTCCTTAAAACAGGTTTTACTTGGTGATTCTATATTAAGTCAAGAACGCCATCTCGACAGTTGATTGTAAGGCATGTTCCTGAACTCTAGCAATGCAAAGAACAACCCCAGCAAACAAGGTGGCCTTGATATTCATAGCAGCTCCACAAATCTTGGACAAGATGATTGGTTCAAAACAAGAAGTCTTGGGTATATAGGTTTTATTTATTTAGACTCTTGTTAATATGCCAATATTGAAAACGCTTTTTAAACACCTCTTAAATCGGTATTTGCGCTAAGTGCTTCAGAACACCAGTTGCGAACAACCCTGCAAACAGGGTGCCTAGGGTGTTTCTAAACTGAAGTGGCCATACCCGGTTATCTTTGAAAATTCATTTCGGTTGGCCAAGATCTCCAGAATACTTTCTTTAAACTCGAAGATTACTATTTTTCTAGAAAGGATATTTCTTGAAAATATTATGGGAGATTTGCGAAAATAGGTTTTGGGAGATTTGCCAAAACTAAAATATTCCCTTTGCCTATATTTTCGGATATGATAAAGTTTCAAAAGCTGAAGATTTCTGGTTGCTTTTTTTTGAATCCTCTTCACGGCTATGGGAAGATAAGGGTTATCTCTTAAGATAACAAATCCCTTATACTGTGGGAAAAACTTGTCACTAGCTGTTGGGGAGTATTTTTTCTTGAAAATCGTTTTCCATACTTAGCTGATTCTTTTGGTCTTGACCGTTGGATTTTTGTGTATAAAATCTCAGTTCTTTCACTCCCACAAGGAGCAAGAAAAGAAAGCAAGAGAAAAACTAGAAACACACAACATACGCAAAAAGGAAAATTTTAAAAGTGGTTTTCTAGTGAGAATAATTTTTCGAGCTACACTTGAGAGAAGAAAACCGACACAAGTTGTGTTTAAACTGAGCTTTCAATATATTGGCATAATAGGATTCGCATTGTACCTTACATCTGCTTAGTAAGAAGCACCCCCAGTAAGGTGTTTGTTGACCTTGATCTCATATCAGTCGGAAGTGAGAAAGTGTGTCCTAGTCGTGTGGACTTTGGACGTGTCCAATCTAGTGAGATTTAGACGTGGTGTAACCTGTCTTAGAGAAGGAGGTTACGTGGTTGCAAGTTGTAACAAGGTGTGTTACATTTGTAACGAGTTAAGCCTGGTTTAGTGAAGTGGTTAAATCCTACACGAGGTAGGTCGTGGTTTTTCACAACTCAGTTGGGCTAGAGGTGTTTTCCACGTAAAAATTGTGTGTACTTTATTTTCCGCATTTATCTTGGTGATTTTCGCATTTGCAATAGTTGAGAACAACCTCTGCAAACAAGTCACAAGGGTGTTTGTTATTTACAACGCGAAAATCAGACACCACAATTCACCCCCCCTCTTGTGGTAGAATACTCACGATCTCAACAAGTGGTATCAGAGCAGGTTCTCTCACAAAAGGGTAACACCTTGAGAGATTCTGAAGATGAGTACACCACACGGAATTCTTGAAGGGCAATCCATTACTCGTCCACCCTATTTCAACGGCCAACATTATAGTTGGTGGAAGAATAGGATGGAAAACTATATTCAGGCAGAAGATTATGAGTTATGGATGCTCATCAAGAACGGGCCCCTTGTTCCCACCAAGGTGCTTGAAGATGGTAAGACGGTTTCCAAGGAACTTAAAGAGTTTGATGCTGAAGATTATAAGAAAATGGAAAAAAATGCTAAGGCCAAGAAGCTACTATATTTTAGCCTAGGACCCGATGAATACACTCGCATCTCTGAGTGTGAATCAGCCCAAGCTATCTGGAACGCCCTGCAAGTTGCTCATGAAGGTACGAGTCAAGTTAAACAATCTAGAATTGAGCTACTTATGCGACAATATGAGTTGTTTGATATAGGTGATCATGAGACCGTGATGGATATGTATACACGGTTTACCCACATCACGAACGAGTTAAAATCCCTGAGAAAGTCTTTCACCACTGAAGAGTTGGTGAGGAAAATCCTCAGAATTCTACCTCGTACGTGGGAGGCCAAAGTAACAACCATCCAAGAGGCTAAAGGCATGAACAAGATCACCCTCGACGAGTTGATTGGTAATCTCCAAACCTATAAACTCCGAAAGAACTCACAACAAAAAAAGGAGCAAAAGAAGGATCGTGGGCTTGCCTTGAAAGCACATGAGGACACTGACTCTGACCTTGAAAATGAAGATATGGCCCTAATGACCAGAAAATTCAAGAAATTCTTCAAAAAGGTCAAGGAAAACAACAAAAGAAAAGACTTCAGTATGTCCAGAAACACCCCCAAAGAACAGCTCACAGGGTGTTTTAAGTGCGGTAAACCAGATCACTTAGTCAAAAATTGTCCTCTACTTCGAGAAGATCAGATGCCCGAACACCTTCGAAAACAGGGTCGAAAACACCCTGTAAACAATCTGGGCAAGCGATTCTCGAAAGCTATGCTGGCTGCTTAGGGAGATTCCTCTGAGGATGAAGGAGAATCTGAAGCTGAAGAAGAGGTCGTAGCACTGATGGCACAAAGTGATTCAGATTCAGATGATGACTCAACAATCAGCTTCTCAGATCTCAAGAACAAGGTACATAGTCTTAACAAAGCCACTTTAAAAGAACTTCTATATAATTTGATAGACACCTGTGCTGATCTAAAAAGAGAAGTTCGTGACCTAGAGCTTGAAAATGAAATTCTTAAAAATGAGAAACTCGGTTTACATGAGAATATTAACGTGCTTAGAGAAGATCTCTTTCTAAAAGAAGGCGATTATACTCAAGTAGAGAAAAAACTCTCTGAAGTGGAAGAAACAGTTGAATCCCTGCTAAATGAAAAGCAGAGCTTGAATGCTACCATAGAAAAATTGGAAACTGATCTTGCCACAAACAAACGCTGGAACAAATCCTCACAAGCCCTTGATTGGCTAAACACTCATCACAATAGAAACAAAAAGGGACTTGGTTACAAGCACAAACGGACTGTTTACCCAATACATAGGAAGTATGTGGGATTACCTGAAAACATCGTTTGCTTTCATTGTGGTAAAACGGGTCATTATAGATACACTTGCCCTTTAAGAAAACATGCTAATGAAAAGAATGAAAGGTATGTGAAACAAATCTGGATTAGAAAAGATGAGCTTTACATGTCCGAAAGAATGGGACCCAAGTGGATCTGGGTTCCCAAAACTAACCCATGATTTGTTTTGCAGGCTGAAGTGAGAGAGAACAACCTTACGAACAACCCCACCAACACCCTTGAAAATAGGCAGTTGTGGTTTGTTGATAGTGGGTGTTCACGGCACATGACTGGTGAAAGATCAAATTTTCTCTCACTTACAGCTTTGAATGGTAGGAGTGTAGCATTTGGAAACGGCAAGTCTGGGACAATTGTCCGTATAGGTCATATTGGTAAAACTCTCTCCCACTCAATTGATAATGTGCACTTAGTTGATGGGTTAAAGCACAATTTGCTAAGTGTGTCCCAACTGTGTGACAAGAACAACCTAGTACTGTTTTCAAAAACACGTTGCTTGGTTGTGAATGACGACACAGGAGATGTTGTGTTGAGGGGGAAGCAATGTCAAAATGTTTATAAAGTTTGTATTTCCACTCTTCCCCAAAATAATCTGACTTGTTTAAATGCATTAAATGATGATATAATGCTATGGCACAAGAGACTAGGTCATGCAAGCCTGTCCTTGTTAAACAAACTTGTTTCCAAAGATTTGGTTGTTGGACTACCTTCCATCAAGTATAATGATGACAAGGTATGTGAAACTTGTGCAAAAGGAAAACAAGTCAGATCTTCTTTAAAATCTAAAAAGTGTGTAAGCACTACCCGACCTCTTGAGTTATTGCATATTGATCTATGTGGTCCCATGAGGATAGCTAGTAGAGGAGGGAAAAGGTATGTGCTTGTAATAGTGGATGATTACTCTCGATTTACTTGGACCCTGTTCTTGGCCTCCAAGGATGAAACTTTTGGGAATTTTATTGCCCTTCTCAAAAAAATTGAAAAGAGAGTAGGACACTCATTGGTTAGCTTGAGGTCTGATCATGGTACTGAATTTGAAAATGCAAGTTTTACAAAATTTTGTAATGAACATGGTGTTAATCATAACTTCTCAGCCCCGAGAACACCCTAGCAGAATGGGGTGGTTGAACGAAAAAATCGTACCCTAGAAGACATGACTAGAACAATGCTTATTGCTAGTGGTCTTCCTAAGAACTTTTGGGTAGATGCTTTGAACACATCATGTTACATTATAAATAGATGCATGATTAGACCCATTTTGAACAAAACTCCTTATGAACTTCTTAAAGGCAGAAAACCCAACATTATGCATCTAAGAACATTTGGTTTTAGATGTTTCGTGCATAACAACGGGAAAGATGCCTTAGGAATGTTTGATTCAAGGAGTGATGAGGCAATATTTCTTGGTTATTCCTCTCACAGTAAGGCATACAAAGTCTTTAACAAAAGAACCTTGTGTGTTGAGGAAAGTGTGCATGTGTTTTTTGATGAATCTAACTCTTTGGATGAGAGTAATGCACAGGATGAAGAGTTTGAATTAGGTCTTGTCCAAAAAGGAATTGTTGAACCAAGGTAACCAAGGTAAGAACACCCTGAAGAAAACAGGTATAGAAGCGGTTCCTCAAAACGACAGGCAAGATGAACATCAAACAGGGGGAAACACCATTGAACCCTGTTCGGAACCATGTTCTTCAGGAACGAGCTTGCAAACAGGTGTAGAAATAGGATCAGGAAGTGTTCTTGAGCCTGATCCTACACACACTTCAGTTAGAACAGAACATGTGTCTGTGGATCCAACTAATCCAAGACCATGGAAGCACCATAGTTCGCACCCTCTTGATCAAATCTTGTCAGATATTAATACTGGAGTGCAAACTAGATCTAAACTTAAGAATTTTTGTGCTTTCTATGCTTTTCTTTCTAACATTGAGCCAAAAAGTGTGAATGAAGCCCTTGCAGATTCAAATTGGATCACGGCTATGCAAGAAGAGCTTCATCAATTTGAAAGAAACAAAGTGTGGCACCTTGTACCTAAACCTGCAGACAGAACAATCATTGGAACCAAGTGGGTGTTCCGAAATAAGCTAGATGAGTCAGGAACAGTCAGTAGGAACAAGGCAAGGCTGGTGGTTCAAGGGTACAATCAAGAAGAAGGGATTGATTATGAAGAAACCTTTGCACCAGTTGCTAGAATTGAGGCTATTCGAATCTTAATAGCCTTTGCAGCTCATATGGAAATCAAGCTATATCAAATGGATGTGAAAAGTGCATTCCTCAACGGATACCTTAAAGAAGAGGTGTATGTCAAAAAACCCCCTGGTTTTGAAAATGGTGATTTTCCAAATCATGTTTTTAAACTTGACAAAGCACTTTATGGTTTAAAACAAGCTCCAACAGCTTGGTACGAACGGTTGTCAAGCTTTTACTTGAAAATAATTTTAGAAGAGGCAAGGTAGACAATACCTTGTTTCTAAAATCAAAGGGGGAACATTTATTGATTGTTCAAGTATATGTCGATGACATTATATTTGGTGCAACTCATCATGATTTATGTAATGAATTTTCAAATATGATGAGGAGTGAGTTTGAGATGAGCATGATGGGTGAGCTTAACGTTTTCTTAGGCTTACAAATCAAGCAAACTCCAAACGGCACCATGACCCATCAACAAAAGTATCTCAAGGAGCTACTTAAGCGTTTTGGGATGGAGTCGGCCAAACCCATAGACACTCCTATTTCTCCTTCAACCAAGTTGGTTAAGGATGATGGGAGTCCCTCAGTTGAGGAGAAACTCTATAGGGGCATGATTGGGTCACTCCTATACCTAACCGCTAGTAGACCGGATATTGTTTTTAGTGTTGGTTTATGTGCCCGTTTTTAGTCTAGTCCTAAAGAGACTCATCTTAAGGCTGTTAAATGGATACTAAGATATTTAAAGCATACACCTGATTTAGCTCTATGGTATCCTAGAGGTTGCAATCTTGATCTTGTTGGATATGCTGACGCTGACTATGCAGGTTTCCTAGTTGATAGAAAAAGTACCTCAGGTATGGCTCATTTTCTTGGACCTTGTTTGGTATCTTGGGCTACCAAGAAGCAACATTCAGTTGCCATGTCCACAGCAGAAGCTGAATATGTTGCAGCAGCTTCATGTTGTGCTCAACTGTTGTGGATAAGACAACAGCTTAAGGATTTTTGTGTTGACACTGGATGCATTTCGATTTTTTGTGATAATACTAGCGCTATTAACATTGCCAAAAACCCATGTCAACACAAAAGAACAAAGCATATTGACATTCGACATCATTTCTTGAGAGATAATGTTGAAAAGGGTTTAATTTCTATGAATTTTTGCTCAACGGAAAATCAAATTGCTGATATATTCACTAAGGCACTAGCTAGAGATCGATTTGAGAGAAACAGACTGGAATTGGGGTTGGTGAAAACACCCTGAGAATACCTGTTCTCAGAGTTAGATCAAGCTGACAAAAACACCTTATAATACCTGTTCTATCTCCTTGTTTGCAATTCTTGTTATCAAAAAGATGGTATATGCTTAACGAATATGTATAGTCTTGTGTGCTATTATGATTATATACTGCTGTCTTGGGAGATGGAGAAAGAGTATTCATGACAGACCTTGGAATGAGAGTAGCATGTTCAAGAACAGGCGGCTCGAACAGGTATGCCTTAATTGCCATTATTGTATGCTGCCTGCTTAAATTCTAGGTGTTCCCTAGGTGGCCCTTCATAACGGGTGGGGAGTTTAAAAAACCCCCTTGCGTGCGTCTGTCTTCCCCTTCTTGCTCTCTCTCTCTTTCCTTCGTTCTTGCTTTCACACCCTAGCAAAACCATCAAAATTCGAAATTCTTCCTTGCAATAGTGGCTTCCAAAACTGAGTCCTCATCAGTCTTTGAGAGTAACAACCTTATTATACCCTCAATTCTGGCTCCTCCTCGCCCAATTATCCACACAATCTTCGGGTATCTCACTCGGTTAAACCTCAAAAGTATTGGGCTTGAGTTGAATGACATTCCATACTCCTTTGGTTGGAAATAAGGGGTGTATGTGGGAACAATCCCTTGTTCCTTCCCTGAAACAACTCAAAGAACAGGGGATGCGTTCTTCGATGATTTGTTCATGGATTTGAAGGAGGACTCTGATGAGAAAACAGGAGAAAATCCTGTCCAAGAGGATGACTCTGTTCCTCTAGTCTCTCGAACTGGAGAGAAGAGAAAAAGGGTAAAGATGGTGGCTAGGCGCACCCGAACGCCAAGACCACGACCACAACCAAGGTCTCGCCCCTCTCTAACTTCCTCTTCTCCTCCTTCTCAACCTTCTCGCAAATCTGCGAGAATTGTTTCTAGATCGACCCCCAGATCCTCTAAACCCTCTGCTCCTATCATCGAAGAGATTTCCTCTTCTACCAAAGGGTTCTCGAGTTCTGACTCTGAAGACACCACCTTCAAACAGGGGACACCGGTGTTTTCCGAGTCCTCTGAAGATCAAGCCCCTCTAAAATCAGCCACTAAACCTGCTGTGAAGCCCTCTCCTGCAAAAACACCCGTCAAGCGAAAGCCCAGAACAACCCCCCTACCAGAAGCTACCACCTCTGTTCCTGCCCCCAAACGCCCAAAGCAGTTCACTCCCTCTCCTATGTCTGACAAACATGCGCAGTTGCTTAAGCGCAATGTCATTAGGGGGAAGGTACTGTCTATAAGCTTTTTTGAGGAACAGGGTCTGGGGGTGTTCTTGGCCAAGCTTCGAGCCCAAGGCTGGCTTGACTTGTTTGCGAACACCCAGTTGGGGTGTTCTGTGCCTGAGTTGGCTGAATTTTATGCCAATTGCGAGGTCACCGAAGGGGTGGTGACAAGTTTAGTGAGTGGGCAAGGCATCAAGGTTGATGCGCTCACACTTGGGAAAATTCTGGGAGTACCCTCACAAGGCTTTGCTGTGTATGTGAGGGAAGACAAAACAGCCATGGAACCAGCCAGGCTCCTAGAGGTGTCCAAACGCCTCAGTCAGAAACAGGGTATGAAAACACCCCTCTCGGTGAAAAAGGGTGATTTGATCCCTCTCCACCAACTACTTTTCATGTTCGTCATTAAGAACGTGATTCTAAGGGGTCAAGGGAGAAACTCGGCAGACCTTTTTGATCAGTGCCTGGTCGACTTCTTGGATAGGGAGGAACCCATAAATCTTCCGGCTATCATGATTCGCCACATTGGGCGAATTGCGAACACCACCCGGGCTCATGATCTCGGGTATGGGTTTCTGCTGACAAGGGTGTTTGAGCATTTTGGGATAGTGCTCACACGGAGAGTAGCAGCCCAAACCATTGATGAAATCGGGGTTGATACCCTGCTAGGGTGTGGCTATGAGATCGGCGAAGGGTCAG
Source organism: Selenicereus undatus (assembly GCA_017589665.1). NCBI lineage: Eukaryota > Viridiplantae > Streptophyta > Magnoliopsida > Caryophyllales > Cactaceae > Selenicereus > Selenicereus undatus. Next base: position 25,087,480 of record JACYFF010002017.1, read on the forward strand.
TCTCCAAACAGGGTCATCGACCACCTCGACCACCTGTTTCTGAGCAACCTTCCATCAAGGTTGAGGCTATTCTTGAGGACAATGCTCGCCTCAAGGATGAGCTATCAGCTGTCAAGGCTGGTTTTGCTGAGGCACAAGCCCTCTCTGCCAAACGCCATGAAGACTTGCTTGCTCTTCTCTCTACCCTTGCCCCTAGCATTCCTCCTCTGCAATCGAAACCACCCCCTGCTCCCTGATTGTCTAGGCTGTTTTTTTTGTTTTTTTTGTTTTTTTTTTGCAAATTGTACTGCTTTGCTTATTAATGACATATCTACTTGCAGTCTCTCTTGCTTGTTGTTCCTTATGGTTTATACGCTTTATACTATGTGTTCCGCATCTTTGCTATGCTGTTCTTGCTTTTTAATGATGCCAAAAGGGGGAAGAAGAGTGAAAACCTATTGACAATGTGACAATGTATGACGAATGAACCTGACCAACCTGACCTTGACTTATGTGGATCCCTAGCAGCATTCTTTTTTTTTTTTGGTTGTTTTGTCAATATGGTCACTTGGTTTGTCATCATCAAAAAAGGGGAATTTGTTGAGTTATTATATTTAAGTTTTGATGATAACAAATCCAAGTGTAAAAATTTGTCCAAGTAATGTTGCTCCAAACACGATCTCCAAACAGGCCTAACTGGTGTTTATAATCTTCATTGTGTTAACCGGTTTGCTACATGTGAGAACAAGTCCTTAAAACAGGTTTTACTTGGTGATTCTATATTAAGTCCAGAACGCCATCTCGATAGTTGATTGTAAGGCATGTTCCTGAACTCTAGCAATGTAAAGAACAACCCCAGCAAACAAGGTGGCCTTGATGTTCACAGCAGCTCTATAAATCTTGGACAAGATGACTGGTTCAAAACAAGAAGTCTTGGGTATATAGGTTTTATTTATTTAGACTCTTGTTAATATGCCAATATTGAAAACGCTTTTTAAACACCTCTTGAATCGGTATTTGCGCTAAGTGCTTCAGAACACCAGTTGCGAACAACCCTGCAAACAGGGTGCCTAGGGTGTTTCTAAACTGAAGTGGCCATACCCGGTTATCTTTGAAAATTCATTTCGGTTGGCCAAGATCTCCAGAATACTTTCTTTAAACTCCAAGATTACTATTTTTCTGGAAAGGATATTTCTTGAAAATATTATGGGAGATTTGCGAAAATAGGTTTTGGGAGATTTGCCAAAACTAAAAGATTCCCTTTGCCTATATTTTCAAATATGATAAAGTTTCAAAAGCTGAGGATTTCTGATTGCTTTTTTTTAAATCCTCTTCACGGCTATGGGAAGATAAGGGTTATCTCTTAAGATAACAAATCCCTTATACTTTGGGATAAACTTGTCACTAGCCGTTGGGGAGTATTTTTTTCTTGAAAATCGTTTTCCATACTTAGCTGATTCTTTTGGTCTTGACCGTTGGATTTTTGTGTATAAAATCTCAGTTCTTTCACTCCCACAAGGAGCAAGAAAAGAAAGCAAGAGAAAAACTAGAAACACACAACATACGCAAAAAGGAAAATTTCAAAAGTGGTTTTCTAGTGAGAATAACTTTTCGAGCTACACTTGAGAAAAGAAAACCGACACAAGTTGTGTTTAAACTGAGCTTTCAATATATTGGCATAATAGGATTCGCATTGTACCTTACATCTACTTAGTAAGAAGCACCCCCAGTAAGGTGTTTGTTGACCTTGATCTCAGATCAGTCGAAAGTGAGAAAGTGTGTCCTAGTCGTGTGGACTTTGGACGTGTCCAATCTGGTGAGATTTGGATGTTGTGTAACCTGTCTTAGAGAAGGAGGTTACGTGGTTGCTAGTTGTAACAAGGTGTGTTACATTTGTAACGAGTTAAGCTCAGTTTAGTGAAGTGGTTAAATCCTACACGACGTAGGTCGTGGTTTTTCACACCTCAGTTGGGCTAGAGGTGTTTTCCACGTAAAAATTGTGTGTGCTTTATTTTCCGCATTTATCTTTGTGATTTTCGCATTTGCAATAGTTGAGAACACCCTCTGCAAACAAGTCACAAGGGTGTTTGTTATTTACGACGCGAAAATCAGACACCACAATTCACCCCCCTCTTGTGGTAGAACACTCACGATCTCAACAGTACTCTTAGCTCATAACAGTTCAATAAAGATCACTTGGGGTTCAGTGCACTTCTGTTTGCTCCAACAGTTATTGGTGATCCATTTTCAATGAAGGAGCAACAATCCTATTTTAGATAGTAACCTAGCTTATTTGTTAGTTGATGATCAATGACTAAATGATAAAGGTTGCTTGACTTTCATGGGACACAATCAGCACTAGCAGCAGATCAGCAGCAGCTGTTTCAAAGGGACCATTTTGCCTCCAGCTTAGTAGCTCATTTTGGCATGTTTAAGGGCTGGAAAATATGTCTAAATATTTATCAAGTGATGCAGTGAAGTTACAAAATTAGATCCTCCAGCATCAGCTTTTAACCAACTCAAGTACACTAGAAATACCCTTTGATCCAATGGACTTTAGGGTGTTGTACTTTGCTGACTGCCAAGCTAATTACTTGATTAATAGCTACATTTGGCTCCCCAAGACCAACATTAACAAGTACCATGATGCTACAAAGGCTTGCCACCTCAGTAATGGAAATTAGTAATCTGTTTATGTGTCAAAGATCAAGCTTAGCTGCTGTTTTGTTGTTGTTTTCTTTCAAAATGTTTTTGCCGTTTGCAGGCCTTAGCATATTTTGTATTAGCTGTTGGCTGTGTAAGTATGGCTGCGTGTAAAGCCTTATTTCTCATTAAAAGCATCAAATTATTGATAAATGAAAGCCTCTTTGCTAGTTCAAAGCATAATTCTCTCAAATCTCTTTAAGCTTTGTCTGACTTGGTAATGTTTAGTGAGTGGTTCTTTGTCTCATCTTCTGGTACAATTACTTTAGGAAGATTAGTGGTGAATCCTTCGCAGTCTTGGTTGGTGGAACCCTCCTTTACTCCAGGACATATCTTCCATGTTGAGTTGCTAGGTTTAGTTCATGCCAAGCTTGCAAGTTCAGCATACATCATTGACTCATCCGCACTTCTCAAATTAACTCCAAATTTCATATTGAGAATATTTATTTCAAACCTTTGCTTCGACTTTTGCCTTCACTTAAACCACAACACTCACAACCATTATCATTAATCCAAATTGCTATTAATTATAATTTCATTACTCTAAACTAAGCCATAACCTCATGTTAATCCAATCAATTTCAAATCCTACAATTAACCCATTTCCCCTCTTCACTCCCATCTCCAACCTGAAGCTCAAGAAACTATTTTCATGGCAACATTGCACACCCTAACATGCACATAAACCATACTAGTTTTTTTTAATTCAAATCTCGCTAAAGTTTATCAAAATTCATAAAATCAATGGAACAAAACATAAACTCATATTCAATCGCCAAAGCTAAACTCATCAATCCCACCCATAGCTCTCAAGCATTTCCAAATTCTGACTCATCTTCAAAACTGCAAATAATCACAAAATTAATATTTATATGGCCTAAATAAAATATTTACTAATAAAATTAACAACAAAATGGTAAAAAACGATTTATTAAAATGTTTAGGGCTTCACCTTGTCAACCAAGTAAAACAGGTGCAGGAGAGGGGAGAAGAGGCGGGTGGTGACATAGGCAGTGTGGTAGCGGCGTGAACACCATCTGGCATTCGGTGCTTGCTGGGTGGAAGAGGCAAGGGTGATAGGCAGTAGAGGTAGGGGGTGTCCCGGTAGTGGAAGGAAGAGGGGGGAATAGGAAACAAGGGAGTGGGGTTTGGTATTTACTTGCTAGTTTTGTTTTTGGTGTGTTTATAATTTTTGTAAATTTTGTTGACTTCACTCTAAATTGTTTTGATTTTTTTCCTTTCTTTATTACTTTGTTCCCTTTTTTCCCCTTAAACCTAGTGAATATTTGGGCTAAGATTTTTTTTGTGCTAATTAAAAAATTTTCACAATATGTTTACTAAAATTAGAGACCTTACTTATCTTAGTTGATTTATTCCTTGTACTTTATTTATTTATCTCACATTATTAATATGAATTTTTTTGTATAATTAAATGAACAAATTGTGTATACTTGTGCATTCCATGGCGAGTTATTTTCATTAAAGGAGCTAATTTTATTTATCTATCGTTTAAGGGTTTATTTACAACTTTGAAGGAATTAATGTGAAGTGTAATGAAATTCATTACGAGGCCAGTCCATTGATTGAACTTGGAATTGCATGATTGTATAAAATGCTAGATGGAAACGTGGTGCCCAAACAGTAAATTCAAATCAAGATAATTCTGGGCAATTAGCATGGAGTAGATTCAAGCTATTAGAGGCTTCCCCCCTTAAAATAAGTTTCATCCTCGAAACTGGCAAATTTGAAGGTGACCTTAGATTTACCTCAAACATGTGTGAACACTTTTTCATCATGTTTTCTTTCGTCTCCTTCGTGGTTTCGAATGAAGTATCGTAAGCACATAGAATCTTGACTAGAAGGATGCTTTTATTTCTACGTTATTTAATTTTATAATCCAATATTTGCTTGACACGCACCTCATAGACTAGATTAGGCTTATCTCAATGACATAGTTTGAATCTGAGATATATTTTCTGAGCTGTGAAATACAGAATACATTAAGAATATGCTTGAGTTGTGCTGGTAGATCCAACCTATAGACAACGGGATTCAACTTTTTGATAATTTCTTAAGGCCCAATATACCTAGGACTCAACTTTTTCCTTACATTGAACCTTCTGAATCCCTTGATTGGTGATATCTTCAAGAAAAATTTATCTCCCACTTGAAATTCTAACGGTCGCCTTCCTTCATCAGCATAATGCTTCGGTTGGCTCTAAGCGGCTTCTATATGTTCTTGAATCTGCCTTATCCTATCAGTGGTTTCTTGAATCCACTTAGGCCCTACAATCAATGCTTCATACAACTCATTCCAATATGATGGTGTTCTATGTTTCCTCCCATACAACACCTCAAAACTAGTCATTTTCATGGTGGATTTATATTTGTTATTATAAAAGAATTCCACCAAGGGTAAATCGTCCCCCCATTTTCTATGAAAATCTACCGCACATGCTCTTAGCATATCCTCGAATATTTGGTTCACCCTCTTAGTCTGTCCATTGCTCTAAGGTGATATGAACTATTGAAATTTAGGTTAGTCCCAAAAGGTCTCTAGAAGGCTCAGCAAAATCGGGCTTAAGTTCTGTTGTCTCTGTTAGACGCTATGTCCTTTGGAATGCCATGTAATTAGACTATCTCCTTCACATAAAATTGTGCTAGTCTCTCAACACCACAAGTGTCATGGATTGGTATGAAATAGCCAGATTTAGTTAATCTATCAACAATAAACCAAATGACATTCTTTGTCAAAGGGGAAAGGGCAATTCCATGATAAAATCCATTGAGATTGAGTCTCACTTCTGGGTGGAAATTTCAAAGGTCACAATTCACCTATCGAGTATTGATGTAAATGATTCTTCTTTTGACAAGTTAGACATTCAACCACATACTGTACAATATCCATTTTTCATGCTATCCCACAAGCCGTATTGTCTTAAATCCCTATACATACTTGCTCGTCCTGGATGGATAAAATAACAGCTATTATGGGCTTCTTTTAATATCTTCCTTTTTAATTCCCTTCTATTGGGTGCATATAATCGGTTTTGAAACCTCAAGTTTTCGTCCTCATGTATCATAAAGCCAGGTGAATTCCCCTATACAACATTTGATCTTAGCCATTTCAACCTAGCATCATCCTTTTGGCCTAACTTAATCTCTTCTGCTATGGAAGATGATACTTCTAATTTCGACAGCAGCCCATTTGTCAATGATAGGCCCGCAAGCACACGTTGGCATTGTAGAATCAAGGTCGATCTCACAAAGGCTAGGTGTTGTGAATCCTGCTAGTATACAGTTTATCATTGTACAAATTATGAGTGTCGATCCTCAGGGATGGGTTATGCAATTGGGACCAAAAAAAATCTAAACTAATTGAAAAGTTATTGTACCCATTATTAGATTAAGTAGACCATATAAATTCATGGAATTTCAAGCTCTAACTTTCAAAGGTAGAAAACCAAAATGAGAATGAAGCATCAAACTGTAAATAAGTTGAGCCCCTAACACTTAGCTGTAATTTTTTGTTCATTCTCCATAAACAAAACAGAGGGGAGGCAAACACAGAGGAACCCAAGCATAAACAGAGCAAACGAACCATCAACAGAGACAAAGCCCAAATTAGAAGCAAGAACCTTCACATGGCCATAACCAAGTACCACTAAACTGAATCAATCTCAATCGCAAATCATGTTAATTCAAACCCAAATAAGAACTATTCGAACCAAATCAGAAAGCTTAATTCGAATTCAATGAAAGCAAATTCAATAATAACAATTTGTGAAATTGTAAACAAGATCTGGAAACACCAAAAACAAAAACTAAAACTTGAGGAAAGAAAATTCTAATACTACTCCTGCTGTAATCTCTACGGTCATCTCCTCTTTTTGAACTCCTCTGCCTAACCTCGATTAGAAAGCTTGCCCCCCTTGTTCGATGCTCCCCATAACCCAGCAATCTGTCCCTTCGTTGCCCTCCCTTAAGTATGAAATTTATAACCCATAAAACTGACCAAGTGATGATGATGGAAATGACAGATAATGAAGGAGGAGAGAGAAAGAGTGAAATGGCTGGGTAAGAAGGTGAAAGGCCACGACCTGCTCTATTCTGTTCGTTCCCTCTATTGTTTTCTTTCGGTTTTGCTACACTAAAACGGAAGAAGACGAAGAGAGGTAAGAGAAAGATTAAGGACGGTTATGGTGGGGAAGATGACGAACACTCCATGGTGCTCTGTTCGGTCTCCCCTAGTCGTGACTGATGAGGAAAAAGAAGCGAATGGGGAAAGCTTAGTCACATGCCTAGCATGTGGCCTGATTAGATGAGTAAACAAGTTGGGCCGGTGCGAGGGAGGGAAAGCAAAGAAGAAAGGAACTGAGCTACGCCCACCAAAGGAGAAAGGAGAGCGAAAAAGAGAAACAAAAGATGGGGGACACGCTGGGCTAGTCTGCGGACTAGGAAGTAACGAAGCCTAGGCCTACGCGTGAATGAGGAGGGAAGGAAGAAGGAAGCTGGGTTCAGTTCATAAGCTCGATTGGGCCTGGAAATTGGGCTCCAGCTAGCTGGACCGAATTTGTACAACTGGACTGTGTCGTGGATCAAGCTTGGTCTTCCTCCTTTTTTTCTCAACATCTTATCTTGTTGGAAACTATCTTTGACATCTTGTTTATTTGGTTATTTGTTCAAATTTTTCATAATCCTACAAAATAAATAAAAAAAATATATATTAAAATTCTAATTAAATAATTTATTTTCAACAATTATTAGATAATAAAACGATATAAAATATCATAATTTGTGGTTTAACAAATACCCCCACACTTACGTTTAGCTCGTCCTCGAGTTAAACAAAACTAACAATCCTAGAATAAAATAAAACAAAACCCTTACTCACTTTCGTAGGAATCACGGTTGTACTTAGCATGTGCAATAAGCCCTTTAAACCCGTTGGTTACCCCTAGTGGACAAGTAAGGTCTCGTAAGGGTTTCTAGCAGATATACCCACAAAATATATAAAAGAAAACATAAATAGAAACTTGGAAATCTTTTTTGGGTTTTGGTTTTTCAAAAATTAATGTGTACAAAACTGGGGAAAGATATATGCACATTCTATTACACTAAATCACCCATGTAATAATGACATTAACCTGCATATAAACAGAATGTAATCATCAAGACTTTGTAGCCCGTGGATGACACCAAAGCACTAACTGTTCACCCCACTGTACATCAAGAATTTGAATCCATTCCATTGCTCGTGTGCAAGTGCATCATCATCCTAAGGCTCAGGTCTACCAAAATCATACTCAATCCCATTTGATTCGCACAAACTTCATTATGGATTTATTAACATAGCTAGTAAGCTTTCCCAATAGCAATATTACCTCAAAGGGTAACACCCAGCAGCGCATGCCTCAAAGGGTAACTTGTCATTCCAATTTTATTTCAGTTCTTTCTTATCTGCTTTGTTTTCAGTTTTTTTTTCTTTTGTTTTCCTTTTTTTTCATTTTTCTCATTCTAATGTTTTTCTCTCTTTTTTCCCTTTTTTTTCCAATAAAAACAAAAATAATTGTGTTAAAAACAAGTGGGAGAGCCAATCATGGAAAACTAAGACCTTAAGACAATGAGGATGATATAAATAGGGATTAGATTACACAACGATAATGAACAAATGGATTTAGAATTAGGGCTAAGAATGACCCACCGAGGATGGAGACCTAACATGTACATCATGCTTCCACACAAGCTAACAATCAAAGCACAAGGGATTTAACTTGATTAGAAAAGTACAAAGGTTCCCTAAAAACAAAACAAAAAAAGTGTTTTTGAATTTTTTTTCTTTTTTTTTTTGAATTTTAAAAATTTGTCAAAGTTTCCCCACCCCCACACCTAAATCTCACAATGTCCTCATTGGGAGTGAAAGAAGCAGACAAAAGAAAAAAAAACTAAAAAGAAAAACGAATATACAAAAAGAAGACGAAGATTAAAAAAGAAAGAAAAATGACAGGACTCTAAAACTCAAAAAGAAAACAATAAAAATAAAACAAAGCAACGAAAATAAAATAAAAAGAAGAGATAAAGAGGAACGTTCATACCAGGTTAGGTTCAGGAGTACACCTAAGCTATAGCCTCGTGAAAAGTGCTTAGATAGAGGCTCATGGAGCATTAGCCACTCGATATCAAATGGAACATCGCTACTTAAATCAAAACTCGTTAAAGTACGAAGTAGCTTGTCAAATACAGAATACCAACTCTTAATAAGATCAACACAGAACAAATAAGAAAGTTGTCACCAAGTAAAGTACATCCACCTTATCAATGCAGCACAAGTAAGGACCCCTTTCAATTTGTCAAATTAGTTGGGCCCAATTAAGAAATAGATGGACATATTTAAAATCAGCTAGTAGGTGGGTCATTGGCCTAGAAATTGGGTTATCATAAAGGATCAATCTACACAAAATGGTGGGGGCAAAGTGCACAAGTCTATTAATATCATATTGTGGACGAGTCTAGTCTAAAGCAAATTTCTTATTGGCAATGCTCTCAGACTCAATAGAGTTACACTTGCAGTGTCCAAAAAGGAGGTCAGTTTGGATGGCTTCAAAAGAAAACGATTCATATTCGGCACACAGGTCTACATCCAAACCCACATTGACATCAAACCCAGACGAAAAAGATTCATATTCTATAGAAAGAATATCATCGTCGAATTTCAAAGTAGTGGATGCAATTACCTCTTCAATTGTCTCCTGTAAAATAGTATCGTCTGACTCATCAAAATTACGATGCTCAATTTCAGGTGTGATGCTCATATTTAATTCACTAGCACTCTAAAGGTCTTCACCATCCTTAAACTCACAAGAAAAAGGAAAAGGGGTGGGTGGGTGGGCAGAAACTAGGATCTCCTCAGTGACGTCTGTAGGTGAGCTGGTGTGAGGTGCAAGGTCTTGTGATAGAGATGTAAGGAAGTCCCCCTCTTGTTCTACACTAGGCAAAGGCATGTCATTATTCAAATTGGGTTGAGCGAGATAAGAGGGCTCAAATTCTTCATAGAGACTAACTTCAGGTTTAGGAGATCCTAAACTAGAGTCAGGCTCATTGCAATTCTCCCTACTTTGATTAAAACATATAGAATATTCAGCAATTCTCAATTTCATTTTCTGTAGCATTTTATCAGTCAATTCATTTATCTTCTTTTCCACACTTACACAGGTAGCATCAACATAAGCATGGTATGGGCAGTTACAAGTATCATGATCATAAGAGTCATAATATTCACACAAAATAGGGAACACACAAGAATAAGATGGGTAATGTGAATCTATAAAATGATCCTGAAGGTAAGGACTAATAGCAATAACAGACTCACTATGAAGTGGGTAACCAAAATTCTTCTGAGAGTGTTTAAGCTTGTAAGTATCCCAAGCTAATTTTCCAAAGAAATTCCAAACTTCATCTTGAGTTTCAGACAACAATCCTAACACATCTCCAGGATAAATGGACTCAATATAACCCCAAGATTCACAATTCAAACCCACACAATCATTAAGTCGCGATAAATGGACTCCCTTGATTCAATTGAGCACGATAATCATTAAGTCGCGATAAATAACTCTATAAAGGTTCACGCTCAAACTGTGGGAAATTAAAAACTGGCGTTCTTGAATCTAGTGTTTTTTTCGATTTTAAGAATTTTTCAATTTTTTTGGATTTTCAACTTTTAATTTTTTTAACTTTTTTTTAGGAAGGAAAATGCATCTAGGACACTATTTACAAACCAATGACTAAAACAAAAAGAAGAGACTCAAATAATTAAGTGAACAAAACAAAATAAACTAACAAAAATAAAACTATGCTACCAAAATAAAAGAAAGACCAAAATGACTCAAACATCACACAAAATATAAAATGAACACAAACACAAAAGAAGAGCATTTTTAAAATATTTTTGTCTTGTTGACACACAAAAATAAAAATAGAAATAAACTCAATCTAAAGCAAAAACAGAAACAGAAACACAACTGAAGCTAAAACAAAATAGAAAATAAACTAAAACCTAAACAAGATAAATCTAAAGAATAAAACCAAAAAAGAAAATAAAACTCCCAAAATCAGAACTAAATAGACAGAGAATTCCACACAATCACAAGGGACATAAATATATTTTTTCTCCAATTTTTCTTTCCCTGAACAGTGTAGAAAAATGCAAACAGATTATTAAGTCAAAAATTTACAGAAACCTCATGACAGTTCCAAACATTCCACAAAATTCACACAAACTCTAAAAATTATGCTAAATCTAGGAAAAATATCAAAATAGCAAAAATCACTCCAGAATTGGCCCAGAAAATTCGAACAGAATGCTAAAATTAGAGAAAAATCTGCACTGAGCTTTAATTTTTAGATCAGTTCAACTTTGGATCTTTGTGCTGCACATAAACCAAATTCATTAATACTGTTTTTTCAGCAACCTATAAACTCTAAAAATAAAAATGAAACTAATCTTGACAGAAATACAAATCGAAATCAGAATATTAACTAAATTAAAAATTAAAACTAAACTAAATTACTAAAACGAAATAACAACTCAACTGAAACTAAAAATCACAACTCTAAAATTAAAACGAAAACAAATCGAATAACTAAACTACGACTCGAGGCAACCTAATTTCACAACGCCATCCCCGACAACGGCACTAAAAACTTCTTTTGAATCCTGCAAGTATACACAGTTTATTATTGTATGAATTACAAGTGCTGATCCTCAGGGATGGGTTATGCCATTGGGTTACTAAAAAAAATCTAAACTAATTTATAAGTTATTCTACCCATTATTAAATTAAGTAAACCATATAAATTCAAGGAATTTCAAGCTCTAACTTTCAAAGGCAGAGGCACAAAATGAGAATGAAGCATCAAACTATAAATAAGTTGAGCCTGCAACACTTAGCTGTAATTTTTCATTCATTCTCCATAAACGAAACAGAAGGGAAGCAAACAGAGAGAAACCCAGGCATAAATAGAGCAAACGAACCATCTACAGAGCAAAGCCTAGATCAGAAGCAAGAACCTTCACATGGCCATAACCAAGTACCACTAAACTGAATCAATCTCATTTGCGAATCACGTTAATTCAAACCCAAATCAAAACTATTTGAACCAAATCAGAAAGCTTAATTCGAATTCAATGAACGCAAACTTAATAGTAGCAATTTGTGAAATTGTAAACAGGATCTAAAAAGACCAAAAATGAAAACTGAAACTTGAGTAAAATTTTTTTTAATACTACTCCTACTGTAAACTCTATGCTCATCTCCTCTTTTTCCACTCCTCTGCCTGACCTCGATTAAAAAGCTTGCCCCCTTGTTCGATGCTCGCCCAGAACGCAACCATCTATCCCTTTGTTGCCCTCCCTTTTTTATCAAATTTATGACCCATGAAACTGACCAAGTCAAGATGATGGAAATGATAGATAATGAAGGAGGAGAGAGAAAGAGTGAAACGACTGGGTAAGAAGGTGATAGGCCACGGCCTGCTCTGTTCTGTTCGTTCCCTCTATTATTTTCTTTTGGTTCTGCTGGACTAAAACGGAAGAAGATGAAGAGAGGTAAGAGAAAGATTGAGGACGGTTATGGTGGGGATTGAAGAGCCTGGCATTGTGCTCTATTCGGTCTCCCATAGTTGTGACTGATGAGGAAAAAGAAGGGTATGGGGAAAGCTTAGTCGTATGCCTGGCATGTGGCCCAATTAGATGAGTAAACAAGCTGGGCCGGTGCAAGGGAGGGAAGGCAAAGAAGAAAGGAACTGGGCCAGGCCCACCAAACGAAGCCCAGGTCCATGCGTGAATGAGGAGGGAGGGAAGAAGGAAGCTGGGTTCAATTCATAAGCTCGGTTGGGCCTGGAAACTGGGCTCCAGCTGGCTGGACCGAATTTGGACAACTGAACTATGCTGCGGATCAAGCTTGGTCTTCCTCCTTTTTTTCCCAACATCTTCTCTTTTGGTAAACTATCCTAGGCATCTTGTTTATTTGTTTATTTGTTCAAATTTTTCATATTCCTACAAAATAAATAAACAAAAAAATATATTAAAATTCTAATTAAATAATTTATATTCAGCAATCAGTAGATAATAAAATGGTATAAAATATCATAATTTGGGGTTTAACACTAGTTTGATCTACTAGGTTATATTCCCTTAAGATAGGCTAAGTGAATCCAAATTTGAGAAAGCAGTTTGACTACTCTATTATCTAATCTAATGAATAAATATAGTCAAGGAATTATACAAAACCAGCAATCTCCTAATTCATGAATCAATCAAACAATTCTTCCTCAATTGGTTGTTTTAAAACTGATAATCGAAGTATCACAACCCTCTTTCAAGGTGGAGTGAAATACCCAATCAAACCAATTACCATTTCTCAACGGCTTTCGATTCGCTTAGGTTCATTATGCATGCGATTATCAAATTAATGGTTTCTGAATTGATGTGCTCTCTTAAGACTGCACACAATCAAGTCGAATCCTAGAATTCTGAAATTAGATTTCACCTTTCAGTTGTTCACCCAACACTCGCAACACGCAAGAAAGTGATCAAATTCCTCACACGATAATAAACTTCTAGAATGTGCTAAAACAATACAACAAATTCAAAAACACCAAATCATATCAAAACAAGATCAAGAAATTAACAAGGATTTGCATAAATCCAAAATCAAACAACAAAGACAAACAAAATTACAAAACATAAATCTAAATTTGGACAAGAGAAGAGAAGAGAAAAGAAAAGATATGCTCAGCTAAGATCGCGCCTCGACCGTGATGCAAACCCGAAATGGAATCCTTGTAAATCTTCACTTCAACTTAGTCTCTCTCCCTTTAATCTAAATCCTAGTCTAACTAATGAAATTGAAGAGAGGAAATGAATTGATGGCATGATGAGATGGTGCTTTTGTTGTTGCGAAAATGGCCCTATTTATAGAAAAACACAATCAACCTTAGCTGCACGATGAGGGAAAACGATTAGGCTAGCAGTTATGCCTCTACCACGGACAATGGCATCCACCACAGGCAAAGCATGGTGCTGGCTGGAATTGAAAATTTTTCTGTTCTTCTTCCCTCTACGGGCATAGCAACTCAAGGGCACCTGTGGGGACTCATAATACATCCAATAAGGTTCAAATGCTGGGTCGAAATGGCCGAAAATCCTGTAAAACACATCAAACAGCCATAGCCAAGCATAAAATAGGAAAACAATATAAACTATAACATAATGCACATAATTTTCCCTAAAATGGAGGAAAACGACCCTAAATTAATATATACGTTAAGCATTTATCAAACTCCCATATGCTTAAATTGTTACTTGTCCTCTTGCAAACATTGTAGAAAACCAATAAGCGGAGATGCATCTAGGACTTAGAACATGACAAGCTCTCTAAAGCAGGCAACCCGTAGTATATCATTAGCAAGAACAACAATCAATGGCAACCTCAAATAGCGCTCAATACAATTCAAGATTAGAAGGACTAGAAGGTTTCAGAAGAAAAAGTTTAAGACCACAAGCTTGATATCAACCTTGATCACCCCCAAAGAACCACAAAGCACACCATGCAAGCACATGGAATTGAATGGAGCGAAATGGACTGAAAGCACCTCACTTTGAGAAATGTGGAAGACTCCTGTTCATGTGTTTGCAATATAACTTAGGTTCACTGAACACTCATTTCAATGGTGCAATCTACCATATGCTTGCAAAGACTTTTACATTCTCCACTTCTAAAATAAAATGTGTATAAGCCAATAAAGAGGACTTTTTATGGGCTCTAACATGGGCTAGGAGGGTTAAGAAAAAGGAGTGAACAAATGCATTTGGGACAATGTAGAGCTACTTAGCCAAGTGACTAGGGAGCAACCAATCAAAGCACCAATTAACCAATAAGTTCACCAACACTCCAAACCTTAAAATACAATGAACATATCTCACGAATGAAAAAGGAACTGAGTTGATAAAGAAAGAATCTCAAGCAATGTACATATCTAATGTCAATCACGGAGTTTTCTTTTTCTGTTTTTTTTTTTTCACTTCTTTTTTTTTGCTTTGCTTTTTATTCATTGTAAGATGACTTCATCTCCCTTCTTTTTACTTTTTCTTCAACATAATTTTTTTATGTAACGAAAGAAAAATTGCAATTATTGAAAGTCATAGGATCACTCATTACCAATTCACAACTGAGTATATATACGTACACAATCCAAAAAAGAGGGAAGCAAAGTAAATGCTCGACATCATCAATCCCTCAACAAACCAACATACCAAAGCCACCTTAAGCTTAATTACTCCCAAAACCACCCACTACATAATTGAGAAGAGATGCTCCATAGACTTGATTTAAAGGTAGAAATATGTGTTTGGCCAAGGGCTAATGTGAAGGGATCATAACAAGAAAAGGATCTAAGCTCAAAGAGGCTAGCAAAGGGGAACAAACATGGAATACAAGGGTAGGCTTTTTAGCTATGTGGCTAAAATGACCAAAGAAAGAAATACCTCTATCATCTTATCAACTATGCACATGCTAATGTGGCTTCGAACAAGAGTCTAAGCAAGTCCTAAAGATGCAACGTCGAAGAGCCACACACATGAATGAAGCATGAGACTAAATATTATAATTAGTCCAAATAAGGCTCAAAATATCACGGGATATCTGCCAAAATCTCACTAAGCTCGTAAAATAACTCCCATGCACCAACATTCATGCTAAGGACTCCAAGGGCTAAAATAGTTCTCAATCAAGACAAGGGTCAAAATAAGAAATATTTACAAAACCTTCATAAATTTTCCCAACAAAAGGGATTACAAATCGAAAGTTAGTCAAGCCCATGAATGTTGTTTTTCCTAGAGAAAACATTATTGAAGGCTATCTAAAGCCAATCTGCACCATCCCTGTACGCAATCCTATATGCAAACCTAAAATATAAGTAAATGCATAACACTAATCCAAAAAATAAAAACCTAAAATTGTATGCTCCATCGTGTATGCAAACTAATGAACAAAATACAAAATAGAGAAGTCATCCTTTCGCTATGCTTAAATAAAGCATTATTATTCAAAGTAAGGAAACTTAGAGAAGGGCAACAAAAGAAAACAATCTCACCAGGTTAGGTGCAGAGTGACGTAAGCTATGCGGCCTCGTAATAATCGGGGCACGTGGACCATCAGCCACTCCGTCACGATGTCAAAACTCGACTCATGACAGCGGACGCCGTGAAAGCATGCAGGAGCTTGTCAAACTGCTAGGACCACAATTTAGAAAATAAAAGGTAAGAGGTAACAACAAAAATCGTTCCAAAGACATTAAGCATCCTCTTAACCTTATCAATTGCCTTAAAAAAATCATAGGAAGGATTAAAGAATGTAGTCCATGTGATTTTCTTAGGCAAGTCTCCTGGTATACGCAATAAGGGTCAATTGAGAGATCACACCCTCTTAAGTAACTTAGGGGTACAAAATTATTAGCATTCCCACGAAGCACATCAAGCACGTTATTCTCATTGCCTAAATCATTATTAGCATCATAAATGAGGAAATTACTAATGGGCTCATCAAGATAAAACTCAGGGGACTGAGAGGGTAGTGAACAAAGAGGGAAAGCACAGAATGATCAAGAGCATTAGCGAGAAAATTATTATCAAAACCAAGGCTATGAGAGTCCTCATGCATAAACACATCACATAACCCTCCCAAAGAAGTCTTATCTAGATCATGCACCTCCTCTAAAGTATCTTCTGACTCAAAACAAGCATCAGTAACGCTAAACTTAGCATCAAACCCAAAAGGCTCACTCACCTCGACCCCCGGGCACTCAGGTAATGGAAATGATGAATCAAGTAAGGTCACGACAACATCTATATTATCCCAGGAGATGCAAAGTTAGGTTGAGCATAATAGGCATAATAAGGACATGTGTTTATAACGGGGTTCGAAGAATTACAGAAATCACACCGAAAAGAAGCATAATAAGATCCAGAAGAGAATGCGCAAGGATCAAAGAATGAATATGTGGAAACACAACCAGCCTTCTCAAACTCAAATGACTCCCAAGCAATGCACTCAAGCAAATAACATGCATCATCGATATTTTTAGCATGAAAATCGAAAAAATCAAACAATAAGGGTTTTACTATTCACACCCTCATCAACAATGGCCAAAATCTCCTATTTACCAACACAATAACCACATTGGGCAAGAAAAGCATTTAAATGTATAAAATATCTCTAAAATAAGTCATGCTCGAATTAGCAAAAATAGAAATTTGACATTGTTGCTTCTCAACATTATTTTTGGTTAATTTTCAATTTTTTTCGGTTTTTTTGAAAGAAAACAAAATGCTTAGTCAAACCTATCAAGAAAAATCCAATATGCAACACTAGTCCCCCTCAACAGCGCCAAAAACGTGATAGGCTTGCAAGTGCACGGTGGCATTGTAGCAAATCAAGGTTGCTCTCACAAAGACTAGGTTAATCTACTGCGTTATATGCCCTTAAGATAGGCTAAGCGAATCCAAATTTGGGAATGAAGTTTGACTGCTGTATTATCGAATCTAATGAATAAATAGTCAAGGAATTATACAAAAGTAACAATCTCCCAACTCATGCATCAATCAAGCACTTCTTCCTCAATTAGTTGTTTTAAAATTGATAATCGAAGTATTACAACCCTCTTTCAAGGCGGAGCGAAATACCTAATCTAACCAATTACCATTTCTCAAGGGCTCTCGATTAGTTTAGGTTCATTATGCATGCCATTATCAAATCAATGGTTTCTCAATTGCTGCAGTCTCTCAAGACTACATACAATCAAGTCAAATCCTAGAATTCCAAAATTGGATTTCACCTTTCAGTTCTTCACACAACACCCACAACAAGCAAGAAAGTGATCAAATTCCTCACAAGACAATAAACTTCTAGAATTCGAAAAAACAATACAACAAATTCAAAACTTCCAAAGGATATCAACACAAGATCAAGAAATTAACAAGTTGATGGATATCCCTCCACCCTTTTTCTTTTAAAATGAATCAAATCAATTAGGTAAGTTAATAATGCTGGCTAAAGGATGAACAACTCATCCAAGTTTTGTTTAAGCTTCAAAATTGCAGGGCAAGGGTTCGAATCCAGCACTGACCCACTTTTGTGTGCAAAATGCAACATGCATCCTCAAGGTTTAAGTCTGATATTTTTACATGGATTTGAAGTTAAATATGTCATCCTTCCAAAAAATCAAGTTGCATCCAATTTGGACTTCATTTGGTCGTTCAAGTCAGCTATTAAACCCAATGGTATCAAAACTGCCCAGCAAGACCAGAAGAAGCACGGTTTTGATTAGCTTATAACTTAAGCTATATGATGGATTAAGTTTTCAAATTATACATTTTTGGAATCCTCACGATGTCTACTTTCAGGTCCAAGCATTAGTTTTCAATCATACCCACAAGAGGATGAGAGATCAATGACTTTTCCCAAACCGGTCAGATTAGGCCCTAATCTGCGCGGTAAAATTTTTAAGCCTAATTACCCTAGTTAAACATGTCCTAACCTTGATTTCTTGGGGGAGGGGGGTTATACACATCCCAAAATGACCCCCATGGCCTGAAAACCGAATCATCAACACTTTTCCTAAGGTTAAAAAGTGCTACAAAAATCGGCCCAAACTGCCCCTAAACCCGGTTTAGTGCAAACCGATTCTTATTAAACCTTCAGCCGATTTTCTCCACTTACAAGCAGCTTGGCACGTCCCTCTATGCTTGGCACACGTCCCTAGGATCTCTAGATAGGGTGGTGCATTGAGAAGATCAAGCAATGAGAGAAGAAGGCAACAAAGTTGGTCCCTTGAATGTGATTGGCTAGCCGTAAAGGGATTCTCGCTTTTCGTCTATCCAATGGGCATTCAGCAAAAATCTCAGCATGTATTAGCTTATTTTAAGAGTATATTATTGTATAATAAGTATTAGTAATGTTTTACTTCATGTTTTAAATGTATTAGATTAGTTTAAGATAGCTAGTAATATAGTTCAGCACAAATCAGCTTGTATTAGTTTCTAATGTTTTCCTAGCTAGTAAGGAAAGGGTAGAGGTGCTTGCTTGCTTGCCTAGCTCTATTTAAAGAGCATGCACGCCCCTCCCTTGGAATACATCAGATTTGAATCCATACAAAGTTGAGAGCATTTTGCTTTCGGTGCTTAGGCACACTTCAAACTCTTGCTTGCTTATCCTTAATTAGGCCAATTAAGGTGGTGTTCAAGTGAGTCTTAACCTAGATTAAGTGGTGTTTCTGTATCTTAATCAAAGTTAAGGGCCCTAAACTTGAGTTTGGTGGTGTTTCGGTATCCAAACAAGAAGTTTAGTTCTATCCATTTGATGTTATACTCAAGGAGTTCCTAAAGAGTTAAAGTGAATTTGCTAGCTTTAATTTGAAGTTAGTAATTCTTAACTTTGATTCATCATTTTATTCCACATATCCATAACCTCTCCTATGTCCATTTCCATGTTTAATTCAAGCTAAGAATACTCCCTTAGCATAGCCTTCCACCCAAACACGAAACCACTCCCAAACCGTGCATGTTGGAAGATGCTTGGCAATATGGGCAGCAAAGTGGCACGACCACCCCGTGCCTAAGGGCACGACCGTGCCACCCCACGACCTTGCCAAATTGCTTGCTTCGAGTTGAGTTCTTGACTTGTTTAGCTTGGTTCCATTCCGGCCCTTGTGTTATACATCAATTCACGCCAAAGATCTTTTGCTTTCCCATTTAGAATCACTTGATTCTAAACTCCATTCCTCCCTCACATACTTGATGCCTCACAACCATCATTTCATGTGCTCATTTTCACTTGTTTTCCCTTGATTGTGTCTTCCTTGGTGTGAAAGCTTTGGACTCTCAATTTGAGCCATAGCTAGAGGCCTCAGCAGATACATCACAAGTATTTGTATAAATCCAAAATCAAAACAAAAAAGACAATCATAATTACAAAACATAAACTTAAATTTATTGAAGAGAAGAGAAGAGAGGAGAAAAGAGATGCTCAGCTCAAATCGCGCTTGAACCATCGTGCAAACCCGAAATGGAATCCTTGCAAATTCTTACTTCAACTTAGTTTCTCTCCTTCCAGTCTAAATCCAAGTCTACCTAATGAAATTGAAGAGAGTAAATGGAATGATGGGATGATGAGATGGTGCTTTTGTTGCTGCGAAAATGGCCGTATTTATAGAAAAACACAATCAACCTTGGCTGCACGATGAGGGAAAATGATCAGGCTAGCAGTTATGCCTCTACCATGGACAGTGGCATCCGCCACGGGCAAACCATGATGCTGGTTGGAATTACCACGGACATGGGCACCTGTGAGGACTAAAAATACATCAAATAAGGGTCAAATGCTGGGTCGAAATGGCCTAGAATACTGCAAAACACATCAAACAGCAATACCCAGGCATAAAACGGGGAAAAGAGTATAAACTATAACATAAAGCACATAAATTTCCCTAAAAATGGAGGAAAATGACCCTAAATTACATTAAGCATTTATCAAACTCCCTTACGCTTAACTGTTACATGTCCTCATCCAAACACTGTAGAAAACTGACAAGTGGAGATCATCAGCAAGAACATGACAACCTCTCTAAAGCAGGCAACCCATAGTATATCATCAGTAAGGACGACAATTAAAGGCAAACTCAAATAGCGCTCAATACATTTCAAAAATTAGAAAGACAAGAAGGTTTTAGAAGAAAAAGTATATGTCCACAAGCTTGATATCAAACTTGATCACCACCAAAGAACCACAAAGCACATCATGCAAGCACATGGAATTGAATAGAGCGAAATGGACTGGAAGCACCTAACATTGAGAAATATGGAGGACTTCCACTCATATGTTTGAAATATAGCTTAGGTTCACCAAACACTCATTTCACTGATGCAATCTACCATATGCTTGCAAAGGCTCTTAAATTCTCCACTACTAAAATGAAATGTGCATAAGACACTCAAGAGGAATTTTTTTGCGACTTAACGTGGGCTAGGAGCTTTGAGGAAAAGAAGTTGACGAATGCATTTACGACAATGTAGAGCTACTTAGCCAAGTGACTAGGGAACAACCAATCAAAGCACTAATTAACAAATAAGTTCACCAACACTCCAAACCTTAAAATACAATGAACATATCTCAGGAATGAAATAGGAAATGAGTTGATAAAGAAAGAATCTGAAGCTATGTATATATCCAATGCCAATCATGGAGTTTTTTTTTCTGGTTTTTTTTTTCAATTCTATTTTTTTTTTCCTTTGCTTTTTTATTCATTGTAAGATGACTTCATCTCCCTTTTTTTCCTTTCTCTTCAACATAATTTTTTGTGTAATGAAACAAAAATCGCAACTATTGAAAGACATAGGATCATTCATTATCAACTCACAACTGAGCATATATACATACACAACCTAAACAGGGGGGAAGCAAAGTAAATGCTCAACATCATCAGTCCCTTAACAAACAACCTTACCAAAGTCACCATAAGCTTAATTACTCCCAAAACCACCCACGACATAGATGAAGAGATCCTTCATAGACTTGATTTAAAGGTAGGAATATCTATTCGGCCAAGGGCTAATGTAAAGGGATCACAACAAGAAAAGGATTTAAGCTCAAAGAGGCGAGCAAAGGGGAATAAACATGTAATAAAACGGTAGGCCTTTTAGTTTTGTGTCTAAAATGACCAAAAGAAGAAATGTCTCTATCATCTCATCAACTATGCACATGCTAATGTGGCTTCGAACAAGAGGTTAAGCAAGTTCTAGATATGCAACATAGAAGAGTCACACACATGAAAGAAACATGAGACTAAATATAATAATTAGTCCAAATAAGGCTCAAAATCTCACAGGATATCTGCCAAAGTTTCATTAAGCTCATAAAATAACTACCATGTAGAAACATTAGTGCTAAGGACTCCAAGGGCTAAAATAGTCCTCAATCAAGACAAGGGTCAAAACAAGAAATATTTACAAAACATTCACAAATTCTCTCACCAAAAGGGATTACACATTGAAAGTTACTCATGCTCATGAAAGTTGTTTTGCCTAGAAAAAACATTATTGGAGGTTATCTCAAGCCAATCCACACCATTCCAGCACGTAATGCTATATGCAAACCTAAAATATAACTAAATGCATGACACTAATGCAAACAAAAAAAAAACCTAAACCTATACGCTCTATCATGCATGCAAACTAATAATCGAAATACAAAATAGAGAAGTTACCCTTCTACTATGCTCAAATAAAGCGTTATTATTCAAAGCAAGGAAACTTAGGGGGTATAAAAGAAAACAATCAAACCAGGGTAGGTGCAGAGGGCACCTAAGTTATGCAGCATGATAATAACCGGGGCACATGGAGCATCAGCTACTCCATCACAATGTCAAGACTCGGCTCATGACAGCGGACACCGTTAAAGCACGCAAGACCTTGTCAAACTCCTGGGACCACAATTTAGAAAATAAAAGGTAAGAGGTAACAACAAAAATCGTTCCAAAGACATTAAGCATCCTCTTAACCTTATCAATGGCTTTAAAAAAATCATAAGAAGGATTAAAGAATGTAGTCCACGTGATTTTCTTAGTCAAGTCTCCTAGGCATACACAATAAGGGTCAATTGAGAGATCACACTTCTTAAGTAACTTAGGGACACAAAATCATTAGCATTCCCACGAAGCACATCAAACATGTCATTCTCGTTGCCTAAATCTCTATTAGCATCATAAATTAGGAAATTACTAATGCGCTCATCAAGATAAAATCCAGGGGACTCAGAGGGTAGTGAACAAAGGGGGGAAGCACGGGAATGATCGAGAGTATTGGGGAGAAAATTATTATCAAAACCAAGGCTATGAGAGTCCTCATGCTTAAACACATCACGCAACCCCTCCAAAGAAGTCTTATCTAGATCATCCACCTCCTCTAAAGTAGCTTCTGACTGAAAACAACGATCAGTAATGCTAAACTTAGCATCAAACCCAAAAGGCTCACTCACCTCAACCTTCGGGCACTCAGCTAATGGAAATGATGAATCAAGTAAGGTCAGGACAACATCAATATTGTCCCCGGAGATGCAAAGTTAGGTTGAGCATAATAGGCATAATAAGGACACGAATTTATATCGTCGTTAGAAGAATTACAGAAATCACACCAAAAAGAAGCATAATAAGATCCAAAAGAGAATGCGCAAGGTTCAAAGAGTGAATATCTAGAAACACAACGAGCCTTCTCAAACTCAAATGAATCGGAAGCAATCCACTCAAGCAAAAAACATGCATCATCGATATTTTTAGCATGAAAACCCTAAACTCTAGAGAGAAAAGCATTTAAGCGTTTAAAATAAGTCATGCTTGAATTGGCGGAAATAGAAAGTTGCCATTGTTGCTTCTTAACATTATTTTTGGTTAAATTTTAATTTTTTTTGGTTTTTTTTCCTGAGAAAACAAAATGCTTAGTCAAACCTATCAAGAAAAATCCAATGTGCAACACTAGTCCCCCTCAACGGCGCCAAAAACGTGATAGGCTCGCAAGCGCATGGTGGCGTTGTAGCAAATCAAGGTCGGTCCCACAGAGACTAGGTTGATCTACTGGGTTATATTCCCTTAAGATAGGCTCAGCGAATCCAAATTTGAGAATGAAGTTTGACTACTGTATTATCTAATCTAATGAATGAATAGTCAAGGAATTATACAAAACTAACAATCTCCCAACTCATGCATCAATCAAGCACTTATTCCTCAATTAGTTGTTTTAAAACCGACAATCAAAGTATTATAAGCCTCTTTCAAGGCAGAGCGAAATACCTAATCTAACCAATTACCATTTCTCAAGGGCTCTCTATTCATTTAGGTTCATTATGTATGCGATTATCAAATCAATGGTTTCTCAATTGGTGCGATCTCTCAAGACTACACACAATCAAGTCAAATCCTAGAATTTTGAAATTGGATTTCACCTTTCAGTTCTTCACCCAACACCCACGACATGCAAGAAAGTGATCAAATTCCTCAAAAGACAATAAACTTCTAGAATTCGATAAAACAATACAACAAATTCAAAATCGCCAAATGATATCAACAGAAGATCAAGAAATTAACAAGTAGTTGCATAAATCGAAAATCAAAACAACAAAGATAATCAAAATTACAAAACATAGATCTAAGTTTAGAGAAGAGAAGAGAAGAGAAGAGAAAAGAGATGCTCAGCTAAGATCGTGCTTGAACCGTCAGGCAAACCTGAAATGTAATCCTTGTTAATCCTTACTTCAACTTAGTTTCTCTCCCTCTAATCTAAATCCAAGTCTAACTAACGAAACTGAAGAGAGGAAATGGAATAATGGGATGATGAGATGATGACATGGTGCTCTTGTTGCTGCAAAAATGGCCCTATTTATAGAAAAACACAATCGACCTTGGCTACACGATAAGGGAAAACGATCAGGCTAGTAGCTACGCGTATACCACGGACAGTGGCATCTGCCACGGGGAAGTCGTGGTGCTGGCTGGAATTGCAATTTTTCTATTCTTCTTCCCTCCACGGGCATAGCAACTCAGGGGCACTTGTGGGGACTCAAAGTACAACCAATAAGGGTCAAATGCTCAGTCGAAATGGCCTAAAATCCTACAAAACACATCAAACAGCCATACCTAAGCTTAAAACGGGAAAAACAGTATAAACTGCAACATAAGTAAGCACATAATTTTCCCAAAAATGGAGGAGAAAGACCGTAAATTAATATAGACGTTAAGCGTTTATCAAACTCCCCTATGCTTATACTGTTGCTTGTCCTCATGCAAAAACTGTAGAAAACTGAAAAGCAGAGATCATCAGCAAGAACATGACAATCTCTCTAAAGCAGGCAACCCATAGTGTATCATTAGCAAGAACGACGATCAATGGCAAACTCAAATAGCGCTCAATACATTTCAAAATTAGAAGGACGAGAAGGGTTCAGAAGAAAAAGTATAAGACCACAAGCTTGATATCGAACTTGATCGCCCCCAAAGAACCGCAAAGCACATCTTGCAAGCACGTGGAATTGAATAGAGCGAAATGCACTGGAAGCACCTCACTTTGAGAAATGTGGAGGACTGCTGCTCATGTGTTTGAAATGTAGCTTAGGTTCACTAAACGCTCTTTTCAATGAAGCAATATGCCATATTCTTGCGAAGACTCTTAAATTCTTCGCAACTAAAAGGAAATGTGCATAAGACACTCAAGAGGACTTTTTATGGGTTGTAACATGGGCTAGGAGGGTTAGGGATGGGCGTGGGGCGGGTTCGGGGCGGGTTGAGCTATACCCGCACCCATACCCATTTTCAAAAGTCATACCCATACCCATACCCATACCCATCGGGTTTTGGATGGTTGTACCCATACCCATACCCATCGGGTTTTTCGGGTTTACGGGTTTTCTTCGGGTATATATAGAGTGCGCACAGTGTCACCCATATTCAACCTACGTTTGCATACACGGTATATTTGATTGGCAATTTCAAGCGATGCTACTAAAGTTTATGTCGAATAAACTCATAAAAGTTAAAAATGTAAAAAAAAAAATTTCATTTCTACATAAATAAATAATATACACTTAGAGTTTCATGCCAAATATTTATTTTTAGATTTTACTGTATTTTGGTCCCGTTTTACTAGCAAATCGGGTACACAATCGGGTACGGGTTTTAAAAATTCATACCCATACCCATACCCATTTTCAAACGCAATACCCATACCCGCCCCATACCCATTTTCCCCCAAAATTTCGTACCCATACCCGCTATAAATGGGGCGGGTTCGGGGCAGGTTTTTCGGGTTCGGGTGCAACTCCCATCCCTAAAGAGGGTTAAGGAAAAGGAGTGGATGAACTCATTCAGGAAAACGTACAGCTACTTTGCCAAGTGACTAGGAGCAACCAACCGAAGCACTAATTAACCAACAATTTCACCAACACTCCAAACCTCAAAATACAATGAACATATCTCATGAATGAAATAGCAAATGAGTTGATAAAGAGAGAATTTCCAACTTTGTACATATCCAGTGCTAATCACGGACTTTTTTTCCTGGTTTTTTTTTCGCATCCTTTTTTTTTTGCTTTGCTTTTTATTCGTTGTAAGATGACTTCATCCCCCTTTTTTTCATTTTTCTTCAACATAATTTTTTTCTGTAATGAAACAAAAATTGCAATTATTAAAAGATATAGGATCACTCATTGTCAACTCACAACTGAGTATATATACATACACAACCCAAACAAGAGGGAAGCAAAGTAAATGCTTAACATCATTAGTCCCTTAACAAACCAACATACAAAAGCCACCTTAAGCTTAATTACTCCCAAAACCACCCACTACATAGATGAAGACATGCTCCATAGACTTGATTGAAAGGTAGGAATATATGTTTGGCCAGGGGCTAATATGAAGGGATCACAACAAGAAAAGGATTTAAGCTCAAAGAGGGTAGCAATGGGGAATAAACATATACTACAAGGGTAGGCTTTTTAGCTATGTGGCTAAAATGACCAAAGAAAGAAATGCCTCCATCATCTCATCAACTATGCACATACTAATGTGGTTTCGAACCAGAGTCTAAGCAAGTTCTAGAGATGCAAAATAGAACAGTCACACACATGAAAGAAATATGAGACTAAATATAATAATTAGTCCAAATAGGGCTCAAAATCTCATGGGATATATGCGAAAGTCTCATTAAGCTCATAAAATAACTCCCATGTACAAACATTATTGCCAAGGACTCCAAGGGCTAAAATAGTTCTTAATCAAGACAAGGGTCAAAACAAGAAATATTCACAAAACCTTCACAAATTTTCGCACCAAAAGGGATTACACATCAAAAGCTACTCAAGCTCATGAAAGTTGTTTTTCCTAGAAAAAACATTATTAGAGGTTATGTTAAGCCAACCTACCCCATCCCTACACGCAATCCTATATGCAAACCTAAAATATAACTAAATGCATGACACTAATGCGAACCAAAAGAAAAACCTAAAACTATAATCTCTCTCATGTATGCAAACTAATAATTGAAATACAAAATAGAGAAGTTACCCTTCTGCCATGCTTAAATAATGTATTATTATTAAAAGTAAGGAAACTTAGAGAAGGGGAACAAAAGAAAACAATCTCACCAGCTAAGGTGCAGACTGCACCTATGTTATGCGGCCTCGTAATAGTTGGGTACATGGAGCATGAGCTACACCATCGCAATGTCAAGACTTGGCTCATGACAATGGACGCCGTTAAAGCACGGAGGAGCTTGTCAAACTCCTCGAACAACAATTTAGAAAATAAATGGAAAGAGGTAACAACAAAAATCATGCCAAAGACATTAAGCGTCCTCTTAACCTTATCAATGGCCTTAAAAAAATCATAAGCAGGATTACAGAATATAGTCGATGTGATTTTTTTAGTCCAGTCTCCTAGGCATACAGAATAAGGGTTAATTGAGAGATCACACCCTCTACTGTAACCTAGGGACACAAAATTATTAGCATTCCCACGAAGCACATCAAGCACGTTATTCTCATAGACTAAATGATTATTAGCATCATAAATTAGAAAACTACTAATGAGCTCATCAAGACAAAACCCGGCGGACTGAGAGGGTAGTGAACGAAGAGGGAAAGCACGGGAATGATCAAGAGGATTAGGGAGAAAATTATTATCAAAACCAAGGCTATGACAATCCTCATGCGTAAACACGTCACGCAACCCCTCTAAAGAAGTCTAATCTACATCATGCACCTCCTTTAAAGTATCTTCAGACTCAAAACATGCATCAGTTAACGCTAAACTTAGCATCAAACCCAAAAGGCTCATTCACCTCGACCCCCGTGCAGTCAGCTAAAGGAAATGATGAATCAAGTAGGGTTAGGACAACATCAATATTGTCCCTGGAGATGCAAACTTAGGTTGAGCATAATAGGCATAATAAGGACACGAATTTATATCAGGTTAGAAGAATTACAGAAATCACACCAAAAAGAAGCATAACAAGATCCAGAAGAGAATGCGCAAGGATCAAAGAATGAATATTTAGAAACACAACTAGCTTTCTCAAACTCAAATGAATCCCAAGCAATCCACTCAAGCAAATAACATTGATCATCTATTTTTAGCATGAAAACCCTAAAAATCTAAAACAATAAGGGTTTTACTATTCACACCCTCATCAACAATGGCGAAATTCTCCCATTTACCAACACAATAACCACATTGGGCAAGAAAAGCATTTGAACGTATAAAATACCTCTGATATAAGTCATGCTCAAATTGTTGGAATTAGAAATTTGTCGTTGTTGCTTCTCAACATTATTTTTTGTTAATTTTCAATTTTTTTCGATTTTTTTTTTCAAAGAAAACAAAATGCTTAGTCAAACCTATCAAGAAAATTCCAATTTGTAACACTAGCCCCCCTCAGCGGCGCCAAAAACTTGATAGGCTTGCAAGCGCATGGTTGCGTTGTAGCAAATCAAGGTCCCTCCCACAGAGACTAGGTTGATCTATTGGGTTATATGCCCTTAAGATGGGCTAAGTGAATCCAAATTTGAGAAGGAAGTTTGACTACTGTATCATCTAATCTAATGAATAAATAGTCAACGAACTATACAAAACTAACAATCTTCGAACTCATGCATCAATCAAGCACTTCTTTCTCAATTAGTTGTTTTAAAACAGATAATCGATGTATTACAACCCTTTTTTTAAGGCGGAGCGAAATACCTAATCTAACCAATTACCATTTCTCAAGGGCTCTCGATTCGTTTGGGTTCATTATGAATGCCATTATCAAATCAATGGTTTCTCAATTGGTGCGCTCTCTGAAGACTGCATACAATCAAGTCAAATCCTAGAATTCCGAAATTGGATTTCACCTTTCAATTCTTTACCCAACACCCACAACATACAAGAAAGTGATCAAATCCCTACAAGACAATAAACTTCTAGAATTCGAAAAAACAATACAACAAATACAAAACCGCCAAATGATATCAACACAAGATCAAGAAATTAACAAGTATTTGTATAAATCCAAAATCGAAACAACAAAGACAATCAAAATTACAAAACATAAATCTAAATTTAGAGAAGAGAAGAGAACAGAAGAGAAAATAGATGCTTAGCTAAGATCCCACTTGAATCGTCGTTTAAACTCGAAATGGAATCCTTGCAGATTCTCACTTCAACTTAGTTTATCTCCCTCTAATATAAATCCAAGTCTACCTAATGAAATTGAAGAGACTAAATGGAATGATGGGATGATGAAATAATGAGATGGTGCTTTTGTTGCTGCGAAAATGGCCCTATTTATAGAAAAACACAATCTACCTTGGCTGCACGATGAGGGAAAACGATAAGGCTAGCAGTTATGCCTCTACCACAGACAGTGGCATCCGCCACGGGCAAACCATGGTGCCGGCTGGAATTGGAATTTTTTTTATTCTTGTACCCTCCATGGGCATAGCAGCTCAGGGGCACGTGTGGGGACTCAAAATACATCCAATAAGGGTAACATGCTGGGTCGAAATGGCCTAAAATCCAACAAAACACATCAAACAGCCATACCCAAGCATAAAACGGGGAAAAGAGTATAAATTGTAGCATAAAGCACATAATTTTCCGTAAAAATGGAGGAAAATGACCCTAAATTGACATATACGTTAAGCATTTATAAAACTCCCTTACGCTTAAACTATTACTTGTCCTCATGCAAACACTGCAGAAAACCGATAGGCGGAGATCATCAGCAAGAACATAACAACCTCTCTAAAGCAGGCAACCCATAGTATATCATCAGCAAGAACGACAATCAATGGCAAACTCAAATAGCACTCATTACATTTCAAAATTAGAAGGACGAGAAGGTTTCAGAAGAAAGAGTATACTACCATAAGCTTGATATCAAACTTGATCACCACCAAAGAACCACAAAGCACATCATGCAAGCACATGGAATTGAACAGAGCGAAATGGACTGGAAGCACCTCACATTGAGAAATATGGAGGACTCCCGCTCATGTGTTTGCAATATAGCTTAGGTTCACTAAACACTCATTTCAGTAATGCTATCTACCATATGCTTGCAAAGACTCTTCAATTCTCTACTACTAAAATGAAATGTGCATAAGACACTCAAGAGGAATTTTTATGGGTCTTAACGTGGGCTAGGAGCTTTAAGGAAAAGGAGTTGACGAATGCATTTACGACAACGTAGAGCTACTTAGCCAAGTGACTAGGGAGTAACCAATCAAAGCACTAATTGACCAATAAGTTCACCAACACTCTAAACCTTAAAATACAATAAACATATCTCACGAATGAAATAGGAAATGAGTTGATAAAGAAAGAATCTCGAGCTATGTACATATCTAATGCCAATCACGGAGTTTTTTTTTCACTTCTTTTTTTTTGCTTTGCTTTTTTATTCATTGTAAGTTGACTTCATCTCCCTTTTTGTCCCGTTTCTTCAACATAATTTTTTTGTGTAATGAAACAAAAATCGCAATTATTGAAAGACATAGGATCATTCACCATCAACTCACAACTGAGTATATATACATACACAACCCAAACAAGGGGAAGCAAAGTGAATGCTCAACATCATCAGTCCCTTAACAAACCAACACACCAAAGCCATCTTAAGCTAAATTACTCCCAAAACCACCCACTACATACATGAAGAGATGCTCCATAGACTTGATTTATAGGTAGGAATATGTGTTCGGCCAAGGGCTAATATGAAGGGATCACAACGAGAAAACGATTTAAGCTCAAAGAGGCCAACAAAGGAGAATAAGCATGTAATACAAGGGTAGGCTTTTGGTTATGTGGCTAAAATGACCAAAGAAAGAAATGCCTCTATCATCTCATCAACTATGCACATGCTACTATGGTTTCGAACAAGAGTCTAAGCAGGTTCTGGAGATGCAACATAGAAGAGTTACACACATGAAAGAAACATGAGACTAAATATAACAGTTTGTACAAATAAGGCTCAAAATCTCACAGGATATCTGCCAAAGTCTCATTAAGCTCATAAAATAACTCTCATATACAAACATTAGTGCTAAGGACTCCAAGGGCTAAAATAGTTCTCAATAAAGACAAGGGTCAAAACAAGAAATATTTACAACACCTTCACAAATTTTCGCACCAAAAGGGATTCCACATGAAAAGTTAATCAAGCTCATGAAAGTTGTATTGCCTGGAAAAAACATTATTTGAGGTTATCTTAAGCCAATCCACACCATCCATGCACGTAATCCTTTATGCAAACCTAAAATATAACTAAATGCATAACATTAATGTAAACAAGGAAAAAACTAAAACTATATGCTCTATCATGTTTGCAATTTGATAATCGAAATACAAAATAGAGAAGTTACCCTTCTGCTATGCTTAAATAAAGCATTATTATTCAAAGTAAGAAAGCATAGAGAAGGGGAACAAAAGAAAAAAATCAAACTAGGTCAGGCACAGAGTGCACCTAAGTTATGGGGGCTCGTAATAACCGGGGCACGTGAGGCATCAGCCACTCCATCATCATGTCAAGACTCGGCTCATGACAACAGATGCCGTTAAAGCACGCAGGAGCTTGTCAAACTCCTGAGACCACAATTTAGAAAATAAAAGGTAAGAGGTAACAACAAAAATCGTTCCAAAGACATTAAGCATCCTTTTAACCTTGTCAATGGCCTTAAAAAAATCAAATGAAGGATTAAAGAATGTAGCCCATGTGATTTTCTTAGGCAAGTCTCCTAGGCATACGCAAAAAGGGTCAATTGAGAGATTACACCCTCTAAAGTGGGTTAGGGACACAAAACTATTAGCATTCCCACGAAGCACATCAAGCACGTTATTCTCATAGCCTAAATCATTATTAGCATTATAAATTAGGAAATTACTAATGGGCTCATCAAGATAAAACCCAGGGGACTGAGAGAGTAGTGAACCAAGAAGGGAACCACGGGAATGATCAAGAGGATTAGGAGGAAAGTTATTATCAAAACCAAGGCTATGAGAGTCCTCATGCATAAACGCATCACGCAACCCCTCCAAAGAAGTCTTATCTAGATCGTGCACCTCTTCTAAAGTATCTTCTGACTGAAAACGTTCATCAGTAACGGTAAACTTAGCATCAAACCCGAAAGGCTCACTCACCTCGACCCTTCTGCACTCAGCTAAAGGAAATGATGCATTAAGTAAGGTCAGGACAACATCAATATTGTCCCCGGAGATGCAAAGTTAGGTTGAGTATAATAGGCATAATAAGGACGCGAATTTATATCGGGGTTAGAAGAATTACAAAAATTTTGCTAAAAAAAAGCATAATAAGATCCAGAACAGAAAGCAAAAGGATCAAAGAATGAATATCTAGAAACACAACCAACCTTCTCAAACTCAAATGAATCCCAACCAATCCACTCAAGCAAATAACATGCATCATCAATATTTTTAGCATGAAAACCCTAAACTCTAAAATAATAGGGGTTTTACTATTCACACCTTCATCAACAATGGCCAAAATGTCCCATTTACCAACACAATAACCACATTGCGCAAGAAAAGCATTTAAACGTATAAAATACCTGCAAAATAAGTCATGTTCAACTTGGCGGAAATAGAAACTTGCCATTGTTGCTTCACAACATTATTTTTGGTTAAATTTCAATTTTTTTCGGTTTTTTTTTTCTTGGAAAAGAAAATGCTTAGTCGAACCTATCAAGAAAAATCCAATACGCAACACTCGTCCCCCTCAACGGCACCAAAAATGTGATAGGCTCGGAAGCGCACGGTGGCATTGTAGCAAATCAAGGTCGCTCCCACAGAGGCTGGGTTGATCTACTAGGTCGTATTCCCATAAGATAGGCTAAGCGAACCCATAGTTGAGAATGAAGTTTGACTACTGTATTATCCTATCTAATGAATAAATAGTCAAGGAATTATACAAAACTAACAATCTCCCAACTCATGCATCAATCAAGCACTTCTCCCTCAATTACTTGTTTTAAAACCGATAATCACAGTATTACAACCCTCTTTCAAGGAGGAGCGAAATACCTAATCTTACCAATTACCATTTCTCAAGGGCTCTCTATTCGTTTAGGTTCATTATGCATGCGATTATCAAATCAATGGTTTCTCAATTGGTGCGCTCTCTCAAGACTGCACACAATCAAGTCAAATCCTAGAAATTTGAAATTGGATTTCACCTTTCAGTTCTTCACCCAACGCCCACGACATGCAAGAAAGTGATCAAATTCCTCTGAAGACAATAAACTTCTAGAATTCGATAAAACAATACAACAAATTCAAAAAGCGCTAAATCATATCAACACAAGATAAAGAAATTAACAAGTATTTGCATAAATCGAAAATCAAACAACAAAGACAATCAAAATTACAAAACATAAATCTAAATTTAGAGAAGAGAAGAGAAGGGAAAAGAGATACTAAGCTAAGATCGCGCTTGAACCGTTGTGGAAACCCGAAATGGAATCCTTAACAATCCTCACTTCAACTTAGTTTCTCTCCCTTTAATCTAAATCCAAGTCTAACTAATGAAATTCAAGAGAGGAAACGGAATGATGGGGTGATGAGATGATGAGATGGTGCTTTTGTTGCTGCGAAAATGGCCATATCTATAGAAAAACATAATCAACCTTGGCTGCACGATGAGGGAAAACAATCAAGCTAACAGTTATGCCTCTACCACGGATAGTGGCGTCTGCCACGGGCAAGCCATGGTGCTGGCTGGAATTGCAATTTTTATGTTCTTCTTCCTCTACAGGCATAGCAACTCAGGGGCACCTGTAGGGACACAAAATACATCCAATAAGGGTCAAATGTTGGGTCGAAATGGCCTAAAATCCTGCAAAACACATCAAATAGCCATACCCAAGCCTAAAATGGAAAAAAGTGTCTAAACTGCAACATAAAGCACATAATTTTCCCTAAAAACAGAGCAAAATTACCGTAAATTAATATATACGTTAAGCATTTATCAAACTCCCCTATGCTTATACTATTACTTGTCCTAATGCAAACACTGTAGAAAACCGACAAGCAGAGATCATCAGAAAGAACATGACAACCTCTCTAAACTAGGCAACCCGTAGTATATCATCAGCAAGAACGACAATCAATGACAAATTCAAATAGCGCTAAATACATTTCAAAGTTAGAAGGACGAGAAGGTTTCAGAAGAAAAAGGTATAAGACTACAAGCTCGATATCAAAATTGATCACCCCCAAAGACCCACAAAGCAAATTATACATGCACATGGATTTGAATATAGCGAAATGGACTGGAAGCACTTCACTTTGAGAAATGTGGAGGACTCCTGCTCATGTGTTTGAAATAAAGCTTAGGTTCACTAAACACTCATTCCAATGATGCAATATACCATATGCTTGCAAAGACTCTTAAATTCTCGACCACTAAAATGAAATGTGCATACGACACTCAAGAGGAGTTCTTATGGGTTGTAACAGGGGCTAGGAGGGTTAATGTAACGGCCCGAACCAAATCCTCTTCCTAATCCTCTTTCTAATTATAATCCTCTTTCTAATCCTCTTTCTAATTATATTGAAGTATATATATACCAATATATGGGGGAAAAAAAAAGATTTTAAGGGGCCGAAGCCCCTTCTGTTTTCGAAAACAAAAGAAAAGGAAAAAGGAAAAAAGAGAGAAGATGAGGAGAAGGGTCGCGAAGGAGGGGGGGGCTCTCGATCCCTGCTGGCGCTCCCCACACGTGAAGAGGGAGAGAGGGGGGTGAGGCGCCGGCGAGTTACCGGTAAAGGATGGCCGACCCTGGCCACGGTCCCGGCGAAGTCGCCCGATTCCCCCCAAACCCAAGCAGAGACAGAGACAGACGGTAGTGAGGTGACCCCGACCCCGAGCGACCGCCACCAGCGTGGCCGCCCTTGCCGGACGCCGGCGAGGAGGCGGCGAACAGAGACGACAGAGGAAGAAGCGGCAACAGGGCAGCAGAAGGGAGGGGAGCCGAACCCACACCGAGTCAACCAAATCGAACCCTAAAACGAGTCCTTTAGCTTGGATTCGAGGTGGGTTTCCTCATCCTCCTATTTATGGTTAAATTTTTAATTGCAATAGAGTTTAATGATTTTCGATTCTAGTTCGTTCAGGTTGAATTCGATTGATTATAATTCGTTCAGGTTGAATTCGATTGATTATAATTCGTCCAGGTTGAATTCGAATCAATTATCAGTAACTTGATTATTAATTTCGTTCAAACTTACTGATTAGTGATTATAGTTCATTCAGGTTGAATTCGAGTCAGTTATCAGTAATATGAGGAAGTTGTAGTGTTAATTGAACGATACCATGTATATATATGTGTTAGTTGTACAAAATTAAAGTTTATCGTTCGACAATTAAATAAGGGTCATTTGAGGCGTTCATTTATTGTTTCGAAGTTACATTTCAAAGCCTAAACAAACCATTTAAGCCTAATATGATTCTTATTACTTCGAAGTCAGTAATCGAACCTACTTAAGCAACGTAAGCATATTACGGTTCTAGGCATTCATTTATCATATTATCATATTCGAACCTAACCATATATACGTTGATTCTAAGCACTTATAATTTACTTCAAAGTCAATACACGGTATGAATTAACTAAACGTACATTCGTCGCTTCTAATAACTTATAATCCACTTCGAAGTTAGTCGTCAGGCATGATTTAGCGGAATAGGTCCGAATCAAAGCTAAACATGCATAACTTATTGATTTATGTTATTTGTCAATAATATGAAAATTTATGAGTATGTCAAGTTTATCGAATATATATATATATACATTAAGTTTATGTGTAATAATCAAATTGATATATATATATATATATATATATATATATATATATATATATATATACATATATAACGTTCTTCATTAATTATGCATTTTATCGATTATTGATTATCTAAGGCATATTCATGGCATTCTATTACTCATTGACTATATAACGTTTATTAATTGCATTTTATTGATCCTTGCAATTAATTGATCATTGATCTCATCTCGTATGAAACACATATCGTTCATCGATTATGCATATTTATCGAATTATATATAGTGTTCGTCGATCATATAAGTTTATCGTTTATATAACGCTCATTATATATATATGATGTTCATTGTGTATGCTCACTTAAAGTTCATTGCTTATATAACGCTCATCGTATATATATTGCTATATATAACGTTCATTGAATATGCCTGCTCACTTGCAGTTCATTGATTTTATAACGCTCACTGATTATACAAGATTATAGTATCAATTATATGCATGATTACATTAGCGATTACTAATAGATCTTGATCCATAGGGTGAATTCCTGGATTATATAATAGACATAGAAACCATGATCCATAAGGTGATTTCATGGATTATATGATCGACATTTTAGGTGGAAAATAGTTCCACCTTAATTGGAGTAGAAGTGAGGCCACCTCGGTACGTACATTGCCTATGTTCTTCAAAAACTCTATGTTATTCATAAACTCACAGTATTCTCAGCAATGAAAAATCAAAACAAGATTCATTTAATGAACCAAGTTCTCAATGTTTTGTCAGATAAACAAGTGGCCCCGCTCATTTATCATCTGGGCTTATGCCCTTCAGTTACTCAAGCTCATGAAAGCAATTTTGCCTAGAAAAACATTATTGGAGGTTATCTCAAGCCAATCCACTCCATCCCTGCACGCAATCCTATATGCAAACCTAAAATATAACTAAATGCACAACACTAATGCAAACAAAAAGAAAAATCGAAAACTGTATGTTGTATCATGTATGCAAACTAATAATCGGAATACAATATGGAGAAGTTACCCTTCCGCTATGCTTAAATAAAGCATTATTTTTCAAAGTATGGAAACTTAGAGAAACGGAACAAAACGAATCAATCTCACCATGTTAGGTGCGGAGTGCACCTGACCTATGCGGCCTTGTAATAACTGGGGCACGTGGAGCATCAGCTACTCCATCACAATGTCAAGACTCGGCTCATGACAACGGATACCATTAAACCATGCAGGAGCTTGTCAAACTCCTGGACCACAATTTAGAAAATAAAAGGTAAGAGGTAACAACAAAGATCGTTCCAAAGACATTAAGCATCCTCTTAACCTTATCAATGGCCTTAAAAAAATATAAGAAGGATTAAAGAACGTAGTCCATGTGATTTTCTTGGGCAACTCTCCTAGACGTACACAATAAGGGTTAATTGAGAGATCACACCCTCTAAAGTAACTTAGGGACACAAAATCATTAGCATTCCCACGAAGCACATCAAGCATGTTATTCTCATAGCCCAAAACATTATTAGCATCATAAATTAGGAAATTACTAATGGGCTCATGAAGATAAAACCCGGGGGACTGAGAGGATCGTGAACAAAGTGGGGAAGCACATGAATGATCAAGAGGATTAGCGAGAAAATTATTATCGAAATCAAGGCTATGAGAGTCCTCATGCATAAACACATCGCACAAGCCCTCTAAAGAAGTCTTATCCAGATCATGCACGCTCTCTAAAGTATCTTCAAACTCAAAACATGCATTAGTAATGCCAAACTTAGCATCAAACCCAAAGGCTCACTCACCTCGACCCCTGTGCACTCAGCTAAAGGAAATGTTTAATCAAGTAAGGTCAAGACAACATGAATATTGTCCCAGGAGATGCAAAGTTAGGTTGAGCATAACAAGCATAATAAGGACACGACTTTATATCGGGGTTAGAAGAATTATAGAAATCACACCAAAAAGAAGCATAATGAGATCCAAAAGAGAATGCGCAAGGATCAAACAGTGAATATCTAGAAACACAACCAGCCTTCCCAAACTCAAATGAATCCCAAGCAATCAACTAAAGCAAATAACGCGCATCATCGATATTTTTAGCATGAAAACCCTAAACTCTAAAACAATATGGGTTTCAGTATTCACACCCTCGTAACCAATGGCCAAAATCTGCCATTTACCAACACAATAACCAAATTGGGCAAGAAAAAAATTTAAATGTGTAAAATACCTCCAAAATAAGTCATACTCGAATTAGCGGAAATAGAAAGTTGCCATTGTTGCTTCTTACCATTATTTTTGGTTAAATTTCAATTTTTTTAACTTTTTTTTTCAAAGAAAACAAAATGCATAGTCAAACCAGTCAACAAAAATACAATATGCAACACTAGTCTCCCTCAACAACGCCAAAAACGTGATAGGCTCGCAACCCTGCGATAG
The DNA here is from genome assembly GCA_017589665.1 of Selenicereus undatus. NCBI lineage: Eukaryota > Viridiplantae > Streptophyta > Magnoliopsida > Caryophyllales > Cactaceae > Selenicereus > Selenicereus undatus. The sequence goes on from JACYFF010002017.1 coordinate 25,125,552, forward strand.
CATTGTAGCAAATCAAGGTCGCTCCCACAGAGACTAGGTTGATTTACTGGGTCATATTCCCTTAAGATAGGCTAAGCGAATCGAAAATTGAGAATGGAGTTTGACTACTGTATTATCTAATCTAATGAACAAATAGTCAAGGAAATATACAAAACTAACAATCTCCTAACTTATGCATCAATCGAGCACTTCTTCCTGAATTAGTTGTTTTAAAACCGATAATCGAAGTATTAAAACTAACTTTCAAGGCAAAGTGAAATACCTAATCTAACCAATTACGATTTCTCTAGGGCTCTCGACTTGTTTAGGTTCATTATGCATGCGATTATCAAGTCAACGGTTTCTCAATTGGTGCGCTATCTCAAGGCTGCACACAATCAAGTCAAATCCTAGAATTCCGAAATTGAATTTCACCTTTTAGTTCTTCACCCGACACCCACAACATGCAAGAAAGTGATCAAATTCCTCACAAGACAACAAACTTCTAGAATTCGATAAAACAATACAACAAATTCAAAAGCGCCAAATGATATCAACAGAAGATGAAGAAGTTAACAAGTATTTGCATAAATCCAAAATCAAAACAACAAAGACAATCAAAATTACAAAACATAAATCTTAATTTAGAGAAGAGAAGAGAAAAAAGATGCTCAGCTAAGATCGTGCTTGAACCGTCGTGCAAACCCGAAATGGAATCCTTGTAAATCCTCACTTCAACTTAGTTTCTCTCCCTTTAATCTAAATCGAAGTTTAACTAATGAAATTGGAGGAAATGGAATGATGGGATGATGAGATGGTGCTTTTGTTGGTCCGAAGATGACCCTGTTTATAGAAAAACAAAATAAACCTTGGTTGCATGATGAGGGAAAACGATCAAGCTAGCAGTTATGCCTCTAGCACGGACAGTGGCATCCGCCACGGGCAAACCATGGCGCTAGCTGGAATTGCAATTTTTCTGTTCTTCTTCCCTCCACAGGCATAGCAACTTAGGGGCACCTGTGGGGACACAAAATACATCCAATAAGGGTCAAATGCTAGGTCGAAATGGCCTAAAATCTTGCAAAACACATAAAACTGCCATACCCAAGCATAAAACAGGAAAAAGAGTATAAACTGTAACATAAAGCACATAATTTTCCCCAAAAAATAGGGAAAATGACATTAAATTAATGTATATGTTAAGCATTTATCAAAGTCCCCTATGCTTAAATTGTTACTTGTCCTCATGTAGACACTGTAACAAACTGACAAGCGGAGATCATTAGTAAGAACATGACAACCTCTCTAAAGCAGGCAACCTATAGTATATCATCAGCAAGAACGGCAATCAATGGCAAACTCAAATAGCGCTCAATAGATTTCAAAATTAGAAGGACCCGAAGGTTTCAGAAGAAAAAGTATAAGACCATATGCTTGATATCAAACTTAATCACCCCCAAAATATAGCTTAGGTTCACCAAACACTCATTTCAAAGATGCAATCTACTATATGCTTGCAAACACTCTGAAATTCTCTAGTACTAAAATGAAATCCACATGAGACTCTGAAGAGGACTTTTAATAGGTTGTAACATGGGCTAGGAGGTTTAAGGAAAACTAGTGGACGAGTGCATTTCGGACAATGTAGAGCTACTTAGGCGAGTGACTAGGGAGCAACCAATCAAAGCTCTAATTAACCAATAAGCTCACCAACACTCTAAACCTTAAAATATAGTGAACATATCTCACAAATTAAATAGGAAATGAGTTAATAAAGAAAGAATCTCAAGCTATGTACATATCCAATGCCAATCATGGAGTTTTTTTTTCTTGTTTTTTTTCACAAGTTTTTTTAATTTTTTTTGGTTTACTTTTTATTCATTATAAGATGACTTCATCTCCATTTGTTTCCTTTTTCTTCAACATAATTTTTTTTTGTAATGAAACAAAAATTGCAATTATTGAAGGACATAGAATCAGTCATTACCAACCCACAACTGAGTATATATACATACACAACCCAAATAAGAGGCAACCAAAGTAAATGCTCAACATCATCAATCCCTTAACAAACCAACATGCCCAAAGCCACCTTAAGCTTAATTACTCCCAAACCACCCACTACATAGACGAAGAGATGCTCCATATACTTGATTTAAAGGTAGGAATATGTGTTTGGCCAAGGGCTAATATGAAGGGATCACAACAAGAAAAGGATTTAAGCTCAAATAGGCTAGCAAAGGGGAATAAACATGTAATACAGGGGTAGGCTTTTTAGTTATGTGGCTACAATGACAAAAGTAAGAAATGCCTCTATTATCTCATCAACTATGTGCATGCTAATATGGTTTCTAACAAGAGTCTAAGCAAGTTCTACAGATGCAACATAGAAGAGCCACACGCATGAAAGACATATGAGACTAAATATAGTAATTAGTCCAAATAAGGGTCAAAATCTCACGGGATATCTGCCAAAGTCTCATTAAGCTCATAAAATAGCTCCCATGTACAAACATTAGTGCTAAGGACTTCAAGGGCTAAAATAGTTCTCAATCAAGACAAGGTTCAAAACAAGAAATATTTACAAAACCTTCATAAATTTTCGCACCAAAAGGGATTACACATCAAAGGTTACTGAAGCTCATGAAAGTTGTTTTTCCTAGAGAAAACATTATTGGAGGTTTTCTAAATCCAATCCACACCATCCCTGCATGCAATCCCATATGCAAACCTGAAATATAACTAAATGCATAACACTAATGCAAACAAAAAAAAACCTAAAACTATATGCTCTATCATGTATGCAAACTAATATTGGAAATACCAAATAGAGAAGTTACCCTTCCGTTATGCTTAAATAATGCGTTGCTATTCAAAGTAAAGAAACTTAGAGAAAGGGAACAAAAGAAAACAATCTCACCTGGTTAGGTGCAGCGTGCACCTAAGCTATGTGGCCTCCTCATAACCGGGGCACGTGGAGCATCAGCCACTCCATCACGATGTCAAGACTCGGCTCATGACAGCGGACGCCGTTAAAGCACGCAGGAGCTTGTTGAACTCCTGGAACCACAATTTAGAACATAAAAGGTAAGATGGAACAACAAAAGTCATTCTCAAGACATTAAGTAACCTCTCAACCGTATCAATGGCCTTAAAAAAATCATAGGAAGGATTAAAGAATGCAGTCCATGTGATTTTCTTAGGCAAGTCTCATAGGCATACACAATAAGGAGAGATCACACCCTCGAAAGTAACTTAGGGACAAAAAATTATTAGCATTCCCACAAAGCAAATCAAGCACGTTATTCTCATAACCTAAATCATTATTAGCATCATAAATTAGGAAATTACTAATCGAATCATCAAGATAAAACCCGGGGGACTGAGAGGGTAGTGAGCAAAGAAGGGAAGCACGAAAATGAACAAGAAGATTAGGGACTAAATTATTATCAAAACCAAGGCTATGAGAGTCCTCATGCATAAACACATCATGCAATCCCTCCAAGGAAGTCTTATCTGGATCATGCACCTCCTCTAAAGTATCTTCTGACTCAAAACATGCATCAGTAATGCTAAACTTAGCATCAAACCCAAAAGGCTCACTCACCTCGACCCCCATGCACTCAGCTAAAGGAAATGATGAATCAAGTAAGGTCAGGACAACATCAATATTGTCCTAGGAGATGCAAAGTTAGGTTGAGCATAATAGGTGTAATAAGGACACGAATTTATATCGGGGATAGAAGAATTACAGAAATCACACCAAAAAGAAGCATAATAAGATTTAGAAGAGAATGCGCAAGGATCAAAGAATGAATATCTAGAAACTCAACCAGCCTTCTCAAACTTAAATGAATCCCAAGCAATCCACTCAAGCAAATAACATGCATCATCCATGTTTTTAGCTCTAAAACTCTAAAACTCTAAAACAATAAGGGTTTTACTATTCACACCCTCATCAACAATGGCCAAAATCTCCCTTTTACTAGCACAATAACCACATTGGGCAAGAAAAACATTTAAACGTACAAAAAAAGACCAAAATAAGTCATGCTCGAATTGGCGGAAATACAAACTTGCCATTCTTGCTTCTCAACATTATTTTTGGTTAATTTTCAATTTTTTTCGGTTTTTTTTTTTCAAAGAAAACAAAATGCTTAGTCAAACCTGTCAAGAAAAATCCAATATGCAACACTAGTCAACATCAACGACGCCAAAAACGTGACAGGCTCGCAAGCGCATGGTGGCATTGTAGCAAATCAAGGTCGCTCCCACAAAGACTAGGTTGATCTATTGGGTTATATTCCCTTAACATAGGCTAAGCGAATCCAAATTTGAGAATGAAGTTTGAGTACTATATTGTCTAATCTAATGAATAAATAGTCAAGGAATTGTACAAAACAAACATTCTCCCAACTCATGTATCAATCAAGCACTTCTTCCTCAATTAGTTGTTTTAAAACTAATAATCGAGGTATTACAACCCTCTTTAAAGGCGAAGCGAAATACCTAATCTAACCAATTACCATTTCTTAAGGGCTCTTGATTCGTTTAGGTTCATTATGCATGCAATTATCAAATCAATGGTTTTTCAATTGGTGCACTCTCTCAAGACTGCACACAATAAAGTCAAATCCTATAATTTTGAAATTGGATTTTACCTTTCCGTTCTTCACCCAACACCCACGACATGCGAGAAAGTGATCAAATTCCTCACTAGACAATAAACTTACTAGAATTCGATAAAACAATACAACAAATTCAAAAGCACTAAATGATATCAACACAAGATCAAGAAATTAACAAGTATTTGCATAAATCCAAAATCAAAACAACAAAGACGCCTAAAATTACAAAACATAAATCTAAATTTAGAGAAGAGAAGAGAAAAGAGATGCTCAGCTAAGATCGTGCTTGAACCGTCGTGCAAACCCAAAACAGAATCCTTGTTAATCCTTACTTCAACTTAGTTTCTCTCCCTCTAATCTAAATCCAAGTCTAACTAATGAAATTGAAGAGAAGAAATGGAATAATCGGATGATGAGATAATGAGATGGTGCTCTTGTTGCTGCAAAGATGGCCCCATTCATAGAAAAACACAATCGACCGTGGTTGTACGATAAGGGAAAATGATCAGGCTAGCAGCTATGCGTTTACCACGGATAGTGGCATCCGCCATGGGGAAGCCGTGGTGCTGGCTGGAATTGCAATTTTTCTGTTCTTCTTCCCTCCACGGGCATAGCAACTCAGGGGCACTTGTGGGGACCCAAAGTACATCCAATAAGGGTCAAATGTACGGTCAAAATGGCCTAAAATCCTGCAAAACACATCAAACAACCATCCCCAAGCTTAAAAGAAGAAAAACAGTATAAACTGTAACATAAGTAAGCACATAATTTTCCCAAAAATGGAGGAGAAAGATCGTAAATTAATATATACGTTAAGCGTTTATCAAACTCCCCAACACTTATACTATTGCTTGTGCTCATGCAAACACTGTAGAAAACCGACAAGCAGAGATCATTAGCAAGAACATAACAACCTCTCTAAAGCAGGCAACCCATAGTATGTCATTAGCAAGAACGACAATCAATGGCAAACTCAAATAGCGCTCAATACATTTCAAAATTAGAGGGACGAGAAGGTTTCAGAAGAAAAACTATAAGACCACAAGCTTGATATCAAACTTGATCACCGCCAAAGAACCACAAAGCCCATCATGCAAGCATGTGGAATTGAATAAAGAGAAATGGACTGGAAGCACCTCAGTTTGGGAAATGTGTAGTACTCTCGCTCATGTGTTTAAAATATAGCTTAGGTTCACTAAACAATCATTTCAATGATGCAATATACCATACGCTTGCAAAGACTCTTAAATTCTCCACTACTAAAATGAAATGCGCATAAGAGACTCAAGATGACTTTTTATGCGTTGTAACATGGGCTAGGAGGGTTAAGGAACAAGAGTTGACGAATGCATTTGGGACAATGTGGAGCTACTTAGCCAAGTGACTAGGGACCAACCAATCAAAGCACTAATTAACCAGTAAGTTCACCAACACTCCAAACCTTAAAATACAACGAACATATATCACGAATGAAATAGGAAATGAGTTGATAAAGAAAGAATCTCAAGTAATGTACATATCCAATGCCAACCATAGAGGTTTTTTTTCTGGTTTTTTTTCACATCTTTTTTCTTGTTTTTAGTTTTGCTTTTTATTCATTGTAAGATGATTTCATCTCCCTTTTTTTCCTTTTTCTTCAACATAATTTTTTTGTGTAGTGAAACAAAAATCGCGATTATTGAAAGACATACGATCACTCATTATTAACTCACAACTGAGTATATATACATACAAAACCCAAGCAAGAGGGAAGCAAAGTAAATGCTCAACATCATCAATCCCTTAACAAACTAACATACCAAAGCCACCTTAAGCTTAATTACTCCCAAAACCACCCACTACATATATGAAGAGATGCTCCATAGACTTGATTTAAAGGTAGCAATATGTGTTTCGCCAAGGGCTAATATGAAGGGATCACAACAAGAAAAGGATTTAAGATCAAAGAGGCTAGCAAACGGGAATAAACATGTAATACAAGGGTCGGCTTTTTAGCTATATGGCTAAAATGGTCGATCGAAGAAATGCCTCTATCATCTCATCGACTATGCGTATGCTAACATGGTTTCAAGCAAGAGTCTAAGCAAGTTCTAGAGATGCAACATAGAAGAGTCACACACATGAAAGAAATATGAGACTAAAGATAATAATTAGTCCAAACAAGGCTCAAAATCCCATGGGATATCTGCCAAAGTCTCATTAAGCTCATAAAATAACTCCCATGTACAAACATTAGTGCTAAGGACTCCAAGGGCTAAAATAGCTCTCAATCAAGACAAGGGTCAAAACAAGAAATATTTACAAAACCTTCACAAATTTTTGCACCAAAAGCGGTTACACATCAAAAGTTACTCAAGTTCATGAGAGCTGTTTTGCCCAGAAAAAACATTATTAGAGGTTATCTTAAGCCAATCCACACCATCCCTGCACCCAATCTTATATGCAAACCGAAAATATAACTAAATGCATAACACTATTGCAAACAAAAAAAAAACCCTAAAACTACATGCTCTATCATGTATGCGAACTAATAATCGAAATACAAAATAGAGAAGTTACCCTTCTGCTATGCTTAAATAAAGCGTTATTATTCAAAGTACGGAAACTTAGAGAAGCGGAACAAATGAAAACAATGTCACCTAGTTAGGTGCAGAGTGCACCTAAGCTATGCGGCCTCTTAATAACCGGGCGCGTGGAGCATCAGCCACTCCATCACGATATCAACACTCGGCTCATGACATCGGAAGCCGTTAATGCACATAGGAGCTCGTCAAACTCTTGGGACCGCAATTTAGAACATAAAAGGTAAGATGTAACAACAAAAGTCATTCCAAAGACATTAAGCATCCTCTTAACCATATCAATGGCCTTAAAAAAATCATAGGAAGGATTAAAGAATGCAGTCCATGTGATTTTCTTAGGATGGTCTCGTAGGCATACACAATAAGGAGTGATCACCCCCAAAGTACCACAAAGCACATTATGCAAGCACATGGAATTGAATAGAGCAAAATGGACTAGAAGCACCTCATTTTGAGAAATGTGGAAGATTTCCCCTCATTTGTTTGAAATATAGCTTAGGTTCACTAAACACTCAATTCAACGATGCAATATACCATATGCTTGCAAAGACTCTTAAATTCTTCACTACTAAAATGAAATGTGCATACGACACTCAAGAGGAGTTCTTATGGGTTGTAACATGGTCAAGGATAGTTAAGGAAAAGAGTTGACAAATGCATTTGGGACAGTGTAGAGCTACTTAGCCAAGTGACTAGGCGGTAACCAATCAAAGCACTAATTAACCAATAAGCTCACCAACAATCCAAACCCTAAAACACAATGAACATATCTGACAAATGAAATAGGAAATGAGTTGATAAAGAAAGAATCTCAAGCTATGTACATATCCAATGCCAATCGTGGAGTTTTTTTTCTGGTTTTTTTTTACATCCTTTTGTTTTTTGCTTTTTTTTTATTCATAGTAAGATGACTTCATCTCCCTTTTTCTCCTTTTTCTTCAACATAATTTTTTTGTGTAATGAAACAAAAATCGCAATTATTAAAAGACATAGGATCACTCATTATCAACTCACAACTAAGTATATATACATACACAACCCAAACAAGAGGTGATGTATATTTTTTTGGAGTCCAAACTCACAAAAAAATATACAATGGGTAGAAGGGAATAAGACAGAACCAAAGTAACCAAGAACCAAGATAAAACACAAGTGGACTAGCAAGGGTGATTGAAGAACCCACCTTGGTTTGCAATCTTCTTTCTTCAACTAAGTTGCAGAACTTAATTACCTGCTTAGTTGAATGAAGAAGACCTAGAGACCCACTTGAGGTTGCCACACTCAAGATATAACATTAGGATTTGAGAGAGAATAGAGTGAGTTTTCACAACTCAAGCTTTGGCATTCATTCAAGTGTTTCTTGACAACCCAAGGACCCCCTTATATAATGGGGAACCCTTTGCAAGCTACAAGAGATAGGAACAAAGGATCCTTACGCGTCCAAAAAGCAAAAACAAAATTTGAAAAATGCTTTTTTCGTTTGTCAGTAACTTTTCAGTTTACATAGGTAAACTTCAAACAGCTATATCTCGTAGGCTACTCACTCAAATTGGCTAAAATCGACCTTGCTGGAAATATCCGGAAGTCAGCTTTCACGTGCTTTAAGTTTTAGGCCTTTTGGAGCTACTGTTTGGGAGATATGGGGCAAAAGGTGCAGCATATGCAGACTAAGATAGTTTCTGCAACATCAAGAAAAAGGCTCCAATTGACTTATTTCCTGAAGACCTAACATAGAACTATTTATATGTCCTTGAATATGACATATTAAGGGTTCCAAAAAGTAGATTTTCAGCCTCTTAAGTCCACCTTAAGTTTGGGTAATTAGGCTTGCAAAACCGGGCTAATTTCTTGCCAAACTGGGCAGCATGTTATTTGTCCTGTTCATGATGTTTCAGACCATTGCTTGCACTTATTGGACTTCCTTGATGATGTTGGGCCCTTATGGGATGGAGGGGGAAAGGTTGGAAGGGTTATGAAGGTGGTCCCCATAATCCTCCTCGGTTTGATTGGAGTTTGACCTCAAACTTGGAAGCTCTTCATCTTCCTCATAATAAGGACTTAGGTCAGCCACGTTGAAGATGGCGGACACCCCATACTCACCAAGACGATCCACTTTGTAGGCATTTGGGCCAATCTTTCCAAGCAGTTAAAGGCACTCATAAAGACCTCCTTTAGTCTTGAAGGCTGTCTTCCACTCATCTCCTTCATATATCCAGATTTGATAGTAGCCACTTCTATGATCAATATTAGAAACGACGGTGGCTCCATGAAGCGCATCTAGGAGATCCCCTAACCGTGGAATAGGAAAGCGATGTTTGATAGTGATTTTGTTGATCGCTCTACTATCCACACACATTCTCATTGACCCATCTTTCTTTGGAACAAGCAAGGCCGGCACGACACATGGGCTAAGGCTCTCCCAGATCAAGCCTTTAGCAAGGATATCATCTACTTGTCATTGCACTTCTTGGGTTTCTTATGGGTTCATTCGATAGGTCGGCTTGTTTGGAAGGGTGGCACCGGGGATGAGGTTAATTTTGTGATGTAACGATCCTTTGGGAGGGAGGTCATGAGGAACCTCACTAGGGAAGACATGTTCAAAATCTTTGAGGAGAGAGAAAAGCAAAGGACGAGATGACTCCTTAGCTTCGGCCGGTTCTTGGCCAAGTAAAATCCACTCCTTGAAATCATCATATTCATGGAGTTGGGTGGTGAGAAAGACATCCATGCCAGGAGTGTCTTGAGGCTCTTTTTGTGAGTTGGATTTGAGAGGGCTAAGGTTGATCTTTTTGTGGTCTTTGGTAAATGTATAGGTGTTCAACCGACCATCGTGCATCACACTTCTATCAAATGACCATGGACGTCCCAAGAGGAGATGACAAGCATCTGTGGGCACAATATCACACCAAATATCATCTTTATAGTTCTTGCCAATTGAAAAACCAAGTAAACAACGAGAAGAGATTTGCAAGCCTTTACCTTGATTGAGCCATTACATGGTGTAAGGGCTTGGGTGTGGAGAGATCGAAAGCATGAGTTTGTCCACTAGAGTCTTGGAAGCAACATTGGCACAACTTCCACCCTTAATAATAAGAGAGCAAACCTTCCCTTCCATGGTACACCGGGTGTGGAAGAGCTTCTCCCTTTGCTCCATGTCATTTTGCGAAGCAATACCAATCAATGCTCTTCTTATCATAAGCATTTCTCCTTCGTTGGGTCCCTCTTCAACTTCTTCAAGAGCTTCGGTCATGATAAGCTCCTTTTCTTCTCCATCATTCTCATCATCTAGCTCCTCATAGGAAGCTTGATACTCAGCCAAAGTGACAACTCTTTTGTTGGGACACTCAGAAGCAAAGTGTCCAAGGCCTTGACAACGGAAACATCTCTTCTTATCACCGAGCTTTGGAGGTTGTTTTGAGGGAGTTTGAGGGGGATTTTGTGTACGGGGTCTTGTGTTTGAGTTTGGAGTTGATTTGGGAGGGTAGTATGAAGGCGTTTGGAATGGGTAAGGATGGGGGTTAGGCTTGGAGGCCATGTTCTTGCCCTTGACTCTCTTTTGTGACTCCACTTTGTGAGCTAAGACACTAAGCTCATCCAAGGAAGTGTAAGGGTGGAGTTCAACAACATGAGCAATTTCATCATTCAACCCACTCAAGTATCTAATCAAAGTTTGAGACCCATCCTCTTTCAAATCCCATATCAACAACAATTGCTCAAACTCTCTACTGTATTCTTCTACACTCTTTGACCCTTGTTTGAGGTGGTGGAGTTTTAAGGAAGTTGTCTTGCAAGTAATGGGATGGCCAAAACTTAGACTTAAGTTTGGACTTGATATTCTCTGAAGTTCTTATCTTCCCTTTACCCTTCCTAGCTCCCTTAGTCACAACATTTGACCACCAAATGGAAACATACTTTCTAAGCTTTAAAGCAACAAGCTTTACCTTTCTTTTATTGGGGATGTCTTTGAACTCAAAGAGTCTTTCAATGGTTTGAAGCCAATCCAAGAACACATTCGGAGCAAGTTGACCTTCAAAGTTGGGAATATCCACCTTGAAGTCATTGTAGCTTCAGTGTTGAGGCCTATAATGCCTCCTTGATCTTCTTGCATACACATCCTCACCGAAGTCGTCAAGGTAGTTGCTTTCTTCTTCTTCTTCGGAGTCATCTGAGCCTTGTTTGCTTGTACTCCTAGAACTTCTCAAGTTTCTTCTCTTCTCTTGCATCATTCGACCAAGTTGTGATTGAAGGTACTTGACTTGGGCTTCTAGCTTGGCCGTCTTTCTCAAAGCTTGCTCGGTCACTTGCTCGAGAGTGAGGCTAGTAGGCATGATGGCTTTAGAGTGAGGGTGGCTGTTTTGGGACGGGAAGGGGGTGGCCGTGCTGAGCTACGACAATGGGTAGGGGAGTGCAGGGAGGTGGGACAGTGTGGCCATGTGAAGTTTCTGTTTTGGCACGGCTGGAAGTTTGTGGGAAAAGTGTTTGGGCTATTTTTGTGGTTCTTGTGTTTAGGGATGTGTTTGGGTGGTGGAAGCTTGGCTGAGAGGGTAGCCTAAGCTCTGACACCAATTGATATATATTTTCTGGAGTCCAAACTCACAAAAATATATACAATGGGTAGAAGAGAATAAGATAGAACAAAAGTAACCAAGAACCAAGATAAAACACAAGTGGACTAGCAACGGTGATTGAAGAACCCACCTTGGTTTGCACACATGGGCAATCTTCTTTCTTTAACTAATTTACATAACATAATCACCTTCTTAGTTGAGAAAAGAAGACCTAGAGACCCACTTGAGGTTGCCACACTCAAGAAATAACACTAGGATTTGAGAGAGAATAGAGAGAGTTTTCACAACTCAAGCTTTTGCATTCATTCAAGTGTTTCTTGACAACCCAAGGACTCTCTTATATAATGGGGAACCTTTAACAAGCTGCAAGAGAGGGCAACAAAGGATCCTTACACGTCCAAAAAGTAAGAGGAGACCAAAAAGCAAATACAAAATCTGAAAAGTGCTTTTTGCTTTTGTGAGAACCTTTTCAATTTACATAGGTCAACTTCAAATAGCTATATCTCCTAGGTTAATAACTCAAATTGGGTACAATAGACCTTTCTGGAAGGCTCTAGAAGTCAGCTTTCAAGTGCCTAATGTTGCAAGCCATTTAGAGCTACCGTTTAGGAGATATGGGGCAAAAGGTACAACATATGTAGACTGGGATAGTTTTTGCAGCATCTGAAAAAAGGTTCCAATTGACTTATTTTCTAAAGACCTAACCTAGAAATCTTTGTATGTCCTTGAACATGACATATTAAGGGTTCCAAAAAGTAAATTTTCAGCCTCTTAAGTCCACCTTGAGTTTGGGTAATTAGGCTTGCAAAACCGGGCCAATTTATGGCCAAACTGGGCAGCATGTTATTTAAGTTGTTCATGATGTTTAGGACCATTGCTTGCACTTCTTGGACTTCCTTGATGATGCTGGGCCCTTGTGCGATGGAGGGGGAAAGGTTGGAAGGGTTATGAAGATGGTCTCCATTATACTCCCTGGTTTGATTGGAGTTTGACCTCAAACTTGGAAGCTCTTCATCTTCCTCATAATGAGGACTTAGGTCATCCACGTTGAAGGTGGTGGACACCCCATACTCACAAGGAAGGTCCACTTTGTATGCATTTGGGCCAATCTTTCCAAGCACTTCAAGCCACTCATAGAGACCTCCTTTAGTCTTGAAGGCCGTCTTCCACTCATCTCCTTCATATATCCGGATTTGATAGTAGCCACTTCTAAGATCAATCTTGGAAACGATGGTGTCTCCATGAAGCTCATTGGACCACCAAATGGAAGCATACTTTCTATGCTTTAAAGCAACAAGCTTTACCTTCCTTTCATCGGGGATGCCTTTGAACTCAAAGACTCTTTCAACAGTTTGAAGCCAATCCAAGAACACATCCAGATCAAGTTGACCTTCAAAGTCGGGAATGTCCACCTTGAAGTCATTATAGCTTCGGTCTTGAAGCCTATGATGCCTCCTTGATCTTCTTGCATACACATCCTCACTGGAGTCTTCAAGGGAGTTGCTTTCTTCTTCTTCTTTGGAGTCATCCGAGTCTTGTTTACTTGTAGTCCTAGAACTTTTCAAGTTCCTTCTCTTCTCTTGCATCATTCGACCAAGTTGTGATTGAAGGTACTTGACTTGGGCTTCTAGCTTGGCCTTCTCTCTCAAAGTTTGCTCGATCACTTTCTTGGGAGTTAGGCTAGTAGACATGATGGCTTTAGAGTGAGGAGTGGCTGTTTTGGGACAGGAAGGCGTTGGCATGGTCGTTTGGGGTGGCACAGTGTAGGCCTGCTGAGCTGCGGCAATTGGTGGGCGAGGTGGCACGATCATAGGAAGGATTAAAGAATTAAGCATCCTCTTAACCATATTAATGGCCTTAAAAAAATCATAGGAAGGATTAAAGAATGTAGTCCATGTGATTTTCTTAGGCAAGTCACCTAGACATACATAATAAGGGTCAATTGAGAGATCACACCCTCTAAAGTAACTTAGGGACACAAAATTATTAGTATTCCCACAAAGCACATCAAGCACGTTATTCTCATAGCCTAAATCATTATTGGCATCATAAATTATGAAATTACTAATGGGCTCATCAAGATAAAACCCAGGGGACTGAGAGGGTAGTGGACAAAGAGGGGATGCACGGGAATGATCAAGAGGATTCGGGAGAAAATTATTATCAAAACCAAGGCCATGAGAGTCCTCACGCATAAACACATCACGCAACCCCTGCAAAGAAGTCTTATCTAGATCATGCACCTCCTCTAAATTATCTGTTTACTCAAAACATGCATCAGTAACGCTAAACTTAGCATTAAACCCAAAAGGCTCACTCACCTCGACCCCCGTGCACTCAGGTAAAGGAAATGATGAATCAAGTAAGGTTAAGACAACACCCATATTGTCCCAGCAGATGCAAAGTTAGGTTGAGCATAATAGGCGTAATAAGGACACGAATTTACATTGGGGATAGAAGAATTACAGAAATCACACCAAAAAGAAGCATAATAAGATCCAGAAGAGAATGCGCAAGGACCAAAGAATGAATATCTAGAAACACAACCAGCCTTCTCAAACTAAAATGAATTCCAAGCAACCCACTCAAGCAAATAACATGCATCATCCATGTTTTTAGCATGAAAACTCTAACACTCTAAAATAATAAGGGTTTTAGTATTCACACCCTCATCAACAATAGCCAAAATCTCCCATTTACCAGCACAATAACCACATTGGGAAAGAAAGGTATTTGAACATATAAAAAAAAGTCCAAAATAAGGCATGCTCGAATAGACAGAAATAGAAACTTGCCATTGTTCCTTGTTAACATTATTTTTGGTTAATTTTTAATTTTTTTCGGCTTTTATTTCAAGGAAAATAAAATCCTTAGTCAAACCTGTCACGAAAAATCCAATATGCAACACTAGTCCCCGTCAACGGCACCAAAAACGTGATGGGCTCACAAGCGCACGGTGACGTTGTAGCAAATCAAGGCCGCTCCCACAGAGACTAGGTTGATCAACTGAGTTACATTCCCTTAAGATAGGCTAAGCAAATCCAAATTTGAGAATGAAGTTTGAGTACTGTATTATCTAATCTAATTAACAAATAGTCAAGGAATTGTACAAAACAAACAATCTCCCAACTCATGCATCAATCAAGCACTTCTTCCTCAATTAGTTGTTTTAAAACCGATAATCGAAGTATTACAACCCCCTTTCAAGGGCGAAATACCTAATCTAACCAATTACCATTTCTTAAGGGCTTTAGATTCATTTAGGTTCACTATGCATGCGATTATCAAATCAATGGTTTCCCAATTGGTGCACTCTCTCAAGACTGCACACAATCAAGTCAAATCCCAGAATTTCGAAATTGGATTTCACGTTTCAGTTCTTCACCCAACACCCACAACATGTAAGAAAATGATCAAATTTCTCACATGACAATAAACTTCCAGAATTTAATAAAACAACACAACAAACTCAAAAGCGCCAAATGATATCAACACAAGATCAAGAAATTAACAACTATTTGCATAAATCCAAAATAAAAACAACAAAGACAATCAAAATTACAAAACATAAATCTAAATTTAGAAAAGAGAAGAGAACAGAAGAGAGTTGCTTAGCTAAGATCGAGCTTGAACCGTCGTGCAAACCCGAAATGGAATCCTTGTAAATCCTCACTTCAACTTAGTTTCTCTCCTTCTAATCTAAATCCAAGTCTAACTAATGAAATTGAAGAGAGGAAATGGAATGATGGGATGATGAGATGGTTCTCTTGTTGCTGTGAAAATGGCCCTATATATAGAAAAACACAATCAACCTTGGCTGCATGATGAGGGAAAACGATTAGGGTAGCAGTTATGCCTCTACCACGAACAGTGGCATCCGCCACGGGGAAGCCATGGTACTGGTTGGAAATGCAATTTTTCTATTCTTCTTCCCTCCACGGGCATAGCAACTCAGGGGCACCTGTGGGGACTCAAAATACATCCAATAGGTGTCAAATGTTGGGTCGAAATGGCCTAAAATCCTACAAAACACATCAAACAGCCACACCCAAGCATAGAACGGGAAAACGAGTATAAACAGTAACATAAAGCACATTATTTTCCGTAAAAATGGAGGAAAATGACCGTAAATTAATATATACGTTAACCATTTATCAAACTCCCCTACGCATAAACTATTACTTGTCCTCATGCAAACACTGTAGAAAACCGACAAGCAGAGATCATCAGCAAGAACATAACAACCTCTATGAAGCAGGCAACCCATAGCATATCATCAGTAAGAACGACAATCAATGTCAAACTCAAATTGCGCTCAATACGTTTGAAAATTAGAAGGACGAGAAGGTTTCAGAAGAAAAAGTATAAGACCACATGCTTGATATCAAACTTGATCACCCCCAAAGAACCACAAAGTGCATCATGCAAGCACATGGAATTGAAAAGAGCGAAATGGACTGGAATCACCTCACTTCGAGAAATGTGGAGGACTCCCGCTTATGTGATTGAAATATAGGTTAGGTTCACTAAACACTCATTTCAATGATGCAATATACCATATGCTTGCAAAGAGTCTTAAATTCTCCACTACTAAAATGAAATGTGTATAAGACACTTAAGAGGACTTTTTATGGGTTGTAACATGGGCTAGGAGGGTTAAGGAAAAGGAGTTGACGAATGCATTTGGGACATTATAGAGCCATTTAGCTAAGTGACTAGGGAGCAACCAATCAAAGCACTAATTAACCAATAAGTTCACCAACACTCCAAACGTTAAAATACTATGAACATATCTCACGAATGAAATAGGAAATGAGTTGATAAAGAAAGAATCTCCAGCTATGTACATATCCAATGCCAATCATGGAGTTTTTTTTTTCTGGTTGTTTTTTCACATCTTTTTTTTTTTGGCTTTGCTTTTTATTCATTGGAAGATGACTTCATCTCCCTTTTTTACCTTTTTCTTCATCATAATTTTTTTGTGTAATGAAACAAAAATTGCAATTATTAAAGGACATAGGATCACTCCTTATCAACTCACAACTGAGTATATATACACACACAACTCAAACAAGAGGGAAGTAAAGTAGATGCTCCACATCATCAATCCCTTAATGATCCAACATACCAAAGGTACCTTAAGCTTAATAACTCCCAAAACCACCCACTACATAGATGAAGACATGCTCTATAGACTTGATTTAAAGGTAGGAATATGTGTTTCACCAAGGGCTAATATGAAGGGATCACAACAAGAAAAGGATTTAAGCTCAAAGAGGTTAGCAAGGTGGAATAAACATGTAATACAACGGTAGGCTTTTTAGCTATGTGGCTAAAATGACCAAGGAAAGAAATGCCTCTATCATCTCATCAACTATGCGCATGCTAAATGGTTTCGAACAAGAGTCTGAGCAAGTTCTAGAGATGCAACATAGAAGAGTCACACACACGAAAGAAACATAAGACTAAATATAATAAGTAGTCCAAATAAGGTGAAAAATGTCACGGGATATCTGCTAAAGTCTGATTAAGCTCATAAAATAAGTCCTATGTACAAGCATTAGTGTTAAGGACTCCAACGGCTAAAATAGTTCTCAGTTAAGATAAGGGTCAAAACAAGAAATATTTCCAAAACCTTAACAAATTTTCGCACCAAAAGGGATTACACATCAAAAGTTACTCATGAAAGCAGTTTTTCCTAGAAAAAAAGATTATTGGAGGCTATCTCAAGGCAATCCACACCATCCCTACACGCAACCCTATATGCAAACCTAAAATATAACTAAATGCATAACATTAATGCAAACAAAAAAACCATAAAACTATATGCTCTAGCATGTATGCAAACTAATAATCGAAATACAAAATACAGAAGTTACTCTTCCTCGATGATATTGAATTGATAGGTCATTATCCTTAAGTAACTCCAACCATCGTTGACAGCTTAGGTCGGTTTCTTTTTGGGTAAAAAGATACTTTAAACTTTTATGATCGGTGCAAATCTCACATACCATGTAATGCCTCCATATTTTTAATGGAAAAACCACCACGACTAACTTCAAGTCATGGGTTATGTGATTCTTTTCACATGGTATAAGTTGTGGAGAGGCATAGGCTACTACTTGATCATCTTGCATTAACATACAATCAAAACCATTGTTAGAGGGATCATTGTAAATGGTGTATTCTATACCTTATACTTGCAAAGTAAGGATAGAAGCTATCGTCAATTACCTCTTTAATTCCTAGAATGCCTCCTCACATTTGTCTGCCCATTCATACTTGGTCATCTTCTTCAATAGGTCAGTCAGTGGGGATGCTATTTTTGAGAAACCTTTTATAACTTTCTTATAATATATAGCTAAACCCAGAAAACTCCTTACTTCTGTAAAAATGGTTGGCCTGGGCCATTTAGTAACCGCGTTTACTTTCTAAGGATCACCTTTAATCCCTTCTTTACAAACAAAATGTCACTCAGTCAATCAAAACTCACACCTTTTCAATTTAACATGTAGTTAGTGTTTCCTTAAAGTCCATAACACAATCCTCAAATGGTTTTTATAATCCCCCCTATCCTTAGAGTATGCCAATGTGTCATATATAACCAACACCATAAATTTATCCATCAATGTGGCAGGGGCATTTGTGAATCCAATTAGAATAATAGTAAACTGATAATGTCCATATCTCATATTGAAAATAGCTTTAGGGATGTCCTTAAGTCTAATTGTAAGCTATTGGTAGCCAGACCCCAAGTCCATTTTCGAAAACACCCCAACTCGTTACTGTTTGTCAAACAAGTCATCTCGTTAGGGCAAAGGATACTTGTTCTTAATAGAAATTTTGTTTAACTCCTTGTAATCTTTAGAAATCCTTAGGATTCCATCATTTTTCTTCATCAATAAAACTCATGGATCCCCAGGGTGACATGCTTACCCTAAAAGATCCCCTCTATAGTAATTCATCTAGTTGAGTTTTCAATTCCTTTAGCTGTGTGGGGGCCATCCTAAAAGGGGCTTTTATAATAGGTTATGCATCAGACACTAATTCCATTTTGAAATCAATCTCCTATAGAGGGGATAAACTAGGTAATTCTTCAAGAAAGGCATTATGTAATTCACACACAATAGATATGTCTTGGATTTTCATCTTCTCTTCCTTATCGTTGATGGCATAATAGAGGTATCCTTTATAACCTTATTATATTATAGGATAGTCCTTTCCATTCCTTTCGCCATAGAAATATGCTTCTTGATTGTTTTGGTCTTTTAAAGTCCCTTTAAGGTTCTTATAATTAATGTGAGCCCCATAAGTGGTTAATCAGTGCATCCCAATGATTATATGAAACACTGACATGTCAAATTGAATTAAATTCCTAGGGAACTCATGCTCATCAATAATAATAAGAATGTGGCTTTAAAGGACGCAATACTCCACCACTTCCCATTTGGCAACCTAATGACGTTAGCACACACCTTATCTTTTTCTAAATTCAATCACAATGCAGTGGGTGGACATAAAGGAATCTGTAACACCGAAATTAAATAAAAGACAAAATGGCTTTGAATTTAAAAAGACAGTTCTAGTTACTACAGTACCAGAAATTGTGGCTTCCTTCTTGGTCATCATGTAGCCTCGCCCGAAAGTTGTAGGTTTAAGGGGTTGGGCACCTTGGTGTGGTAGTGCCAGTGACTGTGCAACTCCTTTCTCTATAGTATTCTTTCTTAGGCAAGCAATAATCAAATGGTCAAGGCTATCACACCACATGCACTCGTTAGTACCCACTTGGCACTCAACTATTAAATGGTTTGTGCAACGAAACTTTCTGCAAGGTTCAGTTAAAGATGACGGATTAGTGTCGGTAGAGCCAACTGTAGGGTTTTTTTTTTTGGCTACACTTTCCCTTGGCTCACTTTTCACTAGCTCAACTTCAGCAGCTCATTCATATAGCTCTTGATAGGCTTGGATTGGTTAACCAACAAACTAATTTCAAATGTAAAAGGATAAACATTCCTCAAATCTTTGTATTTGCATCCTTTCGGAAGCCACAACATCTTGGACAAACTTCAATAACTTGGTAAACTTGCTAGCATACTACATAACTAACATATTGTCGCTCATCATCAATTCCATAAATTCTTTTTCTTTTTCATGTTGAACTATGATTGGATAGAACTTAGCACTCTGTTCCTTACGAAACTTAGCCCATGTAAGCTTATGTCCTTGTAACCTATCATTTATAGTGCTCCACCATATATCTTATTTACTAGCTAAACAACAGCTCCCTATGTTCACATTTTTGTCCTCATGTACCTTAGCAACTATAAATATTTTCTCCATTCCCCTAATACATTCTATGCACTCTATGGGATCAAAATTTCCATCATAAACATTAGGGTTCCATCAAACTACTGTATCAGCCAACTTAGCATGTTTAGGGGTAGTTTCATCAGGTACACGGGGGATTCTCTTCACTAGTTCAGCCACCAAGTTCTTCCTATAATCTAGACCCTCGACACTACCAGATACTTTAAGAGCTACTATTAGGCCCCCACTTTGTTTTTGGTTTGAGTTCCTAAGCACTTGATTACCGGAACCCTGAGTATCACCTCCATGCTTTATTTAGATTATTATTTACAGATTTTGACATGTTGGATCACAAAAACAAAAGTTATTATTTGAATTTTTATTGCATTACCAAAAAACAATAACTACCTAAAAGCAAACACAATTTCAATTTAAAATGGCACCTTCACCCTATATGTAGACTAGCAAAATAATTTCATATTGCCTTGTTTTAGTACAACCTTGACCTTTAGCTAGGTTTCTATCCTTGTCCATTTCTACACAAATAAACTTTGAGTTATATCCCCAAGCAGATATCCCCCAAACCCCATAAAGGAAAAGGGTGGATTGCATCATCATAGCTGGTTATATTAGCCACCTATATACATTATGTATACAAGCAATGCCCAAAAGAATGTGAACCCTAACCAACTATATTGTATATACAAGCAAAAGATTAGAAACCTACAACATAAATTAAAATAGTTCAAACTCTAATTATCCTAGGATGGATCCTAGACTAAGTCAAAACAGTCATCATCCTCCTTACCGAAATCGTTGTTGCTATCAGTCTTGTCTATGTAAGAACTTTTCTTATCTGGGCCTACCTCCTGCATCTCTAACTCCTCCTTAAGCTACTCCCCAGACTCAAGCTCTTCCTCAAACTTCTTCTTAGGCTCAAGCTCCTCCTTAGGCTTAGGCTCCTCTGGCTCCTCATTGAAACTCTTCTTAGTCAGCTCAGGGAACCTACACATGCACCTCTCTAGAGGCCCTAGAACTCTTCGATGCAAGGAATTGTCCTGCGAACCAGAATGTGGTAGGGGTACAGGAGGCTACTCGAGCCCCATGGGTACTAGTGGCGGTGGATCTTGTAGCCCTGAGCATGATGCGGTGGAAAAAACAGGGCGTACAACTAGTGCCAGAAAGATGCGTGATAGAGTCCCATATGTAGGTGATACCTCTCTGCTCCAACTCCGCCCTCAATGATAGTTTCGTAGTCACAATAGTCCATGCCCCTAGCATATAAGACCTATCCCCATTAATCCCTAGGTCTCCAGTAACCATAAAGTGATAGGACTGTAATTTGAACTCTTTCCAAGGGGTTGGGATGGGTAGGGACCACAAGAGTCTAAGAGTACGAACGCACATATTGTAGAACTCTAAAAATGGGTCTTACATGTGGCCCGCCATACTAGCATGTAGTAGAGAACTATGGGAAGCCACGAAATTCCTCAATAATGTCTTAACAGCATATAGGTCTAAAGGAACTCCAGGGTAAACAAAAAAAATACACAAGGAAAAAGGGTAACCCAAGTTTGTGTACATATACTAAAAGCACACAATTTAATCATGATACACTCCTAAAATCTCGTAACCTAACTCCCAAATACTTTGCTACTTACCTTGATTTGCAAACCTAGCTTTGATACCACTATTGTAACATCTTCAATGCCTAATTATGTAATTTCCTTAACCTAATCATTTATTATTTAAAATTGCAGTAGAAGTCTATTGATATGAGGTGTTAACATCGTCCCATAATAGACAAGGCTCTCTGAAACTAGGTGTCAGCTTTGAATTGTTCCCACAATCACTAAGCCTACAAAATTAAGAATAAGAATGTACATTCATGAACTAAGTTTAATATATGATTTATAACTTTGCTAAGGGTTTCTCAAATCCCAACGTCATGGAAACTTATCCAAAACTTCATACAGGTGATATGTCTTCCTTAAAACCTTCAGTCCTTGTGCTAGCAAAGAAATCACTATAAGCGCCTACAGAGCTAGCCCTCAACAAAAAACCAAGTCCAACTTCTGCTTCTTGCGACCTTTTGGTTTCCTCGGGGCAGGGTTGTTCCCAGGTCCCTTATATAAAAAAGATAACACAGAAATATTTCAAAAAGTGAGCAGAAGCCCAATATGCATATCCCTATGCTGTAAAATATACTTCATTTTCAAATTAGCTAGGTGCCCACATTTCAGATCATTTTTCGTTCAAAAACAGAACAAGATAGAGAATGTGAGTAAAATTGCTTTATCTGTTATTCTCTAAAAGTAGAACAAATGTTGACATCTGTCATGATTAGTAAGAGTGATGCACACCTCGCATGCCTATCGGAAAGCTTGAGCTGAACCCACATGGATAATGTGACGGGTGCAAGCTTTGAAACTTGAAAACTTGAGGGGCCCAATTAATTAGGTGACAAAATATTGCATAATTTGATAAACATGTGAGTTTTTAAACAGCACGGGGCAATAAACGTACATGAGTTTTGAAGTTTGTCTCTCCCTTTTCTAAAACATACTTTTATGTTTTGAAACTATAGAAATGGCCTAATATCCACTCCAAATATATATAATTTTATGGTTAGCACAACTTTATATAATTTTATTAAATTTTTAATTTTAATAAATAAGTCAGAATTCCTTTGTTTCTTCTTGTAGTAATCGATACACCCACCGTGACCTTATTTAAACACTTGTTGATCTCCTTACCTCTATTGTTTTATTCATTCGTTTAACATTTTCATTGTCCTCATCCTTTATAGCATCAATGTTGTAGTGGTTATATGATATTGTTTGTCTGGTCTCATTATCAATAATACAAATGCCATCATCATTATCGTTATCATGATTATGGCTACTATTCTAGTTTAAATTAGCAAAATTGCTATTATTATTATGATTACTATCATTAGTAATATTATTGTTACTGATATTATTATTGCTATCATTGTTGTTGTTTTGATTAGTATTACAAGTACTGTCATTGTTAGCCGAGCAATTTATTTGCCAATACGATTTAAGTTAACAAGTTGTGATTTCGAACTTATTTTTGGTGTCATGTACATTATTTTGGGTCCAAATATTCATTTCATTCATCTTTACGAGTCCTAAAATAATTAAATAGTCATTAACGCATCTCTAATCCATTAAATCCGTTACTTGATCAAAATGCAAGAGTTAAGCTCCTCATTTACTTCAATTCACTAAAACTAGCATCTTAGTTTACGTATTTATTAACTCATCGAAACTTCTCAAATTAACTCCAAATTTCATGTTAAGAATACTTATCCCAAATAGTTCAAAAACTGCATTTAGCTCCATCTTTTCCCTTGACTTCAAGCCACAACACTCATAACCATTATCATCAATCCAAATTTTCATTAATTACCATTTCATTACTCTAAACAAAGTCATAACCTCATGTTGATCCAATTGATTTCAAATGCCATATTTGACCCATTTCCCTCCTTTATTCCCATCTCCAACCTCAACCTCAAGCAACTATTTTCATAACAGCATCACACAGCCCGACACAAGCATAAACCCCACCAATTTTATTTTATTTTTGTTCAAATCCCACTAAAGTTTTTCAAAATTGCATAAAATCAATTAAGAAAACATAAACTCCTATTCAATCATCAAACCCTAACTCATCACATCCACCCATAACTCTCAAGCATTTCAAAATTCTGACTCATCTTTGAAACTTCAAATAATCACAAATTAATATTTATATGGCCTAAACAAAACATTTACTAATAAAATTAACAAGAAAATGGTAAAATTGATTATTGAGATGTTTAGGGCTTCACCTTCTCAACCAAATAAAACAAGTCTAAGAGAGGGAAGAGGACGTGGGTGCTGGCATAGGCGGTGCGGCTATGGTGTGAACTGCAGCTGGCGTTTAGCGCTTGGTGGCTGAAGAAGGCAGAGGTGACAAGCAATGGAGGCAGGGGGTGTCTCAAGAAATAGCCAGGAGAGGAGTGTACCGGAGATAGGGGAAGGGGATCGGGATTTACTTGATGTAATTTGTCATTTTGGTGTTCTTATAATTGTTTTAAATTTTGATGACTTGACTTTAGATTTTTCTAAATTTTTATAAAATATTTAGCAAAGTTATGAACCTTACTTATCTTAATTACTTTATTTCTTGAATTGTATTTACTTATCTCACGCATTATTAATATGATTTTTTTGGTATAGTTAAGTGAACAAATTATGTATACTTGTACATTCCATGGAGACCCATTTTCATTAAAGGGGCTAATTTTATTTATCTATCATTTAAGGGTGTACTTATAATTTTGAAGGAAATAACGTGGAGCACAATGAACTTTATCGCGAGGCCAATATGTTAATTCAACCTACAATTGCTTGATTATGTAAAATGCTAAATTGAAATGTGGTGCCCAACTGTATTAAATTTAAATCAAGATAATTCTTGGTGATTAGCATTGATTAGATTCAGGCTATTACAATCATCCCCACTTAAAATAAGTTTCACCCTCGAAACTTACACATTTGAAGGTAACCTTAGATTTACCTCAAACAAGTATGAACATTTGTTTCTCATGTCTTCTTTTGTCTCCTGTACGACTTCAGATGAAGTATGGTAAGCCTGTAAAATCCTAACCAAAGGGGTTCCTTTATTGCGACATTGTTTTAATTCTATAATCCAATATTTTCATAGGACGCCCCTCATAGACTAGATTCTTAGCCACTTCTATTGGCTCCGTCTCATTGATATGGCTTGGATCTCGGACATACTTTCTAATCTATGAAGTATGGAAAACATTGTGCACATGCTCAAGTTCTACGAGTAAATCCAATCTATGTGCCATGGGATTCAACTTTTTGATAACTTCATAAGGGCCGATATACCTAGGACTCAAATTTTTCCTTACATTAAAGCTTCTCAATCCCTTGATTGGTGATTACTTTAAGAAAACTTTGTCTCCTACTTGAAATTCTAATGGTCTCCTTCTTTCATCAGTATAACTCTTCAGCTGGCTCTGAGTAGCTTTGATATGTTCCTTAATCTTCCTTATCTTCTTGGTGGTTTCTTGAGTCAATTCAAGCCCCATAATCAATGCTTCATCTAGCTCACTCCAATATGAGAGTGTTCATCGTTTCCTCCCATGCAACACCATAAAGGCATCCATTTTAATGGTGGATTAATAGTCGCTATTGTAAGAGAATTCCACCAAGGGTAAATCATCTTTCCATTGTCTGTAGAAATCTAGGACACATGCCCTTAACATGTCCTCTAAGATTTGGTTCAGGCATTTAGTCTACCCATCGGTCTCAGGGCAATGTGAACTACTGAAATTCAGTTTAGTCCCAAAAGGTATCTACAGGGCTTGCAAAAATTGGGATCGAATTTTTTGGTCTCTATCAGACACTATGTCCTTTGGTATGCCATGTAATCAAACTATCTCCTTGACATACAATTATGCTAGTCTCTCAACACCCCATGTGTCACGGATTGGTATGAAATAAGCAAATTTAGTGAATCCATCAACAATATCCCCAATGGCATACTTCTTCGAAGTGGAAAGAGGTACTCCCATCATAAAATCCATTGAGATTAATTCCAACTTATAGGTGGAAATTTTAATGGTCTCAGTTCACCTACCAGGTACTGGTGATTTTGACAAGTCAGGCATTTAGCCATATACTCTGCAATATCCCTTTTTCATGCTATCGCACTAGAATTATTGTCTTAAATCCCTATATATTTTTGCTCCTCATGGATGTACAAAATAACGAGTATTATGGGTTTCTTCTAAAATCTCCATTTTTTAATTCCCCTTCATTGGGCACATATAATCATTTTTCAAACCTCAAGGTTCCATCCTCATGTACCATGAAGCTAGGTGAATTCCCTGGTGCAACATTTTGTCGAAGCCTTTTCAACCAAAGATCATCCTCTTGGCATAAATTAATCTATTCTACTATGGAAGGTTATACTTGTAATGCCGATAATAGCCCATTTGTCAACCCATATTACACAAATTCAATACCCATATTCTCAAGGTCACTCAAGATCCAAGGTTCGGTGATTGTCAACATCATCAGGTTACATTGGGCCTTCTTACTCAACATGCCTGCAATAATATTGGCCTTTCCTAGGCGATATTGAATTTAGAAGTCACTATCCTTAAGTAACTCCAACCATCGTTGTCACTGTAGGTTTGTTTCTTTTTGGGTAAAAATATACTTTAAACTTTGATGATCAGTGTAAATCTTATATACCTGGTAATGCGTCCATATTTTTAATGCAAAAACCATCACCGCTGACTTCAAGTCATAGGTTGTGTAATTCTTTTCATATGGTTTAAGTTGCCGAGTGGCATAGACTACTACTTTATCATCTTGCAATAACACACAATTGAAACCATTTTTAGAGGCCTCATTGTAAATGGTATATTCTTTACCATCTACTTGCAAAAGTCAGGATAGAAGAATCATCTCGTTAATTCCTAGAATGCCTCCTCACATTTGTCTGCCCATTCGTGCTTGGTCATCTTCTTCAATAGGTGAGTCAGTGGGGGTGCTATTTTTGAAAAGGCTTTCGTAACTCTCCTATAATATACAGCTTAACAATGGTTGGCCTGGGCCATTTAGTAACTGCTTTTACTTTTCGAGGATCAACTTTAGTCCCTTCTTTACAAACAAAATGTCACTCAGTCATCTAAAACTCACACGTTTGCAATTTGACATGTAGTTACTGTTCCCCTAATGTCCGTCACACATTCTTAAAATAGTTGGTATAATCCTCCCTATCCTTAAAGTATACCAATATGTTGTCTATAATTAACGCGTTAAATTTCCCCAAACAACGCGTCAAACCTCTATTCATGAGATCCATGATGCAACAGGGACATTTGTGAGTCCAAAGGGAATCGCAGTAAATTGATGATGTCCATATATGGTACTGAAAGTAGCTCTAGGGATGTCCTCAAGTCTAATTCGAAGTTATTGGTAGCCAGACCCCAAGTCAACTTTTGAAAACACCCTAACTCCTAGCTCTTGGTCTAAAAAATCATCTAGTTGGGTAAATGATACCTGTTCTTAATAGAAATTTTGTTTAATTCCTTGTAATCTATGGAAATTCTTAGGATTCCATCATTTTTTCTCACAAATAAAACTCAAGGCTCCCTAGGGTGACACATTTAACCTAAACAATCGCCCCTGTAGTAATTCATCTAGTTGAGTTCTCAATTCCTTTTGCTCTTTGGGGGCCATCCTGAAAGGGGCTTTTGAAATTGGTTACCCATTAGACGCTAATTCAATTTTGAAATCAATCTCCTATTGAGGGGAGAAATTAGGTAATTCTTTAAGGAAGGCATTAGGTAATTCACACACCATAGATATGTCTTGTATTTTCATCTTCTCTTCCTTATCCTTGATGGCATAACAGAGGCACCCCCTCTACAACCTTATTATATTAGCTTATATGCCTTCAAAATTGAAATTATAGGATGGTCCTTTCAATTCCTTTCACCATAGAAATATGCTTGTTCACCCTTTTGTTCTTTTAAAGTCACTTTAAAGTTCCTACAACTAATGTGCATCCCATAAGTGGACAATCAGTCCATCCCCAAGATTATATCAAACACCAACATGTCAAATTGAATTTTTATTCCCAGGGAACGCGTGCTCACTAATAATACTAGGAACGTGCTTTTAAAGGACTAAACACTCCACCGCTTTCCTATTTAGCAAGCTAATGCTATAGTTGGCGCATGCCTTATCTTTTTCTAAATTCAATTATAATGCAGTGGGTGGATACAAAGGATTAGGTAGCACCCAAATCAACTAAATGACAAAATGGCTTTGAATTTGAAGAGAGTTCTAGTGACTAGGGTACTAGAAACTGTGGCTTCCTTCTTAGTCATCACGTAGCCTCACCCTACAATCGTAGGTTTAAGGGGTCAAGGTCCCTGACACGATGGTCCTAGTGGCTGTGTAACTTCTTTCTCTATACTCATCTATCTTCTTAGGCATGCAACAATTAGATGGTCAACACTATCACACCACACGCACTTGTTAATACCCACTCGGTACTCAGTTATGGTATGGTGTGTGCAACCAAACTTTTCACAAGGTTCAGTTGATGATGAAGGATGAGACTTCGGAGGCCAAATAGTAGGTTTCTTCTAGCTACACTCTCACTTTATATACCTTGATCATTCCACTTTCTTTTTTGATTCCTCATATTCAAGGCCCTTAACTCACTCTTCACTCACTCTACTTTAGCATCTTATTCATACAACTCTTGATATGTTTGGATCGGCTGACTAACCAACTGATTTCGAATGTAAAAGGCTAAACATTCTCAAATCTTCACATCTGCATCCTTTCAGAAGCCACAAAGTTCGGGACAACCTCGATAACTTGGTAAACTTACTGGTATACTACATGACCAACATATTACTACCCATAATCAATTCCATAAGTTCTTTCTCTTTTTCATGATGAACTGTGATTGTATAGAACTTAGCCCCTAGATTCCTCAAGAAACTTAGCCCACATAAGCACTGGTTCTTGTAACTTATCCTTAGTACCATATATCCTCTTTACCAGCTAAACTAAAAGGTCGCTATGTGCACATTTTTCTCCTCGTGTACCTCAACAACTATAAATATTTTCTCCATTCCCCTAATCTATTCTTCAAGTTCTACAAGATCAAACTTCCCATCATGAATATTAAGGTTGTATTGAGCTACCCTATTAGCCAACTTATCATGTTTGGAGGTAGTTTCAGCGGGTATAGGAGGGATTTTCTTCATTGGTACAACCACCAACTTCTCCATATAATCTGGACCCTCAACATTACTAGATACTTCAAGAGCTACTGTTGGGCCTCCATTTTGATTTTGGTGTGAGTTCTTGAGAACTTGATTAACTCAACCCTTGGTATCATATTCATTGTTATTCAGATTGTTGATCACAAAAACAAAAGTTGTTATTTAAATTTTCATTACATTACCATAAAACAATCACTACCCAAAAGCGAACACAATTTTAATTTAAAACGGCACGTTCACCATGTGCGTGGGTGTGTGTGTATGCGTGTGTGAGTGTGTGTGTGTGTGTGTATACATACATACTATATATATACATATATACGTACATATACATATATACATATATATATACATACATATATATATCTATATACATACACATATATACATATATACGTACATACATACGTACAT
>JACYFF010002017.1:25155289-25197034 GCA_017589665.1 Selenicereus undatus
ATATATATATATATATATACATATACATATGTATATATATGGATCACCAAAATAATTTCATATTGCCTTGTTTCAGCACAACTGTGCCTTTTAGCTAGGGTTCCCATCTTGCTCTATTTCTACATAAATGAACTCTTAGTTATATCCCTAAGCAGATCACGAATAACAAGTGCATGAAAGATGCTCAATAACATCCCACATATAGGTGATACCGCTATGCTCCAACTCCTCCGTTAATGACAACTATGTAGTCATGGTAGTTCATGCCTTTAGCATATAAAACCTATCCTTATCAAGCCCCAGTTGCCCATTAACCATAAAGTCGTGGGAACACAAGAGTCTAGGACTTCGGACGCACACATTATCGAACTTTGAATGTGGGACTTACATGTGGGCCAACACACTAGCATTTAGTAGAGAAAAGTGGACAACCATGAAAGTTCCCGCAACATGTTAACAACATGTGGGTCTAAATTAACACCATGGTAAATAAGAAAATACACAAGGAAAAAGGGTAAGCCAAGTTCATGCATGTTTCTTAGAAGGACACAATTTACCCATTACATAGCGCTAAAATCTCATAACCTAACTCTTGAATGCCCTACTACTCACAGTGATTTATGAACCTGGCTCTAATACCACTACTGTAACGCCTCCAGTTCCTAATTACCTAATTATCTTAACCTAATCATTTATTATTTAAAACTGCAGTGGAAGTCTGTTGATCAGACGTGTTAACGTCGCCACATAATGGACAAGGCTTCCTTAAACGGTGTGTCAGCTTTGAATTGTTCCTATAATCACTAATTCTACCAAAATTAGGAATAAGAAAGTACATCCATGAAACTATTTAGTTTACAATATGATTTACAACTTGGCTAGGGATTTCTCAAATCCCAGCATTAAGGAAATGTATCCAAAAGTTCATACAGGTGATGTCTTCCTTAAAACCTTTAAGCGTTGTGCTTCCGAGGAAATCACTACGAGCATCTAGGGAGCTAGCCCTCAGTAAAAGTACCGATTCCCTCTTCTACTTCTCGCTACCTTCTCGCTTGTTAGGAGCAGCGTTGTTGACTGATCCTTTACCTACAACAGAAAATATAGAAATATTTCAAAAAGTGAGCTAAAGCCAATCTGTATAGCCTACGATGTAAAATATACTTTTTTTAAAAAGATTGGAAGGGGGCCCGCATTTCCATTTTTAGTTTGAAAATAGGGCAGAGAATGTGAGCAAAATTGCTTTGTCAGTTATTATCTTAAAGTGAAACCTCGTGTTGATATCTTCAGTGATTATCGAGACTGGTGTAGACCTCCAATGCCTATCGAGAAGACTGAGCTGAAGCCGGACAGATAAACAAACTGGCATAAGCTCTGACACTTGATAACTAAAGTGGGCCACTTAATTTGATGACAAAGCATTGTATAATTTGAGAAACATGTAAGTTTCTAAAAAGCACGGGCAATACACTTACTTGAGTTTTGACATTTCTCTCTCCCTTTTCTAAAATGTACTTTTATGGTTTGGAACTGTGGAAATGGCCTCATTTCTACTCCAAAGTTATAATTTTGTGGTTCGTACAACTTTACATGTTTTTATTAAAATTTTAAATTTAATGAATAAGTCAAAATACCCATGGTTCTTCTTTTAATAATTGATACACCCACCATGACCCTATTTGAACACGTGTTGATTTCCTTACCTCTCTTCTTTTATTCCTTCATTTAATATTATCGTTGTCCTCATCATTTGTGGTATCAATGTCATAGTAGTTACATGATATTGTTTGTCTCACCTCAGTATCAACAATACCAACACCATCACCATTGTCGTTATTATGATTATGGCTACTATTGTAATTTTAATTAGCAATATTGCGATCATTATTGCTGTTATTCTTATGGTTGCAATCATTATTAACATTATTGGTACTGTTATTATGATTATGGCTATTATTATTATTATTACTATTATTATTATTATTATTATTGTTGTTGTTGTTGTCGTTGTTGTTGTTATTGTTGTTGTTGTTGTTGTTGTTATTTTTATGATCGTCATCATTATCATTATTTTTGTTTTTATTATTATTAGAAGTGTCATCATTGCTAGCTTGGCAATTTATTTATCAATACGATTTAGGTTAATCAGTTGCGATTTTGAACTTATATACGATATCCAGTGCATAAGTTTAGGTCCAAATTTTCTTTTCATTCATCCTTATGACTCCCAAAACATTGGAATAGTCCTTAACACATCCCTTATTCATTAAATTCATTACTTGATCAAAATACAAGAATTAAGCTCTTCATTTACTTCAATTACACTGCAACTCACATCTAAGTTTACATATTTAACTCAACCCATCTTTTCAAATTAACTCCAAATTTCATATTAAGAATACTTGTCTCAAATCTTTTGAAAAACACATTTTTCTCCATCTTTTAAGTTCACTTCAGGCCATACAACACTCATAACCATTATCATTAATCAAAATTTTGCGCTAGTTACCACTTCATTACTCTAAACTAAGCCATAACCTCATGTTAATCCTATCAATATCAAATCCTACAATTGAACCATGTGACTCCTTTACTCCCTTCTCCAACCTCAACCTCAAGAAACTATTTTCAAGGCAACATCACACAATCTAACGCACATATAACCCTTACTAATATTTTTATTCAAATCTCGGTAAAAATGATCAAAATTGTATAAAATCAATGAAATAAAGCATAAAGTCATATTCAATCACCAAACCCTAACTCATCACATCCACCTACAACTCTCAAGCATCTCCAAAGTCCAACTCATCTTCAAAACATCAAATAATCACAGATTAACACCTATGGCCAAAAGAAAACATTTACTAATAAAATTAACAACAAATGGTAAAAATTATTATTCAAGGATTTAGGGCTTTACCTTCTAAACCAAGTAAAACAAGTCAGCAAGAGGCAAGAGGAGGCAACAGCAATATCGTGGGCATGGTAGCGGCGGTATGACCAGTGGCTGGCACTCAACGGGATGGGAGGCAGAAGCCATAGGTAGTAGAGGCAGGGGATGTGTCGGACAGTAGCAGGGGGAGGCAAGGGGGAACCAGGGATGTAGGTTTGGGATTTGTTTGATTTAGTTTTTGTTGTTTTTATAATTTTTGTAAATTTTTATCAGTTCACTCTAGATTTTCCTTTTTTTCCTTCTTTGTAGGTCTTTTTTCTTTTTTTTCCCTGACTGAGTGAATATTTGGACGAAGATTTGGGCTAATATCCTTTTTTGGGATATTAATGGAGTTTTCATAATATATTTAACAAAATTATAAACTTACATATCTTAGTGAATTTATTGCTTGTATATTATTCATTTGTCTCACACATTATTATTATGATTTTGCTCGTGTAATGTGAGTGAACAAATTGTATACACTTCCATGCTTACCGATTGCTATTGAAGGGGCTAATTTTATTTCTCTATCATTTAAGGGTTTGTTTATGATTTCTTTTTGAATGAACTAATGTGGAGTGCAATGAAATTTTTCTCAACGCCACTTCGTCGATTGAACCTACAATTACATGAATATATAAAATTCTAATTTGAAATGCAATGTCGACTTAATTAAGTTTAAATCAAGATAATTAAGGTGATTAGCATGGATTAGGTTCAGGTTATTAAATTTAGTCTTGCGAAATGATTTTCCATATGACCCAAACCCATGCAATGATAGCAAACCTCAATCAAAACCCTCTTAGGTTGTTTGGTAAGCTTTCCCAAGTGCTTGACATAATCTTAGAAAGATAAGCAGGAAAGCAAAGAGCAAAGTAGTAGAAAGCATACTCAAGCATTTAAGAGTTTGCTTTCACCTCCTTAATGAGTAGTTTGATTTCATCTAATGGCTAATTCTAAGCTTAGGTCATTCTACATATATTTGCACACTCTATAAGTGTCTACAATATCTAAGAACATTGTGGAAGATTATCAAACATTCTAGCGATAATGTTATAGAAAGTTTTAGAATAGCATGAAATGTTGTAGAGTACTTCAGATGACTCCATGAGAATCTATAACGTCCTAGTAAGCAATGTTCTAGAAACTTGACTGATGAAATTAGGTAGAGATCAGCATAATTGGTTTGGGTGAACTCCATTAGCAAACTCTGTGTCTGCTTTTCTTATATCTAGTCAGAATCTCTTACTCAAATTTTTTAGTCTCTAGTCTACAAGTATTTACTCCATTCGGTGTCAAAGTTGTGATGTGATAAGAATTGAAGTGAGAGATTCAAGCAAGAAAAACGAAAAGAAAACTCAAAGAGATGAGAGAGAAGTTTGAGAAAACACAAACTAGCATAAGGTGAGCAATTGGGAAAGAGATAAATGAACTAGCTCGATTAAGGATGAGATAGACCACCTTAATATTAGGTCTCTTAATCATTCTTAGGGATAAGACACACCAATCAAAGAAAGATTAAGACTCACTTGAACACCATTTTGTTTATCCAAAATAAAGATAAGCAAGAGAGAATATAAGGTGAAGGATCTCAAGCTCTACTTTCATGAACTATCAAATCTAATTTTTGACCAGCTAAGAGAAGCATACATACAGAAAGGAGCGGATCTAGAACCACTACGTACATCCCTATGCATCAAATGGGGTAGCCAATATCAACTAAGGGACCAAATAGGAAACTAGTACAAAAGTTGAACGCAGGCTATCGTTTTCAGTGCACAGCACCCGAATTCAAAAGGCCATATCTGCCACAATACTTGCCCAACAGGAAAAAAAAAAGTTACCAAAAGCTTAATGTATCTTCGTTTATTTAGCTTAAGTTAGATTTGTTTTGGAGCATGGTTTTGAACAATATGAGCAAAAAGGTACAGGTGGTCCAAACTAGGTTAGAAACAACTGCTTTTTGAATTTGCCTCTGTTTGACTTATTTCCCCTTGATTTAAATAGAAATCTTTCTATGTCCTTAAATATAAGATAAAAAAGTTCCAAAAAATTGGATTTACAACTCATAAACCCTTATTAAGCTTAAGTAATCAAGCTCACAAAATCGGGTTTGCATAAATCTTCTTAGACGGTTTCGGCGCCAAAGATGTTTTACACAGTTTGAGCTAATCCTTCGGAATTAGAGGCTAAACCTTGCTTCCCTTGGACTTCTTGCACTTCTTGTTGAGTAGAACGTGCCCTCGAATTCTCCAATGTATCATCTTCAAAGTAGGGTGACTGGTCAATCGTATCATAGGTGGAAGATATCCCATATTCTTCAGGCAAATTAAGCTTATAGGAATTGTTATTGATCCTCTCTAGTACCTCAAAGTGATTTTCAGCCCTCGACATGGCGTTGGACTTGCATTTAGAGCGCCATCGTTCCTTTCTCAATGAACCCACACGGGGGTTGAAGGTGACTTACCTTTAATGCTTATGCGCTTGGGCTTAATAACTAGCATTGGATTGTTGAATCTTATACTTGACCTTCTACGTAGCTCTTGAATATATTAAACCCTCTTCAAGGCTTCCATATTAAGCTTGAAGCCTATAGGTCATTGCGATCAAGTGGAGATATTAGCTCCACCCTTAGATAACCTTAAATGGAGAGATATATGTGGTCTTGCTAGGTGCTTTTTTGTAGTGCAAACTAAGCATGTTCAAGGAGTTGATCCCATGAGAACACATTGGGATTTATCAAAGCCCTTGGGAGCACCCCCCAAAGTTCTATTTATGACCTTGGCTTGCCCATTTGTTTGTGGGTGGAAAGTGGTGCTATACTTGAGCTTGGAGTCTAGCTTCTTCAATAAAATAATCCAAGAGTGACTCAAAACTCTATGTTACAGTCCAGCACAATGGATCTTAGAATGTTGTGGAGCTTAACAACCTCTTTGAAGTACAAATTAGCTACATGTGTGGCATCATTGGTCTTGCTGCAATGAATAAAATATGCCATCTTTGAGAAGTGATCCATAACCACAAGCATGGAATCCTTCTTCCTTTGAGTTTGTGGTAAGCCTAGGATGAAGCATATGCTTACATCCTCCCAAGGAAAACTAGGAATGGGCAATGGTGTGTAATGTCCTTGCAAGAGGGTGTGACTCTTAGCTACTTAACAAGTTTCACATCTCTTGATCACTTCTTGGACATCCTTATCCATGCAAGGCCAAAAGTAGTGTTCCTTGAGCACAATAAGGGTCTTATTCTCCCTAAAATGCTTAGGTAAGGAGCCTTCATGAACCTCGCGGATCGACAATTCCCTTCTGTCATAATTAGCTGCTGAAAGTCGGGTACCCTAGAATAAGTAGCCCCCTTAGACTAGGAATTATGCATTGGGCCACTCTTGATAGTACTTAAATAGGTCCCAAAAGTCTTTGTCTTCACAATACAGGGACTTCAAATGCTTAAATCCAAGAACGCAAGCCTCATTGTGGAGCAAAAGTAGGCACCTCCTTGAGAGAGCATCGGCACCTTGTTAAGCTTCTTGGATTAGTGCTTGATTGTGAACTAAAAGGTTTGAAGATACTCAACCCACTTAGCATGGAGAATTCTAGGATTATGTTCACCTCAGGTGTACTGGAGAGCTTTATGATCAGAGTGGAGAATAAACTAATTTGCTTCCAAATAATGACTCCAACGCTTAAGTGACCGTTTGAAATCTTCGAATTTCTTATCATAGGTTGAGTACTTTCTCTTAGAATCACACAATTTCTTACTAAAGTAGGCATGGAACGGCCTTCTTAAGTAAGAACTCCACTAATTCTAACTTCAAAGAAGTATCACACTTCACTTCAAAGATCTTCTCAACGCAAGGCAAGGCTAGCATGGGGTTTGAATGAGCTTTCTTTTGATCTCCTCAAAGGCTTGTGGTGCCTTTGGGTTCTGCTTGAATGAAGTGCCTTTGAGAACCTTAATCATAGGGGTTGTGATGGTGCTAAATTCGCTAATGAACTACCTATAGAAGGTGGCTAGTCCGTGAAAACTTTGCGCATCGTGAATGCTTCTTGGAGTGGGCCATTACTGAATTAGATTAGCCTTCCTTTCATCCACTTTAATCTCTTAAGTTGTGAAAATGTAGGCCTAGAATGTCACTTCATGAGTGAAGAAGGTGCATTTCTTCAAGTTGCTATGGAGTTTCTCCTTTTTAAGGACCTTTATAACTTGAGCAAGATGCACTAGGAGTTCTTCTTCACTTTGACTATAAACCAAGATATCATCAACGTAAAGTATAAATAAAGGATCGATGAATGCCCTAAATACTTGGTTCATTAGCCCCATAAAGGTAATAGGGCCATTAGAAGGGCTAAAGCGCATGAGTAACCATTCATATACGCACACTTTGGTCTTAAATGTAGTCTTCCATTCATCTTCTTTCCTGCACTGGACTTAGTATTAACCACTTCTCAAATCAACCTCAGAAAAAACCCTTGAACCGTAGATCTTATCTAACATGCCATCCAATCTAGGTATGGGATGTTTATACTTAATAATGATCTTGTTTATGGTATGGCTACCCATACACATCCTTATGGATCCATCTTTCTTAGGTACTAGAAGGGTGGGCATGACATCTGGGCAAGGCTTTCTCTTATAAGGCCTTCGCCTGTTAACTCTTCAACTTGTCTTTAAGATTCCATAGTTTCTGAAGGGCTCATTCGATAGGCCAGTTTGTTTGAGAGTATAGCCTCGGGAATAAGGTCAATGTGGTGTTAGATAGTTCTTTGTTGGGGGGAAGGCCTTAGGATTTCTCCTCCAAGAAGACATGGGCAAATTATTTAAGCAAAGAAGTAGATAAAGGGTGAGTTTGTGGAGAAGGGGTTTTGGTTTCTTCATGGGTGAGGAGAAGCCCTAAAGGCCCTAAACTCATGTTCTGAGGCCTTGAGAAACAACTCCCCTCATTTCGCTTATTCGAGCTCTTTTGTGCCTTGGGTTTAATGAGTTTAGAGGGAGGGGCTTGCATTATCTACCTCCATTCTTTAGAGAAAGAGTATGTGTTAAAGTACCCATCATGTTTAATGCTCCTATCAAATAGCCATGATCTCCCTAACAAGATAGGGTAAGCATCCATGGGCATAATATCACACTAGAGCCCATTATGAGAATTCTTATCAACACTAAAGGAAATAAGACGTCTAGCGTTGTTGTGGAGTCTGTTACATTAGATTAACCATTAAATTTTGTAGGGGTGAGGATGAACTGAGTTTGAAGGTTGAGCTTGTGTACCATGCTTGAACATGCCTCATTAGTACAACTCCTACTATCAATGATGAGTGAGCATACCTTCCCCTTAACCATGCACCTTGAACGAAAGATATTCTCCCCTTATTCATCTTTGTTACTCTTGAGGACACACAAACTCCTCCTTAGAATAAACAATTCCACCTTCATTTGCCTATTATAGAACTTCTTTTATGCCTTCGAAGAGGCACAAGTCTTTGTCTTGCTCTTCACTCTCTTCGTGAGTTGCTTCATACTTGGTCAAAGTAATCACCTTACGGTTTAGCATTCCATCGCTATATAGCCTAAACCTTCGCACTTGTAGCACGTCCTATTTAAGTTAGAATCGAAAGGGGTTTTATTTTGTGTAGGAGGACTCATTGGTGATTGAGAGGAAGAGGAGATAGTATGTTTATGTGGGTGTTGAAAACTTCCCTTGTTAAAGAGTAAACTCTTGGTTGGAGGATTTTTGGCACGGTCTCTTCTGAAGGGTCTAACCTTTTTTAGTTCTTCATCATGGTGAACAAGGATGCATACATCATCAAAAATAGAGTATTGTTGAAGCTCAACCATACTAGCAAACATTAGATCAAGGCCACCTAAATACCTCACAATAGTTTGACCTTCAGTCTCGTGGATGTCATACTTGATAAGGAGTTTCTCAAGCTCCCTAGTGTATTGTTCCACACTCAAGCTTTCTTGTTAAAGATTATGGAGCTTGGAGTAGTTATCTTGGACATAGCAGGAAGGAGCAACTGATCCTTGAGTTTGGTCCATATCGTCTCCTAATCCTAAATCTTTGGTTTACCTCTCTTTGCCCTCTTTTTTATCACGTTTTCCCACCACAAGGAGGCATAATTCCTTAGCTTAAGACTTAGAAGCTTCACTTTCTTGTCTTTGAGAACATCCTTATACTAAAAGACTCATTCCACGATTTGAAGCCATTTTAGGAACTCATTGGGGTGTAAACAACCTTCAACGTTCGAGATCTCCACATTGTGATCTTCATAATGTGTGGGAGGCATTCAATTTCTCCTTCGTCCCAGATGTTCTTCCTCACTTGAGGAAGTAATCAGGTTGTTATCCTCTTATTCTTCTTCATGGTTAGATTCGGATGAGTAGGAAGGAGTATTGTAGAGGTTTCTTCCCTTGTTCTTCATGGATTGAGCTAATTGCTTGTTTGAATACTCATTTTGGTTCTTTATTTCCTCATAATTACTATTTAAGGCCTCCAATCTCTTTTCCAAACTTATCCTTCCAGCCATGTTAAAAATAGATAAAACTGGGTTCTTTGTGGGTTGGTTTGTGTTTGGATAATGAGTTGTGTTTGGGTTGGAAGTCATGACCAGGGAGGGTGGCCAATAGCTTTGATCCCAAATATGAGGTGCTAAGAGTGGAAGTGATAGATTCAAGCAAGAAAAACCAAAAGAAAACTGAAAGACATGAGGGAGACGTTAAAAAAAATTAAAACTAGCACAAGGTAACCAATTGCAAAAGAGATAGATAAACTAGCTTGACTAAGGATAACACAAACCACCTTAATTAATACTAGGGCTCTTAATCACTCTTAAGGATAAGACATACAACCCAAAGAAATATTAAGAGTCACTTGAACACCACTTTGTTTAGCTAAAATAGAGATAAGCAAGAGAGAATTTTAGGTGAAGGAGCTCAAGCTCTACTTTCATAAACTTGTCATATCTGACTTTTACAGCATAACATAAGCGTACATATAGAGGGGAGGGCATTAGAACCATTACATACATCCCTAGGCATGAAATGGGCTAGCCAATAGGAATTAGGTACAAAATCGTAAACTGGTACAAAAGTTAAAAGTGACATGTAGGAAGCAGCTTTGAGCACGCACACCCAAATTCAAAAAGCCATATCTACCAAAATACTTTCCCAAAATGGATGAAACAAGAGTTTCTAGAAATACTAAGGTCTCTTCTTTTAGTTAGCTTAAGTTGGACATTCGGATGATATGAACCAAAAGGTGTAGGTGGTCGCTGCTTTTTGAATTTGCCTCCATTTTTCTTATTTCCCCTTGACTTAACGTAGAAATATTTTTATTTCCTTAAACCTAGCATAAAACAACTCCCAAAAAGGGGATTTATAGCTCCCTGGCCTTTTTAGCTTGAGTAATCAAGCTCACAAAACCAGGTTTACGCAAGTCTTCTTGGACAGTTTTGACACCAAGGATGTTTTGTAAGATTTGATCTAATCCATAGGACTGCGGGGCTAAACATTGACTCCTTTGGACACCTCGGATGCTGCCTTGACCTTGGGTAACTTGATCCTCATCAAGTTCTAACTTGCAAGTTTTATTTATCACCTCTTCACCTCTCTTCTGTGGTGAGTAATTTGAGACCAATACATATTTAACCCACCTGCTGAAATTGACTAGCCTAAGTCTCCCAACGATTTTGTATTAATTGTTCCTTCGATATAGGACTATCAGGAAAGTATTTTTCTAAAATTCTAATTTGATTTTTGTTTGTTTTTTTTTTCATAAGAGAGAGTTAGAAGTGGTTGGCTAAAGCCATTTTTCACAAAAAGCATGAAAAGTTTTGTCAGAATTTTTTGAAGCTATTTTAAGTTTTGAGTGTGATTGTCGTATAAGTAATTTATGGACTAAAACACAAGGTATGTCCTTGTAATTTCTCCTTAATAATTTTTTTTTAATAAAATGAAATGTTGACAAGTTGAAAAGGGCACAATAAATTTAAAGCATGTTTTTTAGCCAAATTAGAACTGAGGATGGCAATGGAATGGGTTGGGGCCTGGAGAAAGTGTTCTTGTCCCCACTTCAGGGGAACACCACTCCTCATCCTTACCCTTGTTGGGTCCCCCATCCTCATTCGTTTTATTCAAACGAGCTCGTAGTTTGTCTATTTCAAATCGGAATTACATAACACAAGCCCAAAATCATCCCAAATCCCAAACAATTTGTATAAAAATGACACAAAATGGACAAAATACTATAGAGATGGCAAAATGAAATGCATCGTCAAAACCCCTGCTGCCTTGGTCCTTGTTGTACGAGCCTTGGCAGTTACCACTTTGTGGCACCAAATGATGTATTTATAATAGCTCCATGATCTAACCTAGGCCTACTAAGATCATTTTGGGTAGTATTGTTGTGATATTTTGGCAAATACAAGAAGAAAGAAAAGCAGCAAACAAGTAAACAAAGCAAGAGATATGGAACTAAATACTTGGATACATACTTCACGCCAAGAGTTTATGAACTATTGGGAGCTCTATTTAGATACAAAATGTCACCACCAGTTAAATCATCCAAGTTCTTTATACAAACTACTTAAATACAAAAATCACCACAAAGGATCTTAACTAGACATTAATGAACCAATTTGTGCTATAACTAAGTTTGAGGAATTTAATGAAAGAATGTAAGTCTCAACATTTAATTCATCAACAAAATCTCCTCTTACAATATTGTGGCCTCTTAAATATAGGAGCAATGAACTAGCTAATACAGATAAAAAAAATCCAAAGAAAAATAGCCAAAATACAATTGGAAGGCAATAAAGCAAACCGGTACAAAAAACGATATTGACATCTTTGTTGTCACTTGAAAGACAAGGAAGTTTGCTTTCATATCAATACTCTTTTAGCCCTCAAGCATTGGCAATGAGAGAAATTTCTAAAGAAATTATTGTGATCCCTTTCAGAATAGTATGGTACTGCTTTTACATATTGCCTCCTTGTTGCTTTCAAGCACATAATATAGCCTTGATTTCTCATCATGCACTCTAAGCCAACACTTAAAGGATCATAAAAAGAAAAATTGTAGGCTCCTAAAAATAGGTTTAAGCTTGAGTAATCAAGCTCACATGATTGGGCTAAACATTACCCCATTTGAACTGTTTCGATAGTCTAACTTTGAGTAACCTTTTGAGGGGACAAATGAGATCCTGATGACTCAGAATTTGCTTTATTGGAAAGTTCTTTATTTGAATTTATAACACAAACAATTTGAATCCCATTTACTTACTAAATTACACTAAACAAAACAAGCCTTAAGTCTAAAGAAACTCCTCATTTTCACATACTAGATCAAAACTTAGCTCTACTTCCTAACAAAAATGAGTCATTCTGATTTTGGAAGTTTTCTTAAACTGTTGCTTTTTATTTGGATAAATTTTAACCATAATCTTCATTATGATCATTCTCTACCATGGCCAAATTATGACCTGGGCTTGTATAGCATCTTTCTAGACAAGATGGATGATTTTGCTTCTCCCTCTTTCCAACAACTAACTTGGCTAGAGCTAAATCACATAAACGTGAACTGCTCACTAATCTCTTAGATGACACCTCTTGGGTACAAAATGGAGCACGTTAACTTAGTGAAATGACCAACATATATAAAGCTACAAACTGGCTTTTCAAACAAATTTGGCACTTTGGCTTCTAAACCTTATATTGAACACTAAAACATGACTTAACTTGATATAATTCACATGACCCAAAGGGAATCTTCATTATGTTCCTCAAAAGCTAATATGTAGCTTTCTAGATGACTAAGGGATGATGATGAGCTGCACAAAAACAGTGCTCAAATCAAACTAGCTTGGTTCATCTATTCCCTTTGAAATGCTTTCGATCTCCATTTGGAAAATCCGTTTTGAAAATGGCAATATGAAGTTCAAATAAATCTCTGTAAAATGCCTTCTATCAAGAAGATGGTGTTAAGAAGCATGGGCTCGAACTAGATTTACCTCTATGGAAAAGGTTGTTATAGGACAACCTTAGGACTGAAGTATACATGCACTAGTTGAGAAGAAGCCACGGCAAAAATTCATCCCACTAGCCTTGACATTCAAGACGTAATAATTTGATAAGTCTTCTCTTTGCTTGCTATTAGCCTTTTCTTGGCAAGACAACTGCCATTCACGTCCTACACTTCAAGGCAGTTGGGGGAGGTGATAGAGTAAGAAGAAGAAAAGTAAAAGCTCATCATAATTGAAAAAAAAATTTAACAACCATAATTGACTCATTTATGAAGTTGATTTTTCAGTGATGGATTTGGACCATTGATTATGCATAAGCTCGGAAGAAACTGAAGTAATCAACTTGGTTTTGCAATCTGATCTTGACTTGCCTTCGAACCAGTAAAGAACAAGAACTAAAATAGGGGATATGAATGCGATAATGGCCATGCCACCACCCAAGTTGATTACGAATCCACCCTCCAAATCTTAAAGGCAATGCCACGAGAATTGGATTAAAGGAAATCACTCTAAGTTAGCAATCTGTTTGGATTGATAATGGAGAGAATTGAGAGAGTTGTGAACTGAACTCGATAATCAAGGTTTGTATTCAAGTAATCTTCCTCAAACAGTCAAGCTAGCAACTATATATATGTGTATAACCTAGAAAGCAAGCAAGCTAGCTTCTATGCTAAGCTAATCTGACTTAAGCTAATCTGTTTGCAAAACAGTTTTTAGCCTAGGTTGATTACAAGCTTGAGAGTAACTAATACAACCTTGTTTAGCACTAATCAAGGCCTAAAGCATAGGTTCTTAACCCTAAACATCCCACTTGCACATGCTAGAGAGAGAAAAGGTCGGTTGCATGTGTTACTTTATGGATGTCCTATCCAAAAGCGAGTGGCTGTCAAGTCCACCCCCCCATTAGCCAAGTGGGCTACCAAAGCTTCAAATCAAGCGATGATGATGTTATTAGAGGTCCAAGCTGCAAGGGGAGAAAGGAAGCAGGTGAGCATACCCTCTTGATTAAGGAAACCCCAAAGCCAAGCCAAAATAGTTTGTTTCAGTTTAATAGGCCTGGTTGAACACTGAACTTGATCAATGAGAAACCCATGCCTCCACTTTATTTAGAACTAATTTTAATGCATAGCCTAGATCCTTGCGATGTCAAGGATTCTCCTAGATAGAGAAATTAGGCCTAAATCAGGTTTAGGGGGGTAAACAGCAAGAAACTTGAACAGTATATCCTCAAAC
Organism: Selenicereus undatus; assembly: GCA_017589665.1. Lineage (NCBI taxonomy): Eukaryota > Viridiplantae > Streptophyta > Magnoliopsida > Caryophyllales > Cactaceae > Selenicereus > Selenicereus undatus. The sequence continues at coordinate 25,169,474 of JACYFF010002017.1, forward strand.
TGCAACGATTGACAAAATGTAATTGGAATCACATGGAGAACTGTTCATGGTTTGGATTTCTCTTCATGCCTTGAATCCTTAGGATGTTGGCTCTCTAAATCAGCTTTTGGGATGAGAACCAAGCTAATTTCCAGAACAACTCAGGATAGAGCCTAGTCTACAATGGTTAACAAAATGGGGTTGAATCACCATGAAAACCTTGTCATGCTTTTGATTTCTCTTTATGGCCCGAATCCTTATTATGTTGGCTATCACCCCAAGGAAAAATATTGGCCCTAACTCAAGTTTTAGCTTGTTATTTCATATAATCTTCAAGACTGGCGACCTGGATCTTCTCGATATACCTTTACTATTTTGGACGAACGTAGCAAAATGCCTATAGCATAGGCTGAAATTGAGTTTCGTCCCCAAAAATAGACTTCTTACGGAGTCTAACAAAGTAGGATTTGCCCATATGAGGGCTTGGAAACCCCCAGAATCATGTCATCCAAAACAAAGGAAAATTCTGGTTTGGAGCAAGAGAACAAGGCTTGAATCTGGCTGGGTAAAATCTCATTACGTTGTTCTCCTTCCTTTGGCTGGTACCTTAGAATTGATTTGGATCATAGCATCCCCCTTATCTACCATGCTCGGGATCAACCTCCCCTTCTTCAAAAGGATTTGACCTCAAACCCAAATGGTCTTCAAAACACTCCACCATATATAAGGACTTGACTCATCAATGTTAAAGGTCGCTGAAACAGCCATATCTCTTGCCTGTTGGAGAATATATGCATTATCCCCAGCCTTTTGAATGACCTTGAATGGCCTATCCCCTCTTAACATAGGCATGTTCTTCCTTCTAGATGGGTACCTCTCCTTTCTGAGGTGTAACCCAACGAGATCTCTTGGATTTAACTCTAGGTTCTTCCAACACTTGTTTACCCCTACCTTATAAGCTACATTCTTCTCTATGTGATTCCTTATCTATTCAAACAGCCTCTTCATCTTTGTTGCTCTTAGTTTAGCCTCATGGTGACCCTTAACTCACTAGGTAATAGTAGTAAGTCAATAAGTGGAAGAGGGTTCACCCCATACACACACTCAAAGGAAGAGTGCTTAGTAGCATAGGATGGAGCCCTATTATAGGCAAACTCAGCATGGGGCAGTTTCACATCCTAATCTTTTAGGCTCTTGCAAACTCCTGAGCAAAGTAGTAAGGGTTTGATTTGTTACCTCTATCTGGCCATCAATTTTGGGATGATAGGCTGTACTAAACAAGATTTTAGTGCCTAAAAGCTTTCACAAACTCCTTCAAAAGTGGGATAGAGACTTGGAGTCTTGATGAAATATAATGGTTTTAGGCACTCCATAGAGCCTAATGATGTCCTTGAAATACAACTTAGAAATGTAGCTAGCATCATCAATTTTATGGCACAAAATAAAGAGTGTAATCTTGAAAAATTTGCTCACAACCACCATGATTGCATCATTTACTCTCTGGGCCCTAGGGAGAACCACAATGAAATCCATACTAACATCATCCTAAGGCTTTAAGGGTACGGGTAGTGGGGTATACAAGCCTTTATAGAAGTAACTCTTTATTTTGTGGCATATGAGGCAAACTAAAATGATCTTGTGAACATCCCCCTCCCACTTTAGGGCAATAAAAATGCTCTTTTAGAATGTCAATTGTTTTGTTTAGGCCAAAATGGCCAGCAAGAGCACCACTATGAGCCTCTTAGACCAGTAGTTCCCTCAATAAGCATTTAGGGATACATAGCTTGTTATACCTGAATAGGCATCCTTCTTGAATAGTATAAGGGCCATCTTTTGGAACTTCCCCCATTAGGAAGTGGAAATCTTGATCATCCTTGTAGATAGTTTTTATTGAATGGAATCCAAGTACCCTTGTTTCCAAAACAGAAAGTAGAGTATACCTTCTGGATAGGGCATCCGCGACCACATTCTCCTTCCCATTTTGTGCTTGCAAGTAAAATTGAATGATTGGAGGAACTCCACCCATTTTGCATACTTGAGGTTAAGTTTGTCCTGACTAGCCTGGTTATTAGAATGCAAGACAAAAGGCCTAGCTTTGAGGTAATTACCCCAATGAGTCAAGGCACTTACAATAGCATAGAATTCTTTGTCATAGGTGTTGTAGTTGCTTTTGGACCCATTCAGTTTTTGATTGAAATAAGCAATACATATTTTGGATTAGATTAGGACAACTCCTATCCCCACTCCACTTCCATCACACTCTAATTCAAATAGATCTTCAAAGTTGGGCAGGGCCAAAACTGGTGCTTGGCATAGTTTCTGTTTGATCTCCTCAAAGGCCTTCTGGGTAGCCTTGGACCACTCAAATACTCCTTTCTTTATGCATTCAGTAAAGGGGGCCATAACTGAATTGAAATCACTGATAAAGCTCATATGAATCTAAACCATGAAATCTCCTCACCTCCATGACTGACTTGGGTTGAGGCTAGGATTGGACTGCCTTAATCTTGCTTTGATCAACCTGCATGCCTTGGGCTGAAACCACATAACTAGGGAAAGTGAGTTATGGAATGAAAAACTCACACTTCTCTATCTGGGCATATAGCTTCTATCTTCTTAGAACCTCAAAAACCTGCTTCAGATGATCCATATATTTTCTCTCATTTTGGATCTAAACCACAATATCATCAAAATAAACCACCACAAAGTGACCAATGAAATGTTTAAGGACCTCATTCATTAGCTATATGAAAGTACTAAGGGTATTAGACAAACCAAAGGGTATGACAAGTCATTCATATAATCCTTGCTTGGTTTTAAAGGCTATCTTCCACTCATGTCCATCCCTCATCCTAATTTGGTGGTACCCACTTCTCAAATCTATCCTTGAAAACACCTTTGAGCAATGCAGTTCATCTAACATATCATCAAGCCTATGGATAGGATACCTATACTTGATAGTTATGCTATTTATGGCTCGACTATCTACACACATTCTCTTGGTCTTATCTTTTTTAGGCACAAGCAAAGTTGGACCAGAACAAGGACTCAAGCTTGCCCTTATGTAACCTATATCAATAAGCTCCTTAACTTGCCTCTGAAGTTCCTTAGTTTCAGTAGGGTTACACCTATAGCCTCGTTTATTTGGTAGGACAGCACCGAAAAGTAGGTCTATTTGATATTCAATACCTCTAAGTAGGGGCAGTCTCAGGGGTAAGTCACTCGGAAATACATCCAAATACTCATGTATAAGGGCTTGAGCAAGGGGAAGCAAAGGTGTCTCTCCCTCTCCTTCTTTCAACATAAGCAAGGCATAAATTGATTTGCCTTTACTTATAGATCTCTCCACCCATGTTTCACTCAAAAACAAGGCTTTCTCACTTGTGTTTCCCTCCCCAAGGCTAGTCTTGATGTTCTGGATTTGGTTAAGGGGCAAAGGTCTGAGGGTATAGTTTTGATCCTTAAGGTGTAGGTATTGGTTGTCCCATTATGAATGCCACCCTTATCCAACTGGCAAGGCCTCCCTAAAAGCAAATGACATGCATCCATGGGCAAGATATCACAAGGGACCTCATCTTTAAAGTTACTTATGGTGTAGGTGATTAGGGCCTGCTTGGTCATATAAACCTCATTCCCCTTCTTAAGACATTGTAAGGAGTAAGGCCTAGTGTGGGGGACAGTAGGCATTTTAGCTTACCAATCAAATAGGATGAGGCAACATTAGTACAACTACCCCCATCTATAATTAAACTACATACCTTCCTTTGAATGGCACACCGGGAGTGGAAGATAAGTTCTCTCTGGTTTTCTTCCCTTAGAACCTCTATGGTGTGTAAAACTCTTTTGAGGACCAAAAACTCCCCAACTTCAGGAGGCAAGATGGTGTCCTCCTCTTCTTCTTCAGCTTCTTCTTCATACAGTTCAATGATAATCTAGTCGATCTCCTCAACCTCTTTGATGGTGAGAGCTCTTCTATTTGTGCATTCTACTTGGAAATGGCCATAATCTTAACATTTGAAGCACCTCTTGCCATCAAGTTGCTTAGGAAACTCCAACTCCTTTACCTTTATCCTTGGCTGGATCAATTTTAGCTTGTGTTTCGGGTTTAGGGGCAGACTATGGTTTGAGGGGAATGTAGGGCTTAGGTGGGGGGATAGGACAGGAGTATAAGTTTGTATATGCTTTTTGTTTTTAAAATACCTTTCAACCTTGATAGCCATCTTGCATACATACTCAAAAGTTCAGTAATGTTGAAGATCAACCTTTTGAGCAATGCTTTCATCTAGCCCTCGTAGGAATTTTACAATAATTGATTCTGGTTCCTCTTCTATCCCACTCCTAATCTTTGGTTGCTTGAATTCCCTAATGTATTCCTCCACATTCATTATACCTTGGGTTAGGGAGGATACTGTAAGGTAGAGATCCCTCTTGTATCCCTCAGGCAGAAACCTCTTGCTTATTAGCTTCTTCAGTTTGGACCAAGTGTGGATTCGTGGCTTTCCCTCCCTAGCTCGTTGTCTTTTGGTGTTTCCAGACCAAATGAAGGCATACTTTTTAAGCTTAGGGATGGCTAATTTAAATGACTTTTCATTACAATAGCCCTTGACCTCAAAGAATCTCTCCATAGTTTGGATCCATTCCAATTACACATCCGGATTCAAGGTTCCTTCAAAATATGGGCGGATCAAATTTCATATCCCTCAAGTCATCTTCATTGTGCCTGGTTGTCCTTATCCTACCCCTTGGGAGTAGTCATCCTGGGAAGAAGATGAATTATCAGAAGTTAGATCACTCCTTGGTTGAACCCTTTCTCTTCTCCTAGGCCATCCGGGATCATCCCTAAATCTAGCCAGAACATTAGTTAGGCTGTAGGTAAGTGTTTGGACATCCTTTTGTAGCTGAAGTATAGCATTCCCTCTCCCTAATTCACAAGCCTCCTCAAGGGTGAAACCCCTAGGCACTCTACTTTGGGAAGGCTCATCCTCATGTCTCCTGGCCAAGAACTGAAATCAAGTTCTAGGCTATTTGAGTAGTTTAGGTGCTTTTGTGGCTTGGTGTGTGTTTGGGCCTGAGGGGGTTCTTTGTAGTTGCTGGAAACATGGTTTCAAAATAGGGGAAGATCACAAAGTTAAACAACAGCAAGCAAACTCACCAGGTTATGCTCTGATACCACTTTGATTCATGAGCCCAGAAGAAACTCAAGCAATGAACTTGGCTTTGCAATCTAATCTTAACTTGCCTTTGAATGAATAAAGAAGAACTAAAATAGGGGATATCAATGGGATAAAAGCCGCATCACCACCCAAGCTAATTAGGAATCCACCCTACAAATCATACAGGCCATGCCACCAGAATTGGATTAAAGGAAACCACTCTAAGTTAGCAATCTGTTTGGATTGATAAGAGAGAGATTTGAGAGAGTTATGAGCCAAACTAAACAATGGAGGTTTGTATTCATGTAATATACCTTTAACAATCAAGCTGGTAAGTATATATACACATCTAAGCTAGAAAGCAAGCAAGCTAGCCCCAAGGCGAAGCCAATCCAGCTTAAGCTAATTTGTTTGCAAAACAGCTCTGAGCCTAAGTTGATTACAAGCTTAAGTGTAATTAATACAATCATGTTTAGCACTAATCAAGGCCTAAAGCATGGTTGCTTAACTATAAACATCCCACTTGCACATGCTGCAGAGAGAAAAGGTAGGCTGCAGGTGTTGCTTTACGGCTAGCCTATTCAGAAGCAAGTGGCTATCAAGTCCATCCCCCATTGGCCAAGTAGGCTACCAAAGCTTCAAATCAAGCCATGATCATGTTCACGGAGGTCAAAGCAGCAAGGGACACAAGCAAGTATGTGAGCAAACCCTCTTCATTAAGGAAACCCTTAAGTGAAGCCAAAATAGTTAGTTTTAGCTTCAAGGGCCCGATTAAACACTGAACTTGATCAATAAGAAACCTAACCCTCAACTTGATTTAGAACTGATTTTAATACATAATCTAGATCCTTAGGATGTTACGATTCTCCCAAATAGAGAAATCAAGCCTTAATTAGGTTTAGGTGGGGTAAACAGCTAGAAACTTGAACTGGGTCCAGAATAGCCACAAACTACAATGGTTGACAAAATGTTATTGGAATCCCATAAAGAACTTCTCATGATTTGGATTTCTCTTCATGCCTTGAATTCTTGGGATGTTCGCTATCATCTCAAGCAAAAATATTGGCTCTAAATCAACTTTTGGTGTGAGAGCCAAGCTAATTTCCAAAACGGTTTAGAATAGATCCTACTCTGCAATGGTTAACAAAATTGGGTTGAATAGTCATGATAAACTTGTCATGATTTTGATTTCTCTTCATGTCCTGAATCCTTAGGATGCTAGCTATCATCCCAAGAAAAATACTGGCCCTACGTTAGGTTTTAGGTGGTGATTCTACCTAATCTTTCAAAACGGGTAAATTCGATCTTCACGGTATACCTTTATTGTTTTGGACCAATGTAGCAAAATGCCTATGGTATAGGCCAAAATTGAGTTTCCTCTCTAAAAATAGACTTCTTAGGGAGTCCAACAAAGTATGGCTTTCCCATAGGAAATCTTGGAACCCCCCAGAATTATGTCATCTAAAAAGGTGCTTAATTCTAGTTTGGAGCAAGAGAACATGGCTTGAATCTGGCTGGGTGAGATTTGGTTACCTTGATCTCCTCGACCTTGGTTGGTATCTTGGCCTTGATTTGCATGATGGCAGCCCTCTTGTGCACCATGCTTTGCATCAATTGATCACACTTAGTTGGTCATGATAAAGGATTTTTTTTTTTAAAGCAAATGTTGCCTCTCTTTCCGTACCCCTTCTTTGTGGTCAAAGCCTATATCATACACCTAGGAGTATGTAGTCCTAGATGCCATATAAGTGAAATATATATTTATAACCGGTCATATGACAACTACACGTTGAAAAATATATATTTATGTGACAATAGGAGTACAAATTGCCAGGTGGATATGATAATTTTCCCTTTCTCATGGTTACTCCTACCTTTTTCTCAATTTTTTCTATCTGCATTCTACACATAAGAAATCCAAATCCCTTTCACCTCTTCCATCGCTACTAATTAGTTCTCTCCTTAATATAGTAGAGTTCCATGGCTACCTTATGCGCTGGTTGAGATATTGACATATGCGGACAAACTCTCAATTGGAAGCCTAACACATAGTCATCACCATAAAAAATGGCACTAGGAGCCATTAGAACATTGGAATAATGATTTTCAGGGAAGAGACGAGACTTTTTATCAATGAGAAAATTTCATAGACCATTAGACATCATGAAGTAGTTGGGGCAACTATTACATTTGCTTTCTCTCTCTCTCTCTCTCCCTCCCTCCCTCTTTCGCACTTTTAGATCTTGTTGTAATGCTTGATTCGTTATTGAGAATGAGATATGGAATGTTATGTTTGGCTGTCTTTCTTTTTTTTGGTGGGGGGGGGGGGAGGATGCCTTGTTTTTTGACCTTTATCTTTACTGGTTTTAGTTACTTTTACAAACTAATCACCTTCCTCATTATATCATCATCATCATCATTCAAGCATCACCACATCATCATCGCCTAATCGACTCTTCATCCATATGCTCATCTAGCACCATCAGACCACACCACCTTCACCCCACACCACATGATCATGACATTATCTTCATGTTATAGTATCATTGCCTTGTTTTTCTTTTATTTAACTTAGTTTATTGTGAAGCATGAACTATTTGCATCATTTATGTAATTTAATTTATAATATGTGTGAGTAGTTTTTATATACGTAGCATAATCTATTTGAAACCATCCTAAATTAATTATGCTGAAACAAGTTTTGCGCTTTGTTGTTTAATTGATTTTTATTTCATCATTCTATAATGATTTGTATTTATTGTTCATGATATTTATGTTAAAATAATTAGAATGCATCCTAATTAGTTTAATAAGAATTCAAATGATAGTTTGAAGGGCTTAAGTACTTGAAGGCTTTAGTCTCTTGAGCATGAGTATCAACCTAATTAATCGTGGACATCTCAAACCTATCTCTTTTAATTAGGAAATCGTTATAGATCTTTGTTAAATCAATTTACTGGTACATTGGTTACAAGGTGTTAGATGATATATTTTTAATGCTTAATGATATGGTTTGATAAAATTTTTCCACTAGTACAATGGCTATCAAAACTATTAGGGTTTATGTTACGGCTGGACCTAAGTGAACTATAATCTAAGAAAAAACGGCAAAGCTCCGCTGGTGGGTGTCTTCTATAATCTGACTCATGAAAATATCAATTTTGTTGTTGGTGATAAATATTAATATGCATGGTGGATATAGATTATGCTAAGTTTTTCCACAACTTTGGTGTCTTTGATAATTATTAGTTTGCTTTTTAGTTGATTTATTTAGTTTATTAATTTTTATTCTCAAATTTATAGACTTTAATATTAAATTTTGTTTACCCCCACAGAAGAATAGTATTTTAGGTTGTGCCTTAGTAATTTAGATTAATTATGTTTTGATTTTTAGTGTCATTTAATTTTCAAATTAGTTTTTTGTTCTATTTTTTCTATCATTTACTAGTTCGATAGAAATTAGGTTAAAAATAGTTTCTTTTGTGTTTTTACATATGTTATTCCACTTTAGGGTTTAGATAGAATACTAATCTACTATTATTTAATTTCATAATTTTGGAAAATCATTTCATAATTTTTTAGAGTTATTTAGTGAATTGGATACATGCATCTTTTTACTTTAATAAATTTGAAATTTTATTGTTATGTTTCCTTTTAGGTTTTCAGGGTTTGATTAATTTTAGAAAATTAGGTTTTACAATTTGGGAAATTTATTGGTTATTTTCATATATGTTTCAGTGCTATTTATTAGTTATCAAATTTTATTTTTTGTTTGTATTTTCTTTTTTATTTTTCTGAAATTAATTAGATATAATTCTTAGAATATAAATTTAAGTATTTTATATTATTAATTGAGGTTATTGGATGTAAATTTTCTACTTGATATCTTCAATTTTAATTTTCAGTTTAATATAGTGAGAATATTTCTTTTTTTGTTCATAATAATTAGGTTGAGTATTTATTGTTTTATTTTTGGAATTAGAATTAGCATATTTTGGAGTAGTACTCAATAATGTTTTTGATTTTTATTTGTTTATTTTGCTTTGTTTTAGCAATTAGAAAAAAAAAGTGAAAAATATTAGATTAGCAAATTTAATTGGATTGAAACCAGCTTATTCTTATATCTTTCCTTGTGGGATCAATCCCTACTTCGCTTGTTGCATTCTTATTTAAAAGTCTTAGCAGTGGTTTAATTTATAGCCCTACGACACACTCTAAAAAATTGTGTCGTTGCTAGGGAAAGAAAATAAAATCTTTAGTTTTTATCTATTTTAATTTTACTACTTTTATTGTTTTGTGTAACTGTAGTATTTGGTTTTTGTAGGTTGTTTTAGTTTATTATATTAAGGAATGGTCGCATGATCAAAGAAAAAAAGGGCGCATACGTTTGAGGAGTTTGAAAGTAAAGTAAGTGATTCTAAATCCGTAACCTTTGAATTGGTAAGTTTTGAAGATATTAAAGGTGAGATGACTACTTTAACATAAAATTTCTATACTAATTTTGAAACACAACCTTTGTCTACTACTAATCTTGCATTAGACCAACCACTGAAGCTGAACTCTGGATTTTTAAACTTACTACCTAAGTTTCATGGATTGCCTATTGAGGATCCATATCATCATATTATGAGTTCATTATTACATGTTCGACCATGCATCCTACGGGCATCGCCCGGGACCAAATTAGGTTGAGAGCCATTCCTTTTTCACTTCAGGATAAGGCCAAAGATTAGTTGTATTACTTGCCCTTAGCAACATTCACTACATGGACTCAAGTTCATAAAGCATTTTTAGAAAAAAAAAATTCCAACATCTAGAATTGGATCTGTTAGAAAAGAAATATGTGGCATTAAACAAATGACTAGGGGAAATTCTCACGAGTATTAGGAACATTTTAATAAATTATGTCCTAGTTGCCCCCAACATCAATTTGCTGAACAATTATTGATCCAATATTTTTATGAAAGTTTATTGCCTATAGATAGAAATATGGTAGATGCTGATAGTAGAGGGGCTTTAGTTACTAAGACTCTAGCTCAAGTTAGAGAATTTCTAGTAGGGGGCTGTTTAGATGGATATGCTACTGATGCTTGCCCTACAATTCAACGGGAATGTGAATACTGTGTGTTCTAGCCTATATCAAAGGAAGTATGACCTATACTACAACAATTATAATAATGGATGGAGAGACACTCTAACTTTAGGCATGGACTTAGGAAAAATCACCTAAGTTTTGATCAACCAGCACATCAACCATCTATTCAGGATGGAACAAATTTCCTTTTAGAGTAAGTTACAAAAAAGATGGATGACTAGAAAAAGGAGATTGATACTAGTTTTCAGAACTTGAACATGACTCTTAAACTTGAACATGACTCTTAAACTTGTCCAAGAGAGGCAAACTTCTAATGATACCATTGTTAGCAATCTTCGGCCCCAAGACAACATAGGTTGTGATCTCAATCGTCCTAGAACCCAAAGAAAAATGTGAGTTCCATGACACTTTGGAGTGGGGAAGAGTTGAAGGAACCTAGGAAGAGCAGAGCGGAAGAACAAGAAATAGAGGTCAACGAGCCTAAACCAAGCAAGAACAAATATCACACCTCTAATGCTAAGGAAGTAGGTGAAAAGAAGGAATCATACACACCATTACCACTTTTTCCTAGTAGACTGAGAGGGACAACTTCTACGGTAAATGCGGCAAACCAAGAGATCTTAGAAATATTTAGGAAGGTAGAGTTCAATGTCCCTTTCCTAGATGCCATTAAGTAGGTGCCTCACTATGCTCAGTTCCTTAAAGAGCTTTGTACTGCAAAACGCAAATTAAAAGGGAATGAAAAGATATGGTGAAAACGTGTCTTCTGTGCTCCAATAGAATCATCCCCCTAAGTGTAAAGACTTGGGTGTATTCTCTATCCCTTGTAAAATTGGAAATATTTACTTTGATAAAGCGATGCATGATTTAGGAGCCTCCATTAATATAATGCTTAGGTTCGATTACGATAAACTAAACTCAGGAGAGTTAAAGAAAACAAATCTAATCATTCAGTTAGCTAATAGCAGTAATGCATACCCAAATAGAGTCTTAGAGGATGTCTTAGTCCAAGTCAATGAGCTCATTTTTCCTACTGACTTTTATGTATTGGACATGGGTGATGCATGCCATGACATTCTAATAATGCTTGGTAGACCATTTCTTCAAAAATCTAGGACAAACATAGATGTGCATGGAGGAACATTGACTATGGAATTTGATGGTGAAATTATTAAGCTCAATATTTTTAATGCCATGAGATTTCCTGCTACTGTGAACTACCTTTGTGTACTTAATTTGATGAATGAATTACTACAGGTTGTTTATGAATTGTCACATGAAGATGAATTATTAACTATGCTTACTCAGGGTTTGCATCAATTTGTGTTTCAAAATGCACCCTACCATGTTGATAATGATGTAGTAAACAGCATAGAGTCTTTATTGGAATTATATGTAATTGACAGATCTAAGAACCAACAATTGCCTGAAAGCCATGCAAAGCTACTACCCTCTCACATTTCACCCCCTAAACTAGAATTGAAATGATTGCCTGGAAATCTTAAGTATGCTTATTTAGGGGATGATGAGCCCTTACATGTTGCAATCTCTAATGCACTTACAGTTGAGCAAGAGGATAGACGTGCTAGGGTGCTTAGAGAACATAATGAAGCATTAGGGTGAATGTTAGCTGACCTTAAAGGTCTTAGCCTCACTTTATGTTTCACATAGAATCACATTAGAGTCATATGCTAAGCCGAAGAGAGATCCTCAATGAAAGTTGAATCCGCAAATGATGGAGGTAATTCAAAAAGAAATTCTTAAATGGTTAGATCAGGGAGTGCATAGGGTAAGTCCTATTAAACATGAAATTTTGAGGAATATAATTTGTCAGAAAAAAATCAACACCAATGGAGATAATATGAGTCCACCATATAAAAAAAATAATTAAAAAAAGGATAGACTTCCATGCTCATAATCATTATGTACCTGCGAAGTCGGAAAGCAATATTGCATAATATGCAAATCAAGCCAAACTTGTTCTAATGTGAATCAAAAATCACATGGATCAAATTCCAAATCCATTTTGACCCTTTTGTTTATGCCTTGTCAAATAAAAAAGTCTAACAATATTTTCAATGGAGGCTACCACAACCATCCTATGTACCTTGATTTGTTTTTATAAATATTATATATATATATATATATATATATATATATATATATAAAGCAAAAAAAAGAAAAAGATTTTGATTAAGGTGCACCATTTAGTGCAAAACAAAACAAAGGGGTTAAACAAAAAAGGGAGAAAAGTCATGACACCCTGACATTGATTATAATTGGATATTAAAAAATAAAGGTAGTAAATAAATGAAGTACAATGTGTGCATCCAAGGATCACATGAAGGCCATATTCAAATTTTTCAGCATTAAAAAAAAAAAGAGGAAGGGAGGAAATTATTTAATATTAGCCCATGACAGTTGGCTACCATGACCCCTCACCCACACCACCTGCCTATTTTCTCTACCACGTAGGGAAGTAACCACCCCATTATCTATTATAAAAGCAAGGCACAAAGCCAAAAGAAAGGAGGCTAGACTCAATAAACACCCTAATCTGGGTATAAAAAGAGGAATGGTGAAGAGACGAGGGCAAAAAAAAAAAATGAATCAAAAATACTGAGTGAAAGGTATAAGAGTACAGATTAAAAAAAATCATCAGTTCGTGAAAAAGAAACTCAAGTCGTACTCCCATCCTCTTCTCCAACAAATTGAGGATTCAATGGTAAGCAAATATGAAGTTCATTTTTTTTACACCTCTCAACTTTGGATTCCTCTCACACCTAAACAAACGATGAACAATTTCACCAAGCAACTCAAAAGCTGAAAATGGGTCACAATAACCAAGGCCCAAGTCCTGCTCGACTTAGGAGTCATAAAGCCCAACTCTAGTCCCGGTAAACCCACAAGCCAAATGGAGAAATCACAATACTACTTGTTCCTACTGGATCTCAAGCGTCGTTGGACTAGTAAATGCAGAAATCTAATAAAACCAATTATTATTTTTGCTCTTAGGCATAAACATTTTATACCTCAAACGGAAATTTTAGTATTTAAAAAAAAAAGTGAAATAATGGAGATCTTTAAAAAGAAAACTAAGAGACCTCTCCATATTAATCAAGTCAAAACAAGCCACCGTGATTGAACTAGGAATGAAACTAACAAGTTCTTTAAAAACTATAGTCAAACACACAAAATAACGTGATTGACAATTCATGCCCATCCACACAATTTTCTGCAAAATAGTCTATCAATTTGTAGAATTTATAAGCTTTGGTTGAGTCCGGTTCATAGAAGTCGATGAGTTTTTTTAATGCAGTGTCCCACCTATTTGTTAACCCTCAAAACAGTAGATCAAAGGCAATATGCCAATCAGAAAGTCAGATTAAGTGGTAAAAAAAATGGGGGCAGTATTTATAAACGAGACCCAATAATAGAGTAGGACGACTAGAAGTAGGATTCTGTTATGAAAATATGATAATTTTGGGAAGATATATTTTATCCACACAATTCAAAATTTTGATTTGTGATTAACTATATTAATGTATTATTTTTTAGAGCAAATGAAGGATTCTAGCTGTTGATGGTAATTATATCCAAAATGGGATGGTTTGCTGTAAAAATAAAAGGCATAAGGTTGTCAAAAAAAAAATGCTCGCGAAAGTGATAAAGCAAAAATCATTTTGATTACCCTATGTGACTCCCAAAACAAAGTAAAGGAACAGGGGAAGAGCATCCAATTAGTCTTGTTGCAGAACTCATATATAAAGTTAAAAGACCCCAAATTAATTTGGGTGTTTTGCTTTAGTAAAACTAATAGAAAAAGAGATAGAGCCAAACCATGACTATCTTTTCTTTTAAAAGTAGTGTCAACATTATTAAAAATAATAATTGGTCATGTGGGTCTCACCCAAAATTATAAAAAAAATGAGTGGGCCTTGTTGACTAAACTTAAGTACCGATGAAAGCAAATTGTGCAAGAATAAAAATCCATTTGCTTTGAATAATGTTTAGGTGGAAGGCTAATAATAATTAGCCTTTGCATAGGGGACAGTCAACGCATACTTAGCAACCCAAATCAAGCATTTGCGAAAGTCATATTATAAAAGAGGCATGGCATTAACTGGGTTAAGTTTTAGTAAGATGCAGGTGAGGTTCGTGAACTTTGAATGGATGAAGATAATATCCATTTATCTGCTTGGCATAAAACTCTTATAGAGACAAACAAAGTATTTTGAGTATCAACTAGAACTGCAGTGACTTGATTCCGCTAAAGGTACATAGGAAGCTCGATATAAAATTTTCAGGTTCAGTCTAAATCGGAGTCTTCAAATGGGCTCAAACCGACATGCTCACTCTATGATGTAAACCTAAACAAATTTTGGGTTATGAATTACGTTGATTTTTTCTTGAGAGTAAGCAAGAAGCCCATGAATAAATTGTTGTACAATCGAAAATAATAATAATAATATATAATAAAATAAATGGACCGACCCTTCACAAGGACTAAGTCAGAAAGTAAAACAATTTGTTGAGAAACGGCTACTAAAAAAAATTATTCTTGTAACTTAGCCATTAAAGTTAAAAAAATCAAATCACAAAATTTGCGACTATTAATCCAGTTTAAATTCAGAGCTAAAATCGATTAAATTGTGGGTATTAACTTAACAAAAATAAAACACAAATTAATTTAAATTTATTTAAATAATCACGGTTAGTTTGATCATCTTTAAAAAAGCTACATAGGTAGCTCATAACAAAAAAATGAGATTAGCTTAAATTCCAAATCAAACAAATTAGCCTTCCCTAATTTGCACCAGAAGAATATGTGCATATTGTACCCTTCCTAGAATGTGCCTATACGAACACTATCTGATGCAGTTAAGCTTAGGGTATAGGTGATTCGACATAAAAAAAATAACAAATGTCAATCCAAATTAAACAAAGACTTATGAGTGCAAAAAAAAAAAAAAAGAAACAGGACGAGTCAGAATCAAAAGGTGGTCTCC
This sequence comes from Selenicereus undatus, assembly GCA_017589665.1. Classification (NCBI taxonomy): domain Eukaryota; kingdom Viridiplantae; phylum Streptophyta; class Magnoliopsida; order Caryophyllales; family Cactaceae; genus Selenicereus; species Selenicereus undatus. The sequence goes on from JACYFF010002017.1 coordinate 25,184,710, forward strand.
TGAGAGGGGGACATAATTAAGGAGGTTCCTCCTCTTAAATAGGTTGTACTCAAAATGAGCTTTTGTATGGTTTTGCACATTAGAAAATTGTGTTGTGCATATTATTTATTTTTATTAAATTTTTTGTCAACATAAATTTTGGCACCCTCCGTGGGACCTTATTTTCCTTTTCATCCCCGATCTGTTTATGTTAGGTACTGTTATTATTTTTCTTTATTTTGCTTTTGTTTTTTTTGTGTTATCCATAAGGGAACTATGGCCCTTCAAGTCACCATCAACTTCAATAAGCTTTTTGCCACCTACGTGATCAAACGCAGGACGTTGCAGGCAAGGGAGAACGTGTAAGTGGTCTTCACTATCAGGCCACAATCCATCCTTACTGAGTTTCCATTGTCAAATTCAATGGAACCACTACGGGCCTTGAAAGGCTAAAAAAGCTCGCCCCTAAGACCAATAAACCGCCTACCAAGAAGGCGATCAAGAACCTAAAGCACAACAAGTGCAGAAGCCACAAGCATCACGCTAAGTTTGGTGCACCTAGCTCAATCACTAGCCTTAGAGCTAGCCAAAAAAAGTTTGAGGAGGACTTCTCAACAAAGGTCATCCTTCGCGACATGCCCCTTAATGGTTATATAGCTCAACCCAATGATAGGTTCCCGCCCAAAGCCTGCTCCAACTCAAGGGGAACTCTAACAAGGAAGGTAACGGCAACCTGGGTAACCCAACCAAGGCATGTTTGGGTCCCTAATCTGGCCCCAAGGTAAGCTCGAGTCCATACCTCTGCGCCAAAGTAGGTTTAGGTGCCTACATCCACCAAGAATCGGCTAAAGCCAAGCAGACAACCTCCAACCTTGAAGAACCCAATAAGCCATTTGGGGAAGGAACTTCAGGAGGAAAAAAAGGTTCCTCAAGTGCACTCGACAAGGAGGATCTTAATTGGGGCTACCCCCATTGACATTCCCATAGCTGAAGCAATGATGGCCTCCTATTTAGAGGAGGAAATGGCACCTAAGACCCCAAAGGTGAAAATTTTCAAACCGTCAACTTCAAACACCCCCATTATGGTGATGAGATCTCTGCATGTAATCAAGACTACTCTTTCTCGAGGCCCTACAAAAGGTAGGAGGATGTTGGCTCCTAGATCACAAAGTCAGAGTGACTCGACCTCAAAAACGGTTGAATCACTAGTATATAGTGGGCCGATTACAAGACCAAGGGGCAACAATGACATATTTTGAGGTGACCTTTCAATCTTTAGTCACCACCTTCGATCAAAATAAGGACCAAATTGAAGAACAAGACTAGGATACAAATCCTACCTTTTATAACCTTTGAACATTCTTCTAAAAGAGGAGTCGTCAACTGTTAGCCCACAAGAGCAAATTATAGAGGATGACTAGGCTGAAAACATGCCAATCATGGTTACCAGCACCCCAAGCCTCGAGGAACAAATGCAAGAGCTCCAAAGGAAGCTTATAAAAAAAAAAGTTGAAATTGCTAATCTCGCTACTCGCCTTGAAAACCGAGAGCGTGAAAAAACTAATGACGTTAGCAGTAGCAGCACAGTTATTACTCGGCAGGATATCAAGAAGTTGATAGCCCCGAAGAATCTGAGAGCACCAAGCAGCTATGAATCTCCTAGTGTTGGGATGCAACCCTTATCGAATCATTGCAACTCAGTTTCTTTCCCGAAAGGTTACCAAAACTTGAACTTTGAAAAATTTATCAAAGCAAATGTGTTACCGCATGACCACTTGGCCCATTTCTACTCAGCATGTGGTGAAAATACCTTAAATGATGCATTATTAATTAGGCAGCTCGTACATTTGCTAAAGGGGGATGCCTTTACGTGATACACCCAGCTGCACCCTAAGTCAATTCACACTTGGGATGACCTCCAATGGCTATTTTTGGCTTAGTTTGTGAGTTCAAAATGAAAGGTTCCCATAATAGACCTTGCTGACACACGCCAAGGCCAAATGAGAGCGTGAATGATTTCGTTACAAGGAGTAGGAGGCTAATCCTCCAACGCCCAGAAAAAGCTAAGTGAGCAATCGACAGTTCAAATGTGTGCCGACAACTTAGATCCTCAAATTGCTACATACGTTGCCACTGTTGAGCCTCAAAACTTTGATGACCTTGTATCTAAGGTAAGCAATGTGGAAAGAAAACATGCTCATAAAAAAAGTGCACAACCTAAGAGGGAAGAAAGCAAGAGGCCAATCAAGAAGGGGGAGTCCATGGCTACCTTTCTTAGAACAAGCTCAAAGCCAACCAATTGCGAGAATTTCAACAAAAATAGCAAAGGCAAGCAAAGAAAGGAAGGCCAATGACTTACCCTCTAAGAAAGGAAAGAAAAGAAGTATCCGTTCAATGATGATGAAGTTCGAAGGACATTTGATGACTTAATGGCAGCAAAAGCCATTTCTCTTGCAGGGCCAAAGCGACTTACCGAAGTCAATAAGACAAATGATCCTAAGTATTGCCCATACCATACGATCATTAACAACCCATAAAAGATTGTTATGACTTCAGAGACATAATCAAAGGCATGATCAGAAGGGTAGAAATTGAGATAGAAGAAGCTTCACCCAAAGGGCCTACTGTATCGTCAAATGTAACCTCAGCGATTTAACAGAAGGATAAATCTTATCCATCATCCTTGCAAACCAATGAAGGGATTCCAATGGTGTCATTACCAACTTACGCAGTTCCCATCCACTTCATTTCTGAAGATGATGTAGAAATAGTATGCGCGTATCTAGATATGCCTCATACATCACCAGGAGCACCAACCTTGAACGATTTCTACCTAGACCCAAGTTTAGAGGCATGGGCAACATTAGAAGATGACGATGATGATGGCTTTGTCGCAAACGTACTTCAACAGAAGGTCATTTGGACACGGAGTGGCCCAAGCTTCTTAGTCCTTAAGAGTCAAAATACAAGGACAGAAACTGCCATAAAAGAAAAATAAGAAAAACAAAAAGAATTTGAAGGCTAAAAAAAGCCAGAAATAACTTCCGAAAAGAAGTGCGTACTACCGCTTAAGACCCTTTCACTTTAGGTGATCACATCCCTAACGGGTTTTTTAGTAGTGAATCCATGATTAATGAGCCCACAATAGGAGAAATGGCCCAATTTTATATGGTTTCATGGGCCAATAAGTGGGAAGAGGTGAATGCTAAGTCAGTCGAGACTACACAAAAACTGGACCAAGTGACTCTTCAATCTGGTCGCCAACTCTAACCACTAGAATCAATGAGAAAGTGAAGAAGAAAGAAACGACACCTGAGATATCACCAATATTGGTAAATTATTAAGAAAAAGGTGAGGGGGAGGTAATTCCCTCAAGCTCAAATAGCAAAGGCACCACCGAAAACAGATAGCTAACTGAGGAGTAGAGAAGGATCTTCCTATCCCAGTCCCTTTTCATGTTCACTAAGGGTCTCATAAGGAAAAGGTCCTTTATGATGTCATCTCTCATCTCAAGCGAATCTCAACGCGTTTAAGTGTCTATGACATTTTGCAAATGTCCAAACAGCTAAGAAGGACACTCATGCGGGTGTTAACGGACCCTGACAACTACAAAGATCGAGTCAACCTTATTGAGTTGGATGAGGTGATGTCCTCCCCTTTAAGCCGGCGTACTACATGCATGGCTTGCATAATGGTCTCTGATGAGGACCTTGAGTTGGGGTCTGCGAATCACAATAGGATTTTGTATGTTATTGTTATGATCGGAGATAAAAGAATAAATCGGATCCTACTTGACTGTGCTTCTGTAGTCAACCTGCATCCGTTTAGGGTACTAAGAACAATATGGATAACACCAAATTAATTGTGCCTAACTTTGCCTATAATGCAAGGATTTGATCAGGTGGGGCACAAAGCCTTAGATACTATTGCTTTGAAAGTTGAGCTAGATGACCTCTACATAGATGCTCTCTTTGTGTAATAGGGGCTGATACTTCTTACAACGCCCTCCTCGGATCGCCATGGCTTCATACTAGTAAGGTTATTACATCTACTCTTCACTAGTGTTTGAAATACACTAACGAGCATGGTAATGAGGAAACAAGCCATAGGGATACAAATCTTTTTCATGGGGAAGAAGTTAATTACGCTAATGTCAAGTTTTACAAATCAGTGGATTCTAAAGCCCCCCAAGTTCTTTTAGCCTAAAAAGGGGGAACCAAAAAGAAAATCCTAAAGGCTTTTACCTTTCCTCAAAAGGTCATTTGGGTGTCCAATAGTTACACTGGTGAAGCCAAGGAATATCAATCCCTGTAATCAAATGTGTAATTCAAATATACACCCAAGGAAAAAAGAAGGACTTGCCAAAAGGCCTTGACATTGGTAAAGGAAATTATGAACTCTCTAGTCACGAGTCACACTTTTCCCGTCCGATGAGTTGTTTGCCTAAAGAAAACTTGTTCATAAGAACATCACTCGGCAACAAGAGAGTAGTTTTAAGAGGAAACTCATCAAACTCTCTGGCAGAAGCGTGTTCTTTAAGCAGTCGACCTCCAAGAGAATCATCAGAATCTCAAAGGATGAACAAAGACAACAATAAGAGGGGCCTTACCGAAGCCAGCAAATAAATAAACATTTCTTATGAAGGTGGAGTCCTAAAAGCATCATTTTAAGGGGATGCCTCCAAAGCACTCCAAGAATCACATGATGGGGGAGTTCTTAAGGCTCATGCCATGAATGATGTGATTTTTACACCCCAAGAGCAAGAGATGTTCTTCTTAAATGAGCGCGTTCACTCTCGAATCTCAGTTTCTTATAGACTTGGGAAGTCAATAAACCTAGTCAAAAGAATATTCGAGTCAAAAATTAGAAAAAATGGAAGTTGAAGAAGAAAAAGCAACAGCCTAGTGGCCTTCTTTGGGTTCATGAACAAAATGACGCTGTCTAAATTGAGCAAGTAGCACAAGTTGACATCGTGTCCATTGCAGATGAGGGAGATGCTCAAAATTTTGAATTTCTTCGTCAAGGAGCTCCCAAGCATCATAAGATTGACATGACAAATCATGAAATGTGTGGTGAAGTTCAAGCTCAAGCTGATTCACTTAAAAGCTTAAATGATGACTCAGTTGCCATAGAACACGAATCCTTTGAGGATTTTGTCAAGGTTGTTCAACCTGCACCACTAAAAATGGAAGATGGTGGTCAAGCAACAATCGATGAGCTTCAGGAGTTAAAATTAGGAACAACTGATGACCCCAAACTAATTTTTGTGAGTACTATGTTTAATGATGAAGAAGTGTTATAGTATGAACAACTCCTTCGTGATTACAAAGATGTATTCACTTGGGGATGTTAAGACATTTCGGGCTTAGATCCGAATGTTGCTGTTCATAAGTTAGATGTTTCTGACGGAGAAAAGTCGGTAAAGCAACCTCAACGATGCTTTCGGCCCGATCTGACAATCCAAATAACTGCTAAGGTGGACAAGCTTACAAAGGCTAACTTCATTCTTAAAGTTCAATAACTGACTTGGTTGGCTAACATCGTACCTGTTCAGAAAAAGAATGGTCAATTTCGGATATATGTGGACTTTAGGGACTTAAACATTGCATGTCCCGATGATGACTTCCTACTATCAATCACCGAGCTCCTGATTGATGCCACTACGGGGTGTAGAGCTCTGTCTTTTATGGATAGCTTCTTAGGGTACAACTAAATCAAAATCGACCCTAAAGGTGAAGACCTAACCGCCTTTTGAACACCACAGGGTATATACTACTATATGGTAATGCCATTTGGTCTGAAAAATGCTAAGGCCACCTAACAAGGGGCTATGAGAACATTTTTCATGATTTCCTCCTTGAACTAGTAGAATGCTATGTTGATGATTTGGTTGTGAAAATAAAAGATAGAGAAAATCATCCTTATGACCTAAGAAAGGCCTTCGAAAGGTTTCGTGTACATCAACTCAAGATGAACCCCTTAAAAAGTACATTTGGGGTTACTTCAGGGAAGTTCATGGGTTTTATTGTTCAAAAGGAAAGAATTGAAATTGAACCCGATAAAGTTAAAGCCATAATCCAAATGCCCCGTCCAAGAAACCTAAGAGAATTGTGAGGCTTACAAGGAAGGCTGGTTTACATAAGGCGGTTCATCTTAAATTTGACAGGAAAGTGTTAACCTTTCATAAGACTTCTATAAAACAACACACCCTTCATTTGGGACCAAGCTTGTCAAAACGCTTTTGAAAGCATCAAGCAATATCTCACAAGGTCGTAATGGCTCTAGTACAACGAAGACCTTTAATATTATGTATATCAACCCTTGAACGATCTTTAAGGGATATGTTAGCCCAAAATAATGATGAAGGGAATCAAAATACTTTGTATTACATTAGCTGGACAAGTTTGAGTGTAGAAGTAAATTACTCCACTATGGAAAAAATTTGACTTGCCTTAGTTTTCACCATTCGAAACTTATGACACTATCTCTTGTCCCGTCAGATCATATTAATTTCAAAGGCAGATCCATTAAGTATATATTATCTAAGCACATGCTATCAAGGAGATTGGCTTAATGGGCTATGCTTTTAGCCCCTTTTGACATGAAGTTCATGCCTCAAAATGTAGTAAACAAAGAAGCTATAGTCGATTTTCTAGCAGCACATCCATGTCCACATAATGAGGAACTGCCCGATGATATGCTAGATGATGAAGTTATGGTAACTGAAATTAAAACATGGCAATTATATTTTGATGCAGCAGCAAGGACTCGGGGAGCCAAAGTAGGGATTGCGTTTGTCACACCATAAAGAGGACTTATCCCTTACTCATTCTCTTTCCTTGAGATCTGTTCAAATAATGTGGTTGAATATAAGGCACTCATCATTAGCCTCGAATTGGACCTTGAAATGTGTATTGACTAGCTTGAAGTATTCGGTGATTCCCAGTTAATCATCTGATAAATAAGTGGTCAGTACGAAGTAAGAAATGCCAAATTAGTGTCACTCTACCAAAGGGTAAGAAACCTTATGAACCAATTCCTTGAAGTAGAGGTCAACCATGTGCTGAGGTCTGAAAAGGATCAAGTAGATGCCTTAGCAAAGTTAGCTACTTCACTGAAACTCCTAATGAAAGGGAAATTCAAATAACAATGAGGAAACGCTACTTGTTAGCCTAAGCTGTTGGCCATTTTGATGAAACAGAAGAAATAGATGTGGTCTTGATTTTTAAGGTCGAAGAAGAAATAAATTGGAGACAACCCCTCATTGAGTATATTTAGTATGGCATCTTACCCATTGACCCAAAGAAAAGGGCAGATGTAAAATAAAGAGCACTAAGGTTTTCATTCAAAAATGGCACCTTAAATCGAAAGGCTTTCGATGGGGTTTTACTTAGATGCTTATTGGGAGAGGAGGCTGCTTATGTCCTAAATGAAGTTCATGTCGGAGTATTTGGTGCTCATCAAGCAGGTCCAAAACTTGCTAATCAAATTAAAAAGGTTGGGCTATTACTGGCTAACCATGATTCAAGATGCGATAAATTTTGCCAAGGTATGTCAAACTTGTCAAATACATGGTGATTTTATTAGTCACCTACTGCAATTACTCTACCCAAGTATATTATCTTGGCCCTTCCATATGTGGGGGCTAGATGTCATAGGACCTTTCAAGCTATATTCTTCTTGTGGCCATATATTTATTTTAGCAACCAGGGATTACTTTTCAAAATGGACTAAGGCCATTCCATTAAGAGAAGTGGGGGCAATGCAAGTCATTAACTTCATCAGGATCCATCTTATTTACAAATATGAAGTCCCACACAAAATTTTCTTAGATAATTTCTTCTACTTGAAAAATCAAGTGATGATAACGTTTGTAGAAAAGTATAAGTTCAGGCACAGCCTCTCATCAAGTTACAATCCATCATCAACTGGTCAAACTAAAGCATTCAATAAAGTGCTTTATAAGATTCTATAGAAAATGGTCTCAAGGTCAAGGAGGGATTGGTATGAACAAGTACCATAAGCTTTATAGGCCTATCAAACCATGGTTTGAATTGCAACTGGTTGTACGCTCTACAACTTGGTTTTTGGTTCAAAAATCATACTACCCCTTGAGGTACAATTACCTTCTGTAAGATTGGTCATCCAATTGATTGATCCAGATGAAAATACTCAAATCAGATTGGCCAAATTAAAGCATCAGATGAGCATCGGTTATTGGCCGAGTAAAGGTTGAAATTTACCCAGCCCAACTGGCTAGTGCATTCAACAGGCGAGTCAAGTTTTGCTCATTTAGCATTGGGGATTTAGTCTTGACAACAAGGAAACCTATTGTTATCAATCGGAAGACACATGGAAAATTTGAGTCCAAATGGGAGGGCCCCTGTGTAATCACCAAGGTCTTTCCTAAGAGGGCATATGAGCTCTCAAATCATGATGCACAATAGTATATGCTTGTATCAATGGCAAATTTGTAAAGAAATTCTTTACTTGAAGTTTCTGGATAGTTGAATTCCATTGAACTATGAAAGGCCTTATCCCTAAAAAATGGGAGTATGTAGGCAATTTGGCTTCAAGCTAGACCCGGCCACGAAAATAAATACATTCCCTTTTCCTCTGTAGGTGAAAATATTTACATTCATGTGATGCATCAAGTGGTCATGTGAAATTTATAGTGAGAATCATTTGGTAATTACTCTTTATTATGTAATTATTTTGGTTTTCATTGTTATTTATAAAAAGGAGGAGAAGCAGATAAAAAAAAAGGAAGACAAGGGGAAGGGAAGGAAAGAGAAAAAGGAAGGGACGTTTTGGCATTATCGCAATAGCATAAATCGTACAGTACAAAATGGACCAAATGCTGGAAATACAAATGCAAAATAATTAAACAAAATAAAACAAAATAAAACAAAACAAACTTAAACATTATTAAAAGAGATTACAAAGCCAATCAAATTGTTGAAACAGTCCTTTGACTTCTTAAGATCCTACAACGTGGAAAATCCAGCTTCAACTTAGTACACCTTTGCCTGTTCCACTTCTTCGTTCTTCAAATATAGAGATGATTTCGCTTTACTCTCTACCTCAATTAAACTTTGATGCTGGATGGTCAAATCCTCTCATATTATCCGAATACGGTCCTCCTCAATCAGAATCTTCTGCTCCTTCACCTTAAGTTTTGAAGTTTTACTAGATAGGTTATTGAGCTGACCTTCAACATGACCAATTTCAGAAGAATAAGCGAGATCTTAGACAAAGCTTTAACCTAATTAACATCAACTAATTCTTCGATTTTTGCAACTGTCTTAACTATGCCAAATACTCCTCTATCTTGGAGGAAAGCTAGCAAATTACTATCACACTGAGTTTATAGATGTCAACCATGGAGTGAAGGGCACTCATGGATTGCTACTAGCTAACAAGTCCCTGGTAGAGCCATAATTAGAAATAATACCAATGATCACCTCTACTCTTTTGAGAATGCTGTCTCGATCCAAATCTTCCTTCAAGTTATGAAAAAGACTCACTAAGAAAGTATGGATGCTTTCAATAGGCATGGCTTTAACCAATTCATCAAAAGTGTCATGCATAGGAATGATAGCAATTACTACATCAAGGTGCTCTACTGTAGCAAGAGGTGTTTCATGTAGGGGTACTTCTACTTTTTTTGTGAGGGCATCTTATTGATTCAAAGTTTCCTATTCAGTAAAACTGTTCAAGTTTGCGATAGGAAAATCTTCAAATTGTGTGCCATGTCCCATATCAGAACCATCAGGATGATCGGGACCACCATAATAAGCCTTCTTGAAGCTTATCTTGATGAGTGATTGATCGCGAGAATTTGCCATGATAGGTGATTGATCGTTGGGGGTCCTTTTATTCTTCATTTTTTCTGCGGCCATTTGTTGCCTCCAGAAACCTTGGTTTTTCCTTTTTCAGAAGATAATACCGAAGGTTTCCCCTTAGCATAATTGTCACCCATAACTCTCGAAATTTTAACAGCCCTAGGAATTAAATCACAAAGAAGGTGTAGGTGATCAATAATGCAAACAGTTTCGCTTAAAAATTGTAGTCCTGTGAACCTTTGCAACCGACTAACTTAAATAAGGAGTGTTGATTTTGGTCCAGCAGCTACAGTAATCTCAAGAACAAACTCCTTCACAGTAGAAAGGAGGAACATAGAACTTAGCCCCCATACCTCACCTTTGAAGATCAGCATGGGCTTGTACAAGCTCCATTATACTCCTTTTTTGTCAGAGGGCTCTGATAAAGCTTAAGCAATTAGATGGAACCCCTTGATCGAATCTAAATTAGTGAGCAAATCAATTGAGGTAATAAGGATCCAAAAGCAATTTGTTTCCAACACATTCAAGAACTATAGAGGATCGAATAGGGAATAGAAATTTAAAATCCTCATCCGGTAACCCCATGTCAATCACATCATGGCCATTATGAGAGTCTTCTCGATAAGAGTTAGCTTTGACAGAAAGATATCTCCCAACCCTGAAAACATGTCTAGCATAGGGTAAGGAAAGTTTGCTACCAAGCAATCTAGCATAACGAATAAGCGTGGGGAAGTCACAAGGACAATCGCTATTTAGGGGATGACGATATAAATAAGAAAATAACTCTGCTAACCAATTTATCACATAATGACTGGGAAAAAATGCATGAGGTTTTTACTAGGATGATCTAGATGACTTGCTGCCTCTCTGAAGTCGTGATGTATATAGCCAAGCACTATTTAGAGCTAAAGAAAGTCACTACCTAGAAGCCATCAATGCAGCCATTCAAATGTTTTTGGCCTTCTGAATTCCGTACCATAAGGTAAGACAAAATGACTGGGCCGAAAGGCTAAGAAAGGAACGAGATCACCCTTAGTTGTGATATTCACGTTTGTCATTCATTCTTGACGGGAAATACAACCAAGACTCCTTTTCTTTGCTGCAAATTTCTCTTTTTTAAAATCCATTTTTTCCCCATATGCAAAGTAAACCAAGTATTATCTGTAAAAATGGTCTAAACAGATATCATAAGAGATATGCTTCACTTTGTGGAACTGGCAAAGCTTAACATGAAGATGTAGCATCTCAACAACTTGAGTGGGACATTTATTATGATAAGCTAATTCTTGTTCGGAGCTAAAAGTTCCTCGTATGTAGCTCCAAGAGTGGGTAAGCCTCTAATTCACTCCAAGTCATGAAGTAAAATGACAAGTTCACCTGCACCATGATGAAAGGTATTAGTTAGTGGACCCAAAGTTCACAAAAAGTTTGTTATACATTCATGTCAAATGGTATAGAAATTAGGATACACCAAATGCACCAAATATGTCAGCCAATATCACAAGCTCTTCAACACAAACAAGTACTTGTTTGGTCCATTCCATCACTCCTCTCATAAAAGTTGAGTGACCTTGAAACTGGAAGCTTAACACCCAATTCCTTCTTCTAGTGAAGTTTGTGTAGGGCTAGGTAAAATTCATCCTCGGTAACATATCTTTCTTCTCCATGACGTTTAGTTTTGACCTTTCAAGAACAGTGGTATTGAAGTAATTTTTGTAATCATTGCTTACATCTAGGCATTTGTTCTCATTATTCCGATGATAATGAAGTGTCCCTTGATTCTAACTTTCTTGACCAAGATAATCATTAAAATTAAGGAAGGGATCACATTAAGACTTTGAAAGGAACTTGAACGCCGATAATAAGGCCCATAATCACATTCTCAACCATCTTAAAACGGGGCTCTTTCATTGCCTAGGGTTCCGTCCACAATCAATAATTATCCTCTACAAAAAATAATCGGGCTTAATTAATAAACGGCAAAATGGCTCATAAAAGGCGTGCATCGTTCACGTTATCGAAGCCCTAACATGAACAATGCACGGGGGGTAACTCTTAAACATGAAATTTCAAGTAATTTAATTTGTCAAAAAACTCAATACCAATGGATATAATATGAGTCCACTGCATAAAAAAATAAAATTAAAAAAAGGAAAAGCTTTCATGCTCATAATCATTCTGTACCTACAAAGTCAGAAAGCAATATTGCATGATATGCAAATCAAGCCAAATTTGTTCTATTATGAATCAAAAATCTCATGGATGGAGAATGACCAATGATCAAATTTTAAATCTATTTTGACTCCTTTTGTTTGTACCTTGTCAAATAAAAAGCCATAACAATATTTTCAAAGGCGGCTACCGCAACCATCATATCTACCTTGACTTTTTCTTTTTACAAATACGCATTCACGCGCTGTTGATGGGGCATCTTAATTAAATCTTTTTCTTATTTTTTTCTTTATATATATATATATGTGTGTGTGTGTGTGTGTGTGTGT
>JACYFF010002017.1:25205391-25237964 GCA_017589665.1 Selenicereus undatus
TAATACTATTATTATTATTATTAGTTTCAGAAATTTTCGGTGATTTTAATTAGTGTTAATAAGGATTATTAACGGGTACTAAATCGAATAGGAACCCGAATACGATTGGATTGTCAACCTTCGAATTAGTTTCGTAGTTTATTGATTCGAAGCTTGATATATTTCGGAAGGCATAATCGACGGAGGAATGTGTTATTCAATCGGGTTTGGAATACGTGGTGTGAGATTAGACTAGCGGTGTTAATTATTGGGCAGGCTTGAAACAAAAATATGGGACCAGCGGTATTTTGGTAAATTTGCGCGATGCCTTTTCTTCCTCCTCCTTGCAGACCTGAGCCCCCTGTCCCCCTTTGATCTTCTCTCTCTCTGTTCTTCTTCTTCCTTAGCTTCCCTCCTCCATACACGCGCCAATAAAACTCCCAAAAAAGCTCTCGATTTCGCCTCACCCAGCACCGAATTCCTCATATTTCACCTCCCTCACATCCAACAAACCTTTGTTGTAAATTTTGGGAAGAAATTTGAACGAAATCGCCACGTTTTTTGTGGGTTTGAGCACTGAATTGAAGCCCCATACACTTTTTAAAGCTTAGCCATGCAATCTTGTTCCTAGTTGCTTCAAATCCTCTATGAATTGGAGGTAAATTCGCAGCTTCAAGCATCCGTCACAACCTCAAGCCAGTGAATGATGTTTGGGTCGAATTGAGGTGTGTTTTTGCGTGGTTAGGCGTGGGTTAGGTGTGTTCATGTGGTCAGCAAGCAAGGTCAGAGATTGATGATTTTCTTAGCACTCAGAGTCGAGCCAGCAGCCTTCAACAAACCTCTAGCTTGGAATCAATGTGGGTGTTTCTATCCTCCTAAATTATTACTAATTTCTAACGAATTTTACCAATTATGGTTTGTTTGTGTTTGAATTTGAGTTAATAATCATTAATTGGAGAAATTAGAGTTGAATTTGGGTAAATATGGTGATAATACTAATTTGGGAGCCTTGAATGTGAGTTGATGCGCGACTTTACTGCTGATCGGTTGGAGCACTATGGAGCAAATAGAATTATGCATTAAAATTGCTGTTATAATGGTTAAAACTAGGCCCAAAATGTTGTGTGGGAGGTTGCATGTGAACGTTGTGATCTAGGTTGCTAACCAAGTGTTTGAGGTGTTCGTAGAGCAAGCTGAATTATCTATACTATATATAAAAACAATGTTTTGCTGACGTGACTTTTTCCTGTACTGTCAAAAATTAGAACTTCTGGGCCATTGGATTAATCCTCACTTCAATCTCACCCGTCCATATTAAATAATTAATTCAGAACAACATAAAAATTAACAAAAAAAATATAATCGTTTATTACAGATACATAAAAAGGAAATAAGAATAACATTGTTTTATTACAGATACATAAAAAGGAAATAAGAATAGCATTGACAATCAATCTCCTTCCAACAGGAATTCATTAGCCTGCGATCTAGAGCTAAGCACGGTAAAGTAACTACATCTGATTGCCCCACTTCATGAGAATCAAACTTATTCCACTGTGAAAAAAAAAATCATTGAAACAGATTCTGGAAACCACATAAAAAACACTATTTCCAGTCTAGAGCCTCCGATCTAGAGCCCAAAAACCCTTCCTTTCCGAATCCGGTTGTCTACATCTTGCTCTTAGAACTAATTTGGAAGGCTTCCAATCCTCAGGTCAGTCTTTTTTGTTATTGATTTTTTGGTATTAATAAAATCACGTTTGCGGCCCTATTATTCACTATTATTCCCTATTTAATCCCCTCTATCTCCTTAATATGTTTGGGGGGAGGGGGAAGAGGATAGATCGAGACCATCATTAGCAAGTATAATGCTAGCATAAGTGGGTGTTGTTAAATTCATGCTCAACATATTAATAGCTAATTTTTTCTGAGAGAATACACTACATATAGGTGTCGTTAAATTCATGCCCAACATGTTAATAGATAATTTTTTCTGCCTAATTTTTTCTGAGAGAATACACAACATATTAATACGCTACACATTTACTCAATGTCTTACACATGCCCAATTTTCCAGTTAAATTCATGCCCCAAATCTAGATTCAAACCAAAAATCCTAATCCCCTACCCCTTTCTGCTCGAATTAATATCCTACACATTTAATCTTTGTCTTACACATGCCCAATTTGCCAGTTAAATTCATGCCCCAAATCCAGATTCAAACCAAAAATCCTAACCCCCAACCCCCCTCTGCCCAAATCTCCACATCGCCTCAGAAAATGGAAACAAAGGATACTAGGAAACGGAATCAAAGGAAACTAGGACCATACCCATCAGAAGACACCGGGGAGGGGTGGCGCATGACCGCCATGCGCCGCCGATGAAGGTCCTTTCACGATCTTCTTCCTCTCAAAACCCCGCATCATCGCCAATCTACACAACCATAGAAAGAACACCGGAGAAACGCACCGGGGAGGGGTGGCGCGTGAACGTCACGCGCCGCCGACGAAGGTCGTTTCAGGATCTTCTTCCTCCCAAAACCCTACATCATCACTGATCTACGTAGCCATAAAAAGAAAACCAAAGAAACGCCGTCATTGTAAGCGTGTGCGCCCACGCGCCACCACCATAGCGGCGCGTTGGGCACGTGGTCCCTTTCTCATACTCGGTATCAGCCGATCTACACAACACCGGTGGTGGTTCTCATCCAATTTTCATTGATCTAGGCTCGTGGGTTTTTTTTGGGGGGGGGGGTTGGCGGTGTGTTTGCATCACTTGGGTGGTTTTTAAATCAACGAACCGATAATGACGGTGGTGGTTGTCGTAGGCAAGGCGTCAAAAGCCAAGAAAGGATCTCGGTCCTCCAATTTCTGGGTATGGCGTCCATGGCCAAGTCGAGGGTAACAGAGAGTATTCGAGAGGCGGGCAGAGAGGAGAGGGAGAGAGAATGAGGCAGGCCCAGAGGAGAGAGAGTGAGAGAAGAGACGATTCAAGAGGCAGGCCATGGACCCAGATCAACTTTATAAACAACCGAAATGTTGTGATTATAAATAATGAAATGTTGATTTGATTTATAAACAACCGAGAATTCAAACTGGCATCCAACATAAGCTAAAATAAATAATTAATCACTAATGCTAATATAATTAACTAACATGTCATTGACCTTTGGAATTTTAAGGTATTTTCAATATATATACATATAGATTAGCATGTATTAAATTTTTTTTATTCAATTGTATGTTCTACTCCTTTGGTACATCTTGACGAAGGGCGGCGATGCTGGTTTGATTTATAAATGTTGTGATTTCGCTACCAAATATAACTATATTGCATTATCTCTTTCATGTGTAATATTTAAATTTTGAATTTTGATATGCTAAATGTAATTTATTTGGAAAATCAAACGCTTTCCCCCTCAAAGTGAAAAAGGAAATAAAAGATCAAATTATATAAGAAATAAAAGAAAATACCAAAAGAAATCTCAAATTAAGATCAATTCCATAAAAATAAAAACAAATTCATTGCAACAAAAATAAACAAAAGTTAAATCGACTAAAAATAAAAAAAAAAACAAATCCATTTACTTCATTTAGTAGGATTGCACATCAAAGTAATAAATTTAGCAATGCAACATCGTGTTTAATATTTAAGTGAAAAAGGAAATCAAATGAAAAAAATGCATCAAAAATAAACAAAAGTTAAATCAACTGAAAATTAAAAAAAAACAAATCCATTTATTTCATTTAGTAGAATTGAATATCAAAGTAATCAAATTAGCTAACATCCAACATTAATAGGCCAGTGTTTGTGGACAATTCCTATGTTGAATGAATGTGAAAACAGAAGACATAAAGCTATGCAAGAAAAATTATACACTAATAAATAGATATATCAAATGCAAATAATATTGATCTTCCATTAAACAAAAGAATCTTTATTGAGGCTAAAAATTATAGTATTAGTAGGTGAACCAATTTTTAACAAAAATGCAAGAAAGGATTAAGAAATCATGGACGCAAAAGTAAAGCATGATCACAAAGAAGAATAATAAAATAATAAACCAACAAAGCCTAAGGAAAAAGATAAGACTAATGGCCCCTAGAACCTGCCTTGATCCGATCGAATGCAAAGAGACTATCTTGATTCCTTCCATTCGAGTGTGTCACAATAGAATGAACGTTAGTCCAAACAAAACATGATATTTTTCAGAAGAGATGAGGAGAGAAATTTGACGGAGTTTTGTTATTGAAAAATTACTTAAGATTAGTGAAAATGCGAGTGTTGTGACCATGGGAGAGGGGTGGTGAGGAGGGAAGTCCTCTATTTATAGTGTTAATAAAGTGACTAGGCTAGGCAAAGTACCTTACTAAACATAGAAAAAAAATTACAAAGATCAAATTATATAAGAAATAAAAGAAAATACCAAAATCAATCCAAAATTAAGATCAATTCCATCAAAATAAAAACAAATCCAGTTATTTCAATTAATAGAATTGAATATCAAAGTAATCAAATTAGCAATGCAACATTGTGTCCCCCCCCCTTAAGAAATGAAATGTAGAAGATTACTATGAACAATTAGACTTCAAACTGGGATACTAACAACTATCATGAAAATCATTATTCCAATAGAACTATATTACATTATGTCTTTCATGTTTAATATTTAAGTGCAAAAGGAAATCGAATGAAAAAATGCAACAAAAATAAACAAAATTTAAATCAACTAAAAATAAAAAAAAAACAAATCCATTTATTTCATATAGTATGATTGAATATCAAAGTACTCAAATTAGCAATGCAACATCATGTACCCCCCGAAAAAATAAGAACAGTTGTATGACGAAGTTCACATGGATATTGCATGATATAGGCTTCTTTTATATCCAATTAAGTCTTCTATATCCATTTTTCTCTCCCCCCCCCACTAATATATTGATCCTGAGAGAATACTAATAGCTAATTTTTTCTGCCTTTTTAAATAATATTAATTCCTAGGTGATTATCAAATCTCTTTGGCCATTGACATTTGGAATTTTCAGGTATTTTCAATATATATACATATACATTAGCATGTATCAAATTTTTTTTATTCAATTGTATGTTCTACTCTTTTGTATCTATTGGCGAAGGGCGGCTATGTTGGTTTGATTTATAAATGTTGTGATTTCGCTATCAAATATAACCATATTACATTATGTCTTTCATTTTTAATATTTAAATTTTGAATTTTGATTTGCTAAATGTAATTTATTTCAAAAATCAAACGCTTTCCCCCTCAAAGTGAAAAAGGAAATCAAATAAAAAAATGCAACAAAAATAAACAAAAGCTAAATCAACTAAAAATAAAAATAAAATCACATCGATTTATTTCATTTTGTAGAATTGAATATCATAGTAATCAAATTAGCTAGCGTCCAACATTAAAAGGCCAGTGTTTGTGGACAATTCCTATGTTAAACGAATGTGAAAAAGAACACATAACTAAAGCTATGCAAGAAAAATTATACACTAATCAATAGATATATCAAATGCAAATAATATTGATCTTCCATTAAAAAAAGGAATCTTTATTGAGGCTAAAAATTATAGTGTTACTAGGCGAACCAATTTGTAATAAAAATGCAAGAAAGGATTAAGAAATTATGGACACAAAAGTAAAACATGATCACAAAGAAGAATAATAAAATGATACACCAACAAAGCCTTGGGGAAAAGATAAGACTAATGGCCCCTAGAACCTGCCTTGATCCGATCGAATGCAACGAGACTATCTTGATTCCTTCGATTTGAGTGTGTTCATAACATTTTGCACAATTTATTTTTTAATTACTCACTATCTCATGAGAATATTCTCTGCAGCCATATGGTCATCTATCTCTATATGCTAGTATAGATGATTATATAGGTAAACCATGGGTATTGGTTGTGGAGCCTCCACGACACCATGAGGTAGAATTGCCTATTGCTCTTATTGCACCAGTTAGTTGGGAGGAGGAGGTGTTTTACTTACCAAATACTGATGCTAGGTACACCAGGTACACATGATGCAATCATAGGCTTCAATTATATCATTGTTAATCAAATAATTACTAAGAACTTAATTTTTACTACAGGTACAAGAAGAGAATGTGGATTCTCCGTCATTGGCGCCACAAATTAACATATCAACATGTCATTTAGCATGATTTTAGTTACATTTGGAATACCTATAATCTTTATCATACTTTACATCATGTCTTTTACAATCATCTGTTGTTTTAATTATTGAGTTTTAACGGTTGTGCATGAAATTGCTATCAACTTACATCTTTCAATAAATTTGAGCTTATGTTGAACATTCCTATATTATTTTGATTCTCTCTCTCGCTCTACACACACACACACACACACACACAAACACAAACTATCTACTATAGTATGCACTGTGTAAAGCACGGGTCCAAACTAGTACATTTAATGTTGTTGTTCAATCAGTTTGGTCACATTTAAATTATGTTTTTGGCTATTAGCGTGAAGATTACACCTATGTATAATGCTTTCATGTACTATTGATTCGTGTATGGAAATATTGAATGGAGCTTTGTTGTTGGATGGTCTGAGATGGAACTAATGAATGACCCCAGGTTGTTACGGTCGGTGTTGTGGTAGGAGGGTGCCTAGGTTCGATATTGACCACAATCGTGTGGATTACGAGTTATGTGGAGTTATTGGATTGATTCTGCTTAAATTGTTCCTACAAAGTGTTTTGAATGTTGTACTTATGAAGCCCTTCCCTCTTGTAATTGGTAAATGACGTTATGTGATTGATTTGCGAACTTACAAATATTTAAAGAGGGTCGTTAAAAGCATGTTTTCATAGTTGAGAATGTTTTTAAATACTCATCAGTTACATGTTAGTTTGTTAATATGTTTGTAGCCCAAAAGTTCCTAAATCGTCAAACTACTTAGTGAGTCACTCAACTGAATAGTCGATAGGTTTAGGAAGTTAAAAGCAAACTAGTAGTGAGTTCACAAATGTTTTGAGGCTTTGGTTTGTTTTTGTCCCCATCTTTTAGTTTAAAAAGGATTGAAACGAACCGAAAAACGACAATTGAAGATGTTCATTATGAAACATAGTCTGAATTCCATACTAGCCAAATACTTTAGGATTTGAATTGCGAGTTGGTGGGCTCATTTTGATTTTAAGAAGCTTTTTATCTTGAAAATGAAAGTATCATGAACCATTAGTAGGGCTATGGGCTAGTTTGGCTTGACAAGCATGATTTTAATGAAGTAAGCCCCTATTAAAGAAAAATTATTCATGATTCACTGGAAGGTGAAACTTACTATGTGTGACAATGACATTTATTTTTTACCTAAGAGGGTTTTATATCATTTTAAAGGCTAAGATAGTGCTAGGCAATTGGCCAAGCCTAGGGAGTTAGACCCAGAAGTGGGAGCCCTAGAAGACCCTGACGAGGGTAACGTTCGATGACATGTGTTAAAACCTTGAGGGTGAGAACTGGATGCAAGATAAGGGGTGAGCTTTTTCCCCCAAAGGTAATGTTCGATGATGTGTGACGCATGATAAAACCTTAAGGGGGGATGGGCATAAGATAAGGCATGAGTTGTTGCCCCCACAGAGGATAATATCGAAGTTAGAGCTACTTTGTTGAGATGCGCTTTGGCCAAATGTTGTGTTACGTATACCCCGGGGTAACGTGAGTTATGAGCGGCGACCTCACATAGGGGGAGTGTAGATCTCCCCTAGCTAGCAAATTATGAGATCTTAAACCTGAAAAGAGAAGATATTTTGCTGATATATGAGAAAATGATTTGAATTATTACCAATGTGGGCATTTCAGGGACTTTAAGGAGTATATGAGCCTTGAGGAGGCTAGTTTGATTTGTAAAAAATTCTTTAAAGAGGTTAGCTTGGTTTATAAACTGCTCTTTGAGCATAACACGAGTCATTGCATTTTCTAAATGCGTATTTGAAAGAATTTTGCTCTATCCCTGTTGCTTACTTGCTTATCTGCCTGAATGCTTGTTTATAAGGAAGTTTGGTTATTAAGGGTTTAGAAACTAGCTTGAATGGCCAACATAAAGTTTATGGGTGATGATTCTTCTTTGGTGACAGTGATTGCCTAAGATGATAACAAATATACAAATGTTGTGTGACTGGAACTTATCATTATTGCCTGTAAATGGTTTTAGTTTTAAGGAGTTGGGAAATACTCACTGATCATGTGGTAGCTCATCGCATCTCTATTCCCCTTTTCCCCCGATTTTCTATGTGAGAGGGAGAAGTCGATTTGCATATGCCAAGTTGGAATATCCCCTTGCTTTAAAGGGTGTCATGTACGCACATATAGAAGTAGACTTAAGAGTCAAACAATGTAATATGATGTATCCCTAGAGTTGTAAATGTACGTAAAAAATCTAGTTCATGTAATACATATTGTTTAAAAGTCACTTTGTATGGTCATGAGAGCCAACCATCTGATTAGCCAGTTGTCTTTTTAGCTGAAGTTAGTTATATTTTGGGTTGTAAACTCCAGCACTCCGAAGTTGTGATCCGTCGAGTTGTGTCTTTTATTTCCTTCTTTTAATAATGAACCATATTGTTTGGTGTGCTCTAAGCGAGTGGCTTGTAGAGTTATGAACCCCGACGTGTAGCCGTTGAGCTCATTTCAATGTCCTTTTGTACTTCTATTCATTGCAAGGATTTAATGTAAGGCTTTAAGCCTTTGAAATGGTCAGTTTTTAGGCAAAACTCTGTCTGTTTCACCCAGAATTTGAGTAGGAATTAAGAAATTGTTAATACTTCTAACCCCAGGGGTTAGGGACGTTACGGATGGTATCGGAGCACATGTGTGTGCACATCTTAGGTATGACTGAAATGAGCATCGGAATTTTGAGGATGAAATCCTTTTAAGGAGGGAGGAGTGTAATACACGCGTTCTTTATATTTACGTCAAGCTTACTGTCTCGGCTTATGGCATAACAAAATCGCATTTTATTAACTATATAAGTTAAAATATTGTTGTGCTATTATCAACGATAATTTTGTTAAAAATAATATTATTGTCGCTATTAATATTATTATCATTGCTAGTTTGAAAGTTTTTCAAGGATTTCAATAAGCATTAATAAGGATTATTAACGTCTACTAAATCATGTAGGAACCTGACTGCGATTAGATTGTGAACCTTCGAATTAGTTTCGTTGTTTATTAATTTGAAGCTTGATATATTTGGGAAGGAATAATCGATGGAAGAATGTGTTATCGATTCAGGTTTGGCATACGGGGTGCGAGATTAGACTAGCAATGTTAAGTATTGGGAAAGCTTGAAACAAAAATAGGGGACAAGGGGTACTTTAGTAACATTGCGCGAGGCCTTTTCTTCCTCCTCCTTACATACACGAGCCCCCTGACCCCCTTTCATTTTCTCCCTCTCTATTCTTCTTCTTCCTCAACTTCTCTCCTTCATACACACGCCATTGAAACTCCAAAAAAAGCTGTCGATTTCGCCTCACCCAGCACCGAATTCCTCTAATTTCTTGTAATAACGAAACCCTAAATTATTTAATTATGTTTATTTATTAAATTATCTCATGTTCATGATATTCATTTCTCATATTTATTCACCACAGTGGGGAAAATTTTATTTGAGTCCTCATTTGGCAATTCGTATTTTATTTGTTTACTTAATTTATTAATGTAAAACTTTGGAAGAATTGATAGTAGGCCCTAACAAGTTTAATCTTAGTAATTTATTTTGTTTTCCGTAACATTACAAAAAATTAATTTTGAGTTTCGTAAAAACGTTATCGCTGCGAAACGTTTTAATTCCAAACCTAACTTATTTCGGCCGATTTGAAGCCCAACAAATTTGCTTATTAACCTAACTAAGTACCACGATTAAGCTTAACCATGGTTAGCCCAAAAAGTTGCTTTTCTAATTAAAAACTCAGCCAAGAGTTGGATTAGCAAAAACACACAACTCAACCACAAAAACTCCATTTTCTCTCTCCTTTTCGTCTCCCCCACAACAACAGCTTCAGCCACTGCTTTGCTGTTTTTCGGCTAGTTTTCTGGCCAGCCCCGGTGATCTCCGAACCCCCCCCCAAACATCCATGTCTACTTATCTTCAAGCAAAGTGAGTAATCTTCAACTTGATCTTGCTGGTTTTGCCTTTTACTTTAGTTTTTTGCTTTGATGGTTGTGATCTTTGATCATGACGTTTTAATAAGAAATAAGAGCTATTTTGGTGTTGATCATGGTGGAGTTGAGGTTGGATCATGCTAGAGTTATGGCTAATGCTTAATTGTGAAAGCCTTGTGATAAAGTGTTAGATTTTGATTATTTTACCTTTGATTTGGTCATCTTCTAACCTATTGGTGTTTATGATGATGTTTTTGGTGATTTCAAGTGAGTTGGAGTGAGTACAAGTTGACCATAAACTGGGTTTGTGGAAAGTCATGTATGGTTTGGATTAAACTAGCATTACGTTTGGTTTATTTGTGTATTTAATTGAAAAATTATCTTTATTCGATATGATTATGAAGTGAATTTGAGTGTGGTGATTTTGTATGATGTTGGGATGGACCAAAGATTGTTTACATGCTTTTAAGGAATGGTTTAAGTTGAGGATTTGGGTAAAAAAGAAAGGGAAAGCTAAAACAATGAGAGCTGAAAATTTCAGGAAAACAGGACAGACTTCACGATTAAATTGGTTATGATCGGCCCATTGGAAAATTATGATTTTTAGTGGGTGGATAGTTCAGTGTGTTAGCTTCCAAATTCCTTTTGAATTGCCTTAATCCAGGGTCTGTGCAAAACGTTATGGTCATTTTAGCAAAACTGTGCAGAATAGACCAAAA
This sequence comes from Selenicereus undatus, assembly GCA_017589665.1. Taxonomy (NCBI): domain Eukaryota; kingdom Viridiplantae; phylum Streptophyta; class Magnoliopsida; order Caryophyllales; family Cactaceae; genus Selenicereus; species Selenicereus undatus. Next base: position 25,216,243 of record JACYFF010002017.1, read on the forward strand.
CTGACATGCTTGTGTTCTAGCCTCATTTTGGGAATTCTGCTGTGCTAATCAAGCTTGGTGTTCTAAATGAAAGATTTTTGGGACTTCCTAAAATTTCTATATTGGGGTTTTGAGTCTCAATCAGAGGTAAAATGACTAAGTTATGACTCAGTCTTTCTAAGCCCCTGTTATACTTTTACTTTTCTTTTACTAAATTATTAGCTATGAAATAAATATTTTTGCTAACCATATGTTCCTACAACGATAAATTTTGTACAGAATCAGGTCCTAATCTATCATTCCTTCCACTTTTGTGCATAATATTATTAAGTGAGCTTACATTTAAAAATTCCATGTACATTCATTGTTTGTATCTTTAGAAATCAGCACGTATTTATCAAAATTATTATGTTTTGGTAAGTACATCAATGAATCAACTAATTCAGTGATTTATCACATAATTAGTGCCATCATCAGTTATTAGTTATAGGGCACAGCCCTTCAGTTACCCGTAAAGCTTCAGGCTATGTTCCCCGATCAACTTGACAGGTGTACACCTATCTTTAGATGTAAAAGTTACTAGGGGTTCACTATCAGATAATAATTGACAACGCAGTTTCATATTTATCTCAATCCCTATTTTTAATTAGAAATGAATTGCAAGACGGGCCCAACCAGTTTTTCCATGAACGTTTAACAATAGAGGAACACATATACTGAGCTTCACCTCACAGTTCAAAATGTTTTCATGTTTTGTTTTAGGAAAGTGTTCAGTGAATCGCCATCACGCGGGCAGGACGGCTGAAGATGATAATTAAGCCGGGGAGTCTATACGGAATGGTGGTGTATTATCATTGAGATATTTATAACACTGTATTATGATATATTTTGGTGTTTAGGCTGTATATTTTATCAGAATTCTATATTTTGGTGTAATCTTTGAGATGTTTGAATGGTTTTGATGTTAGAACAGTTTCTATTTTTATCTAAATGGTCTGATGTGTTGTGATGGTGTGGATGCCTTTGATCGTAAACATTGATTATTATTCCTAAGTTTATCATGTACAAGCAAAGCCTTATCGTTGTTGGACGGCTGGAATGCCTAATCATCCGAGTTATCATTTCTAATTGGGGAAACTAATGAAAGAAATGCAAACAGTGACTTATGTACATTTGGGGTGTTACAGATTTGGTATTAGAGCTAGGTTGGGATTTTCTTTATGGAATATGGAGTTTAGAAATAAGAGGGTGAGAATGGTTGGTAGTGAGGGCCATTGTATACAGCTAGAGTGATATTAGAAGTGTAAGAACGATATTAGAAATGCATGTTGCTTACATTTGCATGTTCCTTAATTATGGTTATGTATGCCTCTCATATATGTGTTTTTGTTGTTAGATGGACCCTTGTGGTGTTACCTTGATGCCGGGTGCATCTATGGCTACTCACATAACGCTACTGCATGCTAGTATAGAGGCTCATGCACAGGACCCTCTTGTTTGAGTTTCACAATATTACGATCCGTGCACACAGACTATTCTGGTCCTTACCCACAATGGATCCGTGTGTAGAGTTCAGGCTCCGTTATCATTATTTTATGATAATAGGGAATCCAGGCTAGGACGGGCCTAGGTTGCAGGCCCAGGGGGCTTGGACAACTATCGCTACAGAGTTGTTGTTATGGGAGGAGTTTGAGCAGAAGGGGATTACTATGGAGACTCTACAGCATGTATTTCCGTTACATCAGGCACATCCCCTGCTTGCATCCCTAGCACAAGCACGGGGACAATCTTCCCTGCCCACACTAGGTACCCCACTGATGCCTGACAGTCCTGGGGAGGCTCATGTGGTGATAGACTACCCAGATGCACCAGAGATAGTGGTGGTTAGTTCTGAGGACGATGGCCATCTGGAGGAGGAGGATGATCCCGGGGAGGATCAGGACATTGATGAGGCGATGGTAGAGCAACAGTGCGATCAGGAGATTGATGAGATGATAGTGGAGCAACAGGTTGAGTAGGAGGTTGATGATGCCGAGTTAGAGGCATCAACTAGCAGCTTCGATTCAGGCGAAGAGCCTGATGATGAGTTTGCCCCGGATTACGATCCATCTAGGGGTCGTTAGGTGGTTCTTGGGTTGGTGTTAGTAGTTTTCTTTTTGAGCCCTATTTGTTTTTAGCATGGTCAGTTTGGATGGATGTATTTTGTGTAAGATATGACGTTGTATATAATCAGTTAGATCCTCCTCGACCTTGATGACATGGTCCTTATCTCTTTTTGGTCATGCAACAAACCTAGTGTCTTGGGGCTAGTTAGTGTTTGGGGTTGAGGTAGGAGTCAAAACTGACTTTTCCTAGTCAGTTAGATTTAATATGTTTTGCTAATCATGTACATAAATAGGTCGTTATGTATCTAAATAAGCAGTTATGAAATGATATAATGAAGCTTTGGGTTTATTTTAAATAATCTTTAAGTTATATTAAATGTATTTGTTAGGCATGCTTATCTTATATGTTTGAGTATTCCAGTGATTGAATTGTCTCGTTTAATGTATGATCAGAATGTCCAAATCCGTGCACAACAATGAAGAGGTTTATACAGAGGAAATCTCATATCATAGCCAGGGATCGGGTGATCAAGCCTCCCATCATGTGCCAACAAATTTTGGCCAAATGCCACCAATTTCTTCTGAGTTAGCTAACAACATTAAGGACCCGAACTATTGGCCGACCTTAGTAGTTGAATTGATGAAGCGGATTCCTCAAGTACCTACTAAAACCCCTCCTAAAGAGGATAAATTAGCGAATAGGGTAGCACGACGCAACCCTAAAGTGTATGATGGAACTTATGATCCATTAGTGTTTGAGGAATGGATAAGGAAACAGAGAAAATCTTTATAGTGGTAGAAGTGCCAGAATAAAATAAACATTGGGACGTATTATTTGACTATTGGAGCGGATATTTGGTGGAATACTGTTACGGATAAATTCGTAGGGCCTGAATTCACCTGGAGTAAATTCCTGAGTGAGTTGAGGGCAGAATTCTACCTAGTTGTGGTCCAAAGGAAAAAGGAGAAAGAGTTTATGGAGCTGAAGATGAGTGGCACCATGACTGTGAAGCAGTACGCTAGTAAGTTCACATAATTATTCAAGTTTGTTCCTGAGTTTGTATCATTAGAAAGGCTTAAATGAGAAGGTTTGAAGAGGGTTTGACCGTCTATATTTGAAATCAGTTAGCTGGATAACCAATTTTGACTTGCCAAGAACTATATGAGCGAGCGGCTGAAGTGGACCCAGTAAAGACATAGTTGAGAGCACTGAATCCAATCAACCAAAAGAGAAAGGGGTTGGAGCGAGGAACTCCGAGTGAGAGTGTGAACCAAAAGAAACCTTCTCCTGCTCCTACAAGGAGCCGTCTTGCAGGCTCGACAGCGCCCTGTGCAAAATGCGGTAGAACAAATCACACCACCCCTGAATGTCGAGTAGGAACTAATAACTGCATGTGCTGTGGAAGCCCTGAACACCTTATTGTTGCGTGCCCCTGAAGGTTGAAAGTTGTAGATAAAGGGGCAGCAAAACCCTTGGCTCCACCACCAAGGCTTGCAGCAGTAGGATAGGCGTATATAATGACCAAGAAGGAAGCTGCCACCTCTGGTACGGTGGTCACTGGATCTCTCTTTTTAAATTCAAAGCCATTTTGTGTATTATTTGATTCGGGTGCTACTCGTTCATTTATATCCATCCGATCTACTATGCAATTGAACCTGGAGGATAGGAGGATAGAAAACAATTATAGGATCAAGCTACCCAATGATTCTGTGATTGAATGCCCCATCTCCTATAAACCTGTTCCCATTACCATTGGTGGAACCACCTTCCCTGTGGATTTGATTCAATTTGATTTGTCTGATCTTGACATTATTCTGGGAATGAATTGGTTGCACACCTATGGAGCAAAGATTGACTATGAGGATCTCAAGGTTATTTTGAAGGATGAAAAAGGGAGAAAAGTAATGTTCTTGTAACGCCCCAAATGATGGTAAATCACTGTTTGTGCTCTTTTCATTATTTTCCCCAGTTAGAAATGATAACCCAAATGATTAGGCAGTATCGCCATCCAACAAGGACAAGGCTTTGCTTGTACATGATAAACTTATCCATAGTAATCGATGTTTACCATCAAAGGCATTCACACCATCACAACCCATCAGATCATTTAGATAAGCATAGAAATTGTGCTAACATCAAAACCATTCAAACATCTCAAGGATTACACCAAAATATACAATTTTGATAAAATATACAGTCTCAACACCAAAATATATCACAATATGGTGTTATAACATCTCAACGATAATACATCACTATTTCATATAGACGTCCCGACTCACTTATCGTCTTCAGCCGTCCTACCCTCCTGAGGGCGATTCACTGAGTACTTTCCTAAAGCAAAACATGAAAACATTTCGCACTGTGAGTTGAAGCTTAGTACATGCATTCCCATATTGTTAAAAATTCATGGAAAAGAAATTGGTTGGACCCGTATTGCCATTCATTTTTAATTAAACACAGGGAATGAGATAAATATGAAACTGCGTTGTCAATTATTATATGATAGTGAACCCCTGGTAACTGTTAGGATCTGATGATAGGTGTACACCTGCCAAGCCGATCGGGACCTGGCTTGAGGCCGCTTGGGTAATTGAAGGGTTATGCCTTGTAACTGATAACTAATAGGGTTACTAATTATGTGATAAATTACTGATTAAACTGATTTATTGACTTACTTACCAAAACATTATAATTTTGACAAATACGTGCTGATTTCTAAAGATACAAGCAATAAACGTACCTAAAATTTTTAAATTTATACTCACTGAATAATATTACATATAAAAGTGGAAGGAATGATAGATTAGGCCTTGTTTCTGTACAAAATTATCATTGTAGGAGTATACGGTTAGCAAAAAATATTTATTTCATAACTAATAATTTAGTAGAAGAAAAGTAAAGGCATAACAGAGGCTTAGAAAGAATGACTCATAACTTAATCATTTCACCTCTGATTGAGACTTAAAACCCCAATATAGAAAGCTTAGAAGTTGTAAAAAATCTTTTATTTGGAACACCAAGCTTGATTCCCACAATAGAATTCCCAAAATGAGCATAGAACACAAGCATATCAGTTTTAGTCTATTCTGCGCAGTTTTGGTAAAACGGCCATAACGTTTTCCACAAACCTCGGATTAAGACAATTCAAAGGATTAAGACAATTCAAAAGGCCTTTGAAAGTAACACACTAAAATATCTACCCATACAAAATCATAATTTTTAAATGGCCAAATCATTTCCAGTTTAATCATGAACTCTGTCCTATTTTTCTATAATTTTTAGCCCTCACTGTTTTGGCTTTTTCCTCTCCTTTTTCCACAATTTCTCAACTTACACCATTCCTTAAAAGCCTGTAAGGAGGCTTTGGTCCATCCTAACATCATACAAAATCACCACACTCAAATTCGCTTCATAATCATATCCAATAAAGATCATTTTTCAATCAAATGCACACATAAATCAAGCTTAAAGCTAGATTAATCCGAACCATGCATTATTTGCGAAAACCCTACTTCATGGCCAACTTGGAGTCACTCAAACTCATTCGAAATCACCAAAAACATCAACATAAACACCAATAGATTACAAGATGACCAAATTAAAGAAAAAACAATCAAAATCCAATACTTTAAAATCAAGCTTGCACGATTAACATTAACAAAATATAAAAGGAAAGAACTAACACATATTTATAGAAACACGCTAGCAATAAACAAAATCACTTAACTGAAACGGCTAAAAAGACCAAAATACCCAACATAAACAAGGAACTATTAAAGAAAATTCAAACCAAACACCCATAATCATAATCCCAGATATCCATAACTATTCAAGTAAAAGGACTAACAAGTATTCACAAAATAAAATACACAACCAATAGCAAAACACATAACATGACTAAGGGTGATCATAGCCAACTCTGCTCAACAAATCCCAAATTTCTCCTCAAAATCGATCAAACACACAATCACAACCCTATCCATCACTATGTAGAAGAAACAAAGAAAAGAAAAGACAAATGAGATTAGGGAAGGGGTGGAACGATCATACCAGGTCGGATACTAATTATACCCAAACTAATACTTCACTGATATGATGTTGAGGAGGTTCACGGAGCATCAGTCACTCAATCTCAGCTGACAATCTACTACTCATACCAAAACCCCCCAAGGCTCGTAACAGCTTGTTAAACAATCGGGCACAATCCTCACATAAATGAAAGTAGTTAAGAAATAGGATGTGTAGCCCAGATAAAGTGCATAAATGAAATGCAACTCAAGGCACTCTTGAGCTTATCAAAGCTCTCAGCCCAATCAAAAGAAAGATGTGAATATGTGAAATCATATGCACACGTCAATGATCTAACAACAATGTCACTATATCAATGCATAAACCATTTAAAGTGATTTGAATGCTTAAAATGTAGTCCAACATCTCTAAAGGGGGAGGGGAGAGGACCAAGGCAAATCAAATGAAATATGAAAATCAAAGCTCATAGGATGGCCTAAAGTCAAGTCTTTCACCTCAAAGTGATCCTCGAGTCTCTCTATTGCACTATCATCAAGCGTCTGATTCAAACAAGCACTATTGATACGGCTACAAGCGCACGTCAGCGCTGTAGCAAATCAAGGTTGATCTGACAAAGACTAGGTTGATCTGCTGGGTTACATTCTCTCAAGATATACTCAGCAAATCAAAATTTGAAAATGAAATTTAACTAATTTACTATCTAATCTAACGGATAAATAATAATAAAATTATAGAAAACTAAATTTTTTTCAATTCATCTATCAATCAAGCACTTCTTCCTTAACTGGTTGTTTTAACACTGATCATCAAAGTATCACAATCCTCTTTCATGGTGAAGTAAAATACCTAAATGAAATCAATCCTCAATTCCCATGTATTCTTGATTAGTTTAGGTTCATTATGCACATGATTATCAAATCAATGGTTTCTCAGTCAGTAATTCATCTCATTCCCTGTTTTGATCTTAAATGAATTGCAAGGTGGGGCCAAATCAATGTTTCAATGATCATTTAAAAATACAGAAATGCATGTACTGAACTTCGGCACACAGTTCGAAATGTTTTTCATGTTTTGTTTTAGGCAAATGCTCAGAGAATTGCCTTCGTGCTAGTAAACCAGCGGAAGAGAATAAGTTGAGCAAGGAAATATGGGTGGATGAACCATGATATAGCACATACATATTTTTGAAGCTGTATATTGAAATCCTCAGTGGATGGAGATACAGATTATATAGTGAATTATTTTACTAGGGTGTATAAACCTTATGTTGATGAATGGTTAGTTATATAGCGTTTGATCAGGTGTTTGTGTATCATTGTGTTATTTGTAGCACTTATGTTTCAAGCCTTGTCCTCTTGGACGGTGGTAATGCCCCTATCATTTGATTTATCAGATTCTCATTGAAGGATTTTTTAAGAAAAAAACAAACAGTGAAACATGTTTAATTTGCGGGCGTCACATCGAGTTTTACTATTCACACCCTCATCCGCAATGGCCAAAATTTCTCATTTACTCACACAATAACTACATTAAGTAAGAAAGACATTTAAACGCCTAAAATACCTTCAAAATAATTCATACTCGAATTAGGGAAAATGGAAATTTGCCATTCTTGTTTTTATCTTATTTTTTTTTTAATTTTCAACTTCTTTTTTTGATAACATTTTTTTTCAAAAGAAAAACAAAGTTCCTAGTCAATCAGGAAAATTCCAGTATTCGACGCTAGTCCCCAACAACGGTGCCAAAAACTTGATACGGCCGCAAGTGCACGGTAGCGCTGTAGAAAATCAAGGTCGATCCCACAGAGACTAGGTTGATCGACTAGGCTGTATTCCCTCAGGATATGCTAAGCGAATCCAAATTTGAGAATTAAATTTAACTAATCTACCATCTAATCTAATGGATAAATAAACATGGAATTATACAAAACTAGTAATTTTTCAATTCATGCATCAATCAAGCGCTTCTTCCTTAACTGGTTGTTTTAAAACCGATAATCGAAGTAACATATCCCTCTTTGAAGGCGAAGTGAAATACCTAAATCAAATCAATCATCAATTCTCACGGATTCTCGATTAGTTTAGGTTTATTAGGCACACGATTATCAAATCAATGGTGTCTGAGTCGGTAATTCTCTCCCGAGACATTACTCAATCAAGTCAAATCCTAGGATTCCAGTATTTGAGATTTCACATTGTAGTCTTTCATCCAAATACCCATAACATACAAGAAAGTGATCAAGTTTCTCACAAGACAATCAACTTCTAGGATCAAATAAAACAATCCAACAATTTCCAAATACTCAAAGAGATGAACAACAAATCAAGAATTTAACTAGTATCTGCATAAATCCGAAATCAGAACAAAGTCATAATCAAAATTACTAAACATAAATCTAATTTAGAAAAGAGAAGAGAAGAGAAGAAAAAATAAATGCTCAGCCAAGATCATGCTTGAACCATCGTGCAAGCCCATGATAGAATTCTTGCAAAACCTTTACTTCAACTCTATCTCTCTCTAATCTAATCTAATCGTAATCTAAAAAGAAACTTGAAGAGAGGAAATGAAATGATGGGGTTTATGTGTTTTTTGCTGCTGAGGGACTCCCTATTTATAAGGAAATCCAATCAATCATAGCCACACGATGAGGGAACATGAAGACATTAGCAGTTATGCTTCCACCACATACTGTGGTATCCACCACGGGTAGACCGTGATTCTGGCTAGCTCGTAATTCTTCTGCACTTTCTTCGTTCCATGGGCATAGCAACCAAAAGGTACCCATGGTGAGTCAAAATACATCTAAATGAGGATCAAGTGTTGGGTCAAAATAACCTAAATCCTGCAAACATCATCAAACAACCATACACAAGCTTAAAACTGAAAAAAGAGCATAAACTATAGCACAAAGTATATATTTTTTCCTAAAAATGCAACAAAATGACCCTAAAATAATGTATAAAATAGGAACTTATCAAATTCCACCTTATTTAAACTGTTGCTTGTCGTCAAGCAAACACTAGATAAAACCGACGAGCGGAAAAACATCTAGGACTCAGAACTTGACAACCGCCTTAAAGTAGGCAGGTTGTAGCGTATTACAAGCAAGAATGCCAATCAACAGCAACCCCAAATAGTGCGTAAAATATTTCAGGATTAGGAGAGGGAGAAGGTTTTTGAACGAGTACAATACCACAAGCTTGATATCAAACTTGATCACCCCCAAAGAACCACAAAGCGTATCATGCAAGCATAAGGAATTGAGTAGAGCTAAATGAACCGATAGAACCTCACTTTTGGGAATTATGAATCACTCCCACTCATGTGTTTAAAATATAACATAAGTTCATTCAAGGCTCATTCCAAAGATGGAATCTACAATATGCTTTCCAAGGCTCTCAAATTCTCCAACACTAGAATGCAATGTGCACAGGACAATTAAGAAGACTTTACTTGGGCTGTAATGTAGGCTATAAGGGTTAAGCAAAAGAAGTGGACAAATGCATTTGGCAATGTTGAGCTACTTAGACAAGGGACTAGGGAGCAACCAACAAACCACCAAGAAACCCTGAAGTTGACTATCACTCCAAACTCGAACAATTCAATGAACATACCCAAATGAATTATGTAGGTAATTAGTTGACAAAGAAAGAACTCAAGCTTTTTACATATCCAATGCCAATCACTGAGTCATTTCTTTTTCTTTCTTGCTTTTTTTTTCTTTATTTTTGCAACATGATTTTTTTCTTCTTTTTTTTCAACAATACTTTTTTTATTTTTTCTTTTTTTTTTGGGAAATGAAATGAAAATTATAATTATTGAAAGACATAGGATCACTAACTATCAACTCACAACCGAATATATATAGATTTACAACCTAAATAAGAGGGAACCAAAGTAAATGCTGAATATCATCAATCCCTCAACAAACCAACATACCAAAGATAGCTCAAACTTAATAATCCCTAAAACCACCCACTGCATAGATGAAGTGATGCTCCATAGACTTGGCTTAAAGGTAGGAATATGTGCTCGGCCACGGGCTAATGTGAAGGGATCATAACAAAGACGGATATAAGCTCAAAGGGCCTAGAAAAGGGGAAAATATATATGATACAAGGGTAGGCTATATGGCTATATGGCTAAAATGAGCAAAGAAAGAAGTCCCTCTATCATATCATCAACTATGCACATGCTAATGTGGTTTGAACAAGAATCTAGGCAAGTTCTAAAGATGCAACATGGAAGAGTAACACACATAAAAGATACATGAGACTAAATATATGGATTAGTCCAAATAAGGCTTAAAATCTCATGGAAAATCTACCAAAGTCTCAATGAGCTCATACAATGACTCCATGTATGAACATTAGTGCCAATGATTCCAATGGATAAAATAGTTCTCAATCAAGACAAGGGTTAAACCAAGAAATATTTACAAAACCTTCAAAAAATTTTACACCAAAAGGGATTACACATCAAAAGTTACTCAAGTTCATGAAAGCTATTTTGCCTAACAAAAACATCATTGGAAGTTATCTCAAACCAATCCACACCACCCATTCATGCAATCCTCAATGCAAACATAAATGCGACTAAATGCAAAACACTAACGCAAACAAACAGAAACCTAAAACTATATGCTCTAACATGTATGCAAACTAATAACCAAAAATGAAAAACATGAAGCTACACTTCCCCTATACTCAGATAAAGTATTATTACTCAAAGGAAAGAAAACTTAGAGAAGAGGAATAAAAGAAAACAATCTCACTGGGTTAGGTGCAGAGTGGAACTAAGTCGTGCAGCCTCGAAAATGGGGCATATGGAGCATCAGCTACTCCAGCACAACGGCAAAACTCGGCATTTTAAACCAAACATCGTCAACGGACACATGAGCTTGTCAATCTCCTCAGCATAGAGTTTCCAAGCATGGCAATAAGAGAGCATGAAAATAATCGTAGCAAGGAAAGATAATGCCCTCTTAAACAAAGCAAAAGTCGTAGAAAAATCAAAAGAGAAAGCAAAGAAAGTGCTACACATGATTTTTCTAGGCGCATCCACCAGGAATATGCAATGTGGGTCAAGGTGGCATCATACCCACAAAAGTCTCCTACAGAAAAAAAAATTATCAACATTCCCACCAAGCATATTAAACATGTTATGCTCATAGCCCATATCAATATTAAAATCACAAATCTTAGGAAATTATTAATAAGCTCACGAAGATAATACTCAGGGGAAGGAGAGGGTAATGAACACATAGGGGAAACATGAGAATGATCAAGGGGATTGGAGATACCACTATCATCGAAACCAAGGCTAGGAGACTCCTCATGCATAAACACATCACGCGACCCCTCTAAAGGAGTCTCATCTAGATCATGCACCTCATCTAAAATATCTTAGGACTTAAAACATGCATCAGAAACATCAAACCTAGCATCAAACCCAGATGGCTCACCCACCTCGAGCTCCATGCACTGAGCTAAAGAGAAGGATAAATCATGTAAGGATAGGACAACATCAATATTGTCCCATAGTGATGGCTAAGTAACGTTGGGTATGACATGCGTAATAAGGACATGAATTAGTTTCATGGTCAGAAGAATTGCACAAATCATACCAACAAGGAGCACAATAAGATCTAGAATAGAATGCACAAGGATCAAAAAATGAATATCTAGAAACACGACTATCCTTTTCAAACTCAAATGAATCCCAAGCAATCCATCAAGCAAATAACATGCATCATCAAAATTTTTACCATAAAAATCCCAGTACCCTAAAAGAGTTTGGGTGTAATAGCCCGACCCTAAGTCATATTTATTTATTTAATCAAGTTATGTTATTAATTTTTCACATTTATTCATCTCATTTAATCATCCCCGTTGGGAGAATTTAATTTTGGGCCCGACTTTGCAATTCAAGTTTCATTTACCGTATCAATTTTGGAAAAATTGATAGTGGGCCTCAATAATTATGGTTTAAGAGATTAAATCATTTTTCATAACATTTCAAAAATTTGATTTCGAGCTTCAGAAATTTAAAATCAAATTAATCGCACTCGGTTTAATCTTCTTTCCGAACTCGACCTCATTTAAGGCCAGTTTCGGCTCAGCATGTCTTTACTTTATTTGTTTACCTAATTACCATTAATTAGCCCTAATTACCATTAGTAAAAGTAGATTTTGAGGTCAATTTGCAGCCAAGTATATTTGCTTCATTCTCAACCAAGTAAACAAACTTTGGCTCATTTCATCCAAGTAAGCAAACTAGATTATATCAAAGCTCTAATTTCTCTCTCTTCCCTCTTCTCCATGGCAGCCTTCGCCGCCATCCACCACCACAGCCACCAGCAACCTCCCTAATCACCACCCTCACTCCTACAAACATCTAACCTCACTTGTATCCCTTTTTTCAAGCATCAAAGTGAGGTAAGTCCTAGTCTAATCATTTTTTAAATTTGGGTTTTTATGTTGGATTGATTTTGGATCATGTTATCTTGATATAAACAAGTATTATTCTGATGTTTTGGCTGTTGATTATGCTTGAAAGCAAGTAATGATTGAAGTTGTTCATGTTCATGCAAGTTTAGGATGTAATGATGGATTTTAATTGTTTTAAATGAGATTTTGTGATATTTGGCATTGGTAATGAATATCAAGATATTTATGCTGATTTATATAAGTTAAGGATTGATTTTACTGTGTGGTTATGTGAAGAAAATATTGCAAATACAAGCTATTATGTTGTAAACAGACCCAAAAATAAGGGTCACTTTGGGAATCAACGAGTACTGATTGGCACATGTACAAATCATTACTTTTGGTGTACTAATAGGTCAATGCGTTAGCTTTCAACGGGATTTGGATTTACTTAATTCTGAGTTGTGTGGACAAAATTATAACCAATTTACTGAACACTGCGCAAAATACATCGAAACTAGGAGCAGACTTGAACAATGGACTTTACGAATAAACTAGTATTGATTGGGCCATTAAAAAATTGTGATTTATGGTGTGTGGATAGGTCAATGAGTTATCTTTCAAATGCCTTATGAATCACCTTAATTCGAGTTTTGTGGAAAACGTTATGGTCATTTTTCTAGGACTGTGCAGATTGCACCAAAGTTATGCACAGTTGTGTTCTAGCCCAATTTTAGGAGCCTAACTATGTGAACCATCTCTTGTGTCCACAATGAAAGTTTTAGAGGAATTTGTGAGATTTTCATATTGTGATTTTAAATCTCAATTGGAGGTTGGGAGTGAAAGATATGTATTTTCTAAAGTAGACCATCAAACGGTAATATGGCGGAAGAAAGAAATCGTGACATTTGGCAATATTATCAGAAGTTTCTATATAATTATGAATATTGCAAGGAAATCACAAGGTTTAGTGAGTTTAACAAGTTTGATCAGTGTATAGAAGCCTATTTGGGTTGGAAAACCGAGTTAAATGAGCACGAAAATGAAATTTGAGAAGTGGGCTGAGTAATAACTCAAATCAATGTCTATTGGACTCAGTTGGGGTTATTTCAGCTTTTATGAACCTCACAACATCTCTCCTGACATTAAGCCTTTTATTTTCCATTTCAGAAGCATTACACTTTCCATTATCCATTTCGAAAATATCAAAAACTCATATTTCATTTATATCAATTAAAATCTTTTCATTACCACCTCAATCATTCCAATTTGGTCTAGTTTGTTTCAGTTTGTTGTATTTCAAGTTCAATTACCCTAATTGATTTTTTTTTTCAAATCATTTTGTTGTAACTTATCTTATATTGAATTATTGGAATTGTGGAAGCTTTTTAATTAATCAATTTTCGTTAAAGTTACAAATTTCGGAAGCAAATATTGTTTACTAACTGCATTTACCTATAACTACATTTCTTTAGTAGAATCGGGGCCTAGTATATCATTTCCATTGTGCATAAGTATTATAAAGTGAAATATCATTTTAAAGACTTCAGTACGTTCATTGCCTGTATCTTTAGAAATTAGAGTATATTTATCAAAGTTATCATGTTTCGGTAAGTACATTAATGAATCAGTTTACACAGTGATTTATCATTTAATTGGCGACCCCGCCAGTTATCATCTATAGGGCATTCGCCATTCAGTTACCCGCGCGGCTTCAGGCCAGGTCCCTCGATCTGCTTGGCAGGTGTACACCTATTCATATATCGTAACAGTATCAAGGGGTTCACTATCAGATAATAATTAGCAATACAGTTTTATGTTCATCTCACTCCCTGTTTTGATCTTAAATGAATTACAAGGTGGGCCCAACTTAGTGTTTCAATTATCATTTAATAATATAGAAATGCATGTACTCAGTTTCGGCTCACAGTTTCAAATTTTTTTCATATTTTGTTTTAGGCAGATGCTCAGATAATCACCTTCTTGCTAGTAAACCAGCGGAAGAGAATAAGTTGAGCAAGGAAATCTAGGTGGATCAACCATGATATAGTACATACATATTTTTGACGTTGTATATTGAAATCTTCAGTGGATTGAGATACAGATTATATGGTGAATTCTTTTACTAGGGTGTATAAACCTTATGTTGATCAACAGTTAATTATATAGCGTTTGATCAGGTGTTTGTGCACCATTGAAGCTATGCTTAACTGTGTTATTTATAACACTTATGTTTCAAGCCTTGTCCTCTTGGACGGTGGTAACGCCCTTATCATTGGGTTTATCAGATTCTCATTGAAGAATTTTTTAAGAAAAATACAAACAGTGAAATATGTTTAATTTGCGGGCGTTACATCGGGTTTTACTATTCACATCCTCATCAGCAATGGCCAAAATTTCCCATTTACTCACACAATAACTACATTAAGTAAGAAAGACATTTAAATGCCTAAAATACCTCCAAAATAATTCATACTTGAATTAGGGAAAATGGAAATTTGCCATTCTTGTTTTTATCTTAAAATTTTTTAAAATTTTCAACTTCTTTTTGGGATTTTTTTAATAAGATTTTTTTTCAAAGAAAAACAAAGTTCTTAGTCAAACATATCAAGTGCACGGTAGCGCTGTAGCAAATCAAGGTCGATCCCATAGAGACCGGGTTGATCTACTAGGTTGTATTCCCTCAAGATATGCTAAGCAAATCCAAACTTAAGAATTAAATTTAACTAATCTAATATCTAAACCAATGGATAAATAAACATGGAATTATACAAAACTAGAAAATTTTCAATTCATGCATCAATCAAGCACTTCTTCCATAACTGGTTGTTTTAAAACCGATAATCGAAGTATCATATTCCTCTTTGAAGGCGAAGTGAAATACCTAAATCAAATCAATCATCAATTCTCACGGATTCTCGATTAGTTTAGGCTTATTAGGCACACGATTATCAAATCAATGGTTTCTCGGTCGGTAATTCTCTCCTGAGACATTAGTCAATCAAGTCATATCCTAGGATTCCAGTATTTGAGATTTCACATTTTAGTCTTTCATCCAAATACCCATAACATGCAAGAAAGTGATCAAGTTTCTAACAAGACAATAAACTTCTAGGATCGAATAAAACAATCCAACAATTTCAAAATGCTTAAAGAGATGAACAACAAATCAAGAATTTAACTAGTATTTGCATAAATAAAAAATCAAAACAAAGTCGTAAACAAAATTACTAAACATAAATTTAATTAAGAAAAGAGAAGAGAAAAGATATGCTCAGCCAAGATCATGCTTGAACCATCGTGCAAGCCCATGATGGAATTCTTGCAAAATCTTCACATCAACTCTATCTCTCTCTAATATAATCTAATTATAATCTAAAAAGAAACTTGAAGAGTGGAAATGAAATGATGGCATGTGTATGTTTTTTGCTGTTGAGGGACGCCCTATTTATAGGAAAACCCAATCAATCCTGGCCACACAATGAGGGAACATGTAGAGATTAGCAGTTATGCTTCCACCACGGACTGTGGTTCTAGCCGGCTCGCCATTCGTTTTCTCTTTCTTCCTTCCACGGGCATAGCAACTAAAGGGTATCTATGGTGAGTCAAAATACATCTAAATGAGGGTCAAATGCTGGGTCAAAATGGAGTAAAATCCTGCAAATGTCATCAAACAACCATACACAATCATAAAACCGAAGAAGGAGTATAAACTATATCACAAAGCATATAACTTTTCCAAAAAATGTAGCAAAATGACCCTAAAATAATGTATAAATATGAACTTATCAAATTCCCCCTTGTTTAAACTATTCCTTGTCCTCAACCAAAGACTAGATAAAATCGACGAGGGGAAAAACATCTAGGACTCATAACTTGACAACCTCCTTAAAGTAGGCAGGTTATAGCGTATTACAAGCAAGAATGCCAATCAACAGCAGCCCCAAATACTGCGCAAAATATTTCAGGAGTATGAGAAGGAGAAAGTTTTCCAAGGAGTATAATACCTCAAGCTTGATATCAAACTTGATCAATCCCAAAGAACCACAAAGCATATCATGCAAGCACATGGAATTGAGTAGAGCTAAATGAACCGGTAGAACTTCACTTTTGGGAATTATGAATCATTCCCACTCATGTGTTTAAAAGATAACATAGGTTCATTCAAGACTCATTCCAAAGATGCAATCTACCATACGCTTTCCAGGGCTCTTAAATTCTCTACCACTAGAATGCAATGTGCATAAGACAATTAAGAGGACTTTACTTGGGTTGTAATGTGGGCCAGAAGGGTTAAGGGAAAGGAGTGGAGTGGACAAATGCATTTGGCAATGTCGAGCTACTTAGACAAGGGACTAGGGAGCAACCAACAAACAACCAAGAAACCTTGAAGTTGACTAACACTCCAAACTCGAACAATTCAATGAACATACCCTAATGAATCATTTGGGAAATAAGTTGACAAAGAAAGAACCCAAGCATTTTACATATCCACTGGCAATCACTGCGTCATTTTTTTTTCTTTCTCGCTTTTTTTTCTTTGTTTTTCCAATATGATTTTCTTCTTCTTGTTTTTTTTTTAACATTACTTGTTTTATTTTTTCCTTCTTTTTTTTGGAAAATGAAACGAAAATTGCAATTATTAAAAAGTATATGATCACTAACGATCAACTCACAGCCGAATATATATAGATTTACAACCCTAATAAGAGGGGATCAAAGCAAATGTTGAATAAGAGGGGACCAAAGATAGCTGAAACTCAATAATTCCTAAAATAACCCACTACATAGATGAAGTGATGCTCCATAGACTTGGCTTAAAGGTACTAATATATGCTTGGCAACGGGCTAATACGAAGGGATCATGACAAAGATGGATATAAGCTCAAAGGGGCTAGCAAAGGGGAAAAACATATACTAAAAGGTAGGCTATTTGGCTATATGGCTAAAATGAGCAAAGAGAGCAAGGAAAGTGATTGCTCCCTTCAACAAAGCAAAAGCCGTAGAAAAATCAAAAGAGAAAGAAAAGAAAGTGCTACACATGATTTTTCTAGGCGCATCCACCAGGAATATGCAATATGGGTCAAGGGAGGCATCATACCCACAAAAGTCCCCTAGGTAAAAAAAAATATCAACACTCCCACCAAGCATATTAAACATGTTATGCTCATAGCCCATATCAATATTAAAATCACAAATCTTAGGAAATTATTAATGGGCTCGTCAAGATAATACTCAGGAGAAGGAGAGGGTACTGAATACATAGGGGAAACATGAGAATGATCAAGGGGATTGGAGATAACACTATCATCAAAGCCAAGGCTAGGAGACTCCTCATGCATAAGCACATCACGTGACCCCTCCAAAGGAGCCTCATTTAGATCTTGCACCTCATCTAAAATATCTTAGGACTTAAAACATGCATCAGAAACATCAAACCTAGCATCAAACCCAGATGGCTCACCCACCTCGAGCCCCATGCACTGAGCTAAAGAGAAGGATAAATCATGTAAGGATAGGACAACATTAATATTGTCCCATAGTGATGCCAAGTAAGGTTGAGTATGATATGCGTAATAAGGACATGAATTACTTTCATGGTCAGAAGAATTACACAAATCACACCAAAAAGATGCACAATAAGATCTAGAATAGAATGCACAAGGATCGAAAAATGAATATCTAGAAACACGACTAACCTTTTCAAACTCAAATGAATCCCAAGCAATCCATCAAGCAAATAACATGCATCATCAAAATTTTTACCATAAAAATCCCAATACCTTAAAAGAGTTTGGGTGTAATAGCCCGACCCTAAATCATATTTATTTATTTAATTAAGTTATGTTATTAATTTTTCATATTTATTCATCTCATTTAATCATCCCTGTTGGGAGAATTCAATTTTGGGCCCCACTTTGCAATTCAAGTTTCATTTACCGTATCAATTTTGGAAAAATTGATAATGGGCCTCAATAATTATGGTTTAAGAGATTAAATCATTTTTCATAACATTTCAAAAATTTGATTTCGAGCTTTAGAAATTTAAAATTAAATTAATCGCACTCAGTTTAATCTTCTTTCCGAACCTGAGCTCATTTTTGGCCAATTTCGGCCCAGGAAGTCTTTGCCTTATTTGTTTAGCTAATTACTGTTAATTAGGCCTAATTACCATTGGTAAAAGTAGATTTTGAGGTCAATTTGCAGCCAAGTATATCTGCTTCATTCTCAACCAAGTAAACAAACTTTCGCTCATTTCATCCAAGTAAGCAAACTAGATTACATCAAAGCTCTCATTTCTCTCTCTCTTCCCTCTCCTCCATGGCAACCTTGGCCACCAGCCACCACCACAGCCACCAGCTCCACTGCCATAGCCACCAGCAACCTCCCTAATCACCACCCTCACTCCTACAAACATCTAACCTCACTTGTACCCCCTTTTTCAAGCATCAAAGTGAGGTAAGTCCTAGTCTAATCATTCTTAAATTTGGGTTTTTACGTTGGATTAATTTTGGATAATGTTATCTTTACATAAATAAGTATTACTTTCATGTTTTAGTTGTTGATTATGCTTGAAAGCAAGTAATGATTGAAGTTCACGTTCATGCAAGTTTAGGATGTAATGATGGATTTTAATTGTTTTAAATGAGATTTTGTTATATTTGGCATTGGTAATGAATATCAAGAATCTAGGCAAGTTCCAGAGATGCAACATGGAAATGTCACACACATAAAAGAAACATGAGACAAAATATAAGGTTTAGTCCAAATAAGGCTCAAATCTCATGGGATATCTACCAAAGTCTCAATGAGCTCATACAATGACTCCACGTACGAACATTAGTGCCAATTATTCCAATGGATAAAATAGTTCTCAAACAAGACAAGGGTCAAAACAAAAAATAGTTACAAAACCTTCAAAAATTTTCACACAAAGGCGATTACATATCAAGAGTGACTCAAGCTCTTGAAAGCTATTTTTCCTAACAAAAACATCATTAAAAGTTATCTCAAACCAATACACACAATCCCCTCGTGCAATCCTTTATGCAAACATAAATGCAACTAAATGCAAAACACTAATGCAAACAAAAAGAAACCTAAAACTATATGCTTTATACATGCAGACTAGTAACCAAAAATGAAAAACATGAAGCTGCCATTGCTTCATGCCTAGATAAAGCATTATTATTCAAAGGAAATAAAACTTAGACAAGGGGAATAAAAAAAAACAATCTCACGAGGTTAGGTGTAGAGTGCAACTAAGCTATGCGGCCTCAGAAATGGGGCACATAAAGGATCACCAAATTCCATCACAATGTCAAAACTCGACCATTTAAAACAAACATCGCCAACGGACGCAGGAGCTTGTGAAACACACCATCATAGAGTTTCCAACCATGGCAATAAGAGAGCATGAAAATAATCATAGCAATGAAAGTTAATGCTCTCTTAAACAAAGCAAAAGCTGTAGAAAAATCAAAAGAGAAAACAAAGAAAGTGCTCCACGTGATTTTTCTGGGTGCATCTACTAGGAATATGCAATACGAGTCAAGGGAGGCATCATACCCACAAAAGTATCCTAGGGATAGAAAATTATCAACATTCCCACCAAGCATATTAAATATGTCATGCTCATAGCCCATATCAATATTAAAATCACAAATCTTAGGAAATTATAAAGGGCTCATCAAGATAATACTTTGGGCAAGGAGAGGGTAATGAACACATATGGGGAACATGGGAATGATCAAGGGGATTAGAGATAAAACTATCAGCAAAACGAAGGCTAGCAAACTCCTTATGCATAAACACATTACGTGACCCCTCCAAAGGAGTCTCATCTAGATCATGCACCTCATCTAAAATATCATAGGACTTAAAACATGCATCAGAAACATCAAACCTACTATCAAACCCAAATGGCTCACCCACCTCGAGCCCCATGCAATGAGCTAAAGGGAAGGATAAATCATGTAACGATAGGACAACATCAGTATTCTGCAAGAGTGATGCCAAGTATGGTTGCGTATAACATTCATAATATGGACATAAATTAGTTTCATGGTCAGAAGAATTACACAAATCAGACCAAGAAGTAGACCTTGCAAAAATGACCCGAACCGAACCGAACGACCCGAATCCATACCTTACCCGACACCTGAAATATGCTCACCCGAAAGTAGACCCGAAACCCGAATTGACCCAAACCGAACCATACCCGACCCGAAATTTTCTACAAAGTTGCTTGCTTTGGCATGACGACTGTATTGGACCAAAAATTAGTTGACCCGAAATCGACCCGAAGCGAACCATACCCGACCCAAACCGAAATGACCTGAAATGTCACTTGACCTGAACAGGACCCGATCCGAACTTGACCCGACCTGTACCAAAACCGAATGACCCATTTGCTAGGTCTACCAAGAAGGAGGATAACAAGATCTAGATGAAAATGCATGAGGATCAAAAAATGAATATCTTGAAACCCAACTAGCCTTTCCAAACTCAAATGAATCCCAAGCAATCCACTCAAGCAAATAACATGCATCATCAAAAATTTTACAAGAAAAATCTCAATACCCTAAAAGAGTTCGGGTTTCACTATTCACACACTCATCAACAATGGCCAAAATTTCCCATTTACTCACACAATAACCACATTAAGCAAGAAAGACATTTAAACTCTTAAAGTACCTCCAAAATAATTCATACTCGAATTAGGGAAAATGGAAAATTGCCATTCTTGTTTTTATCTTAAATTATTTTTTTTTAATTTTCAACTTCTTTTTTTTGCTTTTCTTATCAGATTTTTTTTTTCAAAGAAAAACAAAGTGCTTAGTCAAACGTATAAGGAAAACTCTAATATTTGACGCTAGTCCCCCGCAACGATGCCAAAAACTTGATACGACCGCAAGCGCACGGCGGCGCCCTAGCAAATCAAGGTCGATCCCACAGAGACTACTAGGTTGATCTGTCGGGCTATATTCCCTCAAGATATACTAAGCGAATCCAAATTTGAGAATTAAATTTAACTAATCTACTATGTAATCTAATGGATAAATAATCATGAAATTATACAAAACTGGCAATTTTTCAATTCATGCATCAATCAAGCACTTCTTCCTTGACTCGTTGTTTTAAAATCGATATTCGAAGTATCATATCCCTCTTTCA
>JACYFF010002017.1:25262964-25310132 GCA_017589665.1 Selenicereus undatus
AAGTGATGCTCCATAGACATAGCTTAAAGGTAGGAATATATGTTTGGGCACAGGCTAATATAAAGGGATCACAACAAAGATGGATATAAGCTCAAAGGGTCTAGCAAAGGGGGAAAACATATACTAAAGGGTAGCTATTTGGCTATACGGCTAAAATGAACAAAGAAGGAAATCCCTCTATCATATCATCAACTATGCACATACTAATGTGGTTTGAATAAGAATCTAGGTAAGTTCCAGAGATGCAACATGGAAGAGTCACAGACATAAAAGAAACATGAGACTAAATATAAGGATTAGTCCAAATAAGGCTCAAAATCTCATGGGATACCTACCAAAGTCCCAATGAGCTCATACAATGACTCCACGTACGAACATTAGTGCCAGTGATTCCAATGGATAAAATAGTTCTCAATCAAGACAAGGGTCAAAATAAAAAATATTTACAAAACATTCTAAAAATTTTACACCAAAAGGGATTACATATCAAAAGTGACTCAAGCTCATGAAAGCTATTTTGCCTAACAAAAACATCATTAGAAGTTATCTCAAACCAATCCAAACCATCCCCTCGTGCAATCCTATATGCAAACATAAATGCAACTAAATGCAAAACACTAATGCAAACAAAAAGAAACCTAAAACGATATGCTCTATACATGCAAACTAGTAACCAAAAATGAAAAACATGAAGCTACCATTCCGTCATGCTTAGATAAAGCATTATTATTCAAAGGAAATAAAACTTAGAGAAGGCTAGTTAAAGAAAACAATCTCACCAGGTTAGGTGCAGAGTGCAACTAAGCTATGCAGCCTCGGAAACAAGGCACATGGAGCATCAACAAACTCCATCACAATGACAAAACTCGGCCATTTAAACCAAACATCGTCAATGGATGCAGGAGCTTGTCAAACTCGCCAACATAGAGTTTCCAATCGCGGCAATAAGAGAGTGTGAAAATAATCATAGCATGGAAAGTTAATGCTCTCTTACACAAAGTAAAAGTTGTAGAAAAATCGAAAGAGAAAACAAAGAAAGCGTTCCATATGATTTTTCTGGGTGCATCCACTAGGAATATATAAAACGAGTCAAGGGAGGCATCATACCCACAAAAGTATCCTAGGGAATGAAAATTATCGACATTCCCACCAAGCATATTAAATATGTCTTGCTCATAGCCCATATCAATATTAAAATCACAAATCTTAGGAAATTATTAATGGGCTCATCAAGATAATACTTTGGGGAAGGAGAGGGCAATGACCACATAGGGGAAACATGGGAATGATCAAGGGGATTGGAGATAACACTATCAGTAAAACCAAGGGTAGGAGACTCCTCATGCATAAACACATCACGTGACCCCTCCGAAGGAGTCTCATCTAGATCATGCACCTCATCTAAAATATCTTAGGACCTAAAACATGCATCAGAAACATCAAACCTAGGATCAAACCCAAATGGCTCACCCACCTTGAGGCCCGTGCACTGAGATAAGGGGAAGGATAAATCATATATGGATAGGACAACATCGGTATTCTGCCAGAGTGATGCTAAGTAAGGTTGAGTATAACATGCATAATAAGGACATAAATTAGTTTCATGGTCAGAAGAATTACACAAACCACACCAAGAAGTAGACCTGGCAAAAATGACCCGAGATCCGAAACCCGAACCGAGTGACCCGGATCCATACCTTACCCGACACCCGAAATATGCCCAGCCAAAAGTAGACCTGAAACCCGAATTGACCCAAACCGAACGATACCCAACCTAAAATTTTCTACAAAGTTGCTTGGTTTGGCATGACGAGTGTGTTTGACCAAAAATTAGTTGACCCGAAATCGACCTGAACCGAACCATACCCGACCCAAACCGAGATTACCCAAAATGTCACTTGACCCGAATAGGACCCGATCCGAACTTGACCCGACCCGTACCCGAACCGAATGACCCATTTGCCAAGTCTACCAGGAAGGAGCATAATAAGATCTAGAATAAAATGCACAAGGATCAAAAAATGAATATCTTGAAACACAACTAGCCTTTTCAAACTCAAATGAATCCCAAACAATCCACTCAAGCAAATGACAAGCATCATCAAAATTTTTATCATAAAAATCCCAATACCTTAAAAGAGTTCGGGTTTTACTATTCACACCCTCATCAACAATGGCCAAAATTGCCCATTTACTCACACAATAACCACATTAAGCAAGAAAGACATTTAAACTCTTAAAGTACCTCCAAAATAATTCATACTCGAATTAGGGAAAATAGAAAATTGCCATTCTTGTTTTTATCTTAATTTTTTTTTTAATTTTCAACTTCGTTCTTTTGATTTTTTTTATAAGATTTTTTTTTTCAAAGAAAAACAAAGTGCTTAGTCAACCATATCAGGAAAATTCCAATATTCGACGCTAGTCCCCGGCAACGGTGCCAAAAACGTGATACGACCGCAAGCGCACGGCGGCACTGTAACAAATCAAGGTCGATCCCACAGAGACTAGGTTGATCTGTTGGGCTATATTTCCTCAAGATATGTTAAGCGAATCCAAATTTGAGAATTAAATTTAACTAATGTACTATCTAATCTAATGGATAAATAATCATGAAATTATACAAAACTAGCAATTTTTCGATTCATGCATCAATCAACTTGAGAATTCATGAATCTATTTTTACACCAAAAGGGATTACACATCAAAAGTTCCTCAAGCTCATGAAAGCTATTTAGCCTAACAGAAACATCATTGGATGTTATCTTAAACCAATCCACACCATCCCTTTATGCAATCCTATGTGCAAACATAAATGCAACTAAATGCAAAACACTAATGCAAACAAAAAGAAACCTAAAACTATGTGCTCTAACATGTACGCAAACTAATAACCAAAAATGAAAAACTTGAAGCCACCCTTCCCCGATGCTTAGAAAAAGCATTCTTATTCAAAGGAAAGAAAAGTTATAGAAGGGGAATAAAAGAAAACAATCTCATCGGGGTTAGGTGTAGAGTGCAACTAAGCCATGCGGCCTTGGAAATGGGGCACATGGAGCATCAGCCACTCCATCACAATGTCAAACCTCAGCCTTTTAAACCAAACATCATCAACGGATGCAGGACCTTATCAAACTCCTCAGCATAGAATGTCCAAGCATGGCAATAAGAGAGCATGAAATTAATCATAGCGAGGAAAGTTAATGCTCTCTTAAACAAAGTAAAAGCTGTAGAAAAATTAACAGAGAAAGCAAACAAAGTGTCCCACATGATTTTTCTAGGTGCATCCACTAGGAATATGCAATACGGGTCAAGGGAGGCATCATACCCACAAAAGTATCCTAGGGAAAGAAAATTATCAACATTCCCACCAAGCATATTAAACATGTTATGCTCATAGCCCATATCAATATTAAAACCGCGAATCTTACGGAATTATTAATGGGCTAATCAAGATAATACTCAGGGGAAGGAGATGGTAATGAACACATAGGGGAAACATGAGAATGATCAAGGGGATTGGAGATAACACTATCATCAAAACCAAGGCTAGGAGACTCCTTATGCATAAACATATCACGTGACCCCTCCAAAGGACTCTCATATGGATCATGCACCTCATCTAAAATATCTTACGACTTGAAACATGCATCAGAAACATCAAACCTAAGATCAAACCCAAATGGCTCACACACCTCGAGCCCCGTAAACAGAGCTAAAGGGAATGATAAATCATGTAAGGATAGGACAACATCAGTATTGTACCATAGTGATGCTAAGTAAGGTTGAGTATGACATGCGTAATAAGGACATGAATTAGTTTCATGGTCCGAAGAATTACACAAATCACACCAAAAAGGAACATAATAAGATCTAGAATAGAATGCACAACGGTCAAAAAATGAATATCTAGAAACGCAACTAGCCTTTTCAAACTCAAATGAATCCCAAGCAATCAACTCAAGCAAATAACATGCATCATCAAAATTTGTACCATAGAAATCCCAATACCCTCAAAGAGTTCGGGTTTTACTATTCACACCCTCATCAACAATGGCAAAATTTTCCATTTGCTCACACAATAACCACATTAAGCAATAAAGACATTTAAACACTTAAAATACCCCCAAAATAATTCATACTCGAATTAGGGAAAATGAAAAGTTGCCATTCTTGTTTTAATCTTAAATTTTTTTTTATATTTTCAACTTCTATTATTTTTTAATTTTTCATAATATTTTTTTTCAAAGAAGAACAAAGTGCTTAGTCAAACGTATCACGAAAATTCCAATATTCGACGCTAGTCCCTGGCAACAGTGCCAAAAACTTGATGCAGCCGCAAGCACACGGTGGCGCTCCAACAAATCAAGGTCGATCCCACAAAGACTAAGCTGATTTGCTGGGCTATATTCTCTTAAGATATGCTAAGCGAATCAAAATTAGAGAATTAAATTTAACTAATCCACTATCTAATCTAATGGATAAATAATCATAGAATTATACAAAACTGATAATTTTTCAATTCATGCATAAATCAAGCACTTCTTCCTTAACTAGTTGTTTTAAAACCGACAATCGAAGTATCATATCCCACTTTTAAGGCGAAGTGAAATACCTAAATCAAATTAATAATCAATTCTCATGGATTCTTGATTAGTTTAGGTTCATTAGGCAGACGATTATCGAATCAATGGTTTCTCAGCCGGTAATTCTCTATCCAGAAATTACTCAATCAAGTCAAATCCTAGGATTCCAATATTTGAGATTTCACCTTTCAGTCCTTTATCCAAGTACACATAAAATGCAAGAAAGTGATCAAGTTTCTCACAAGATAATGAACTTCTAGGATCCAATAAAACAATCTAACAATTCCAAAATACTCAAAGAGATGAACAACAAAGTCATGATCAAAATTACAAAACATAAATCTAATTTTGAAAAGACAAGAGAAGTGAAGAGAAAAGAAATGCTCTGCCAAGATCGTGCTTGAACTATCATGCAAACCCGTGACGGAATCCTTGCAAAATCTTCAGTTCAACTCTATCTCTCTCTCTAATCTAATCCAATTGTAATCTAGAAAGAAACTTGAAGAGAGGAAATGAAATGATGGGGTGTGTGTGTTTTCTACTGCTAAGGGACGCCCTATTTATAGGAAAACTCAATCAAGCTTAGCCACACGATGAGAAAAAATGAAGAGATTAGCGGTTATGCTTCCACTAGGGACCGTGGTATTCACCACAGGTAAACCGTGGTTTGGCTGGCTCATCATTCTTATGTTCTTTCTTCCTTCAACGAGGCACAACAACTAAAGGGTATCCGTGGTGAGTCAAAATGCATCTAAATAAGAGTTAAATGTTGGGTCAAAATGGCCTAAAATCCTACAAATATCATCAAAGGACCATACCCAAGCGTAAAACAGGAAAACGAGTACAAACTATAACATACAGCACATAATTTTTTCTTTGAAATGCACCAAAATGACCATAAAATAATGTATACAATAGGCACTTATCAACTACAAGGCACAAAAGTCTTAGACTCTACAAAGTAAACTCGAGAGGGTCTAAACAAGGGTGAATAATCGGGAGGGGAGAAGAAATGCGTGAAATGGGAGGGGTAGGAGTACAATCAAAGGAAGACTCAACATAAATAAGATCAACTCCTTGGAAGGCGTGACCTCCCTACACTCGATGACATAAGGCTCATCAAATGAATGCTCCTCAGCAAAGTTATCCTCTAACTCAACAAATATGCCACATCAATCATCAGAGCTAGCATAAGTCTCAAAATCCGTCACCCTCCTCAAGCTCACCAAGAGGTGCAAGAGGAAGAGGAGGGCCCGTGATAATTAGGACATCCTTGGAGGTGTCCACATAAGTCCGAGTCTCAAGGGGAGATGCATACACAAAAGAAGGTGAACATATGTGATTCTTAACCTCAAAGTCACATAGGGTAGTATCAACTCGAGATTTAGAGTGTAAAGGGTAAGAAGACTCAAAATCACCGAATAAACGACCCTCTGGAGTGGTAGATCCTACCCTAAGGGCGGTCTCATGTGAAATAGGCATAATGTTCTCTATATGACCTTTAACCAACTCTAAGGATTGGTCAATGAGCATTCTTATCATTTTCTCCATGGACTCCTTGTAGCTTTTTCTTTCTTACATAATTTGGCCAATTTTAAAGTCTATAGAAGTAATATGAGGACAAGAGTTGGCATTATGGTCAGAACAATAACAAAAATCACATGAAATAGGAACACATGGAGTATGAGGCTGCTCATAAGATATATCACCAAACTGATCCTTATCTAAAGCTGTAGCATGCACAACCGGGAATAGGGCAACTAAAGATCTCTCTAGCATTGTCATACTCCCAAGTCTTATGAGCCAAACATTCAAAGAAATCGCAAATTTCATATGGAGTCCTAGTAAACAAACATCCCAGACCCCCAGGGTACATAGTCTCAACATAACCCCGATATTCATCATTAAGGCCCTCAAAGATCACTTGGCAAATTTTCTATTTCTCAAAATATCGATCAACATATTGGGCACGAAAATCATTCAATCTACTTAAATATTGCCAAAATATTTCATGCTCAAATTGAGGGAAATAGAAAATTTCCATTTGTTTTTAAAATTTTTCAAAATTTGTTTCAATTTTTAGCGATTTTCAAAATTATTTTCCATTTTTGTTCAATTTTTGAATTTTCTAATTTTCTGTTGGGTTTTTTTCAAAAAAATAAACTAAGCTAAGTCACTATTAATAATGAAATAAAGAAACAAAAATAAAACATGTACAACTAATACGAAAGTAACAAAGAAAAAGAAGATATGACCTAATCTCATGCCGTCATCCCCAGCAAACGGTGCAAGAACCTGTATGAGATTTTCGAGTGTAAAACGTATAAGCCATAAGCATATAACTTTTGTTGTAGTACTAGAGGGTTGTCTCCTTAGGGATTAGGATGTGTTTTAGGTCACAAAAGAGTAGTTAAAGTAATTAACCTAATATTAATTACATGAGTCCAAATAGAGCAAGTCAAGAAGAGCCAATTAACTGGAACTAAGTATCTGATACTAACATCATGATTCAACTGAGCATAGATAAGAACGAATCTAACTTTATTATTGAACATCACCCCAAAAATAAGTAACTTTAATCACCATACTACTCTTAAGGCTTGGAAGACAGAAAAATACCTTTCAGGCTTCATTATGAGATCATCGCTGACTTCAAGGAAAATAGAGGTGGGAAGAAGCAGGGTATCCTTACTCAACATAGTTCAACCTCAACCTCCTCTCCCGCCCTCCACTAGTAGCAATTCTCATGACTCCCAAACTGAGCAACATAGAGAACTAAAAAAAAAAAATCTAAACTCAACTCAGCAGAATCTAATTGAAACCTATATCAAGATTGTGGAATTAGAGCATGAAAGATAATTAGCACTAAACTAAACTAAATCTAAACATGAAAACTCATAAATAAAACTTAAAAAGGCCCAGATTCATATTCAAATACCATCAATAAAGCTCCCAAAAGAAATCGAGGCAGAATAGAACATCCAACGAGTAGAAAAGGACATATATAATAGAGAAAATGGGGAAAGGTGAACTCGAATTCAATAATAAAGTAACCCAGAACAATAAACAAGCTTCAGAGCACGTTGAAAATGACGGAAACGCTATTAACGTGACCTTGAGCTTATGCACAAACATTAGGGAAAGATAAACTAGAGAAACTGAATTAGTTCAACATTCAAGTAAAATTTCAAGCAGAAATTCATGACCCAACTCAAAACAAAGAATTACAAGTAGAATTAGAAAGATTCAATGTCAGATTATATGAAATTGCAACTTGAAAATAGATCTGATATTCGAAGAACAACAGGGAATGAAAATTGAAAAACTCAACTCTTTATTAAAACCCTAATTATCTAGCTAGAGACAGAAATTGAATCGGAACAACAAAACCTAAATACCCTCAAATTCAAACCTTATCCTATCTAAAAATCTGTAATTGAAATCGAAAAAATGAAAACTAAAAACTCGAATTCAAGCTCTAAATTACTAAAAACTCAAATTAAAATTGACTAAGAACCTAAAATGAAACCTAGATTACCTAGCTTGTACTGCTGCTTCGATTTATACTACTTCTAGATTATTCATGGTCGTCCGATTGCAGGTTGACGTGAACGGTGGAGATGATTGATGTGTTGGCCGTGAAAGGAGGTAGGATTTGGTGTTGCATGGGTGCACGCATGATAAAGGTGGACGAAGATGGTGGAATGGTGGGAGATGATGGAGGTTATGGAGATGCTTCCATGTGCAAATGGGCGTCGAGTCAAATTAAATGGCAGGAATGTTTATGTCGGGTTTTAGCAGCCAAAGACGAGAGAGAGAATGGGAAAATAAGAGAGGGGCTTGGGGGTCACGTGACTGACGTGGGAGTGGGAAAAGGTTGGTGGTTTTCTTGTTCTACTCTTTCATTTATTTTTTTACTCTTGGTTCCTTCTTTTTACGCCATAAGGAAGAGTGGGCTAAAGGATGTTTTTGGGTTCTGGACTCAATTCCTTCACTTTTCACCAAACTTCTTTGTTTTTTGATTTTTCGATCACCTGTAAAAATAAAAATATATTCAAATAAAAATCTACATAAAATAATTATTTTGAGCACAAATTAGATATAAAGGCGTCATAAAAAGATCGTATTTCTAGTGCAAGCAGTAACATGTAAGACAAGTTGCCTTCATAGTTAACAGTGTTATGTAGCTTTGCTTCTTACTGCACAATGACATGACTCTCCCTCCCAGGGGTAAACACTTGTCCTGAGGTTGACCTAGACTCATCAGGATCACCACCCCAATGTGCAATTGAGTATCCGATTTGAAGTCCCTTCCTTGATAGCAAAAGCCTAAGTCAGCAGTACCACAATGGTAGTGCTTAATTCTCTTGACGGCTTGCCAATCAGCAAGTCCTGTGATTCTCTTGCTAATTTACCAAATGAATCGCAAAGAAAATGTTAGGTCCTATACATAACATGGCCTACATTAAGCTCCATATGACACCAGCATAACAGACATTGTTCATTGTATATATTACATCAACTGTTTTAGGGCATTGATCAAAACACAAGGTTAAACCCTTCTCAATTGGAGTATTTATGGGTTTAGAATTATATATCCAAAATGGTTCAAAGACCTTTTGACGTATGCTTCTTGGGATGATTTCGAATTATTTCCCCTCCTATGACATGTTTAGCTCAACCTATGTCCTTCATCTCAAAGACATAAGGCAACCGCTTCTTAGTAGCTTGGATCATCTCTAAGTTGTTTCCAGCTAGCAGTATGTCATCAACATATCCGATAAGAAACATAATCCTTCTAGTTGATCTTTTGACATACACACAATGGTCTTCTGAATCCACAAATAAGCCAAGCAAAGTTAAGGCTTCATGGAATCTAAAGTACCAAGATTTGGAAGATTATTTAAGACCATATATGGACCTTTTAAGACGACACACCTTGTCGGGGTAGAAGGTTACCGTTAAGGAAAATAATCTTTATGTCCATGTGAAACAATACTAGGTCTAAATGGTAACCAGGTGTAAAGCCATTCGCCACTAAACGAACCTTGAACTTTATCAATCGAACCATGTACCAATATTTTATCTTGAAAAACAGCTTGTTTTTGATAAACTTACGTCGGGGTGGAAGATCAATGAGTTCTTGAACCTTGTTTCTTGCTATTAAGTCCATCTTGTCCCTCATGTCACCCATCCACTCTTTATGATTTGGTAAATCAATCGCCTCTTGATAAAAAGTTGGATCTTCAACTTTCGAGGAAGTGCATAGGAATATTTCCCCGTTGATTTGGAATATCGTTGAAGAATTCTTCCATGCTCACTCCTTCGGATCCTGGGACCTGCATTAT
Organism: Selenicereus undatus; assembly: GCA_017589665.1. Lineage (NCBI taxonomy): Eukaryota > Viridiplantae > Streptophyta > Magnoliopsida > Caryophyllales > Cactaceae > Selenicereus > Selenicereus undatus. Next base: position 25,272,899 of record JACYFF010002017.1, read on the forward strand.
TTGTCTTCCTAGCTAGGAATCCCTCCCCTTTTCTTTAAGAGATATGGGACCCTGAGTATGTGGAGAATCATTCTCACTATCCCTTGGAGATGTGGGATCCTGAATGTATGGACTAAATACATGTTCAGAAACAGGAGAAGAATCACCTTATTCTTAGGTTGACTCTCCTCAACATTTGGAGATTGAGGACGAATCTCATTTTTCTTAATAGACAAACCTTCACCATTCCTATCAAATAAGGGAGATGTACCATCCTCGATGCCTTTGTGAGAATTCAAATCCTCCCTCTCACTGAGTGATGGTTGAAGGTATTATTGTAACTCAAATAATTTGACGTCTTTTTTAAAATCTCACCAAATATTTGGAAACTCATCCTCAAGAAAATCAACATTACAGGAATTCATTTTCAACATGCCACCATTATGGTATTCCTGTACATCACATATCATTTGGAATATGTGGGATATCTTATGAAAACCATCTTCGTAGCTCTTGGACCAATTTTGTCATGATTGTGGCTTGGATTGTGCACATAGCCAGACGACCCCATGGGTGTAATTGGTCTAAGGGTGGCTTTTCGTCAAACTATAACTCATATGGTGTGGAGCCTTACTCTTACTTGGCACACAACTGAAGAAATAGGCTCCGATAAGCAGTGCATCCCTCTAAAAACTAAGTGGCAGGTTAGCATGTGCCACCATTGACCTAACCATGTCAAGTAATGTATGTATTCTTAAGCTCTGCAATACCATTCTGTTGCGAGGTGTGTGGGATCATTTGTTGTTTTCGTATAACTTTCTCTTCACAAAACTCTTTGAACATATCATAGAGATATTCAAACCTCGATTGGTACAAAGAGTCTTAACTTTTGGTTCTAATTAAGTCTTCACTTTTGCTACCAAGTATTTGAATACATCAAGTACATAATAGCGGTGAGTTAATAGGTACACATACCGATATCATGAATCATCTATAAGAGTTACAAAATGAATTTTTCCCTGATGTGCTTTCACATTTATGAGTCCATAGATGTCGAAGTAAATGAACTCCAAGGGACTCAATGCAGTTGAAGCCTTCCCCAAAGAATCTATAGTTGGCTTGCTAGCTAAACTTGACTCACACATGGGCAACTCAACCTTAATGAGTTGGTCTCAAAAGACCATCTTTAGCTAGTTTGTTAACTCTATCTTGGCCCTCATGATCAAGTTCAATATGCCTAACAAAATAGTAGAATATGAGGCAAATATGGACGATGTTTTATTTCATCCAAAACATTGAAAACTACAACGCCACAAAAATTAACATGTTCCACTATATGCATTCTCCTTAATAAATCCCTAAATTAGGACTAATAAACTCGATGATAGGGGCATTATCGATGTCCAAATGGACAAGGCTTGAAGTATGTATACTAGAAATAACATTGTTAGGCATAGCTTTAGCAACACACATTCACACATTATCAAACCATATACAATCAATTGTTAATCCCAAGTATGGTTTATACACCATAGGAAAGTAATTCACCTCATATATACGCCTCCATCCACTAAAGATTTCAAAATATGGCTCCAAACTATGCGTGTACTATATCATTGATTGATCCCTCCAGATTCCCTTGCTCATCTTATTCTGTTCAGCTGGTTTGCTAGCATAAGGGCGATTCACTGAGCATTCCCCTAAAAGAAAACATAGAAAACATTTTGAAATGTGTGCTAAAGCTTAATACACGCATTCCTGTATTGTTAAATGATCTCTACATAAATTGGTTGGGCGTCTGCTTTGCAATTCATTTTAAATTCAAACAGTGAATGAGATTAATACAACAACAACAACAAAAGCTCCCAGTGTGGGTCCCGCTTTCGCGGGGTCTGGGGAGATCCAACTGTAAGCAACCTTACCCCTACCGGCATTTCTACCCATAGAGAGGTTGCTTCCAAGAGACCCACAAAAAAGGGCTCTGTGAAAATATTTTCAGAAGAAAGATATTGTGAAAACACTTAATAGGAAAACATTTTATAGAAGAAAGATTCTATAGTAAGGGATGGTTCAAATAAAAGATCAGTTGTTGAAGCTATGAAATAAAAGAACACTATATCGGAGGAAGGTAACATACCTGAACAACCAGCAGTAAGCAAACAGGAACTCTTCTCAGAAGACAGTACACCCTACATACAAACACAACAAACCTCTACTAGCACTATGCCACAACAACCAAAAGATAACTACGGGGTCGACTCTCAGCGATCTAAGATCTTAATCCTATCCTGCCACAACTTCCTATCCTGAGCCAAATCCTCCGTCAAACCGACAACTCTCAAAGGCTCTCTAATCACCTCGTCCAAGCTCTTCTTTGGTCGTCCCCTCCCTCTTTTGCCTTCGGGGATGTTGATCCTCTCACATCCCCTCACTGGAGCGTCCACACTCCTCCTCTTCACGTGACCAAACCATCGGAGTCTTGTTTCTTTCATCTTATCTCCGATGGGACCTACTTTAACTAAGTCCCTAATAACTCTATTCCTAATTCTGTCTATCCTCGTATAACCACACATCCACCTTATCATCCTCATCTGTGCTACCGTCAGCCTTTGAACCTGCGTCTTCTTTAGAGGCCAACATTCTATTGGTAGAGTTAGGATAATTTATCTCATAAACTACAATTTCTAGTTATTATCTGATAGTGAACCCCCTTGATGTTGTTGCGATCTATGGATAGGTGTACACCTGTCAAGCTGAGCAGGAGACCTAGCATGAAGCCGCGTGCGTAACTGAAGGGTAATTTCCTGTAACTGATAACTGATAATGTTTTCAAATTTTTAATGCAATGACCACAACTACTAATTCCAAATCATGAGGAGGATAATTTATCTCATAAGACCTGAGTTGTCGGGGGGGCATAAGCTATTATTTCAATTCCCTGCATTAGAACACACCCCAAATCATTTGTCGACGCATCATTGTAAATTGTGTGCTCCTTACCTTCTATTGGTAGAATTAGGATTAGGGCGATAGTTAATCATTGCCTTAGCTCTTAAAAAGCTCTCTCATATTTCTTGGTCAACTCAAATTTATTCGCTTTCTTCAGCAAATTGGTCAGTGGCGAAGCTATTTTCGAAAAATCCTTAATGAACCTTTGATAATAGCCCACTAAACCCAAAAAAACTTCTAATCTAAGTAGCACTGGCGAGCCTTTGGCACCTTCTGTAAATCAACCTTAACCCCTTTGTTTGAAACTACATGCCCCAAAAATAACACTTCTTCTAACTAGAACTCATGCTTCTTGGTAATTGATGTTCCCTCAAGGTCTGCAACAATGTCCTCAAACGAATAATATGCTAATCTCTGTCCTCGGAGTATATCAAGATATCTTTTATAACACCACCACAAACATGTCTAAATAAGGTCTGAAACTCTAGTCGTAAGATCCATAAAGGTCATGGGGCCATTTGTCATGCCAAAATGTATCACAGTGAATTCATAGTGACCCAAACCTAGTCCTAAATGCGGTTTGGGAATGTCTTCATATGAATTCTTAAGTAGACGGTTTCCAGATCTCAAATAAATCTTGGAAAAGACTCTTACACCTTACAATCAACCAAATAAACCATGTATTCGAGGCCATGGGTATTTGTTCTTGACGGTGATCTTGTTCAACTTTCTGTAGTCGACACATAACCTCGAGGTTCAATCCTTCTTCTTCACAAATAGAACTAGGGCACCCCTTGGTCACACACTTGGTCTGGTAAATTCCTTATGTAATAGCTCATGTAGGTGAATCTTCAATTTTCTAAGCTCTGTTGGGGCTCTACAAGATACGGCTTTAGAGATAGGTAGGGCGCCAGGGATAAATTTGATCTCAAAATCAACTTCTCTTTGCGGAGCTATCCCGATAACTCTTCAAGAAAACATCTCTAAATTCACAAGCTACAAGGGTATCTTTTGCTTTTTCTTCCTTCGGTTGAGTGTCAATAGCATGACACTAATACCCCATAGATCCTTGACAAAAGAGCTCACTCGCTTCCATAACATAATTTAAAGGACACGGTTTTTTTCCTCTCTTTGCCCATAAAACATATTTCTCTCCCTTATTCATCCGTTGAAATAACCTTAAAAGGCGTCACAATCAATCTTGACCTCATAAATACACAACTAGCTCATATTCAGAATGATATTAAAGTCTGACGAGTAAAATTGAATAAGAACTCCAGCGAATATCATCCCACCAATAGTAATTTGAATAAGTTTATAAGAGATAGAACACTAAACTCTAGAGTCACTAGGTAACTTGATTATATAGTTGGTTTTTGTCTCCTTATTTCCAAGGTTCAGTTGCATGGCATATTGAGTGGATGTAAATGAATGTGTGGCAACTAAATCAACCAATATACAAAATGTCTTTGAAATTAAAAGGAGAGTTCCAGTAACTACCGAACCAAAGGTGGCAGCTTCCTTCTTACTCAGCACATAAGCCCTTCCTACAGGTACACGCCTTAAAGGGGGGAGCCCTTGTCTACAGCCTTCAATCTTTGGGGATAGGTAGCAATGAGGCCCTCCGGGCTACCGCACCACATGCATTTGCTAGTTCCCACTTGGCACTCAGGAGTGGTGTGGTTAGTTCTTCCAAATATCCCACAAGACTCGGCTAAGCCTGCTGGATGACTCTTGGGAGGAGCACGAGCAGACTTCTTCCAGTTTTTAATCTCGCTCGAAGCTCCCTACTCAGTCCACTTTCTCTTCTCATTAATCTAGTTCAGGACCGTTAACTCGGTCTTTACTCGTTCCAGTTCAGCTGCTCGCTCATATAACTCTTGATAGGTAAAGATTGGTTGACCTGCTAGTTGGTTGCAAATATATAAAGCTAATCCCTCTTCAAATCTCCTCATCTTCAGTCATTCAGGTGGCACCAACTCCAGAACAAACCTGGATAGTTTTGTAAATTTGTTAGCATACTGAATCACAGTCATATACCACTCATCTGCTAATTTATTGACTTTGTGAGGGATTTTGAAAGGTGTTGGGGCTATTGGTTTCATAAGTTCAAACATCAAAGTCTTTTAATAGTTGAAGTTCCCACATTGCTAACCAACTCAGGGAGAACTGAGGCCATCCCACTAAGGGTTATTGGCACATTACACAAAACTTTGTCACCTGACCCCTGACCATGATATGAATTTTCTCCTATGTGGGATTCTGCACTGTTTTACGCATATTCTAAAATTCTGACTCTCCATTCAACTAAGTAATTTAGTCAACCGACTACAACCAACACATAAGATACACATACTCAATAGATACAGCTAGCATACCCAAGTATTATTAAAACATAACACAAAGCTTGATTATATCCTTGCCATAATTGCTCGCATATATACATATAAATTATTTCACAAAGAATTTCACATCCAACTAACCACCTAAGGTCAACCTTTACACCAACCTCCTAAGTAAAACACTACTTAGCTCCAATAGACTAAGTCCGCCACAAGCCCAGAAGTGGGCCGTACTAGACAACATAATTGAAAAGACTTGTCTAACTATATGCAATGTCATAACCTGCACCAAATTCATCTATCCAACTATCCTATATACATGTTGGCTCAAAAAGTAACCTATATGAGATTTAACATATAATATAAATTAATCTAATCCCTAAATGGATCATAGTCTAATTCAGACTCATCCCAGGCTCCCCGCCCGAGTCAAAACTATTATTTAAAGCACCAATCTCTACATTCTCATCATCATGATCAAGTTTATGGTCATCCCACTTGTGGGTCCTTCTCTGAGTCTTCCACGAGGTCACCATCAGAGTTAAACTATGGTGTATGAGGGAGATCTATAATAATGTGGACCTCATTTGATCCATCAAATACATGGATCCCCTCTCTAGGTTCCGATGGCTTTGGGTTGTCAAGCGGCTAAGGATTGCTCGGTGCAGGTGGAGATGGTGGGGAAGATATAAAATGTGATGAAAATGTATACTGTAGAATGTCCATGTTATTCCTTCTCGGTTCAAACTCCTCCCTTAATAACAGTTCGGTGATAGTGTTAGCCCAAGCGTCTCAACACTAAAATCTAGGTTTGTCCCATCCCAAGGCTTTAGTCATCATAAAGTCATGATATCGGGTCCTAAACTCAACCCAAGAGCCAACTATAGATAAGGTCCACAACAGCCTATGTGTATGGACCATATATGAAATTCAGAAATGGGGTTTGCATATGTGCTACCACACTAGCATATAGTAAAGAGATGTGAATGGCCACAGAAGTCCCTAACATCATATGCACTGCATATGGATCCATCCAACAAGGAGGAACATAAGTGAAGAACTTGGGAAAGATAAACTGCCATTTCTGTTGTCATAAATCTCCAACGATATCACAATAACCCTCACTAACCAACTTTCTCACCCTCCAATCTTTACTCACCATATTTCATATCCCATCAAAGAAAATCAATCTGGCTCTGGTACCAAATCTGTAACACCCCAAAATAAACATGTTCCACTGCATGCGTTCTTCTTAATAAATCATTGAATTATGACTAATAAACTCGATGATAGGCGTGTTACCGTCGTCCAAAAGGACAAGGCTTAAAGTATGTATACTAGAAATAACATAGTTAGGCATAACTTCAACCACACACATTCATACATTATCAAACCGTATACAATCAATTGTTAATCCCAAATATGGTTTATGCACCATAGCAAAGTAATTCACCTTATAATGTACACAACCATCCATTGAAGATTTCGAAATATGACCCCAAAATATGCATGTGTTATATCATTGATTGATCCCTCTAGATTCCCTTGCTCAACTTAATCTCTTCAGCTGGTTTGCTAGCATGAGGGCTATTCACTAAGTATTTCCCTAAAAAAAAAAACATGGAAAACATTTCGTAATGTGACATGAAACTCAATACATGCATTCCTATATTGTTAAATGATGTTTACATAAATTGGTTGGGCGCCCGCTTTGCAATTCATTTTAAGTTAAAATAGTGAATGACACGAATGTAAACTGTAATTGCTAGTTATTATCTAATAGTGAACCCCCTTGATGTTGTTACGATCTATGGATAGGTATACACTTGCTAAGCCGATTGGGAGACCTGGATTAAAGCCGCGCCGGTAACTAAAGGGCAATGTCCTATAACTGACAACTAATGGGGTCACCAATTATGTGAAAAATCACTAATTGAACTGATTCATTGATGTACTTGCCAAAACGTCATAATTTTGATAAATACGTGCTGATTTCTAAAGATACAGGCAATGAACGTACCTAAAGTCTTTAAAATGCAATGTCACTTGTTAATACTTATGCACAATGAGAAACGATAGACTAGGCCCCGTTTCTACTTAAGAAATGTGGTTATAGGTAAATGTAGTTAGTGAATGACTTTCGCACTCATAATTTGTAACTTTATGGAAATTTATTAATAAAAAGGGCATCCATGATTCAAACAACTCAATATAGGATAAGTTACACTAAAATGATTTGAAAACCAAATAAGTTAGGGTCATTGAACTTGAAGTGAAACAAGTTGGAGCAAAACAGAACAAAATGAAACAAATGAGGTGATAATGAACAGACTTTAATGGATATAAGAAAAATATGGGTTTTTCTATTTCTGAAATGAATAATAGAAGGTTGAATGCCAAGAGGGGTGTTGTGAGGTTGTGGAATGCTCATATAACCTTAGCTTGTGTCATTGACCTCTTCACTTCTCCATTTTCATTTTCATGCCCGTTTAGGGCCTGTTTTTATCATAGGTAAATTGGGGCAGATAAAAGGGTGATGTGGGCTGAAGTAGGCTGAAGTAGTTTTATGTAATAAATTGAACTTGGTTAAAATAGCAGAAGTGAGTCTATCTACTCACCAAAAAGCATAATTTTTCAATGGGCCAAATAGTACCATTTTAATCACAAAGTGACCCCTATTTTATGTCTGTTCACAGCCCTACTGTTCTTGTTTTCCTCTTTGTTTCACATAATTTCCCATTTAAGATCACTCCTTAAAACCATTTAACAAAGCATTGTTCTTTATCATCACCTTACAAAGCCATGTTACTCACATTTACTCCATAATCATCTACATCAAATTTTCAATTCTTCTCTTTTTCAAAATCACTCAAAACACATCCATGAGCTTACTTATTTGCACAAATGAGCAAAATGACCTTTTATAATCAATTGGGAAAACTTCAATGATCCAACCGTTTGTACAAAATCATCTCAAGTGATTTCTCAAGTTAAACAACACATTCAAGATTCATTTTTTTATCAAATTATAAATAAATAATATAATTGATGCTAGAAATAAATCAACCCATGCTTGATCACCAAAACCCCAACGTATGACCAACTTATTCTTGCATTTACACTCATACAAAATCAACATAAACATCTTGATATTCATTACTAATGCCAAAGATCACAAAATCAAATACAAAACAATCCAAGTTCGTCACTTCAAACTTAAGCTTGCATAATCATAAGCAACCCCAACCCTTGCGTACTTTCAAGTTTAACCAATATTAAAACATCAAAATAACACTTGTTTACATCAAGATAACATGATTCATAATCAAATCCAACATGAAATGAAGAATTAAACACAGTTGGGTTAGGGTTTTCACCTCACTTACAAGCTTGAAGGAGAGAGATGAACGTGGTTGAGGATGGGGGAGAAATGTGTCGAGGAGAGTAAGAAGAAAGCTAATACTTATCTTGGTAGAAAATGATTTTGATGCTATCCTAATGCTTGGATGATATTTATGCATTAAAAAAAGGGCTTTATGGTAATTTCAATTAGACATTCATAATGACAATTTGCTAAATCAAGTGCATAAACTTTTGGTCATTACTAGCTTGACTTCTGCTTTTAAGTTTGGCTGATTTTATCCACTCAAAAAGTGGCTTTTGCTAATGATGATTAGGCATAATTATGGTAATCAACTTAATTTAAATTGCACCAAAATGTTCGGGGCACAATTTGAGCCGAAATTGAATCGGGTCACAATTCGGGCCCAACTGAACTTAATGAATTTGGGCCCAAATTTTTGCATAGTTAAAAATTAAATTTTTGTAACATTATGAAAATAGTTTATCACCTAGTCATATTAACTGACGCCTAATATCGATTCACCTGAAATTGTTACAGTAAATGAAACTCGAATTGCAAAGTGGGACCCAAAATGAATTTTCCCAACTAGAACGGTTAAATGAGATAAATAAATGTGAAAAATTAATAGCATGGCTTAATTAAACAAATAAACATGATTTAGGGTATGGCTGTTACAGCCTTCCCCCTTTAAAGAGTTTCGTCCTCGAAATTTATGAGCTTTGACGAAACATGCAATTTGATCACAAATAGATGTGGGTACTTGGCTGGCATCTCATCCTCTGTTTCTCCAAGTGGCTTTGGAGAAGGTATGATTCGCCCAATATACTTTGACTAATGGTATGATTCATACACTACATCTCCAGTAACTTCGATGGTTTCAGATACTATAGCATGGTCAGCATCTGGAATGTATTTTCTGAGCTGTAAGATGTGAAACACGATATGTACGTGTTGGAATTATATAGGCAGATCTAGTCTACAAGCTATGGAATTCAATCTTTCAATAAACGTATATCGTCCAATAGATCTTGGCCTCAATTTAGCTCGCAGTTTAACCTCCTTATACTTTAGTTGTCGAAAATTTCTGAAGAACCTTATCATCTACCTAAAACTCCAGGGTTCTCCTTCTTTATCAGCATATCTTTTTTGTTAGTTCCAATATTTTGCTTTCAAGTGTCTTCTAATGTATGTCACCTCATTGAATGTTGAAGAAAATCTTCGTGATGTAAAAGATGATTTTGTCGCCAATGTTTGCATCATTTTACCCTGATGTTCCATGTAAATTTCTCTGCTAATATTCTCCCAACATCAACTATTGGGACTTCCATGCATTCTTCAAATGCAAATGTTAGTCCTAGGTCACAAAGTATTACACGCTCAAACTTAAAAGAGTTGGATCCATTGATATTTTACACATTCTCAAGCCCTCTTAAGAGGTTCAACTGAGTAATCCGTACAATGTTAAGGTATGTTGTCCCTTCCTTGTCAGGGCATCTGCCACAACATTTGCCTTTCCTAGTTGATATTAGATCTACAAGTCGTAATCTTTGAGCAATTCTAGTCAACACCTTTGTCTAAGATTGAGCTTCTTTTGAGTGAAAATGTACTTCAAGCTTTGATGATTAGTATGGATCTCACAAGGTACTCGATACAAATAATGTTTTCAAATTTTCAATGCAAAGACCACAGCTGCTAATTCCAAATCATGAGTAGGATAATGTTTCTAGGAAGGCTTGAGTTGTCGAGGGATATAAGGTATTATTTCGTTTTCCTGCATTAGACCACACCCCAAACTGTTCTTCGACGCATCATTGTAAATGGTATACTCCTTACCTTCTATTGGTAGAATTAGGATTGGGGCGATAGTTAATCGCTATCTTAGCTCTTAAAAATCTCTCTCTTATTTCTCTATCCATAGAAATTTAGCTTTCTTCAGCAAATTGGTCAGCGGCGAAGCTATTTTCGAAAAATCCTTAATGAACCTTCGATAATAGCCTGCTAAACACAAAAAGACTTCTAATCTCAGTAACGTTGGTGAGCCTTTGGCACTTTGTAACTACTTTTACCTTCTGCAAATCAACCTTAGTCCCTTCCTTTAAAACTACATGCCTCAAAAATACAAATTCTTCTAACTAGAACTTATGCTTCTTGTATTTGCTATGTAATTGATGTTCCCTCATGGTCTGTGACACTGTCCTCAGATGAATAGTATGCTCACCTCTATCTTTGGAGTATATAAAGATATCTTTTATAACACCACACAAACGTGTCTAAATAAGGTTTGAAACTCTAACCGTAAGATTCATAAAGGCCGTGAGGACATTAGTCAGTCTAAAATGTATCACAATGAATTCATAGTGACCCAAACCTAGTCCTAAATGCAGTTTGGGAATGTCTTCAGATAAAATCTTAAGGTAACGGTATCCAAATATCAAATAAATCTTGGAAAAGACTCCTACACCTTACAGTCAACCAAATAAACCATCTATTCGAGGCAATGGGTATTTGTTCTTTATGCTGATCTTGTTCAATTTTCTGTGATCGGCATATAACCTTGAGGTTCCATCCTTCATTTTTATTAATAGAACTAGGGCACCCCTTGGTGACGTACTTGGTCTGGTAAATCCCTTCTGTTATGGTTCATATAGCAGAATCTTCAATTTTCTAAGCTCTGTTGGGGCTATATGATATAGGGCTTTAGAGATAGGTGGGGAACCAGGGATTAATTCGATCTCAAAATCAACTTCTCTTTGCAGGGCAATCCCGATAACTCTTTAATAAAACATCTTTAAATTCACAAACTACAGGGCTATCTTCTGCTTTTTCTTCCTTCGGTTGAGTGTCAATACCATGACATCAATGCCCAATAGATCCTCGACATAATAGCTTACTCGCTTCCACAACAGAATTTAAAGGATAGGGTTTTTTTTTCTCTTTGCCCATAAAATATATTTCTCTCCCTTATTTATCCCTTGAAATAACCTTAAATGGCGTCACAATCAATGTTGACCCCATAAGTACACAACCAGCTTATTTTCATAATGATATCACAGTCTGACGAGTCAAATTGAATAAGAACTCTAGGGAATACCATCCCACCAATACTAATTGGAACAAGTTTATAAGAGATAGAACACTAAACTCTAGAGCCACTGGGTAACTTGATTCTATACTTGGTTTTTGTCTCCTTATTTTCAAGGTTCAGTTGCATGGCATATTGAGTGGATGTAAATGAATGACTGGCAACTAAATCAACCAATACACAAAATTCCTTTTAAATTAAAAGGAGAGTTCCAGTAACTACCGTACCAGAGGTGGCAGCTTCCTTCTAGCTCAGCACGTAAGCCCTTCGTACAGCTACGCGCCTTAAAGGTGGGAGCCCTTGTTGACAGCCTTTAATCTTTGGGGGTAGGAAACAATGAGGCCCTCCAGGCTATCGCGCCACATGCATTTGCCAGTTCCCACTCGGCACTTAGGAGTGCTATGGTTAGTTCTTCTATAGATCCCATAGGACTTTGCTAAGCCTACTGGATGACTCTTGGGAGGAGCAGGAGTAGACTTCGTCCAATTTATAATCTCTCTCGGAGCTCCCTGCTCGGTCCACTTCCTCTTTTGACTAATCGGGTTCAAGACCCTCAACTCAGTCTTCACTCGTTCCACTTCAGCTGCTCGCTCATATAACTCTTGATAGGTAAAGATTGGTTGAACGGCTAGCTGGTTGCAAATATAGAAAGCTAATCCCTCTTTAAATCTCCTCATCTTCAATCATTCAGGAGGCACCAGCTCTAGAACAAACCTGGATAGTTATGTAAATTTGCTGGCATACTGCATCACAGTCATGTACCAATCGTCTTCAGCTCTTCTAGAAATCTACTCCAAGTGAAGTCAAGGCCTAAGAGCCTACCCTTAATAGTGTTCCATCAAAAGTCTACTGCCTCAGTCAGGTAAAATGTTCCAATGTTAACCTTTTTATCCTCTGGAACTTTCACTGTTATGAAAATCTTTTTTATCCCTCTAATCCATGCTTCTAGCTCCAGTGGGTCACACTTTCCATCATATACTTTAGGGTTGCATCGCCCACCGTATCTACTAATTTGTTGACTTTATGAGCGATTTCAAAACGTGTTAGGGCTATTCGTTTCACAAGCTCAAACACCAATGTCTATTAATAGTTGGAGTTGCTAACGAACTCATGGAGAATTGAGAGTATTCCATTGAGGGTTATTGGCACATTACACAAAACTTGGTCACTATACCCCTAACCATGATATGAATTTTTCTTCTATGTTGGTTTCTACATTGTTTTACGCATATTCTAATATTCTAACTCTCTATTCAACTAAGTAATTCAGTCAATCGTCTACAACCAACATATAAGATACACATACTCAACAGATATAGTTAGCATGGCCCAAGTATTATTAAAATATAACACAAAGCTTCATTATATCGTTGCTATAATTGCTCAAGTATGTACATATAAATGGTTCCACAAAGAATATCATGCCCAACTGACCACTCAACGTCAACCTTTACACCTAAGTCCTAACTAAAACACTACTTAGCCCCAATAGACTAAGTCCGTCACACGCCCAGAACTGGGCGGAACTAGTCAACATAATCGAAAAGACCTGTTTAACTATATGCAATGTCATAACCTACACCAAATTCATCTATCTAACTTTCAATACTATATACATGTGGGCTCGAAAAGTAACCTATATGAGATGTAACATAAAATATAAATCAATCTAATCCATAAATCAATCTAATCCATAGATAGATCATAGTCATGGTCAGACTCATCCCCAGGCTCCCCGTCTAAGTCAAGAATATTATCTGAATGGCCAATCTCTTCATTCTTATCATTATGATCAAGCTGATGGTCCTCCCACGCCTGGGTCCTTCTCTGAGTCTTCCATGAGGTCACCATCAGTGCTAAACTATGGTGTGTCAGGGAGATCTATAACAATGTGGACCTCATTTAATCCATCAGATACATGGATCCCCTCTCTAGGTTTCGATGGCTTTGGGTTGTCAAGCGGCTGAGGATTGCACGGTGCAGGTGGAGATGGTGGGGAAGATATAAAATGTGATGAAAATGTATGCTGTAGAATGTCCACGTTATTCCTTCTTAGCTCGAACTCCTCCCTTAATAATAGCTCGATGATAATGTTAGCCCAAGCGTCGCGAAACTAAAATCTAGGTTTGTCCCATCCCAAGGCTCGAGTCATCATAAAGTCATGATATCGAGTCCTAAACTCAACCCAAGAGCCAACTGTAGATAAGGTCCACAACAACCTATGTGTATGGACCATATATGAAGCTCAGAAATGGGGTTTGCATGTGCGCTACCACACTAGCATATAGTAAAGAGATGTGAATGGCCATAGAAGTCCCTAACTTCATCTGCACTGCATATGGATCCATCCAACACGAAGGAACATAAGTGAAGAACCTGGGAGAGATAAATAGGCATTTATGTTGTCATAAACGTCTAATGTGATAAATCTCCAATGATATCACAATAACCGTCACTAACTAACTTTCTCACCCTGTAATCTCTACTCTCCATATTCCATATCCCATCAAAGAAAATCAATCTAGCTCCTATACCAAATCTATAACACCCTAAATTAAACATGTTCCACTATATGCATTCTCCTTAATAAACCCCTGAACTAGGACTAACAAACTCGATGATAGGGGTATTACAACTGTCCAAAAGGACAAGGCGTGATGTATGCATACTAGAAATAATACTATTAGGCATAGCTTCAACCACACACATTCACACATTATCAAACAATACATATTCAATTGTTAACCCCAAATATGGTTTATACACCACAGGAAAGTAATTCACCTCATAATCTACACCTCCATCCACCACAGATTTCGACATATGGCTATAAAATATGCATATGCTATATCATTGATTGATCCCTCTAGATTCCCTTGCTCAACTTAATCTCTTCAGCTGGTTTGCCAGCATGAGGGTGATTCATTGAGTATTTTCCAAAACCAAAACATAGAAAACATTTTGTAATGTGAGCCGAAGATCAGTACATGCATTCTTGTATTGTTAAATGACCTCTATATAAATTGGTTGCGCGTCATTATCAAAAAAATAAAATATTGGTTGCGCGCCCGCTTTGTAATTCATTTTAAGTTAAAACAGTGACTGAGATTAATGTAAACTGCAATTGTTAGTTATTATTTGATTGTGAACCCCCCTTGATATTGATACGATCTATGGATAGGTGTACACCTGCCAAGCCAATCGGAGGACCTGGACTGAAGCTATGAGAGTAACTAAAGGGCAATGCCCTGTAACTAATAACTGATGGGGTCACCAGTTATGTGATAAATCATTGATTAAACTGATTCTTTGATGTACTTACCGAAACATTATAATTTTGATAAGTACGTGCTGTTTTCTAAAGATACAGGCAATGAACGTACCTGAAGTCTTTAAAATGTAATGTCACCGGTTAATACTTATGCACAATGGGAAACGATAGATTAGGCCCCATATCGTTTCCGCTTAAGAAATGTAGTCATAGGTAAATGCAGTTATTAAACAACTTTCACTCCCATATTTTGTAACTTTATTGAAATTGATTAATAAAAAGGGCATCGATCCTTCAAATAATTCAATATAAGATAGGTTATGATAAAATGAATTGAAAACCAAATAAGTTAGGGTCATTGAACTCGAAGTGAAACAAATCAGAGCAAAACATAACAAAATGAAATAATTGAGGTGATAATGAAGAGACTTTAATGGATATAAATGAAATATAGGTTTTTGATGTTTTTGAAATGAATATTAGAAGGCTTAATGCCAAGAGGGGTGTTGTGAGGTTCAAGAATGCTCATATAACCTTAGCTTGTGTCATTAACCTCTTCACTTCTCCAATTTCATTCCCACGCCTATTTAACTCGGTTTTCCAACCTAAGTAAGCTTCTATACAAAATGAAAGTTGTTGAACTCACTAAAATTTGTAATGTTGTTGCAATATCTATAATAATGTAGAGACTTCTAATAACATTTCAAGGAGGCACAATTTTTTTCTTCCCTCAAATTACCATTTGAATGTCTACTTTAGAAAATCCATATTTTTCAGCCCCGAACTCCAATTGAGCTATAAATCCCCAATATCAAAAGCTTAGGAAATCTTGCAACAGTTTCATTCACAGTTCAAAACCTAATTACCAAAATACGGTCCCTAAAATTGAGCGGAAACACAACTGTGCACAGCTCAGATCTGTCTTGTGTAGTCTTAGAAAAAGGCCTGAACTTTTTCCGCACAATCCAGAATGAAGTGATTCAAAAGGCATTTGAAATATAACTCAAGGATATATCAGCCCACCAAAAATAGTAATTTTGTATTGGGCAAAACAGTACCAGTTTAATCAGAAAGTGACCCCTATTTCTGGTTTGTTCACAACCCTACTATTCTTGTTTTCCTCCTCCTTTTCACATAATTTCCCATCTAAAATTACTCACTAAAACCACTTAAAAAAGTCTTGTTCTTTATCATCACCTCAAAAAGCCATATTACTAAAATTTACTCCATAATCATCTACATCAAATTATCAAAACTTCTCTTTTTCAAAATCACTCAAAACACATCCGTAAGCTTACTTATTTGCATAAATGAGCAAAATCACCGTTTATAATCAATTGGGGAAATTTCAATGACCCACCTCTTTAAACAAAATCATCTCAAGTGATTTTCTAACTTGAACAACACATCCAAGTTTCATTTCTTTATCCAATTATACATAAATAATATACTTGATGCTAGAAATAAATCCATCCATGCTTGATCACCAAAACCCTAACTTGTGGCTAACTTATTCTTGCATTTAAACTCATACAAACTCAACGTAAACATCATGATATCCATTACTAATGCCAAACATCACAAAATTAGATACAAAACAATCTAAGTCCATCACATCAAACTTAAGCTTGCATAATCATGACCAACCTCCACCCTTGCATACTTTCAAGTTTAACCAACAATTAAAACATTAAAATAACATTTGTTTATATCAAGATGACGTGATCCATAACCAAATCTAACTTAAAATGAAGAATTAAACATAGTTGGGTTAAGGTTTTTACCTCACTTACATGCTTGAAGGAGAGACATGAAAGTGGTTGAGGATGGGGGGAGAAATGTGTGGAGAAGAGTAAGAGAAAAGCTAATACTTATCTTGGTAGAAAATGATTTTGATGCTATCCTAATGCTTGGACGATATTTAGCATAAAAAGAAGTGCACAAACTTTTGGTCATTACTAGCTTGATTTTTGTTGATAAGTTTGGCAGATTTTATCCACTGAAAAAGTGGCTTTTTGCTTATGACAATTAGGCATAATGATGGTAATCAACTTAATTTAAATTGCACCAAAATCATCGCACCACAATTTGAGGCCAAAATGAATCGAGCCGCAATTCAGGTCCGGCCAAACTTAATGAATTTGGGCCCAAATTTTTGCATGGTTAAAAATTAACTTTTTGTAACATTATGAAAAATAATTTATCACCTAATCATATTAACCGGAGCCTAATATCGATTCACCCAAAATTGCTACAGTAAATGAAACTCGAATTGCAAAGTGGGGCAAAGTGGGGACCAAAATGAATTCTCCCAACCGATTCGATTAAATGAGATAAATAAATATGAAAAATTAATAGCATGGCTTAATTAAAAAAATAAACATGATTTAGGGTCAGGCTATTACAGCCTTCCCCCTTAAAGAGTTTCGTCCTCGAAACTTATAAGCTTTGACAAAGCATGCAAGTTCGTCTCAAACAGTTATGGGTACTTGTTTGGCATCTCATCCTCGGTTTCTCCAAGTGGCGTTTGAGGAGGTATGATTTGTCAAATATACTTTCACTAAGGGTACCTGCGTGATACGTGACTGCCTAATTTTGTGATCTAGTATCTGGACTAAGTGCTCTTCATACACTAGACCTCTAGCAACTTTGATGGTTTTAGATACTATAGCATGGTCAGCGTCTGGAATGTATTTCCTAAGATTTAAGAAGTGAAACACGTTATGTACGTGTTTGAGTTATATAGGCAGATATAGTCGACAAGCTGTGGAATTCAATCTTTCAATAAACTTGTATGGTCCAATATATCTTGGCCTCAATTAGCTCGCAATTCAACCTCCTTGTACTTTAGTTGGTGAAACTTTTTCAAGAACCTTATCATCTACCTAAAACACCGAGGATCTCCTTCTTTTATCAGCATATCTTTTCTATTGGTTCCAATAGTCTGTTTTCAAGAGTCTTTTGATGTACTTCACCTCATTGAATCTTAAAGATAATCTTCATGACGCAAAAGATGATTTTGTCATCAATGTTTGTGTCATTTTACCCTGACGTTCCATGTAAATTTCTTTGCTAGCCTTTTCACAACATTGACTATTGGGAGTTCCATGCTTTCTTCAACTGCAAATTTTGCTCCTAAGTCACGAAGTACTACGTCCTCAAACTTAAAAGAGTTGGATCCATTGATATTTTTAGATGCTTGCCCATGTGTTAGTAATTGAACACCCAAATTCTCAAGCCTCTTAAGAGTTTCAACTGAGCAATCCCTACAGTGATAAGGTGTGTTGTGCCTTCCTTGTCAGGGCATCTGCCACAACATTTGCCTTTCCTGATTGATATTAGATCTGCAAGTCGTAATCTTTAAGCAATTCTGGTCAATACTTTTGTCTCATATTGAGCTTCTTTTGAGTGAAAATCTACTTCAGGATCTCACAAGGTACTCAATACAAATAATGTTTTCAAATTTTCAATGCAAAAACCACAGCTGCTAATTCCAAATCATGAGTAGGATAATTTTTCTCATAAGGCTTGAGTGTTTGGGAGGCATAAGTTATTATTTCGTTTTCCTGCATTATAACACACCCCAAACCGTTCCTCGACACATCATTGTAAATGGTGTGCTCCTTACCTTCTATTAGTAGAATTGGGATTGGCACGATAGTTAATCGTTGCCTTAGCTCTTAAAAAGCTCTCTCATATTTATCTGTCCACTCAAATTTATTCGCTTTCTTCAACAAATTGGTCAAGGGCGAAGCTATTTTTGAAAAATTCTTAACGAACCTTCGATAATAGCCCGCTAAGCCACAAAAAACTTCTAATCTCAGTAGCATTGGAGAGCCTGTGGCACCTTCTGCAAATCAACCTTAATCCCTTCCTTTGAAACTTCATGCCCCAATACTACCACCTTTTCTAACTAGAGCTCATGCTTCCTGTGTTTGCTATGTAATTGATGTTCCCTCAAGGTTTGCAACACTGTCCTCAAATCAATAGCATGCTTATCTCTATCATTGGAGTATATCAACATATCTTTTATAACACCACCACAAAAGTGTGTAAATAAGGTCAGAAACTCTAGTTGTAAGATCCATAAAGGCCGTGGGGGAACTAGTCAGGCCAAAATGTATCACAGTGAATTCATAGTGACCCAAACCTAGTCCTAATGCGGTTTGGGAATGTCTTTAGATAAAATCTTAAGTTGACGGTATCCATATCACAAATAAATATTGGAAAAGTCTCCTACACCTTACAATCAACCAAATAAACCATCTATTCGAGGCAATCACTATTTGTTCTTCACGGTGATCTTGTTTAACTTTCTATAATCGACAAATACCTCGAGGTTTTGTCCTTCTTCTTTACAAATAGAACTAGGGTACCCCTTGGTGACACACTTGGTTTGGTAAATCCCTTCTGTAATAGCTCATATAGCTGAATCTTCAATTTTCTAAGCTCTGCTGGGGCTATACGATATGGGGCTTTCGAGATAGTTGGGGCACCAAGGATTAATTCGATCTCAAAATCAACTTCTCTTTGCGGGGCAATCCCAATAACTCTTCAGGAAAACATCTCTAAATTCACAAACTACAGGGCTATCTTCTGATTTTTCTTTCTTCAGTTCACTGTCAATAGCATGACAACAATACCCCAATAGATCCTTGACATATGAGCTCACTCGCTTCCATAATAGAATTAAAAGAACAAGGTTTTTTTTCTCCTCTCTTTGCCCATAAAATATATTTCTCTCCCTTATTCATTCCTTGAAATAACCTTAAAAGGCATCACAATCGATCTTGAGCCCATAAGTACATAACCAGCTCATTTCCAAAATGATATCAAAGTCTGACGAGTCAAATTGAATAAGAACTCCAAGGAATACCATGCAAACAATAGTAATTGGAACAAGTTTATAAGAGATAGAACACTAAACTCTAGAGTCGCTGGGTAACTTAATTCTATTGTTGGTTTTTGTCTCCTTATTTTTGAGGTTCAGTTGCATGGCATATTGAGTGGACGTAAATGAATGAGTGGAAACTAAATCAACCAATACGCAAAATGGCTTTGAAATTAAAAGGAGAGTTCTAGTAACTGTCGTACGAAAGGTGGCAGCTTCCTTCTTGCTCAGCACGTAAGCCCTTCCTACAGTTGCACACCTTAAAGGTGGGAGCCCTTGTCTACAGCTTCAATCTTCGGGGTAAGGCAACAATGAGGTCCTCCGGGCTACCGCACGACATGCATTTGCCGGTTCCTACTCGGCACTCAGGAGTGGTGTGGTTAGTTCTTCCACATATCCCACAAGACTCTGCTAAGCCTGCTGGATGACTCTTGGGAGGAGCTGGAGCAAAATTCTTCCAGTTTATAATCTCGCTTGGAGCGCGCTGCTCGGTCTACTTCTTCTTCTGATTAATCGGCTTCAAGACCCTCAACTCATTCTTTACTCGTTCGACTTCAGCTGCTCGCTCATACAACTCTTGATAGGTAAAGATTGGTTAACCAGCTAGCTGGTTGCAAATATAGAAAGCTAATCCCTCTTCAAATCTCCTCATCTTTAGTCATTCAAGCGGCACTAACTCCTGAACAAACCTGGTTAGTTATGTAAATTTTCTAACATACTGCATCAAGCTCATATACTGCTCATCTTTGATTCTTCCATAAATCTACTCCAAGTGAAGTCAGGCCTAGATAGATCATAATCTAGGTCAAACGCATCCCCAGGCTCCCCGCTCGAGTCAAAACTGTAGTCTGAAGCACCAATCTCTACATTCTCATCATCATGATCAAGTTGATGGTCCTCCCATTTCTGGACCTTCTTTGAGTCTTCCATGAGGTCACCATCAGAGCTAAACTATGGTGTATCATGAACATCTATAACAATGTATAGAAAATATACCTTGTAGAATGTCCATGTTATTCCTTCTCTGCTCAAACTCTTCCCTTAATAACAGCTCCGTAGTAATGTTAGCCCAAGCCTCGCAAAACTAAAAATCTAGGTTTGTCCTATCCCAAGGCTCGAGTCATCATAAAGTCATGATATCGGGTCTTAAACTCAACCCAAAAGCCAACTATCGATAAGGTCGGCAACAGCCTATTTGTATGGACCCTATATGAAACTCAAAAATGGGGTTTGCATATGCGCTACCACACCAGCATATAGTAAAGAGATGTAAATGGCCACAAAAGTCCCTAACATCATATGCACTGCATATGGACCCATCCAACAAGGAGGAACATAAGTGAAGAACATGTGAGAGATAAACAGACATTTCTGTTGTCATAAGCCTCTAATGTCGTAAATCTCCAATGATATCACAATAACCCTCAGTAACCAACTTTCTCACCCTCCAATCTCTACTCTCCATATTCCATATCCCATCAAAGAAAATCAATCTAGCTCTGATACCAAATCTATAACACCCCAAATAAAAAATGTTCCACTGTATGCGTTCTCCTTAATAAATCCCTAAATTATAACTAATAAACCCGATGGTGGGGCTGTTACCGCCGTCCAAAAGGATAAGGCTTGAAGTATGTGTACTGCAAATAACATATTTAGTCATGGCTTCAACCACAAACATTCACGCATTATCAAACCGTATACAATTAATTGTTAACCCAAATGTGGTTTATACACAATAGGAAAGTAATTCACCTCATAATTTACACCTCCATCCGCAGAAGATTTCGAAATACAACTCCAAAATATCCATGTACTATATCAATGATTGATCCCTCTAGATTCCCTTGCTCAACTTATTCTCTTCAGCTGGGTTTCTACCATGAGGACGATTCATTGAGTATTTCCCTAGAACAAAACATGGAAAAAATTTCGTAATGTGAGCCAAAGCTCAGTACATGCATTCTTGTATTGTTAAATGATCTCTGGTCAGGCGCTCGCTTTGTAAATCCTTTTAAGTTAAAACAGTGCATGAGATTAATGTAAACTAAAATTGCTAGTTATTATCTAATAGTGAACGCCCTTGATATTGTTATGATCTACGGATAGGTGTACACCTGCCAAGCCGATCGGAGGACCTGGCCTAAAGCGGCCCGGGTAATTGTAGGGCAATGTCGTGTAACTGATAACTAATGGAGTCACCAATTAGTTGATAAATCACTTATTAAACTAAATCATTAATGTACTTATCAAAATATTACAATTTTGATAAATACGTGCTAATTTCTAAATATTCATGCAGTGAACGTACCTGAAGTCCTTAAAATGCATTGTCACTTGTTAATACGTATGCACAATGGAAAACGATAGACTAGGCCTCGTTTCTACTTAAGAAATGTAGTTATAGGTAAATACAACTAGTAAACAACTTTCACTCCCATAATTTGTAACTTCATGGAAATTAATTACAAAAAGGGAATCCATGATTCAAACAATTCAATATAAGATTAGTTGCACAAAAATGATTTGAAAACCAAATAAGCTAAGGTCATTGAACTTGAAGTGAAACAAGTTGGAGCAAAACAGAACAAAGTGAAATAATTAAGGTGATAATGAAAAGAGTTTAATGGATATAAATTAAATATGAGTTTTTGACGTTTTTGAAATGAATAATAGAAGGTTTAATGCCAAGAGGGGTGTTGTGAGGTTCAGGAATGCTCTTATAACCTTAGCTTGTGTCATTAACCTCTTCACTTCTCCAATTTCATTTCCATGCCCATTTAACTCGGTTTTCCAACCTAAGTAAGCTTCTATACAAAATGAAAATTGTTGAACTCACTAAACTTCGTAATTTCACTGGAATATCTATAATAATGTAGAGACTCCTGATAACATTTCCAAGTGCCATGATTTCTTTCCTCCCTCATATTACTGTTTGAAGGTTTGCTTTAGAAAAACCATATCTTTCACCTCCGTTCTCCAATTGAGCTATAAAACCCCAATATGAAAATCCTAGGAAATCTTGCAACACTTTGATTCACAGTTCAAAACCCGATTACCACAATATGGTACCTAAACTTGAGCTGAAACACAACTGTGCACAGCTCGAATCTGTCTTCGCATTCTTAGAAAATTGGTCATAAATTTTTTCCACATAACCAGAATGAAGTGATTCAAAAGGCATTTGAAATATAACTCAAGGCTCCATGAACTAACCAAAAATCATAATTTTTCAACAGGCCAAACAATACTAGTTTAGTCGCAAAGTGACCCCTATTTTAGGTATGTTCACAGCCCTAATGTTCATGTTGTCGCCTTTCTTTTCACATAATTTCCCAGCTAAAATTACTCCTTAAAATCATTTAAGAAAGCCTTCTTCCTTATCATCACCTTACAAATCCATATTACTCAAATTTGCTCCATAATCATCTACATCAAATTATCAAAACTTCTCTTTTTCAAAATCACTCAAAACACATCCGTAAGCTTACTTATTTGCATAAATGAGCAAAATCACCGTTTATAATCAATTGGGGAAATTTCAATGACCCACCTCTTTAAACAAAATCATCTCAAGTGATTTTCTAACTTGAACAACACATCCAAGATTCATTTCTTTATCCAATTATACATAAATAATATACTTGATGCTAGAAATAAATCAATCCATGCTTGATCACCAAACCCTAACTTATGGCTAACTTATTCTTGCATTTAAACTCATACAAACTCAACGTAAACATCATGATATCCATTACTAATGCCAAAGATCACAAAATTAGATACAAAACAATCTAAGTCCATCACATCAAACTTAAGCTTGCATAATCATGACCAACCTCCACCCTTGCATACTTTCAAGTTTAACCAACAATTAAAACATTAAAATAACATTTGTTTATATCAAGATGACGTGATCCATAACCAAATCTAACATAAAATGAAGAATTAAACATAGTTGGGTTAAGGTTTTTACCTCACTTACATGCTTGAAGGAGAGACATGAAAGTGGTTGAGGATGGGGGGAGAAATGTGTGGAGGAGAGTAAGAGAAAAGCTAATACTTATCTTGGTTGAAAATGATTTTGATGCTATCTTAATGCTTGGATGATATTTAGCATAAAAAGAAGGGCTTCATGGTATTTAGATATTCATAACGACAATTTGCTAAATCAAGTGCACAAACTTTTGGTCATTACTAGCTTGATTTTTGTTGATAAGTTTGGCAGATTTTATCCACTGAAAAAGTGGCTTTTTGCTTATGACAATTAGGCATAATGATGGTAATCAACTTAATTTAAATTGCACCAAAATCATCGCACCACAATTTGAGGCCAAAATGAATCGAGCCGCAATTCAGGTCCGAGCAAACTTATTGAATTTGGGCCCAAATTTTTGCATGGTTAAAAATTAAATTTTTGTAAAATTATGAAAAATAATTTATCACCTAATCATATTAAACGGAGCCTAATATCGATTCACCCAAAATTGCTACAGTAAATGAAACTCGAATTGCGAAGTGAGACCCAAAATGAATTCTCCAAAGTGGGACAATTAAATGAGATAAGTAAATATGAACTATTAATATCATAGCTTGATTAAATAAATAAACATGATTTAGAGTCGGGCTATTACAAAAACACCTTTCAATGTTGCATGGGAAAACAAATTTTGATTCTATACAATAGATGAAAATCGGAAGAGAAAACTAATCTCAAAAGCAAAAGCCACTAGGGGACGTTGCACTCTTGGTGCGTAAAGAGCATTGTAAAGAAGCAACGTATTTCCTTCGCAGAATTTGAGTTGATATGCCCCTATGTTGGGGACATCTTCTTCACTGTCGTTCCCTAAAATAACAGTCTGTGAACCCACTGGGTAGTGATGAAAAAAGTTCTCAAAATCAGCTTGGTCCTGCATAATGTGTTTGGTCGCGCCCATGTCTACAATCTACTGGGGACAAGAGTTGACAACTATTTCTTGATAGCACCATATTATTCAAGGGTAACTGTGAAAGAAGGTACCTTACTTGACTCAGGACAATCTCGAGTGTAGGGTTCCTTATTTCCACAACTTATAGCACTTCACACGTGCTATATTCTACGTTCTATTGTCCTTGGCTTTTTTCCTTCTAGTAATACCACCATCAGGTTCAAAGGTTAAAGGGGAAATGAATCCAATCCAACATGATGTAAGCTGATGCTACATGCACTTAGCAATATAATAGCTTTCAAATTCCCCCACTAGATCGTTTTGCATGCAATACAAACATAGTATAGCATGTTAATCGATCCATTCTCAAATCATTTTTCGTATGCCCTTAGGTTCTCTTGATACTGCTCACTAGCATCACGATCTTTGTCATTCTCATCTTTGCCTATTCTAGGAGACTTAGAAGTTGTCAGGTGTTCTAACACTTCACGCTTGTTCAGAAGAAACTGAATCTTCTGAAACTGCGGGTCATGGTTAGTGCTATCCCCTTTTTTTTGGTAAGCAAATTACCAATCTCATTTTAATTGTCATATCTAGAGGTAGATATATTTAAAAGATGGAAATTGGGCATACTGTCAAATGATTAAATTATCAAACACTTCACCATTCATATTGTATAATCGAAAATTTCATCAAGCTCGTAATCATCATATGCAGACACAAATTACATGTTTCTATAATTTAATTGTCATATTTTTCCATAAAACAAAACTTATGGAAAGCATATTTGTTAAACTAATTAACATTTATCGAAATATCACAAAGATATCCAACTTAGTCACATAAAACAAATTTATATGATGTTATATGATATAAAACGAATTTATATAATCATGGTAATATATTACATATTTGTCATTTAAGGCTCATTTTAATGACATACTATATAATAATATGAAACTATATAGCAAAACATTCACAAAAATATAAAATAAATTTCTATAATAACATGTTACAAGAGAAATAAAAGCCTAAATAGCATAACAATATATAAAACACATTTATGTAATCCCAATGGACATGAAATATATTCACATGTCACTAGCAAATTATAAACACATTCATAATTCTACGAAATTAAATTTCATGAAACAGTTTCATAAAATACATTTATGTGATAAATTCAAATGGAATTCATACTTATAAACTCTTATAAGCTTTGGCACAAGCAAAGTGCTTAAGACAATCGGTGGATTGACAACAAGTCATGTAATTTGCATGTATAAACACACTTATATACCATGACTAAACAATAATAATGGACATGAAACATATTCACATAACATTTTTAAACATTGTAATATATAAACATATTTATATAATATGACGTATTAGACGTATTAATATATAGATTGTAATAACTATATAAAACACATTTATATAATTATTGCAAATTCATAAGCTATTGCTAGACTAGATAATTAGCATAAATCACATTTACAAAATGTAATCATTATACAAATTATATTCAAATATTGACCGCAAATTACTAAATAAAAAAGTTTTCAGTTAACATCGTGAATTTAATTTTTCGCGAAACAAATTTATAAGGAACAAATGCTCAATTGCATACTTTATGCATCCCAATAGTGATGTGAAACATATTCATGTAAATTTTTTTACATAATATTGTGTACAATAGAATATAATATGAAACTTATTCATGTCATAACATGAAACGAAATCTCAACAATAATTGGAACATATCCAACCTACATGGCATACTGGAATGACGAAACAGTAGCTTAACAAAAATAACCCATAAGAAAATAGGAGGCCTTGACCCAAAAATAAGACTAACCCTACCGCCCAAATTTTTCAAAGCCTCCCTCCTATTCTTCCCTACCCGCTTCTCACCACACCTCCCATCCAAACCGAAAACATGGAGCTTTCTGCTGCATCTCTGGATTCCATGCGCATGGCCAACCAACCTAAATATGGTTGTTTCAACACCCAAAGGATGTAAAACCGCTGCCCTTCGACACGAATTCAAGGCCCAGGAGCCTCTGTGATGTTTCCCCGGATGAAGCCGATGCTGCTAGGGTTAAGATTCGTTGCCAAATAACAGAAATCTGCTAATCATGCACCAGAACAGGCCTCACACCATGCGACGCGTGGATCTAATGCATCTTTCGTCAAAGCCTTTTGCAATTTCATCTGGGTGGATTTGCACATATTGGCTCATTCGAAGGGCGGAGGAGAAACGGAGGCAGACTTTACGCATTGGCTACGCGTGACATATACGTGCCACCCTTCTATGTGGTTTTTGATGGGTATGGTTGGATCCCCCTTTCTTGCTTCTATCATTTTCTCTTTCTTTGTTGTTGGGGTGATAATGTGGGGGAGGTCACCAAGACATCTTCAGATCTGCCGCCAACACTGCTATAAAAGCTTGGGTCCCAAAGACCCTGCCATGGTGGTTGTCACCATGGCCATAGAGACTGGCAGTGTTATGGTGTTTGTGAGGTTCATGTTTAGACAGAGGAGCAAATCTTGGGTGAGAGGGCTCTTTAGGAAAATAATCCAGGGTTAGAGTTACAGTTTTGGAGAAACAAGGTGTTACACATCGAAATTTCTAATTCCTTTTATTTACTAATATTCACCTACGTGGAGCAGAAAAGCCTAAGGGTACCGCCATATTAAGGAATATGGGGTTAAGTATTGCATAAAACCTCTAATGAAAAACTTAATACCAAATTCAAAACACAAACTTAAATCTTGTTCACAAACATCAAATTGTCGATATTTAAACAACATTTATCTTAAACCACAACCAATGTAAGCCTTATTCATCGTGACTAGGATTCTTAGGTAACGCGTCCTTGCTGTAAACCAAAGTCCCTTCCCCATGCTCATGAACTTCACCTAAAATCAAAACATTTTGAAAGAATGAGATAAACTTAGTAACGACCACACCCAACTGTCAAAACACGCACACAAATTCATTTCAAAGCCTTTTAGGGGTGGGGAAGACACATGCAGTTTCACTATATCACGAAATGCACCCTAATAGTCTCGCCATCAATCACACACTCATCTCATTCACATTCATTTAGTCTTAAGGATAAAGGGGCAAGCGATCTCAACAAGTCTCCTGGCCTGCATTTGGTTTTAATACAACCACTTAAATATATCATGGCCTATCGTTAATTTGAACGGTTATCGCTAACTTAGCCCACATCCACCCATAAGGTGGCACACGGCCACTAACCATGCGTGCAATGCACCCGGGGAAGGCTAATGGTCTTCAAATAAGCAGGAGTAAAACTTCCTAGTCCCGCCTAATCATTTCCTCAGTTCTTACCCTCACAAATAGGGTTGGTATTTACTTAGAACATAGCCCATCCCGACCCGTCATTGTCCAAAATCATGTCACTAGTATTTTAACAACAAAATATCAAAGATACCACATGCAAATTTCTAGCCTTCACAACAACATCAATAAAACTCGGAGTCCCATCACCTATTTATCCAAAAAAATCCCCCAAACATCAATTCAAATAAATTTTCACTGTCCACTCATAAGACATATTTTCAAGGGATATTTGCGGGAGTTAGAGCATGATTGTTACCTGTTAGAACACATCACTTAAGCTTGTGCTCAGGATTCTAATTCGGGTGTATACAATTTCCCAAAATAGTTTCCATTAGTATTAAATCCTTAACCAGACTTCCGACACACCAAAATATATTCTAATAAATTCTGTAGGCCTCCTTTTACACCTAACTATCGATTTAGGCCCTCAATTATATTTTTAGGGTACATTTAAATTATTTTCCAACACGCTTGTCTCTATTGTGCACTTCCAGATTAAAAACATATTACAAGCCAAACTTCCAGTGCTCATAGCTTTCACTCCTGACGTTAGATTCTTATGATCTAGCCCATTCTGGAAAGCCCAATTTTTGAATTATAACATTTCTTTTATGGCTGTTACTAGATTCAAGGTCTCACTAACTCAAAATTAATCAAAACCCTAAACTGACCCAATGACTGTCAGGATTATGCAGTCGTCATGCAATGGCCATAACTCAGTGGTTTTAGCTCCGATTTACAAAATTCAAAATTCTCCAATTAGAGGGCACATATATCTACCATCCTTAACATTTTTACAATTTTTGGAGAGTTTAATAATCATCAGAAAATCCGTGAAATTGGACTATGTTCTGAGTGTAACGGACAGTGGTTATATCATAAGTTTTAAACTCGAGTTCATTAAATCCCGACTTGAACCCTTCCCCAAACATGCATACAATTTTTTTATCCATAATCCTACTACTCCTAATAGTCAAAACAATCCAGGCCATAAAAAGAATGAATCTTTTACTTTGAGACAAATAGTAGCGAGAAAGAGGGGACCTTAGGGTGTATTAACTCTCCAACTAAGTGCTCCACTCTAAAGTTTATAGGATAGCATAAAAAACAATCAAATTCAATGCCAAAATATAGAGGTTTTCTGAAGAAATTTCAATAGAAAACTAGTATGCTTGGCTAGGGTTTGCATTAATCTTCATAACTGACTAAGGGAAAGTGAGAGAATGGGAGGGAGGGCGACCGGTGGCTCAGGGTGGCTTGTGCCAGGCAGGGTGGCCCACAACCGATGGGAGGGGCGAGAGAGAGAGTTGGGGGGTGCCGTGAGAGAGGAGAGGGAAGAGGGAGAGAGGGTGTGAGCTAGTTTTATTGTGAGGCAAGTGAGGGGAAGAGAAAGTTTAAATACTATGGTTTTCCCCCGTTGCTCTTCTTTTATTTTTTTAAAAGAAATTTTTAAATTTTTTGGAAATAGAAAATCGAGAGAATAATGTTCCTTCGGGTTGGACCACTTGACTAACATCCGGACTATTTCGTTAAGTTTTCTAGGAATTAAACCCCTACGAGCTCCAGCATTCTAAGTTAATCAAATTCATAATAATTACAAATAAAAAAATAATCCTAAATAATTAAAATAATTTTCCTTGGTCTCATATTCTACCCCCTTAAGGGACATGGGATGGGTCAGGGACATACTTGCATAGCTGTGATACATGGAAGACGTTGTGCACTCTAGGTACTTCTGGTGGTAGCTCTAAACGATAAGTTGTTTCCCCGACACGTTGAGTGATGGGGTATGGCCCAATGTATCTGGGGCTAAGCTTGACCGTCATGCCAAATATCATGATGCCCTTGGTTGGAGACATTCGAAGAAAAACTCGGTCTTTCATCTCAAACTCTCAAGGTATGCGCCTTCGGTTTGTATAGCTCTTTTGTCGACTTTAACCTGCTTTCATTCGTTCTTGGACTACTCTTACTTTTTAGATAGTCACCTGGATTAGCTCAGCTCCAATGTTCAGTGTAACATCAATCTCCTGCCAGCACAATGGGGTTCTGCATCGTCAACCACACAACGCTTCATAAGGGGTCATCCCGATGCTAGAATGATAATTGTTATTGTAAGAGAACAGAATCAGCGCCAACTACTGATCCTAAGCTTGTTTGAAATCTAGCACGCATGCTCGTAGCATGTCGGAACTAGCCCTAATGTCTCAACCAGCCTAACAAAAATAAAGGAATGTGTGACATTGGAATCAAACAAGACATCTTTAGGTTGAGTCTTGATAGAAAATGTGTTGGCCACCACGTTTAGAGCTTCCTTGGCTTCCTCCCTACACATAACGTAGACTCTGCCAACCGTGTGTCGTGGTGGCTAGTTGGGGGGTCTTTCCTAATTCTGTTAGGGTGCCCAAGCTTGATAGTTCAGGTTGGCCTCCTGGCCACCCTTGTTCTAGTAAACTGCTAAGGATGCTATCCCTCAGGGCCCTGATTGGCAGGAGGTGGTGGATGTGGGCAGCCCCTCACTTGATGATGAGGACTCCAATAGCGGTAGCATCTCTTATTGATACGACACTCTCACGTATAGTGCCCCGGCTTCCCGCAGGCATTACACATCACTCTAAGATGGTTGTTGGTTTCCTGGCCCCCACGCATGTTGTTGTCATTGTAGTAGTTCTCGAGAGCCCTTTTGTACTAGCCCTAAGAGTGAAAATTTTCTCTCTGGTCCCCCTTCTGCTTATTCCCCCACTGCTCACTACAGTATTCATTTTTCTCCCTCATTGCCCTTTCCACATTCACAACAGTGTCATACAAGTCCTCATAGGAGACATATTGGTATATTAACATCCTCTCCGTACGGTTTGGGTTAAGTCCTGTCTCAAAGCAATTGATCTTCAATTTTTCGTCAGCTACGAAGGCTGGGGCGAAGCGAGAGAGTTCCATGAACTTGGAGGCATACTCCAATACCCTCATTCTTCCTTGTTGTAATTGCATAAAATCATTCTCCTTTGCCTTTGGAGAGGCACTAGATAGAAGAGGTTTTTGATCAACTCCTTAAGGAAGAATATTGTGAACCCTACCCTCCATTCCTCAGGGCATTGGCGAGCATCAAACAATTTCTCCATGCCTCGAATCTAGTCTTCCAAAGCCTTGGGGTTGAGAGCGCCATCATAAACCAATGGGTTATGGCTGGCGAGCCTCGTGAATGTGTAGGAATTATCCTCCTCTGTCTTCTTTTCTTTGGCCCACACCATCTTCTGTAGGTGCTTGTTCTGTTGCTGTAATTACTCGTCTTACTTCTGTAGCAGCTCCAATAACAGAAGGTTGGTGAGATTCGTCCCAGTGGACAAGTTAGTCTCATCTACCTGACTGGGAGGCCCATTTCCATTCCTGGGTTAGAGGGCTTCTAGTCGTTCCCTTAGGCTGGCCATGGGAATGTCCAAGTTCATATGGGGCCTTGGAGTAGGATGGAGCCTACTTTGAGATTCGTCATTATTTCCTAACATCCTAATTGGGGATTGAATCGAGTTTGATTACTTTCCTAATAGTTCGGAATATATATTTCACCACAGTTTAGTAACGCATCTTATATCACGTTGTTGTCAATAAGCAGTCATACAGTATTATTCACAGTTGCATTCACTTGTCATACTCATGTCGCCCAGTTCTAGTGTCTCATCACCACATGCCTCATATACATTCCATTAACACTAATAGTATTTATGCATAACTCAAGTACACAATTCTCAATTATTCATAACAAGCAATTGCATCTATATAACTTAATGAAAATCTCAATGCATAGAATGGAAAGAAAAATTATTTCTCACACACGTACTACCATTACATAAGCAACTTAGTAAACTTTTTCAGTTCATACTTTACTAATAAAGAAAGGAGAGAACAATACAATCTTTAAGGACTAATGACCCTATCTTTAAGCAAACTTCTAACATTTGCTACCCATGAGCATCTAATAGGCAGGTACCCCAACACATCCTTCCACACCTTCCCCACATCCAGCGAGCAACTTCAGGCTTGGGTTACTCTTCAAGTGTAAGTATCCCCTCCATCTCAAGTTCTTCTATGGATATCTCCCCTGATCCCTAGTCTAGAGTTGTTTCCTCAAGGTCTTCATCCCCCGCCCATTGTTCTTCAAAGTCTCCCTCCTTAGTTGGCTTTTCCTCAAGGTCATCATTTTCTACAGGCTCCTCCTCAAGCAACTTGGGTTTTATGGTGGTACTATCCTCAGTATCCTCCTCCTCCCAGGGTGGTGGGGTCTCATTCTTAGTGTCAAGGGTAGGGGGTTGATCATATAGGCCTATATCTATTAGCCGATCCACTAACTCCGCCAAATTCATTCCCATCGATTCCCAGTTACACAAGCAACACCTATTGTAGTAATCAAAAACTCTAGTCTTAGGATGGAGCTTGCTAATCCTATAATGCCATGCTGGTTCACCTCGGAGGGTCAAGAGAAAGAATAGGGTCTGATTGTCCTCAAACCTCAAATAGTCATTCGGTGCCTCCACTAAACACCCATGTATAACATCTTCAATTTTTTGTAGGTGGCTAACTAGGCCAACTTCAGGTCTCTTTCCCACCCTCTAGTGGAGACACCAATGACCCATGCAACACAATGACATGTACCATTCATCCCATGCATTAACAAGTTCAAATCAAACATGCATTCAAAAGTAATTAAGCATATGCAGACATGCCCCTGTGTCCATCCTAAACTCACGTTCCGTGCAGTCCTTAAGTCTATAGTTTTTTTTTTTCATGATTACAATATTTTAGGCAAGCCTTCAGGTTAGTCAACCTGAGCTCTAATAACACTTTGTAATAGCCCAAAATTTCTAATTTTTTTTATTTACTAATATTAACCTAGGTGGCAGCAGAAAAGCCTAAAGGTGTTAATGTCGTATTCCCTATTAAGGAATACAAGGGTAAGTATCGCATAAAACCTCTAATGAGTAACTTAATACCACATTCAAAATACAATCTCAAATCTTGTTTACAAAATATCAAATTGTCGATATTTAAACAACATTTATCTTAAAACCCAACAAATTGTGACTAGGATTCTTAGGTGTTGCACCCTTACTATAAACCGAAGTCCCTTCCCCATGCTGATAAACTTCACCTAAAAACAAAACATTTAAAAGAATGAGATAAGCTCAGTAACGACCACCCTCAACTGTAAAAACAAGCACACAAATTCATTTCAAACCATTTTAGGCGTGTAAAAGACACAGGCAGTTCCACTAGATCATGAAAGACACCCTACTATCTCAGCACCAGACATACACCCATCCCAGTCACACTCCTTTAGTTTCAAAAGGATAAAAGGGGTGAGTGACCTCAATGGGTCTCATGGCCTGCATTTGGTTTTAATGCAACCTCTTAACCATATCATAGCCTACCGTCAATGTGGACAATTATCGCTAACCTGACCAACGTTCACACACCGGGTGGCATGTGGCCACTAACCATGCATGCACTGTACCCAGGGAAGGCTAAAGCCTTCAGATAAGTAAGAGTAAAACTCCCTAGTCTCTCGCCTAATCATTTCCTTAGTTCTTACCCTCACAAATAGGGTTGGTATTTAATTAGGGCATAGCCCATCCCAGCCCATCATGGTCCAAAAGCATGTCACTAGTATTTTCACAATAAAACATCAAAGATATCACATGCAAATTTCTAATCTTCACAACAACATCAACAAAACTCAAGAGTCCCATCACCCATTTATCTAGGAAAATCCCCCAAACATCAATTCAAATAAATTTTCACAGTTCACTCACAAGACATATTTTCAAGGGATATTAGGGGGAGTTAGAGCATGAACGTCACCTGTTAGAACAAATCACCTAAGTTTGAGCTCGGAATGCTAATTCTGGCCTATACAATTTCCCAAAATAGTTTCCGTGGTATTAAATCCTTAACCCAACTTCTAGCACGTCAAAATATCTCCCAATAAATTCTTTAGGCCTCTTTTTATAACCAACTATCAATTTAGGCCCTAATTATATTTTTAGGGTGCATTTAGATTATTGTCCAACACGCTTATCTCTGTTGTGCACTTCTAGATTACAAACAAATTGCAAATCAAAGTTCCGGTGCCCATAACTTCCACTCTTGATGTTAAATTTTTAAGATCTAGCCCATTCTGGAAAGGCCAATTTTTGAAATATAACTTTTCTTCTATAACCGTTAGCAGATTATGGGTCTCATTAACTCAAAATTAATCAAAACCCTAAACTATCCCAGTGACTGTCACGATTGCGCAGTCTCCGTACAATGGCCATAACTCAGTGGTTTTAGCTTCGATTTACAAAATTGAAAATTCTCCAATCAGATGACACATAGGTTTACTATCCCTAATTTTTTATAATTTATGAAGAGTCCTATAATTACTAGCAAATCGATGAAGTCATACTACATTCGGGGTGTAATGAATTGTGGTTACATCATAAATTTCAGACATGAGTTCATTTAATCCCGACATAAACCATCCCCCAAACATGCAAACAATATTTTCGACCATAATCCTACTACACCTAATAGTCAAAACAATCCAGGTCATAGAAAGAATGAATCTTTTAGCTTGAAATGAATAGTAGAGATAAAGAGGGGACTTTAGCGTGTATTAACTCTCCCACTAAGTGCTCCACTCTGAAGTCTATAGAATAGCATGAAAAACAACCAAATTTAATGCCAAAATATAGAGATTTTATGAAGAAATTTCAACAGAAAACTAGTATGCTTAGCTAGGATTCGCATTAATCTTCATAACTTACCAAGGGAGAGTGAGCGAATGGGAAAGAGAGTAGCTGGTGGCTCGAGGTGGATGGCGACGGGCAGGGCGGGGCACAATTGATGGGGGGTGAGAGAGAGTCGGGGGCTGCCGTGAGAGAGGAGAAGGGGAGAGGAAGAGAGAGAGTATGGGCTAGTTTTCTTATGACGTAAGTGAGCCGAAAGGAAAGTTTACATACTAGGGTTCCCCCCTGCTCTTCTTTTTTTTAAAAAAGAAATTTATGATTTTTTCAAAAATAGAAAATCAAGAGAATGATATTCCTTTGGCTTGGACCGCTTGACCAACATCCAGACTATACAGCTAAATTTTCTAGGAATTAATCCCTACGAGCTCAAGCATTCTAAGTCAGTCAAATTCATAATAATTATAAATAAAAAATAATCTTAAATAATTAAAATAATCTTCCGAGGTCTCACACAAGGGGTCGCTATAAGGGGGAAAAACAATTAGGCAATTATACTTAGCACATAATCACATATCAAAAGTATGCTTTCATGAATTACACCAGATAATTCGATCAGTTAGGATGAGCACATCATTTGACAGATACTTACAACAATTTGGTTTGCATAATTACAAAAATTAGGCAATTAATCACATAAGCAGAACATTTGGGGCTAAACCCAAGCAACTTAAGCTTTGATACTACTATTGGAAGATAAGGACTACCTATAGTGATGTGAAAGTAAAGAATCTTGTTGCCAACTGATTGCCTACAACTTATTGAATTAGAATTGATAGTGGCTGCCAGAGTCAGTCATAGTTGTGATGCCCCAAACCAGAACCTGAATGATGGTGAAGCTAGTGTGAGAGGAGGGGAGAGAAACATAGGGTTGCTATTTAGGTTTCTGTCACAGATGCAGAATTAGGTCCCTAAACCTCTTAAAATAGCAGCACACAGCTTGTAATTCACAATGAGTAGTTAATACGAATGATTAATATGTAATTGATCATTCCGTAATTGCCTACTTAATGTGGGTTATCAATGTGACTGTTACACTCGGCCAATGTCTATTAATATTTTCTCCTACAAATATCATAGGAATTAATGTAAGTTTTTAAAAAATAAAAAAGTACCTAGCTTCAAATCCTCAAACTTTAATTTTAAACTCCATTTAGGTGCAATTCTACTAAACCTAGGACTTATTTACTTTTTAGATCATACTTTTTCATCAAAAGCTAAAGAAAACAACATTGCATCCACATATAAGTAAAGTCCATACAAAATATACTTAATGATGTTGGTATCATTCATTCGGAGAAGGCAATCAACCACATGTAAGTCATTTTGGCCCAAATATACTAATTTACATAGTGACAGAGTGACTTGAGTAAATGTTGAAAAGGTAGTTTGTCATAGGAAAAATACCAAAAAGTTTTAGTGGTTGTGCTACAATTAAGACATTATAGTAATATAGTAGAGTAATGGATAGGGAAGAAAGATATGAAAAATTAAAAGGAGGATGCAAACATAGGAATTGTGCTCTTTTTAAATAATATTTTAACAACTACATATGCATAGGTAAAAAGTGAGCACATTTATTAAGTACATAGAATTTTTTCATAAAACATATATATCAAAAAATCAGCCTATCACAAACGGGTCGACTCTAACCCGAGCGGGTTTGATCCAAATGGGCTGAAGTCTTAAAATCTTATCCAAAACCCTAACTATTTTGGGTGGGTTCGGCTCAGATTTCGGTTTAGGTAAATTTTTGCCAGATTTACTTGTTATCACTTTACTTGAACCATAAAATAGAAAAGATATTGTCATGTATTGTGGTTTGTTAGATCGCATAGATACTTGATATATTCAAATATGGGTGCTACTCAAATCAAATAAGTTAAATTTAATTTTGTCATTAACTATGTTGCTAATGTAATCTGCGTACTTAAAAATCCAAAATATAGGATCTACTTCAATAGGCTACTTATGGATCAAACTCAAATGTATTTCCTTATCAA
Organism: Selenicereus undatus; assembly: GCA_017589665.1. Taxonomy (NCBI): domain Eukaryota; kingdom Viridiplantae; phylum Streptophyta; class Magnoliopsida; order Caryophyllales; family Cactaceae; genus Selenicereus; species Selenicereus undatus. The sequence goes on from JACYFF010002017.1 coordinate 25,309,857, forward strand.
AAGCTTGCATTTCATTCAAAAAGAAAAACACAGCTTCAGGCCAACGTGCCAAGGAGGAAAGGCTCGCTTTCACAAGAAAAATGGAGCTTGCTTGCCTTCTCCAAAGAGGAAACTAATGGTTATGGGCATTTAATGTGAATTTAAAATATGTCTCTTGGAGCACAGAAGAAGCCAAAGCTAAAGCATGTTAATCACACTAAAAAGAAGATCACAACGGCTAGCTCAAGCAACTAACCAGAACAATATATATATATATATATATATATATATATATAT